>CM060173.1:31881775-32583442 GCA_030549775.1 Tamarix chinensis | reverse complement strand
TTAACTTACCAAGTGAAGTAAGTGGTTCCTTATTAAGTGTTGATTAAATGGATAATAAGACATTAATGATCAAAGTGGAAGATCATGTGAGTTAAGACTGAGATTTATCATCTTATCTTTTATTGGGTTGTTGTGGTACATGTGTTATCATGTTTGTTGTGATAACCAGAGAAACTCTAGATTTACTCTATATTGCCTCTTCCACAATCTTATAAGATGCAAGCATACTTAATGATTAAGAGTCTATGTTGTCTCCAAGATTGTGTTTCCCTTAAAAGAGCTATATGCAATATTCCGTTACATAGGCTATTAATAGTAGTTCTTAGGAGCATTATACCCTATAAGGAGCTTTTCGCCATGATACCATTCTACCAATTATGAATAATAGAGTTCTTGATTTCAATGTGATTAAATAAATGGAATTACGTGATCAACTATATATAAGCTCTCATATCACATCATGAGTAGTTTATGCATACATAATATTTCTTTTAGCATGTAATCTCATGTACTATGCATACCTTAATCTATTGATGTGAGTTTTATCTTGGTACATTTCATAACAACTATCATTTTCATGGGTAATTCATATTGTAACCTAAATCTAACGTCGAGAAATTTATTTTTCTATCTTACCCTAACTCTCTAATCATAAATCTTATCCTAACCCTACTTTTTATTTTCGGGTTATTAATATCTTTCCTAACCTAAACCTAATTTTGAATGATCATTTAATTAATTTATCTTAATATCCTAACCTAATTTTTTTTTAACCTAAACTTAAATATAAACCCATACCATCTCCATTTTCTCCTTTCTTCTTTTCTTCTCCTTTCCCTCATATTTTTCTCCTATTCTCTTCCCTTCCCCTTGAGTGCACAACTCCCCCTACCAAGCCTACCTTCTACCCCTATCAACTTTCCCCTCCTTATCTTAAGGGTTTAGGTTAAAATATTTGGCCGACTGTAACCCCAATCTTTGTGCATGTGTATGTATATATAAACCCAACAATAAATTCTCCAACAACCTTCTCTTCTCTCCCTTTTTTTTTCTCCATAAATACCACAATCGTCTTCCTCCTTCACCTCTTCCTTGCTGATGTGAAAAAAACCTCAGAACCCCCCACCGGCGAGCCCAACCAAGACAACTCCACCACCTACATCAACTTGCACTGAAAACCCCCACAACCAATTGCCAAATCCACTGCACCACAACTCCTCCATCATTGGCCAAACCCATTGCAACCCCTTCCTTTTTCTTCCTCCTTGTATATGGCAACAACCACCGAACCATATCCCCTCCTCTTTAGTAGTTTTACCTACAGCCTACCCCTTCATTTTCTTCCTTGGTTACGACAACAACAACATGCACCCACACCTTCCCTTCGGTAAATTATACCTAAGCCCACCTCCCTCTTCTTCTGTAGCTTCACCAAACCACACCATCATCACTCGACCTCAACAACCAAACACCACACCACCTTTCTTTGGCTAAAACGATCGGTGCCCACCACCCTCCTTTAGCCTATCCTATCGTTTCTTCCCTCCACCCTTCGACTCCTTGGCTTGACAACATCTTGTGTTGTTCCTACCACCCCTTGGCTTGACATAAATTTATCGTCCCTCCTATCTTTGGTTGCACAAGTTGTCCTTAAGGTTTGTTTTTGTTTTTCTCCCTTATTTCACCCTTCCATTTCCTCAACATCACCTTAAGTATATAGTCTAATACTAATGGTGTTTTATTATGATTTATTAGGTGATTTCCTTGGTTCTAGAAGAGGCATAATAGGATTTGCGTGCTTAGAGGCCAGAGTCATTTTTGTAAGGATACTCGCCATTGTTTAGGATTTTGTGTTAAATGCTTATATAACTATGTGTATCATCATGATATTGTGATTATATGATTAAATGCATGCTTTAAATGCTATAATATAATGTGGTTGATATTATATGATAGAAAATAAGTAAGTAATGATTAAGCAGTAATGTCATTTTATGTGGAAAAACCATTGGTGTGAAATATAGTTATATCATGGATTTATTTTTAACACCCCCAAATTTTACTATTGAGAAATTTCATTTAAAAGAATAATACAGAAGCTAAAATAGGATTTGGGGAATATTACTGCTACACCTAATACAATATAAATGTCTACAATCTATCTCATGATAGATGCAAGGCTAACACCTATCCAACAATATTTAACCAACCTCTATGCAGTGAGGATAAACTCTCACAAGGAGATATCCACATGCAGATGGCAAGTGAACAATTTCACTAAACAAAATCATTGCTGAATAAATCAATGGAAACCTGTGAAATAATCCTAAATTTTTACAAGCTTATCAAAGTAATGTGAATTAAAATTCAATTACAACATCCTTGAAAATTTAATAAAACACATGAAACTTTCAAAAATAGATCCAAATAAAAATAAATCCCGAGGGATAAACTTAGGATTGCCTACTCTCTCAAGCCAATCAGTTAACTCAAAAATAATATCTGATCTCAAACTTGTACAAGAGGTCTGCTCCCCACCATCAGTGGATCGTCATAGGACCCATTCAACCAAGTTAGTATCAGTACGAGTCTAGTACTGAGTAAATCATGAATACCTAACTCATGGAAGAAAACATGATACACCTAAGATATGGCATTCTTTAGCTTACAATACTCATACTTAATTATACATGTGATATATATACTATTCCACTCATACAATAACTCATGCTCAATTACACATGCGATACATCCACCATTATACTCATATAATAACTCATGCTCGATTATACATGCGATACATACACCATTCTACTCATATAATAACTGAGACTTGATTTATACATGTGATACACACAATAAAGCATGGGGTCATAGATTCATACTTATAAATACATGACTAGAGATGACAAGACATAGGGCACAAGAGTACAGGAAAATCATGCTCGCATGCTAAGTAATACACACTACCATAGAAAGTATCATCTTGCACACAAGGCCCAATTGCGCCATATGGCAACACTAATGTAAGAGAGACAACCAAGAGGCATGCATAGGAAATAGAAATATAAATTTCATAAGTGATTGAGAATAATTCATTATTATATTTCTTTATTATGATCACCACCATTTGATTATATTATATTGAGGACAGAGACTCAAAGAGATCGTAATAACTAATCTAGTACTCGAACGGTACTAGCCCTAGCTAGCCCACCCAAAAACGTAATCAGACCACCAATAAATAGGATACCTAATCACTTAAGTATGCATTTCCCCTATAGGGCCGAAATATATCGAGACACCTATAGAGTAGAAGAGGGCTTCTCCGGACCTTGTAAGGCACCTGGGATCATAGAATAGAAAAACACCATAATAGTACCAAGTGTATACCAAACTTAACTCGGATAGCTACCCCGAGTGATACAAGTCCCAACTCAAGATCTTTCACTTTAAGTGATTAATATTTTATTTAAGGATTTAACCAATCATAAATCAGGCCCACATAATAACACTTATCTCACTTCCATCAACACAATAAATTTTCATTATTATATCAATTTTAAAAGCTAATAAAGCTAAGCGGCATTAAAGTAGATAAATTTCAAGCAAAATTAAAACCGAACCAATCCAAGTGGCATTAAAGCCGAACCAATCCAAATGGCATTAAATCCGATCGATTCTAGGGGCATGAAATTCGAATCAATTCAAGTGGTATTAAAGCCGAACCAATTCACGTGCCATTAAAGCCGAATAATTTCAGGGGCATTAAAGCTAAACCAATTAATATGGCACCGAGGCCGAATAATTTTAGGTGGCATTAGATCTGGATAATTCCATGACATAAAGATACAACATAAGGTATCATATAATTTCAATCCATACTCAATCCTTCAGATACTCCAATACATACAATATTCAAGAGGCGTACGAACATGCATTTGCATTAAAGCTATAACTCATACATACATACAATTATCACACAATAATACTACATAAGCTTGACATAATTAAATAACCACACATACTCATCACCTTCTACTCCAAGCTGACATGCATTCCATATTCTGCCATAAGTAAAGGTAAGTAATGACTTACCTAAATTCGAAGCTAGCTAAGCAAATTGAGAAAGAGAGAGAGCTATCGAGAGCTTGAAAATCTACGAGAAATTTTTCCTAAATTGTCGATAGAAAGTGAAAACTAGGTTAGAGACTATCTTATTGATCAATAATTCAATTATTATAATTAAATAAATACAAATAGACACAAATAATCTTTCTTGGAAAATGTGTCCGAAATCTAAGACTCACGAGCGTTGCTCTATTAAGATTTAATATTAAATATTAACCAAATTGGGTTTAACACATATCACTTGGGACATTTCAAATTAATTTGGAAAGCCGAGGAAAGAATAATATATTATAAGTTAATTTTTATCATAAATGACTTACTAATTAGGTTTTATAACTAAAGAGGCAAACCAACCAATTTTTAGGGAACTGATCCAACTCGATAATATAATAATATAGTTATAATGATTTTAAATCCAAAACTAGTAATTTACTAGGTGCAAGAAGCATAAGCAAATCATTTTTATAAAACCATATCCGAAAATAGGGTTTTTAATGCCCGAACTATGACTCGAATAATTAACTTTGATTACTCCAAATTGATAGCTTTAAAACACAATTAAACTAATTTTAGATGAATCTAGATAATCAATTTCAATACATATAATCTTATGAACCACCAATTTAAGATAATCGACTTCCGAAATTAGGGTTTCAAAACCTAAGACACAAACTAAAATACTTCAAATCGATTAATTCCAATTGAAAGCGTTAGAATGCAATTATGATCATTTCAACTATTTTTATAAATTCAATTTTAGAAAAATTACTATACAAATGACCAATTTCATAATTTCACTTGAAACCTAGGGTTTTAGGCCCGAAAATGTAATTCGGTTAAATTTTGTTGATTTATTTAAATTGAAGGTTTATAAATGTAGTTAGACATATTTTATAACATATCATATAATTAATTGATCAAAAATAGTGAAAGAAAACCCAATTTAACACAATTAGGGTTTTGGGCCCGGAATGTAAATTCGATCAAATATTGCTAAAATATTTAAATTGACAGTTTGGAATTACAATTAAATTTATTCTAATGTAAATTATATAATCAATTGAATAAAACAATCCGATTACACAATCCAATTTAGACCCACAAGAGTTTTGACCTAAAAATTTAATTTTGATCAATTTCATACAATTTTCCCAAATTAACACTTCTGATATGAAATTAAATACATTTCAAAGGTTATTATAAAATCAATTGAGTGAAACAACTCAATTATGCAATCTAATTTCGTCACACATGGATTTTGACCTAGAAATCTAATTTCGGTTAGTTTTGCCCAAAATTATCAAATTGATGGTTCCGACATGAAATTATATACATTTCACAGTATATTGTAAAATCAATTTACTCAAAATAGCTTAATAGGATGAATCCGAAAAATTCAGGCATAACCTGGTCAAAAATCTGATTTTCACAAATCAACCAAATATACTACAATTAATCAATCTAAATCAATCATACAATATATATATATACATAATCAAACAATCAATTTAGCTTATCATAAGCTAATTCATACTAAATTAATCAAAATAAGGGTTAGGGTTTTTGAAAATTTATACTAAAAAAGGAGTTGTAAATCGGGGAGAATAAAGACTAGGGAAGCTTCGGCGGAGGTTGACTGTTGCTCGCCGACCATCACCCGAGCTTGTTGTGGCTAGACAGCGGCACGACCTATGCAACCTGTTGTTGTTGCTTGTTGTTACTGCTGCGTGCTTTGACTATTACGCTGCTTTAGTTGTTGCTGTGGCGTCGTGGTGGCGGTGTCTGTAGTGGTAGCAGATGGTTGGCAATGGAGGAGCTGGGGGAAGGAGATTGTAGGGGTTGGGCTTAGGTGTAGGGAACACGAACAGGAAAGAGAAAAATAAGAGAAGGGAGAGAAGAAGAGAGAAAAAGAAAAGGAAGAGGGGGTGTTTTTTTTTTTTTTTTTGCAAATACACATATATAAATAAATATTAAACATCTAAAAATATTATTGGAAGATTTTATCTAAAATTTATTTAATGAAAAATCATTTCGCAAGGATCCGAATGCCTAAAATCGATATAGGACCTATATAAAGAATTTTGGAAATGCTTTTAGAAAATTTACCAATGAATGTAAAAAATTATATTATTTACGAAAATACATTATAATACCTCAAAAAATTATTTAAAAGTATATAAGAAAATATTTAAGTCAAATTCTAATAAATCAAGACTAATTTCAATAATATCTAAAATTGGTCTTCCGCAAACCAAGAAGGGTCAAACAGAAGAAAATTAATTTTGAAAAGAAATTTATAAATAATCTCCAAAAATATTTTTAATCTAAAAATTTCCAAAGATCTTAACGACTTCGAAAATGAATAAATTCACAATCAGAAATATTTTCTACGGAGAAAATCATTAAAATAAATTTGACTATTTTAAATAGAAATGTTATAATTTAAATAATATATATATCGTTAATGAAATATAACTCCAAAACAAAGTCATAATCACACGATGAAGTTATAATCGAAAACGAATCTAAAATATTTAAAATCGAAATACAAGAAAGAACGGAAATACATATTTTTAACTGAAAATTAAAATCATATGAATATAATAAAATCATGGTCATGAATGAATTTATTTAGAATAATCCACAATGACAACGATTAATTAAATTCAAATAAGAAGTCAAAATCGTCGATAAATCCATAAAACAAATCAAAATTAAAGTAATTAAATGTTTACATCAAATCACACTAATAAAATAATTAAGTTTAATTTAATTGAATTTAAAGATATGGGGTATTACATTATTAATCTTTTGATGAGTATGACATGAGTAAAATAAATTGTATGGTTATAAATGGAGGATTTGGATATAATATTATCAAACATATAAGATTTGCATGAAATAAATATTTGTTAACGATAAGGATATTTTGGTCAACGTGGGTTAAACATTAGAATCATAAAATTTTAAGGTGTTATATCATCCAAAATATGATAAGGATTTTATATAATGTGCTTAGAGTAGTTGTGAATGAGCTAAGTTTAATAAAGTTGGAAAATGGTTTAATTTGGGAATAGTAACCCTAAAACAAAAGGCTATTATCACACGTATAAAACAATAGGGTTAGACCATGAAATCATAATTTGTTGTTAATATTCATTTTTTTGGAATATATATTGAATTTGGTGGTTTTTTGAGCCCTACATGAAAATTTATGATAGATTTATGAAATTCAATTTTATAAGCCCTAGAAATAGTAATTTTTGAGGTAGGGTTATTATTGTATGTACAAGAACTTACAGTTAGGCCTTAAAATTTGAGTATGTTGTTAATAACATGTTTGAGGAAGAATTACTAAGTTTTGTGGCTAAAAGAGTAACAAAATAATAGTTACGATAGAAATGTGAACTTAGGGTTTGGGGAAATATAAGGGTCATAACTAGAGCCGGCAAAAGTTGACCCGACCCGCCCAACCCGACCCGACCCGTTACGACCCGAAAAATTTAGCAACCCGACCCGACCCAGACCCGACCCGACAATGACCCGACCCGGCACTAACCCGATAATAATCAACCCGACCCAAACCCGACCCGACCCGATCCCAACCTACGACCCGTTATTGACCCGACCCGATAGTGACCCGACCCTTCATTGACCCAACCCGATGCCGACCCGACCCGTAATTGACCCGACCCGATAGTGACCCGACCCGTTATTGACCCGACCCGCTTTGACCCGACCCGAAGCCGACCCGACCCAACGTTGACCCGACCCGACAATCACCCGATCTAACTCAATATTAACCTGATCAGACATCAAAATATATAATAATAATAATAATAATAATAATAATAATAATAAATTACATATATTTTATTATTCATTTAAAGCTTTTAAAAAATATAGTATTTTATAAATTGTACTTATTTTTCATAATTTTACCCTAGACATTCTTATTTATTAATGATATCCTAATAAGATATATTATTAATAAATAAAAAACCAAAATAAAAAAGACAAACATCCAGTTATAATCCTATAAAATGATTTTCAAAACGTGATTATTACATCTACTAATCCGCCTATTTGAAGAAACTCTTAATAGAAGAGTATAATAGTATCATTTATTAGTTATCAATTTATCACTTATCACCTACAAAATCCAACAAATAATAACTATACATCGTATCAAGAGTATCTCACGTTACAACCCTAAATTTAAAGTTTTAGTTATATTTTTTCTTTTAATATTATTAATTTACTTTAAATATAATTTAGTATTCTACGTTCATCAATTTTAAATTTACAATATCTAATTATTTTTGTTAATTATAATATTAATATTTATATTTTATATTATTTAATTTTTAATTTATATGAATATATATATAATAATTAATAATTAATGAAAATATATAAAATTATTATTTAATTTAAATTATGTTTAAAATAACTTATTATATTTTTTTTTACTATAATAATAATAATTAATAAAAATATTACAATAAAAATATAAATATAATAATGTTAATAAAATAAATACAACTAGAGAAATTAATAAGATAAATTATATAGAGAAATGAATATGAAAAAAAAAGATAGAATAAATGATATAAAAATTATTGGATAAGAAAATAATACTTTTGTAGGTAAATTTTTTTACTGTTAATATTAACCGTGTTATATATATATATATTCTAACAGTATAAATTGAGCTAAAAATATATTAAAAAGTATTAAAAAATCCACGTACCGCAAGTATGGATCAAGAACTTGAAATTTTTAAGCACACAAAATTTGTGGGTAAATTTTTTTTCCCATAACTACAATTCTAAATTTAAAGTCCCTAAATTTAAATTTAGAATATATTTTTTTTTACACCAGATGCTCTAAATAAATATTAAATTGGTCAAACTATTTTTGTTAGTTTTTTTTAATTAAAGTATTGGTAAAGTTTATATTTGTGTAAGTTAATACTATATTTGGATCTCTTGAGACTTTAAAAATAAAATTTAGTTTATTCATAACTAAAAATGCAATTAAGATTGTTAATATGTATGAAGGATAATATTCTTATTTCATTTATCTTTACTAGTGATTTTATGATTGTATTGTATCTAATATATACAATGTAATAAATGATAATTATACATTGTATATTCTTGTTATACTCACATTTATTTTATAAAATTATCTTTTTTTAAGTAATCAAATATTTTAACTAATCAATTAAATATAATATATGATAAACATCTAATATTTTTACTTTTAAAGTTTATAAATGTTTAAAGAAATCAAATATAATATAATTAAAACTTATACATATCTTTATTATTTACCTTTGTAAAAATAAAACACATATAATACTCTTATTTCATTTATCTTTACTAGTGATCTTATGATTGTATTGTATCTACTATATATAATGTAATAAATGATCCTTATACATTGTATATTCTTGTTATGCTCACCTTTATTTTATAGAATTATCTTTTTTTAAGTAATCAAATATTTTAAGTAATCAATTAAATATAATATACAATAAACATCTAATATTTTTACATGTAAAATTTATAAATGTTTAAAGCAATCAAGTATAATACTATCAAAACTTATAAATATCTTTATTATTTATCTTTGTAAAAATAAAACACATATAATATTCTTATTTTATCTATCTTTACTAGTGATCTTATGATTGTATATTTGTATTGTATCTAGTATATACAATGTAATAAATGATAATTATACATTGTATATTCTTGTTATGCTCACCTTTATTTTATACAATTATCTTTTTTTAAGTAATCAAATATTTTAAGTAATCAATTAAATATAATATACAATAAACATCTAATATTTTTACATGTAAAATTTATAAATGTTTAAAGCAATCAAATATAATACTATCAAAACTTATAAATTTATTTATTATTTACCTTTGTAAAAATAAAACACATATAATACTCTTATTTTATTTATCTTTACTATTGATCTTATGATTGTATTGTATCTAATATATACAGTGTAATAAATGATAATTATACATTGTTTATTCTTGTTATGCTCACCTTTATTTTATAAAATTATCTTTTTTTAAGTAATCAATTAAATATAATATATGATAAACATCTAATATTTTTACATGTAATATTTATAAATGTTTAAAGCAATCAAATATAATACTATTAAAACTTATAAATATCTTTATTATTTACCTTTGTAAAAATAAAATACATATAATACTCTTTTTTCATTTATCTTTACTAATAATCTTATGATTGTATCTAATATTTACAATGTAATAAATGATAATTATACATTTTTTATTCTTGTTATGCTCATCTTTATTTTATAAAATTATCTTTTTTTAAGTAATCAAATATTTTAACTAATTAAGTAAATATAATATATTATAAATATCTAATATTTTTACTTTTAAAATTTATAAATATTTTAAGCAATCGAATATAATACTATTAAAACTTATAAATATTTTTATTATTTACCTTTGTAAAAATAAAACACATATAATATTCTTATTTCATTTATCTTTACTAGTAATCTTATTATTGTATCTAATATATACAATGTAATAAATGATAATTAATTATACATTGTATAATCTTGTTTTGATCATCTTTATTTTATAAAATTATCTTTTTTAAGTAATTAAATATTTTAAGCTATCAAATAAATTATAATCAGTGATAAATATCTTTGTTTGATTCAAAGCGCAATATTTTTTATTATTAAAATTTATAAATATCTTTACTATTTATTTGTGAAAATAAAGCGCATTTAATATTTTTAATTCTTTTATCTGCAATATTAATCTTATGATTGTCTGTCTCTAATATTTATGATTTATGAAATGATAATTACTTAGGCTCGAATATGAGTAAACCCGTCAAAACTCGACCCATTAAGTTAACCCGTAACTAATTGAATTCAACCCGTCAAATTGTATGAAATGAGTTAAATGACCCCACCCATCAATTTAACTCGAAACAACTCGAACATAACTAACCTGTCATATTATATTATTATATGAAAATATGAAATGACCTAAACCGGCCGAAGCCACCTACTCACGTGAACTAGAAAATGACCCGAAACCAACCCGACCCTAGTCACCCTACCACCAGTCAAGTTAACCCGAAATTATCTGAATCCAAGTTTTCTTAACTCGAATAGTCGGGCCTAACCCGACTCGACAAATTAACCCGAAATAACCCGGAACCGAAATGACCCGACCCGAAACCGACCTGACCAGAATGATCCGAAACCGAAATGACCCGACCCGAAACCGACCCGACCCGACCCGAAAATTGACCCGAAATGACCCGACCCGCAACCAACCCGACCCGACAAATTGACCCGAAATGACCCGATCCGTTAATGACCCGACCCGACACGCAACCGACCCGCCAAATTGATTGACCCGAAATGACCCGACCCGTTAGTGACCCGACCCGACCCGCACCCGACCCGCAATAGTCAAATGACCCGCTATGACCCGACCCGTTAATGACCCGACCCGCTATGACCCGACCCAAACCCGACCCGCCCGACCCGTTTGCCACCTCTAGTCATAACCCTAGAGAATGGTCTTATGATCTTATGACAGACCTTACTTGTTTTTAACATGTTCTATACTTTACAAATCAAACATGAATAAGACTTTAATCATTTAAAGTAAAAGATCATGTGAGTCAGGCCAATGTGTTTATAGGTATGTTCCACCGAACAATAATAGTGGCTCAGAAGTGTTTTATCCTAAGAGATGTTTTATAGATCCATTTCACCAAATGATAATATTGGTTTAGGTGTGTTGTTCCTAAAAGGTGCTTCAGTCTGTTCTACCAGATTAAGAATATTGGGGCCCTATACTCATCGTGAATAAGAATATTATTTGAGATAAGTATGCGTAATTGATACAATATCAATGATTTAAAGTAGAAAAGTATGTGAGTTAGGACCAAGGGTTTATGGGTCCATTCCATCGGACGATAATAGTGGCTTAGGTGTGTTTTCCTTAAAAGGTGCTTCAGTTTGTTTGATCGGTTTAAGAATAGTGGCTCAAGAGCGTTCTGTCCTAAGAGATATTAGATTCATTCCACTGGATGATAATAGTGGCCCATGTGTATTATTCCTGAGATATGCTTCAGACCATTCCATCAATTTAAGAATCATGGGCGTCCTTGAACTCAAAATAAATAAAAGAATGAAAATGGTTATATCTAATAAAGAGGCCCGGATTAGTACTTGCCTTGTAATATTTGATGTGTTTTGTATGTGTACTTATCTTATACTATGAATGCATGTACTTAGTTGTATCCTTAACTCAACAATATTATTACCTTATTTAGTACGTAGCGTACTAACCATCCTTTTTATGGGTGCTACTTATTCCTAGAAGTAAATGGCTTGGATGCATTTATTCAGGTCTTTGAGGACCAACTAGATAATTTTGTTGCCTTTAGTGCATTATATAGGGAGGAGTCACTTATCCTGTATTGGGTGTTTGGACAAAAATTTATGTTATCCAGATGATGTTTTTATCTGAATACCTTTTAGACTCTTCAATCCATGGTATCCCTTTTTATTATATTTTGTTATTATATCTTGGAGTTATTCTCCAAACTTATATTAATATTTATAAAGCTTCTCTCATTTTGAATTACTCTATTTTACTTTAAATGGTTTTAGCCTTGTGATTGATGTAAGGATGGTATGTTAAAACAAATACGGGGGTAAACACATGATATTTTGATTATATGCCTTTGTTGTAAAACAAATTTTTTTAGTAGTAAAATTTGGAGTGTTACAAGTAGATACTTATGACACTTGTCTAGTCTATCAATGATCATTCACATGTTCCTTTTGATTTAATACATCAAAAATATATAATTTAATGAAGAAAGTTATGATCATGATTGTAGTAGATGGAATAGAACTATGAATACCATTGATTTATGGCAGGTCATTAATAAGAATACATGAATTGTCATGAAAGCATAAAGAATTCATGAATGTAGATTTATGAAAAATTCATAAAAGAGGTTTATGAATAATTTTTCATCTCTATAGGAGGTGTTCCATCCTACTTAGACCCAAGATAGCTAAACCTAATCAAATGACTTAAACCCAAACCCAAATTTGTCCAAACTTCTAACCCAATTTTAACTCAAAGCAACCTAAACCCAACTAAAAAGAGACTCAAAGAGAACTAATCCTTTAATGGCCTACATTCAAACAACCCAAACCAAAATTACTAAAATACTGACTAAAAATAGTTAATCCACGTTTAAGCATGCTTGGATTGAAGTAATTAAAATATGGGACACCTCTTGGAAAGTTTTCTAAAAATTACGTGAGTTCATAATAAAAAAACACACTAAAAAATATATACCCGTGCTGATCTGTAGGGTCGATCATTGATCTCAAAAGCACTCTAGAGTAACTACCCGCATCCCTAATGAGGTTGGGTGTTACAATTGATATCAAAGATTTTGGTTGTTGAGAATTGAAAGTCATTTTGATATTCAATTTTTACAATCCTAAAGTTTTAAGTCTTCTTTCTATTTTAAAAAACTCGTATTAGCCTTGTGAGTATTGTGAGTTGGGATTTTATCTTAGTCTTGGTCTTGGAATTTTGAAAGGGAATGTTGGGCTTTTGGGTGATGGTTATATTTTAGGTTGTTGGGTATTGTTAGTATACCTCAATGGTGTTGAAATTTGATTTGGTTGGCCTTAGATGGTTGATGACCTTTTGGGGAACCCAAGGATATCCCTAAAGGGGTGGTATCCCTGTTTACCCTTGCTTGACTTTGGTGTTTTACCTTTGTTGAGCTTAATGTTTGGATATAGTTATATGTCTTTTTTTAATTCGATTGAACGAGTTATGGCATAGAAAAATGGGTTGATCATAATTTGGAGGTGTGCGGTATTTGTTTTAGTTGGTATGTGGATTGATATCCATGTTTCTAATTTAGGTTTTTGTGCCTTTGTAGAATTACCTAGGATGACTTTTGGAGTAGTTGGCTTTACTCTATCTAAAGTTAGGATATCATAGGGCGGACATGTAATACCTCGTCCTTAACAAGCACTAATAATGTGTACTAATATTAAAATGTGTTATTTTATGAATATTTAATTATAGAAATGTATATACAATATTTATATCATTAAGATCTCTTTGGGTGATTCTATAGTGATTTTGATTTTCCAACTAGACTCATTTTACTTATAAAATACAATTCATGTCTACTAACTTTTAAATTAAACCTTGAAAATATCCTTTTAAGAATTTATTTGGATCCTAAATGGGTTGAAATATAAATCTAGATATTTTATTTTACTTTTATTTGTGTTTTCTATCCATTTTGAAATTTATACAAAAAATATGTAATAGAGGTATACTAACTAAAATGTAAATCAAATGTGAGCTCAAAATTCTGAAAAATTATATTTAGGTTATAAATATGTAATTAGGAGGATCTATTTGTTTTTGTAATTTTAGAAATATTTTTTATATTTACTTTTATAATTACCTTTTAAACTTGTTAGTTTACTACCAGGTCAATAATTTACACATCAAACCTTATTTGAAATTCATTAAAATTTACATGCGAGTTTAAAATATTATTTCAAGAATTTCCTTAAATTTTCATAGTTTTATGATCTTATTTATATTTCTCTTAATTTTAGCTTCTTTGTTGATCTTTCCACTACAAAAACTAATCCATAAATCCTAAAATTATGGTTCACCCATAAGATTCATTCCCTATGCTTCCAATGATCATATTTTGAATCAAGTTGACCATTTTCCCATTCATTCAACTAAAATTTGAGTTAAAGTCACATCCTTACACTTCCTACCTATGCTATTTATGCCTTTTTGATTTTTCTTACACCCAACCTTCTTCACTTACCTTCCCTTATACTTGAATTTGATCTCCACTAACCTTGTACCTTGATTCATTACCTCCCTCATCCCTTGGTGTTCATAATTTTATTCAACCTAAGCCCACTCCACCACCTTACACACTTCTACTTTGTCATTCGAGTGTATAACAAGCTATCGCTCCCCCTCTTGGCTGTAGATTTCGGTTACTTCATCCCCTATTTATACCCTATGGCTTACCTTGTTTTATTTTAGTTTCTTTTATTTTCTCCTTTTGTTTGATCCCACCTATCCCTTCATTGTGGTTATTTTTGCTTTTCCTTACCACCTTACACACTTCTACTTTGTCATTCGAGTGTATAACCAAAATCCAAAACTCTCTTGTGTCCATTCTCCTAGTTGTTTTTCCTTCTCTTGATCCCTTATCTAGCTTTGTTATATTTTCTTAAGTATAAAAATGTTAGATTTGGGAGAAAATTTGAAGAGTTTCCCTCACCATTTTCTTCTCGTGGTGCACCAGTCTTTGTTGGGTATAACTCTCCTTTTGATTTTGATTATTTTTTTGTCTTTTCATTTTTAAATGTGTAATATTTTCATTATTTTTATTTTATTTTGTGTTTTTAAGGAAAAAGGAAGGATAGTTGGGAGCAAGGGCTTGTGGTATTTCTTTTTTATTTCTTTTTTCTATTTTGCTTGAGAAGGAGGTAATTCATATGCTCCTAGGAAATATGTAAAAATCATTTAATAGCATATTTGAGATTTCCTATTGTATGCTTCTTTGAAATCTCATAAAAAATATGCACATACCATGTATTGTTATTAATTTCTTTAAGTAAGTGACCATGAAATTTTTATACTAGAAGATGTTAAAGTTTTCCTTGTTTTCCAATTGTTTTTGAATCCAAAAAGAATTTTTTTAAGCGTTTTGATTCCGGCCACGGTGAGAAGCGAAGGGTAGAATTTTCATTAAGTTTATTCTTAATGTGTAGTTTTTTTATAAGAATTTTTTTCGTAAGTTATCCTTATCCACTTAGAGCGTTTTCTCCTTAACCCTAGTAGCTACAAGAGACTTCGGGGGCGAAGTCTATTTTGAAGGGGGTAGACATAAAATGCCCCAAAAATTCTAATTTTATTAATTATTTTTAAATAAGATTTTATTAGGAAAATTATTTAAATAAATTATTTTTTATTAAAATAAAAGGAATTAATTAGGGAAAATTAAGACAAAATTTATAAGTATTTTAATTAGGAGAAATTTGGGTATTTTAGCTAATTAAGGATTTTATATTGAAAATTAATTAAATAAATTATTTTATTTAAATAAGAAGGAGAAAATAGTTTCAAATTAATATTAATTTTATAAATAATTTAATTGGAAAAAATTAGAGTGTTTTGCTAATTAAAATGGAATTTATGGAAATTTTTTTAAAAATCCTAATTTTGCCTAAAAAGGAATTTAAATATTATTTTATTTAAATATTATTATTTTTTAATATCCCAAATATCCTAATTAATTTAATTAACCCAACCCACTATTTTTTCTTTTTCTTTTTTTTTTCCTTTTTCCTTTTCTTTTTCTTTCTTTTCTTATTTTTCTTTTTCCTCTCCTTTTCCTCGTTTGGGCTGCCCCCTCTCATGGCCCAATTTTCACCCCTCCCTCCTTCTTTTCCTTCGGCGGGGCCCAGCCCGCGCAACCATTCCCCTTCCCTTCCCCTCTTGCGCGACACTTCCCTTTGTTTTTTGTTTAAACACGTCGTTTGGTCTAAAAACTTTAGGCTCACACCCAACCGGTTTTCCTTCTGCTTTCCCTTCTTTTCTTTTCTCAGCTGCCCGGTCTAGCCACCACCTCCTCCTCCTTCTTCTTTCTTCTCCCCCACCGTTTGCACCAACCATTGCCGTCGATGCCTTCAACTCCGAAAAATCTCGCTGCCGATCTCACCGTTTGACCGGCCGTTTCTTCCATCTTTTCCCAGTCGTTTCTCCGATCATGCTGACTCGAACTACTTCCTCCCTCTTCTCGCGTAGTTCTTTCTTTTCCTACACAACCCCCTACCCGAAATTTACTGCCACTAGCCAACCATCACCGCCAGTGACCTTAACCCTACTCACCCTATTCTCTCGTTGTCCCATAGACCTCACCCTATCATTTAAACCTTATAAATACCCCCGGTTTGAGCTCTGTATCGAGCTTTGGTTGTTTGCCTAGAATTCCCTAATCTTACCACCACCGCCCCTTTAGACGTTTTGTCCGCCGCCTTCGGCCAACCACTCCACCAACTCCGCCCACCTACGCTTTTCCTGCACGACCCTTTAGCTAACTATGTGTCCCATATTCCTTGATTCTTCCTACACAAGCCACCCCGGCTGTGCGAAGTAGCCTTCCTAAACAACCCTTCCCTCCACCTCCGCCACCCTTTACGTCGCCCTTAGCCACCACTTCTGCCACTCCTTTCACCTCCCAAATTATTCTGTGGACCACCCTCTACCTTCCCCTACCTCTCTTTTCCTCTTTCTCCCTCTCCTCCTCTCTTTTCCTCTACATTCAAGAATAGAGAAATTTGTGGTAAAATAATTATGCATGTCTTGTGAGGGTGGCTCAACCAAGGGCATATTTGTAATTTTCTTGACATTCTCATATATATTTTTTAGCTTACCATTATATTCCTCACTTATTTTACTTAAAGATTGATATATGACGTGTTAAGATTTGAGCATGTTTAGGTATAGTTATAAGTGATTTAGATTTTGTATGTTCTAGGGGTATTTTTATCTTTTTAATTGAAATATGTAATTTTATTGCATTTATGACTACTGTGTGTTATATTATGTCGAGCATGAGAAGCATGTGACAAAGGATATGCTAGACATGCATGATTAGGGCTTTACGTATTAAATAGGCTTAATTATGATTTAGGGGCAAATTAGTAATTTTTTCATTTCTAAAATTTTCTAGAATTGCAATTTTTATATTAATGTTCATATTTTTATATTATTAATCATACCATAAAATTTGCTTAACCCTAATAGCAATTGGTACTAAATTAGAAAATTATTGAGTAAATAACTTATAAGGGCACTTTGGTCATTTATGACTTATTATGCCTAAAAGTGTGAATAATTGGATTAAGATGATCTTAATGGATTCTTAGGTTGACCTTAGTGTTGATTTTGACTTTAGCTTGGATCATTGACCTTAGGGCCGACTTAAATAATTAGAAATAAAGAAAAAATGGTTAAATAAAAAATAAGAATCATTATGAACTATGTGATATTTTTATGATCACCTTATTAAGATATTAATATTTAAAGTGGAAGACCTCGAAATTTGGGAATGGTTGCTCTTTAGGGTTAGCTGCCTTAGAGATGAGGTAGGAGACCTTTATTTGGTTTGGTGGTTTCATTGAATGCCTTAACATTCTGACTAAGGTACTAATTTACTCTATAGGTGACTTACAATCCCTATATAGGGTATCGATACTTAATGATTAAGTGTCTTAGGATGGAAGGATATTGTGTTACCTTGTTAAACCAATATGACTAAAGTAATTTTATGTCTATAGGTTATAAGTTTGGAGGATTTTATGTTTCCTTAGTGTTGGTATGATTGATATACTTTATATGTCTCTAGGTTATTATTGTATTCCCTTAAGTAATTAAAAATTGCAGCGAATCTTATATGAGGATTTGATTAGATTGTTTTGGCTTAGTAGTTACCTTCATGAACTACTAGAGTTTGGTTTATTAGTTTGGTAGTTGTCTTTGTGCACTGCTTGATTTTGGTCGTTGGTTTGATAGTTACCTCTATGCACTATTTAGATTTGGTATATTGGTTAGTAATTAAATTATCGAGTTCCACTTATGTTTAACAGTGGTATAGAGGCGGGTATTAGAAATTACCTTAATAATGGTTAGATGTTTTCCCTTTTGTGGGACACCCTTGATATAATTAGATTAATGAAATAATCATAATATGGTTAAGTTTGATGTGATGAGTATGTAACATATGGTATGATATGAATTATGACATGAATGTGACACTTAGTTATGCTATGTACTATTTTACGTGTTATGCCATGATACTTTTTGTTACTTTCTCTATGCTCCATGTGATATGTGCATGCTTAGTGTTGTACAGTGGTTTACTCGATACTGTTGTACTAATATATTTCTTTTTGTGGTCCCCTACCTATTAAATGACCATTCTTTACCTTGTATGAGTACTTTAAGAGTAACAATTGATGGATTTTGGCAGGAGTTGAGAGTTAGGACCATCTAGTGTGAGCTCCAGCATCTTTTGATCTAGATATCCCATGAAAACTTATGTTTTCTTCGACATTTCTTTATCTTGTAAGTTGTAACTCTTTTGTATGATCTTTTATTATCGAAACAATTTAATATTGTAATGGAATATATATCTACTTATTATCAATTTTTGTTCTTTATCAAAGCGGATAAATATTTTTGATGGAAACCGGTTAGGGTTTCGCAAAGGATCAAAGATTTAATCGAGCGCAACGTTCGATTTCCGCCGGTACAGCCTAAGGAAAACTTTCCAAAGGAAGAACCACAACTTCAGAAGCACAATTGATTCAATGGAAGCTGAATTTAGAAGGTGAATGATCAAGATCGATCGAGAAGAGAACGAGACAGAAGTAGAAAAGAAGCGAATGAGAGAATCGCCAAGAGAGAGAAAGAATCGAGAGAGATCGAGAAAAATATCGCTGAACTTTATTTCTGTCAAAAGTGCCGTATTACATCGTATGTAGCATATATATATATATATATGTATACAGCAGCCTTATATGATACAAAATACATACGAACGTCTCAGCCTGTTATGGACGGGCAATACGACCCGTTTGGGCCAAAAAATATATAAGGTGTCGAACAGCCCAAACCAAGCAACACCAACGTAGAGTGTCGTCCAACCAGCTATCATAAAGAAAAATGACCCAATAAAACAATTAAGCTTAAGGCTTAATTTCCCATCAGCTATAACAACTATAGCTAATCATGGTCATTAAGGATTGATTAATCCACAATCCAGCTAGTCCAATTTTATGGACCGGGTGGCGGATTATACAACCGTCCTAATTTCCATTAGCCCATTCCGACCGGCGAATGCATCATATGGGATTACAAAAATATTTAATAAAAATTTACATAATCTGTACACTCCAAACATAGTCTGAACTGCCTAGCACTTATGTCCAAGTCCACAGAAATCCATATGCTGCGATATTATCCTATTAATTCAACAAATAAGATAAACAATTATAAGTAATTAATTCACAACAAATTTCAAAATTACTTAAATATAAATTTGCAGGATTCACATCATTCCCCTCTTCTTGGAAAGGTTTCGTCTCTGAAACCTGAACAAGTCCCAGAAATGGACTAAGGTCTGCCACATTGAAAGAATTACTCACATTTCCAAACTTAACATGTAAATCAATTTTATAGGCATTGTCATTAATTTTCTCTAATACAGTAAATGGTCCATCCCCTCTAGGATCCAATTTTGACTTTCTAAAAATTGGAAACCTTTCTTTCCTTAAATGAACCCAAACTAAATCTCCAGGTTTAAAAATCATTTTCCTCCTTCTTTTATTAGCATGTTCAGCCATCTGTTGTACCTTCTTATTAATTTGTTGGCTTACAGTCTCATGTAATTTCTTTATACTTTTAGCTCTAGATTCAGCATCAAAATTTTACAAGTCAGTATGAGGTAAAGGACTCAAATCTAATGGAGTTAATGGATTAAAACCATACACAATCTCAAATGAGTTTTATTAGTTGTAGAATGTAAAGTCCTATTATAAGCAAATTCCACTTGAGGTAAACCATACTCACATTGTTTAAGATTCTTTCCAAGGACAACCCTCAACATATTTCCCAGAGTTCTATTAACCACCTCAGTTTGACCATCAGTTTGAGGGTGACAAGTTGTAGAAAATAATAATTTAGTCCCTCATTTACCCCACAAAACTTTCCAAAAATGGTTTAAAAACTTAACATCCCTATCTGAAACTATAGTCTTAGGAATCCCATGTAACTTAACCACATTAGAAAAAAATAATTCAGCCACTGCTACAGCATCATTTGTTTTATTACAGGGTATAAAATGAGCCATTTTACTGAACCTATCTACCACAACCATTATGGAATCCTTAGCTCTATTAGTCCTAGGTAATCCTAACACAAAATCCAAAGACACATCAACCCAAGGATGATTAGATACAGGCAAGGGGGTATATAATCCAAAAGGTTTTGAAGTAGTTTTTGCCTGTCTATATTTAATACAATTAACACAATGTTTCAAAACATCCTTTTTCATGTGTGGCCAATAAAAATGTTCAATTAAAACATCTAAAGTTTTCTGAGTTCCTAGATGTGCCATTAATCCACCACTATGTGCCTCTTGAATTAATAATCCTCTATAAGAGCATGCAGGGATACATAATCTATTTTCCCTAAACAAGTATCCTTCATTAATAAAATATTTTCCTTGAGAAGAAACTTCACACCTTTTATATATTTCTTTAAAATCATTATTCTCTAAGTATAATAGCTTAATACTGGAAAATCTTAATAAAGTAGTATCAGCAGTATTCAATAAAGCATATCTCCTAGATAAAGCATCTGCAACTATGTTATCACTACCTTTCTTATATTTAATTATGTAAGGAAAACTTTCAATGAATTCTATCCATCTACCTTGTCTCCTATTTAACTTTGACTGACTCTTTAAATACTTAATAGCCTCCTGATCTGTGTTAACTACAAACTCCCTATGCCACAGATAATGTTGCCATACTTCCAAAGCCCTTACTAAAGCATACAATTCCTTTTCATAGGTAGAATAATTCAAAGTACTACCATTTAATTTTTCACTAAAATAAGCCACTGGTTTTCCTTCTTGAGAAAGTACAACCCCTATTCCTAACCCTGAGGCATCACAATCTAATTCAAACATTTTTTCAAAGTCAGGAAGACTCAAAACAGGTGCTTGGGTTAACTTATTCTTAAGTGTCTCAAAAGATTGTTGTTGTTCTAATCCCCAAATAAACCCATTATCCTTTTTTGTTATGGCAGTTAAAGGAGCAGCTATAGTACTAAAGTTTCTCACAAATCTTCTATAAAAAGAACACAACCCATGAAAACTTCTTACTTCAGTTACACTTTTTGGCACAGGCCACTCTTGAATAGCCTTAATCTTTTCTTCATCTACAGACACACCTTCTTTTCCTACCACAAATCCTAAGAAAACCACACTTTCCAAACAAAATCTAGACTTAGCTAAATTAGCATAAAGTTGTTCTGCTTTAAACACATTCAAGATAATCCTTAAATGTCCCAAGTGTTCCTCTAAGGATTTACTATATATAAGTATATCATCAAAATAAACAACCACAAATTTCCCAATAAATTCCCTTAACACATGGTTCATAAGTCTCATAAAAGTACTAGGAGCATTTGACAACCCAAAAGGCATCACTAACCATTCATACAATCCAAAGTTTGTCTTAACAGCTGTTTTCCACTCATCCCCTGGTTTCATCCTAATTTGATGATAACCACTCTTTAAATCTATCTTAGAAAATATAACAGCACCACACAAGTGATCCAGCATCTCATCCAGCCTAGGAATTGGATATCTATACTTAATAGTTATCTTATTTACTGCCCTGCTATCCACACACATTCTCCAACTATCATCCTTTTTAGGCACTAGTAATACAGGTACTGCACAAGGACTCATAGACTCTTTAATGTATCCTTTACTTAACAATTCTGTTACTTGTCTTTTTAATTCCTTAACCTCTTCAGGATTTGCTCTATAAGCAGGTCTGTTTGGTATAACAACTCCTGGAATAAAGTCTATTTGATGTTCTATTCCCCTTAATGGAGGTAATCCACTGGGTATATCCTTAGGAAATAAGTCACTATATTCTTCCAATAACATTTTCACTGTACTAGGTACTTCTTCAATTGTTCCTTTCTGACTCTCATAGCAGTCCTTAAAAACCATCAAATATACATTAGCATTTCTTTTTATTGCCTTTCCTACATCCTTACCTTTAGCATAAAATCCAAAAGTGTCTTTTATGTCTTTTGTGCTATGATCATTTCCCAAATTAGACTTAGTTAACTCCTTATAATCAGATTTAATTTTGGTTTGATCCTCAAATATTTCCTTTGGAGTCATAGGTGCTAAAACAATCTTCCTATCATCCTTTTGTACTGTATATCTATTCTTATAACCATCATGTTCTACCCTTCTATCATATTGCCAAGGCCTACCCAACAACAAGTGAGCAGCATGCATAGGAACTATATCACATAAAACAGAATCCTCATATTTTCCTAATTTTAAATTCACTAGAACCTGTTGACTAACCTTAACATCTCCCAACTCATTAAGCCATTGCAATCTATATGGTTTTGGATGTTTAGTAGTGGTTAAACCTAATTTAGATACTAATAGGGTACTAGCAGCATTAATACAACTACCACTATCTATAGCCATGTTAAAACACTTATCATCAATTAAGCATCGAGTATGGAATATATTCTCTCTTTGTATAGCATTGGAATCAGGTAACTTATTACTATTTAAAGCTCTTCTAACCACAAAAAGATCCCTACTCATTGGTAATTCTATTTCATCTTCTAGGTCACTATCTTCCTTTCCTACTACATTAGCCCCTTCTTCCTCTTCTTCAGATTCAGATTCAGATTCTACTTCCCCAGATTCTCTAATCAAAATATTTCTCTTGTTAGGGCATTCAGAAGCTATATGACCTAAGCCTCCATATCTAAAACATTTAATATCCCTAGTCCTGTTTGACCCATTTACATGATTTGCCATTACATTCCTGCCCTTTTCAGGTTTCTGTCCTGTCTTAACTTCATTGTTTCTCCCCCTAAACTCTACCTTACTATTGTTCTTCCAGTTTCCAGAGGTATTTCCCCCAAAATTTCTCCTCATAGTAGTCTTAAACCCAATCCCAGGGGGTTTATATTGCCTAGATTTCCTCAATTGAATCTCTATCTTAGTAGCTATATTCACCATTTCAGTTAATGTTCCACAAGGATACAGCTCTACCTTATCAGCTATCTCTGAATTTAATCCACTCAGAAACCTAGCCATAGTAGCATCATCATCCTCAATAACTCCTGTCTTAATAATCAAAACTTCTAACTCTTTATAATAGTCATCTACTGATCTCACTCCCTGACTAATAGTTTGCAACCTTTTATGCAACTCTCTATAATAGTAACTTGGTACGAATCTCTTTCTCATTAAAGTTTTAAACTCTGCCCAAGTCTGTATAGCAGGTTCCCCACACCTACGTCTAGTTAACACCAAAGTATGATACCAAGAAGACGCATACTCAGTAAACTCTACTACAGCCACTTTAATTTTCTTTTTCTCAGAGTAATTATGACACTCAAATACCAATTCTATTTTTCTTTCCCACTCAAAATAGTAATCAGGGTCATTCCTCCCATTGAACCCTGGTATGCTCAGCTTAAGATTATTTAAATTCCTATCTACGAATTCTAATTCCCTATCCTGCCTATTGTTCTGTCTAGGCATCCTATCACTATTGTGGGATATTTGATCTTCTAACTCCTCTAGATTAGCTATAGGTGGAATTCTAGTCCTAGGATCCATTGGAGCCCTTCCTAAAACTCCTGCTTGATTAGTTTCAATTCTATTATTTTGCAATTCATTAAGTCTTACTTCCTGTTCTCCTAATCTTTGTTCTAGGTTAGCAGATAAGACAGCAAATTGTGCAGTCATTTGTTCTTGGAAAGTCCTAAGGGTTTCTAGAAGGTCATTACTAGACACAGACTGATTCACTGATTGACCATTATTAGACATGATGAATTTTAACAGTAATTAACAATCAACACAGTAGTAATTTTAATCACAAAAGCAACTGATCCAAGAATCTCAGGTAACAGACACACAATGTGCCACAGAAATATGGTTTCACAAATATTAACAGTAATAGCAACAGTAAAAATTTTACTCAGAATAACTCACTGCCTATGATAATTTGACAAAACTATTTCAACAATACGAAATAAGTAGGAGGAAACGATATTACCGCGTCTGCTTAAGCAATTAGTTCAATTATTTAGGGTGCCCCTCTTCTTGGAGGTCTATCCCCTTTCTTGAAACCAAGATAGTTCGCCGGTTGTAATTTTCAACCTATATACTTAACAATAAACAGATAATTTGTCGAATATTGGAAATTAAGTATAGCAGATAGTAGTATTAACAAAGGAATTTACAAATCGAAGTTACCAACAACAGTCGGTCGCACTGTCAGTCAAGATTCAGATTCTTGACCAAACCCTAGGTCGATTAGGGTTTTCTTTTTCAGACTTTCAAAATAGTGGGTCGAAATGCTTTAATCGCCGGTTTGAAAGCGACAAGAATCGATACTGAGTTCGTCGCTGAAAAACCCTAAAATTCACACCTCAAACTAGGGTTAGCGAAATACAGAAATCGAGTTAACAAAAAATGAATAAAACTTAATCAATGATACAGAAACTACGAGCACTCTAGAAAATCGAGGCTCTGATACCAAATGATGGAAACCGGTTAGGGTTTCGCAAAGGATCGAAGATTTAATCGAGCGCAACGTTCGATTTCCGCCGGTACAGCCTAAGGAAAACTTTCCAAAGGAAGAACCACAACTTCAGAAGCACAATTGATTCAATGGCAGCTGAATTTAGAAGGTGAATGATCAAGATCGATCGAGAAGAGAACGAGACAGAAGCAGAAAAGAAGCGAATGAGAGAATCGCCAAGAGAGAGAAAGAATCGAGAGAGATCGAGAAAAATATCGCTGAACTTTATTTCTGTCAAAAGTGCCGTATTACATCGTATGTAGCATATATATATATGTATACAGCAGCCGTATATGGTACAAAATACATACAAACGTCTTAGCCTGTTATGGACGGGCAATACGACCCATTTGGGCCAAAAAATATATAAGGTGTCGAACAGCCCAAACCAAGCAACACCAACGTAGAGTGTCGTCCAACCAGCTATCATAAAGAAAAATGACCCAATAAAACAATTAAGCTTAAGGCTTAATTTCCCATCAGCTATAACAACTATAGCTAATCATGGTCATTAAGGATTGATTAATCCACAATCCAGCTAGTCCAATTTTATGGACCGGGTGGCGGATTATACAACCGTCCTAATTCCCATTAGCCCATTCCGACCGGCGAATGCATCATATGGGATTACAAAAATATTTAATAAAAATTTACATAATCTGTACACTCCAAACATAGTCTGAACTGCCCAGCACTTATGTCTAAGTCCATAGAAATCCATATGCTGCGATATTATCCTATTAATTCAACAAATAAGATAAAAAATTATAAGTAATTAATTCACAACAAATTTCAAAATTACTTAAATATAAATTTACAGGATTCACATCATTATCGAAACAATTTAATATTTTAATGGAATATATATCTACTTATTATCAATTTTTGTTCTTTATCTAAGCGGATAAATATTTTAGTCTTAGCAATTAATGTAATAAAGCTAGATGAACCAAACTTATACTAAGTATGGTGGTAGCACCCTATGTTTTTAATTGTTTAGCTTTTGCAATTAACCCTTTTTTTTAAAAAAAAATTAGTGTTAAAAATTGGGTTGTTAGAGGAGACATTGAGGTGCATGTGAGAAGGCTCATTGAAGAGTTGACCTACTTGGTTTATGTGGGTCATGACTTGGGTGATCCACAAGAATTGGACAGTTGATGTTAGTGAGGATTTGAGCCTTCAAGGTTTTAGTAGTGATAATTGATTTGGGATAGGTCCTAGGGTTCTTGTTGGTTTCATGTGGTTAGAGTTGATGTTAGATAGATGCTTGTAGTTGTAGTGTCCTATCTTTATTGTACATGTAACACTAGGGTAGTGGGGTTTTGTTTTGTTGCATAGGAGCATCTAGTTTCCTCTTTTTGTTGACGCTTGCAATATCGAATGTTGTATGACTTTCTATTATGTTATGAATGTTAGTGCTTCCTTTTTGACTTATGTATTTTGTTCATGCTCCCTGGATGTTTATATTTTTTAGTGTTGTGAATTGATTAGGGTTTGGTTCTTGTAAGAAGGTAGTGACCCCTAGCTTGTTGAACCATTGTTTGTGAGCCACCAAAGGTTCTAACGAGTTAGTTTTATTTTGGTTGACTTTGGGGACAAAGTCACTTTTTAAGGGGATATTAATGTAATACCATGTTAGTAGAAATCCTAGTCAGAATCCTTAATTATGAAATGATATTTATATGTAATTAATTATAGAAATTAGTGTAGGGTTGAATGTATTGTTATTATGTGTATTATTATGAAAAATAAACTATAAAGTAGATTAGATTAAAATTGTTAGTGCTTCCTTTTTGAATCGTGTATTTCATTCATGCTCTCTGGACATTTATATTTTTAGTGATGTGATTTGATTAGGGTTTAGTTATTATAAGAGGGTAGTGACCCCTAGCTAGCTTGTTGAACCATTGTTTGTGAGCCACCAGAGGATCTAACAAATTAGTTTTATTTTGGTTGACTTTGGGGGTGAAGTCACTTTTTAAAGGGGTATTAATGTAATACCATATTAGTAGAAATCCTAATTAGAAACCTTAATTATGAAATGGTATTTATATATAATTAATTATAGAAATTATTATAGGGTTAAATGTATTGGTATTATGTGTATTATTATGATAAAATAAATTATAAATTAAATTAGATTAAAATTACTAGAATCTTGGATGCTTAATCTATTTACACTAGTTTTAACTTAAACCAAGCTTAGCCCTTAATTGTTTTCCTTAATCTTGAAACCCCAACCTTACCATAGGATTACCCTTTTGTCCCTAGTTTAGTTTGTGTAACTTGAAAACCCCAGCTATACTCAACCTCGCAAGCTACCCCAACCAATTGTAAATTTGCCAATTGGTTTCTTTTTTCCCCTTTGTAAACGTGTTTTGCTTCAACATGTGATTTTCTTGTGCACTGGTACCACCCTAGTCTACCCTCTATCCAAATAAACCATGTGCCTTGCCTCATGCCTTGATATAACGTCATCCTCTCTACCACAATCACCCTAAGCGTACCACACCCCAACTCTTCACATTTTTTCCATATGTATGCAACCTACCCCTTAACATCCCTCATTCACCTTTGTTTTTTTTTCTTTATCTAGCCAATCCAACACATAGTCATTCTCCTCCTTGATAGTTACTGTAACATCCCAAATTTTACTACAGAAAAATTTTATTTTATAGTAGAAGCTTATAACCAAAATACCAGGTGTTATCATCGTAATCGATGTAAGTCTGGCTTACCATACCATCCTCACATCAATCATAAGGCTAAAACCATTAAAATGTGAACTAAGATAAATATAAAATAAGAGTAGCTTTATATACATAAATATGAGTTTTAGAGAATAACTCCGGGTATAATAACAAAATACAAGCATGACTAAGAGTCCGAAAAGGTATCTTGGTAAACCATCATCTGGATAACATGACTCTTTTCCCAACCTCTAGTATAGAAAATCACTCTACCCTATACAACGCATCATATGTAGCAAAATCATCCAGTTGGTCCTCAATAACCTACAAAAAAACATTAGAGTTGTTTGCACATCGGAATGAACAACACCCATGAAAGTTATGGTCGGTACACTATATACTGAGTAAGGTGACAATATTGTTGAGTTAGGGATATAGTTAAATACATACATTCACTGTATAGAATAAGTGCACATGTGAAACACATAAAATATCATAAGGTAGATATTGATATAGGCCTCTTTAATAGTTATAACATATTTTATTCTTTTATTTATATTGAGTTTAGGGACCCCACTATTATTAAACCGGTGGAATTGTCTAAAGTACTTCTTAAGGATGACATAACTGAGTCACTATTATCATTCGGTGGAATGGACCCAACACCTCGGTCCTAACTCATTTACTCTTATGCTTTAAGTCATTAATATCTTATCCATTAGGTTATTTATATCAAATAATATTATATTTCACATTGATTTTAGGGCCCACTATTTTTAATCCGGTGGAATAGACTGATGCACCTCTTAGGAAAAATGCTCTTGAGCCACTATTATCATTTGGTGAAATGACCCCATAAAACACCTCAGCCCGAATCACAAGATCTTTTAGTTTAAATTATCAATTTGTTATTTTGATTTGAAAATTACGGAACATATTTAAAGTAGGTAAAGCACATCACAAAGATCCTAAGGTCGTTCCCTAGGGTTAAGACCCTTATTTTCCCTAGAAACCCTAATTTCATATTTTAATCATAATTCATCTTATGTTACTCTTTAATCCACATAAATTAGTACCTCATCCCCAAATATTATTATTATCAGTATAATCAAATTTCAAGGCCTAACTCTAAGTTCTTACATTTGCGATAATAACCTTATCTCAAGAGTTATTATTCTTGAGGCTTATAGGCCCTAATTTCCCAAGTATGTCATAACTAGTCTTGTATAGCCCATACGATTATCATCTTCAATATACTTTTCCAAAACACTAATATTATCAACATATTTGGATTTTTTTGTTTAAATATATCATTTCACATATGTGATAATAGCCTTCTCATTTTAGGATTATGATTCTCAAATTAGGCCATTTTCATCCTTTATTAAACTTAGTCTTGAATGGACTATTATAACCACTTCTCATAAACTTCTTAGAATATTTTAAATAATATAAAAAATTAAAATATCATGATTCCCGTATTAAATCCTTTTTGAACAAAATGCCCTTGCTGATAACAAAGTCCCTTATTTTATGCAGATATTATATGTTATGGTAACATTACTTCCAAATCCTCCATTATTACCATATATCTTATAATACCCATTTACCCACAAATCATACCTTATTAAAACATATATCACACTGAAAGTTTTCCATATAGAATAACGATATCGCATAATCTCCATTTACATATTTTTCTACCATACAACATCAAATATCATATCATATCATTACAAATCATACATTTAATCACATAATATCAATAACATGGTATCACACAAAATCAAATGTAACACTTAGTAGCAAAAATCTTAAGCTATGACAAGTATCCTTACAAGAAAGACTCTGGTCTCTAAGCATGCTTATCTTATCCTGCATTTTTCGAAACCTCTGGAAAATCACCTACAAATCCACAATAAATCACTATTAGGATGAAATGAACTAATTAAGGAAATGTTTAGGAAATGGAAAGGTGAAAGAACAGAGGAAAACCAAACCAATTAAGGTGAGTGTTTTGAGAAACCATGTGTAACAAAAGGGGAGGAATGGTTGGTTGTGTTGTGAAGAAGGGTGGAGCAATGAGTGGTTGTGCCATTTCTAGGGTGTGTGCACTAGGAGGGGAGGTCAAAGAAAGGGGGAAAAGTTGTGGTGAGTTTGGCCAAATGGCGGTAGGGAATGCCTAGGTTTGGTGTAGGTAGGGGATAGTTTCGGTTAATGGAAAAGAGAGGAAGTGGAGGGTTTTCATGGAGGTTTTTGAAGGTTGATGGTGTAGTGCGATTCCTTTAGCCGAAAGGTGGGTATAGCTATGGTAGATGTTTTTGCAGCCAAGGGAAGAAATTGAAAAAGAGGTTGTGGTGATAATGTCTGAAAGGAGGGGTGAGGACCAAATCTTTTTGTTATTGGTTGTGGGGGAGGTTCGATGAAATTAACTAGTGGTGAGGGTGGTGTTTCAATGTAGGCCATCACAGGTGATGGAGGAGCTTTATTGGGGCTAACAATGGTGGTTTTGGGGGGGCTGTTTGGCAAAAACAAGGAGGAGGAGAAGAAAGAATAAGTTGTTGCATTGGCAGTGCTGTTTCGACAAAAATAATAGATGGAGAAGGAGGGAGGTTCTTTAAATTTAATTTGTTGTGTGTGTGTATATATATATATATATATATATATATATACATGCTTGAGGGGGAGAGGGTGATATCAGAAAAGAGGAAGTAGACAATCAGTAAGGCCATGACAAGAAAGCACACACAAGGCATAGGGGGAGTGGGGGGTTAACATGAGATTTGATGGGGCTTAGCTGAGGTAAAGTTTGGACATAATAGATTTACAGGTAAAAAGAAAGGGAATAGGGGTGAGAAATGATTTTGAGTGCCAGGTGGGGAAAAAAAAGAGAAACTAGATGGGATTTTAGATTTAGATTTAGGTTAAAGTAATAGAATAAATTAATTATCGACCATTCAATTTTAGGTTTAAGTTGATAAAATTATTATTAACTTGAAATAAAGTTTATATGGTTGGGTAAATATTTAGGATTAGGGAGTTAGGGTAAAATAGAAATACTAATTTATTAAGATTAGAATTATATTATGATATTAATTGCTTAGAATTAGGTTTAGCTAAATGTTACGGTATTACATTACTATCCCCTTAAAAGAGAGTCTGTTCCAAAAGTCATAGTCAAGGTTGAGGAAGAAGAGAACAAGGATGTAAGGAAAGTGATCTCACCGATTAACTCTACTAAGGTTTCTACTATACTACTGGGGACTACCCCCTTAAAAGAGAGAGAACCTCGAACCTACACATTTGTGCTGAAATGCTCAGGATGTAACTCACATATATCCTTCTTGGTCTCCTAGGTTTCCTCCTTTACTCCATGACAACTCTAAATAATCTTTGCAATTGAGAATGAGCTCATCTAGGTCTATCAAATTTTGGTTTCGAGAATCTGCAATGGCCTTTCCTCATAGGAATAAGAATTGTCAAGCTCAATCTCATATGATATGATCACGTGGGATGCATATGCAATGAACTTCCTCAACTAGGAGATGTGAAAGAATTTATTTACTTAGGCCATCTCTAGTGGAAGTGCTAGGTTATATGTAACCTTACTAACCCTATCAAGAATCTCATAAGGACCAATGTACCTTGGGCTTAACTTATCCTTCCTACCAAATCTCTACACCCCTTTGGTGAATGAAATCCTCAACAAAACTCTATCCCATAGCTCAAGTCTATCACTACTATGCTTTTGATCTGTGTAGCTCTTTTGGTGACTCTGAGCTGCTCTCATCCCGTCTTAGATCAGCTGAACCTACTAAGTCGTCTCCTCAATTGTCTCTGGTCCAAGTACAACCGTCTCACTAATGTCTTTTTAACATAAGGGTGTTTGTCACTTACGTCCATATAGTGCCTCAAAAGGTGTCATCCTTATGCTATCATGATAACCTTTGTTGTAAGAGAACCTAACCAAGTGTAGACACTCCTCTCAACTACCTTAGAAGTCCAACACACAAGCCCGTAGCATATCCTCGAGTGCTTGAATCGTCTTCTTAGTACACCCATCCATAGTTGTGTGGAAGGCAATACTCATCCTCAATCTTGTGCCCATAGCTTCTTACAACTTACCACATAAGTGAAAAAGGAATCTCAAGTCTTGATTGGAGACTATGTCAGTAGGTTTATTGTACTTTCTCACCACAAACCTTATATAAGCATCGGTTAGCTGATCCATACTCCAAGTCAACTTCATTGGCATAAACACTACTGATTTAGTCAACCTATTGACAACCATCCAGACCTTGTCACACCTAGTATGAGTCCTCGGTATCCCACTCACATTTTTCATTGAGATGGAGTCCCACTTCCACCTCAGAATGTCTAAGGGCTGGACTAACCCCATAGGTCTCTAGTGCTCGATCTTGACCTTCTAAAAAGTCATACATCTTGACACAAATTCTTCAACCTCTCTCTTCATGTGATGCCACCAATAGATCCTCTTGAGGTCCTTATATAACTTATACCCTCCCGGGTGGACATAATATGGATTATAGTGACCTTCCTCTAAAATTTGGCACTTTAGATCAACGCAACTCAGAAGTTAATGGGTATGATTTATGTTGGTTAATTAGAGCTTCAATGAAAATATTTAATGTAATTATTTGATGAATTTTGCATACTTGAATCCAATTATTATTTTTTACCACTTTTTTTATACTATTTCATAGGTATGTGGAGAGATTGGGATCAAAAGGAGCTAAAACACAACAATTGGAATAAATGAAAGCAAGGATGAGTACTCAAAGTGTGAAAGGGTGGAAAGATTGACATATTTGACCCTAATTTAATCCTAATTTTGAAATATAATAGCAATAAAAATTTTATATATTCTTTTTAGATTTCCAACGCATCAAAAATTAGCCCAAACAAAGGTCTAAAGAAGAAGTTATGGATGAATACTAAAAATTGATGAAGCTGTAAAGAGCCACTTAATTCGAGAATGACTAGGCCCATGTTGATCTATGGCTGGGCCTATTATTTGGTTATTTAAGCACACTTTTGATAGATAGTTAGTGTGAGAGGATACATAAGAGATCTTTCTCAACCATCTTGAGAGAAGAGAACCAATATGATGAAAATACGACAATTTTAGGAGCACTAAAGAGAGATCTATGGTTCTTTACTTTGCATCAACCAATCCAATCCCACCCTTAATTCATCCAAAATCTCCCATCTCTTGGTCTTTACTTCTTTTTCCTAATTGGATGGGTTGAACTGTGATTTTCTCATATTGAATAAAGAGGGTATTATACTTTATATTTTGGATTTTATTTCTTTCCAATTGATGCAATTCTCTTTGTTTAAGATGTTGTGCTTAATGAAAGCCATGATTGGCTAATTTATTTGTGCTAAGGTGAAGGAAAATCCCATAATCTAAATGTATTAAGAATCTAAACCCTACCCAATCTAATTCATTGTCATACGTGTTGTGTTAATGCTTTAATTGGTATAATAGAGAAATTGATCACTTTTCTATTATTATTTAGAGAAACCTGGAAAGATTCAAGAGATGAGTTGGAGTGTGATCCATTAATATGACTAGACATCAAACCACAAAGTTGAGAGACATTGATTGGCCTCTACAACTAAAAAAGGGAATATGATAGATAATAATGCGTTGCTTGTTTTTACATTCATACTAGAGATAGATGAATCTTAATAGACAATAAGGTGTAGTGGCTCGAGAGAGCATTACGCTGCATACTTTGGTTGGCATTCATGGTAATGTATTTTGATCTAGGATTTGGGGTTAATATTTGATCACATTGGGGTTAAGGGGATTGATCGGAAACTTAACCTTTTCTTTTAATGGATTTCACTTATTATATTATCGTTGGGTTTTGTTTACATATTTTTCTTTTCATTAATAATTAGACATCATTTATCCTTTATCATTAGCCTAAACATAGGTGATATTTTCACCATCCCATTACTTACTTACTAGTCCCAGTGGGATCAACCTTACATGCTACATCAACATCATGCACTTGCGGTTAGAATTCATCGAGCTTTTAGCGTCGTTGCTAGGGACTAGGCAATGAGTGACCTTGGGATCTGAAAGATCTTCCTTGCTTTAGAAATTTTTTTTATTCATCTAATTTTTCTTCTAGTGGTTTGTAGGTGCTCTTAATAAAGGAATTGGAAGCCAATAACCATGACTTCACCTTACTCTCAAATAGATTATGTTTTGTCAAAATATTAATAATTTTAGCATTCCTAAAGTGTAGATCTAGAATATAAGTTGTTTTTTTATGAAGAGGATTGCATTATAGTATATACTATTAAGTAGGTAATTATTTTTTCCAATCATATGAACAAACTAACTTTGTGAATATTTTTGGTAGGCAAACTAATCCGTACTTGGATACCTAAAACTCGAGATGGTGAGATCATCCTAACTTTTCATAGTGGGATCACAATCTTGTTCTAAATCAGTATCAAGTGACCCCCTTGATGAGTTTCCAAGTTCTAGCTCCACCTTATGAGATAAAGCCTAGCTTGGAGGAATTTTCAATCAAGGTCATCAATGCAAATGAGGTAAGTATTCAAAATCATGAGGCATGGATGAAGAATTAGGAGGCATTTATAAGGAATTTGGAAGTTCAAATGGGACAGTTAACCTATGTATTACCTGAGAGAGCTTAAGAGACATTTCCTAGTGATATGGAGAAAAATCTAAGGGATCAATGGCAATAACTATGCATAGTGGCAAGGAAATTCTAGACTTACCATTTAATATCTTGGAGTAGGATAACAAGGAGATAGCAAGTGATGAACAACCCAATCTAGCAACCCAACCTCATGAGGAGGTAAGTATGGAGCCCACACCTAGTGATATTTCTAATATTTAGGTAAAACCATATCAACCCCACATTATATTTCCTCAACATTTACAACAACAAAAGTTGGATGATCACTTCTTGAGGGTTGAATTTGATTTACCTAGTTCTAGTAAATATCCTTCTCTTGATAATCCATGTTGTAGGAATGATGAGGTAGCTTACTCAATGAAGGAAGAGCCTCTAACACATTATTTTATTAACCCATATGGATCAAGAATGTTCTCATCTTAAACTCCAAAAGGAAAGAAGTTGGAGTATAATTTTGAGACCCTTATTTTTGAGGAATAAAAGTTTTACCAGGTATAACTTGAGACTTCCGTTTCAATCCTTAGGTATGTATTTCACAGCCCTAATGCTATATATTTATGATTATGAGTGTTAATCTAAGTGGTAATACAATGGATAAATTTCTAAGAGAATTTATATTACACCAACTATTCATAGGCTATACAATTTTTATGAACTTGAAGAGTTGAGGTTGCATGCCTACAAAAATTTAAGGTGTATAAAGAGACATATAAAGATCAAAATAATAGGCATGTTTGTATGCAATAATATTATGTGGGATATATTATGTATCTTTTACTTTCTTGTTTGAAGCTCGTTCAGGTGATTAACCAATGGTTGTTATTTTATGATGATTGTGGTGTTCCAAAGCTTAAGACCGTTATCCCTCTAATGGCCATTACCTAGTGAGGTTGGAGCCAAGCTAATGACTTTAAACAAGTGCATATTGGGAGGCAACCCAAGTTTATGTTTTCATTTAGCTAGAATTTTTTTTCTTTCACTTTTGATTTTCATATCTCATACTAACTCATAGTTATTTTTGTGTTTATATTGGTCTAGGTGATGAAATCTCAAATAAGATAATGTGGGTTCCAAAGAATAACAACAAAAGGAAGGAGAAAAATGAAGAAAAAAGTGTTGGGAGATTTTAAGATTTAAGAACTAATTAAAGAAAACCCATACCTAGGTTTTAATCTCCATTTGAAAAAAATTGAGGCTTTTGACTTCCCAACCACACTTGCAGATTATTCATGGCTCCAAACCAATCCAGAACTAGCGCAGGAAGTTCTGTCGCTGCGGCACCACCACCCACCAAGTAAACATGGTCTGTAAGTTCCTCTATTCCCTTTTATTTTGTCAGCACATTGGGAACAATGTGAATTATAAGCATGGGAGAGATATTATAGGGATAATTTTTTCTTTTCTTGATTTCTTACATTATGTTTATAATTATGCATAAAAAATTTGAAAAATTTGAAATTTACAAAAAAGAGGAATAAAAGTGAGAAATGATCTTTTATTGATGATAATAAAAGACTTTTAAACATGAGACTGCAATAAATTGACTTGACTTGTGGAGACACCTTAATGTTTTCTTGAAAATGATTTTGATTTTTGAGTTTAAAGGTTTTGGTTGCATTCTTATGAGATAACTGTTACTATGTTGGTGAAATTAAGGGTCATATATGCATTGAGACTTTTTTGTGGTTCATTTTAGTGAAACTAATGTGGTGTCTTGTTCTATGATTTAAAGGATTAGAATTGGCATGTTTTGAATCTTGTGAGATATTGAGCCTAAAAGATTGATTCATCAAAAAGCAGCCTCAATATTTTTCTTGCGTGTGATATCCGACCATATCTTATGAAGCTAGAACTTACAATGATTTTCTTCAAAATTACATATGACTTATGATACACATTAAGATGATAGAAGCACATTTTATTTTCTTATGAAATGAGTGTAACTATGTTGGTGAAATTGAGTGTAATACAAAAAAATATTTGGTTAGCCTAATATCGCATCATTAACGCCATAAATTGATTCTAATATTAAGAAATCTTATTTTTAGTCCGAACTCAATCCCTTAATCCCAAAACTATAATTGAATCCAAAACCTTAACTCAGATAAACCGTAATTCATAAACCAAAATCAAAACCCACTAAAATTACTTATGGCTAATGTAAAATCACCCTAAACTAATCCCCCGACCCTTCTCTTTTTTCCTTTTCTTTATCCTTTTCTTTTCTTTCTTTCTTGTCCTCCTTCCGTTAACCTTAAGCTGCACATATTTGAATTTGTTGCAACTTGCACTTGCAACTTGTACCATCACCCATCACCTTTCTACACCCTCACCCATCATCCATCACCTCTCTCTTTCTTCTATCTTTATAGACCTTCACACCCTGCACACTCCATTTCCCCTGCTATTTTACTTCTCATGCAACACTTGCATACAACCATCACCACCCTCATCCTGCAGCTACTACCCTACTCCTAACCATCCTCTATATCCATCACCATCATCATCATCATCATGCAGCTACACCACCACCATTGCATACCCCTTGTTATTTTTCTTCTTCCCAATTCACACCACACATGCACACGTGTGTTTGTATATATATATATATATACATACTACACACTATTCTTCCCTTCTCTTTGGTTTGCCTCAATTCTACCATTTTGTGTCTAAAACTCTACCCAAGCACTCCCTTTTCATTCACCTTTCCTCCTTCTTTATTTTCTTCTTCTTCATCCTCCTTCTTTCCCTATTTTTGGCTTGCGCACCAACAATCCACCACCTTGAACCACCTTGACCGCCACTCACCACCCATTAGCGGTGGTTGACCACCAAGATCACCCCAACCTTCCCCAACACCGTCGTTGTAATACCCCAAATTGAGTGGAGTGTTATAAGGATTTATCTAGGTGCTTATATTAGTATGGTATACCTCTTTTTGGTGATTCTATTCTAAGAACTCCACATTTAAGCGTACTGGCCATGGAGCAATTTTAGGATAGGTGACCCTCCAGGAAAGTTTCAAAATTTTTCAAAAAATTTATCGGGAAGTGCGTGAGTGAGGACAAAGCACTCTAAAAAGACTCGTGTTGATCTATGGGGTTGGCCGATCAATCCAAAAGTGCTCCAAGGTAGCCCCAGCATGATTGTATCAATTCGGAGTGTTACAAATGATATCAGAGTGAAACCGCGACCGTGATTTTAACTTGGATGAGCCAATTAGCCACCTAGAGGGACGATACTTAGGATAAACTGTATTGAGATAGTTAGTGGTTGAGGCACAACAAGTATGTTGCATTCTTTGAGTGGAGGTGAATTTAATACCCCAAATTAAGAATAGTATTATAAGGATTTATCTAGCTACTTATATCAACATGGTATACCATCCTTTTGATGATTACATCCTAAGAACTCCATAGTTAAATATGTTGGCCGTAAAACAGTTTTAGAATAGGTGACCCTCCTAGAAATTTTTTAAAAAATTTCTTGGGAAGTGTGTGAGTGAGGACAAAGTGCATCGAAATGAATCATGTTGATCTGTGGGGCCGGCCAATCAATCCAAAATTGCTCCAAGGTAGCCCTTGTCTGGTCGTATTAACTCAGGGTATTATAGTCGTCGTCCATCATTACCGACCACTGCCTTTTTTCCCTTCTTCTTTCCCTCATTTGTCATACTTTTGCAAAGTGTAGGGCTTGTGCACGGCCTCAACACGATCTTGCAACACATAAAATCTCCTATTGTACAGCCGTGCAACCTTTGCATCACTTAGCCATGCATGATCTTTTCCCTCAACCTAGTGTGCACCACTGCAGCACAATCGTGCAACTTTTGCACCACCTGGCTGTGTGTTATTTTTTCTCTCGACCAAGGCTACACCGCCTACTACATAGTCGTGCAAATTCCTATTTTTGGCCGTACACCCCTATTTTCACCCCCAAACATTGTCCAAACACCACCAAAATGTTACCATAGCTCCACCACACACTCCTCTACACATCCACACATCTTTAGCTCCCATTTCATTATGATTATTTTTTATTTTTACCCTCTTTACCTTGATTTCTCTTTTTATTTAACTCTTTGAGCCTGACCATGAATTTTATTATTTTTTGTAGGTGGTATTCCAGTAGCTTTGGAAGAGGAATTCTAGGATTTGTGTGCTTAGAGCCCGATTTCCTAGTTGTTAAGGATAATATTTGATGTTTAGGATTATTGGTGTTATTTGCTTCTATGATTATATATGTTTCATGATATTGTTGATATATGATATAACATGTGTTTCATTATGATATTTTGTGATGATATAAATATTATGTTGAAAGGGAGTAAGAATGGGTGAGAGGTACCACTATGTTATGGTTTTGTTGTGATAATGTCATATTGTGGAAATGTATCTTATGATATGAAATATGGGCTTAAGGATATTATGTTATTGAAAGAAAGTAAGAATGGGTAAGATGTACCATTATTATTTTGTTGTGATAATATCATATTTGTGGAAATATATCTTATGGTATGAAATATGAACTTAAGGATATTATATTATTAAAAGAAAGTAAGAATGGGTAAAAGGTACCATTATTATTTTGTTGTGATAATGTCATGTTTGTGGAAATATATATTATGGTATGGAATATGGGTTAAATGAGTTTTGATAAATGGACTTAAGAATTCTCATGAGGTATGATGATTAATTGTGGACTTGGAAAATAATATGTGTGGAAGGTATAAGATTTTGTAAAATAAAGGTTTTTATTTGTGATTAAGGGTAACTTGGTCATTATGAGATAATAAGAAAATTTTAATATTTTTTGTGTTAGGAGGATTAAAATATGATAATAATAATAATAATAATAATAGTAGTAGCATGAGGAATTCTTGGAAGTATTATTGTTATTTGGGGTCCTTAAATGATTTAATGGATAATTTGGGGCAAACTATTATGTAATGATAATACCATTATTCCATGTATAAGATCTAGAGGTTATATGGATTTCTTAATACATTGTTAATGTTTGACCTTATGAGGTTATCTATCAGAATTGGTAATTGTGAAAATTTCATGGGAGGTGTTATGACAAATCTGTGGAATTTGGATCTTAGATATTTCTGTGATTAACATATTGGGATGAGATTATTAAAGTATATGTATGGGAATGAGATCGTGCATTTTGGGTATAATAATAATGATGGAATTTGGAGATGATATAATATAAGTTGTGTGGAATAATCAATATGGGAGAATGAATACTAAAGGGTGTGTAATTAGGGTTTGAAAGGACTTAAGAACATGGACCTATGCTATACGTATATCTGTTTTTAATGTGTTATATGCCTGATAATCAATCTTGAATAAGATACTAATCAATTAAAGTGAAAGAGTACGTGAGTAGGACTAAGGTGATCTATATATATATATATATATATATATATATATATATATATATATATATATATATATATATATATATATGTATGTATGTATGTATGTATGTATGTATGTATTCTCGTTCCACCGGAAAGAATAGTGGCTTGGGAGCATTTTATCTTGATAAGGTGCTTCAGTCCGTTCCAATGGATTAAGAATAGTGGGGCCCCTACTCATCATGAAATGAAAATGTATCATTATAACCTATGGAAAAGACACTAATGATTTAAAGTGGAAGAATACGTAAGTTAGGACCAAGGTGATCTATTTTTCTACATATATATATGTATTCCCATTCTACTGGGGAGAATAATGGCTCAGGAGCATTTTTTCCCAAGAAGATGTTTTAATATTCATTCCACCAAAAAGAATAGTGGCTCAGGTGTGTTATTCCTAAGATGATGTTTCAAACCGTTCTATCGGTTTAAGAACAGTGGGGTTCCTACACTCAACGTATATAAAAGAATAAAAATGGATTATACTTAATGAAGGAATTCAGATCATATTCTGTCTTATGAGATGTTTCATTTATTTGGTTATTCCCATATTATCTAATTTGAAATCATGTGTTATTTGTATTCCCATTTTGATAGTATTGTCTCCTTACTCAGTACGTAGCATACTAACCACCTGTTTTATGGGTGTTGTTTATTCCCACGAGCAGAAGGCCTTGAATCCTATGTGTAGGTCTCAGAAGATCAACTAGATGATTATGCTACCTATGACACCTTATGTGGGGATGAGTGACTTCATCTATTTTATGGGTTGGGTGAAGAGTAATTATTATCCAATCGATGTATTTAACCGCATACCCTTTTTAGACTCTTGATCCATGGTATCCCCTCTTTTGTATTTTGTATTGTTAAACTCAAAATTATGCTCCAAACTTAGTATTGTACTATAAATGTTCCTTTTTTCTAATTTCATTAGGTTTCTTTAAATGTTTTAGCCTTGTGATTGATGTAAGGATGGTTGCATAAGCTAGAATTATGTCGATCATGGCGGTAACCCCCAATATTTTACTTAATTACTTCCATTGTAAAATAAATTTTTTAGTAGTACAAATCAATATGTTACATTGAGGGTCATATATGCATTGAGACTTTTTTGTGGTTCATTATAGTGTAACTAATGTGGTGACTTATTCCATGATTTAAAGGATTAGAATTGACATTTTTTTCAGACCTTGTGAGATATTGAGCCTAAAAGGCTGATTCATCAAAAAGTAGTCTCAATATTTTTCTTCTATGTGATGTCCCACCATGTCTTGTGAAACTAGAACTTACAATGATTTTCTTCAAAATTACATATGACTTATGATACACATTAAGATGATAAAGGAGCATTTTCTTTTCTTATAAAATCTACACTAACCAAATAGCTTAACCTTAATGTTTTATCCTTTGCTAACCCTTTTGAGCTTTTGGCCTATTTTATTGATATAACCACAATTGTAACCTTTACCCGTGTATCCCTACCTTATTCTATAGCTAGTGGGTGATAAGTAAAATGAGAAAAAAGGTATGAGTTTGGTGTATCTTAAGCATGGGGTGTGTGGAAAGGTTATGTAGGATGAAAAGAAAAGAATCATTAAGTTGGGTTTGTTTCTCATCTTATATAAATAGGGTATTGTATTTTATTTTTTGGATTTTATTTCTTTCCAATTGATGTAATTATCTTTGTTTAAGATGTTATTCTTAATGAAATCCATGATTGGCTAATTGATTTGTGTTGAAGTGAAGGAAAATCCTCTTATCTGAATGTGTTGAGAATTTAAACTCTACCCAATCTAATTCATTATCATATGTGTTGTATTAATGATTTAATTGGTATAATAGAGAATCTGATCACTTTTCTATTATTATTTAGAGAAACCGGGATATCAAAGATATTGAGCCTAAAAGTCGAGAAATGTTGGTTGGCCTCTACAGGGGAATATGATATATAATAGTGCTCTACCTATTTTTGCATTGATACTATAGATAGACAAGCCTTAATAAATAATAGGGTATAGCAAATTGAGAGAGCATTACACTACATACTTTGGTTGGAATTCATGACAATGTATTTTGATTTGGGCTTTGAGGTTAATATTCAATGACACTGGGGGGTTAAGGGGATTGATCGGAACCTTAGTCTTTTCTTTTACCGGATTTCACTTATTCTTATATTATTGTTGGGTTTTGTTTGCATATTTTATTTAAATTTATAATTAGATAATATTTACCCTTTATCATTAGTGTAGACATATGATATCTTTTCACAGTCCCATTTCTCACTTCATAGTCCGTGTTACTTCAACACCATGAACTTGCGGTTAGAAGTCATCAGAGGTACACACCAATACCTTTGTATTGAATGCTATCATCCTCATGTATCTAAAAGCCTCAACTCAACCATTTTTAATCTTCTATTGAATCATCTCAAGCTTAACGTTCCTAGGTTTCCATGCTCGAATCTCATAAAAAATCATCAGCATAATCGTAAAAGCACACATCCGAACCTCTAGGTCATCATGTTGGATCATCTCTATTCCTATTTCACCATACACATCTAGCAACTGACTAATCACCATACAATCACTTAGTGAGTGTGATGTCTTCATACTTAAGGCAACTGCAATGATGTTAGCCTTACCCTCATGGTAGGTCAATTCAATATCATAGTCCTTCACCAAATATAATCATCTCCTCTGCCTCATATTCAACTCCTTCTGAGTGAATATACACTTAAGCCTCTTATGGTTGGTGACGAATCTACACTGAGTCCCATACAAATAATGCCTCCAAATCTTCAATGTGACAATGACTCTTGCTAACTCTGAATCATGCGTTGGGTAGTTTTGCTCATGCAGCTTTAGCCGACAAGAAGCATAATCCACTACCTTACTATGCCACATCAATACACAACCCACCCTATGCTTTAATGCATCATTCTAGATCTCAAACCCATCTAATCTTGATGGTAGAGTCAAAATCGATGTTGTTGTCAAACAACATTTTAACTCCTAAAAAACTCCCTCATGTGTGTCATCCCACTAGAATCTTATCATCGTCTTTAGGATATTTGGTAAGGGATGAGATACCTTTGAGAAGTCCACAATTAAGCATTTGTAGTACCTGGCCAAACCCAGGAAACTATGAACCTCGGGCATGTTAGTGGGTGCCTTCCACTCAGTAACTGCCAAAATCTTTGCTGAGTCCACATCTTCTCATCCTATTGACACCATGTGACCCAAAAACACAAACTCTCAAAGCTAAAATTCAAACTTAGAGAGTTTAACACACAAATTTTGCTCTCTAATGATGGGTTTAGATGAAGGTGTTGCTCATGCTCCTCTTCACTTTGAGAATATACCAAAAACATTTCTATGAAAACCACCACAGACTAATTGAGGAATGGCTGAAAAATCCTCATCATCATGTCTATAAAGATGGTGGACACATCGTTGAGCCCAAAAGGGATCACTGTAAACACATAGTTCCCGTATCGTGTCCTAAAGGAAATTTTCATGATGTTTGCCTCAGCGATGAGCATCTGATGATATCTCAACCTCATGTTGATCTTTGAGAAGATCGAAACACCTACAAAGTTGGTTGAACAAGTTGTTAATCCTCAAAAGCGGGTAATGGTTCTTCACTATCTACTAGTTAAGGCCCCTATAATTTATGCATAGATGAAGGCTCATATCCTTCTTCTTTATGAACAAAACTAGTCTTCTCCATAGAGAAATACTTAGACAAATGTGTCTATGAGCCATTTTTTCCTCCAATTGAGCCTTTAGCTCCCACAACTCTAGTAGTGGCATCCGATAAGGTGCCCTTGAAACTAACTTTGCCCATAGTACTAACTTAATAGTAAAGTCTATCTTATATATCGGTTGTATGCTTGAGATCTCCTCCTAAAACACGTCAAGAAAATCCTAGGTAAATGAAATATCATCTAAACCTAACATGTCCTTGTCTAGCTCACAAACTCCACACAAATACATACAGTAAACCTTTTGTGCCAATGAATATACATGTGGGCAGACACAACCTTTGTTGTAGGCCTAGGCTTGCATCTTTTATTAAAGACCCTAGCACCTTGAGGTTCCCACAACATGACTCACTTCTACGAATAATCTATCACCACCCTATACCTCCCTAACACATCCATCCCTAGGATGACATCAAAGTCTTAAAGGTCCATCTTAACCAAGTCTACAAGGAAGTTTACCTTGTCTATCTCTTAGGCCACATTTGAGTAGAGCCTATTATAATCCAATCTATCCTTAGAAGACAACATCAAAGCAATAGATTCGCTAGTAGATAGGGATAACACAACCCTACCAATAAAAGTAGTAGACACAAACAAAAAAGATGTTCCTAAATCAAACAACACATAGGTCGATAACAAAAGGATGGAGAACGTACTTGTAACCACATCCAACTGTTGATCAGCCTCTACATCACTTATAACATTCAGGCATCTATCTGGCTATCCTCCCTAATATCCTCCACAATACCCTTTTGGATCCTAAGTATGTCCTCATCCTTGAGGAAATGGGTGAGGCTCTTACAGTCTCCCTTTAGCCTCCCTAGTTAGACCAATGTTTGGGGGAAAGTGACATCTGTTGTTGTTGCTATTATGGGTGGTATGCCCACTGTTGGTATGCCTATTATTGAGGTATCAAGGGTCTCTACTATTGAAATTGACCTTACTAACCTATAACTCAAATGACTAGTGGCCTAGCTAACCACATGCCTTACACTGAATATGAGTACCCCAACAATCTCACCTTAGATGATGTTGACCACATAAATAACACACGAAGCTCCTCAGCTAACTCAAAAATCCGCTCTAACAGTCTGTCTCACCCTGGTGTTAAAAGTAACCTCCCTAAGGTTGGATCTGATTATACTACTAAAATCTTAGAGGTCTTCCTCCTCGAAACTAGACCATGCCTCTAGAACCGTGTGTCCTCGGCTTTATATTATCCAAAATGGAAGTCTACTTTTGTACCAAAGTAGTAGCAAGACATGCTCGATTGTATATCATGGTTAAGTTCTAGAATTCCATGACACCCATCATCCTCCAAATACTAAAATGGAGCCCCTACTCAAACTGGCAGACCACCATTGACTCACTAGCTACTATCCCCGATGTAAACATCAATAACTTGGTAAATCGGGTGTGGTACCGCCTCACAGTCATGCTCCCCTAAGTTAGTTGCATGAAATCCTTTGGATTGCCTTTCTTAAGATTCTTAGGGTAAAACTAAGTAGGAATCTCCACATTAAAGGCCTCCCAAAATATCAGAGGTCTTCTCTACGCACAAAGACCTACCTACCAAGTGATGACGACTCCTCGTAAGAAGAAATCTGTAATGCTATCATTTCGAGTAAGTGGGCAGTCAACTACCTCATACGTCATGTTCATATGAAGAATCCATCCCTCTAAAATGAACTAGTCCTTGTCACTAGCGTAGGTTGGGGGTGATGTCCCATAAATATATGAATTTAGTCCTCTATGATACCCTCTTAAGGGTAATGCAGAGGTGGTGGCAATAGATGAGGCTAAGGCGGTGGCAAACGTTGGATGAACTTGATGAAGGCCTCAAAGGTTTCCTCCAAATGACTAATGTGGTCGTTAAGTGACATGTCCATATAGCTACAAGAGTGAAAATGTATTAGGATAAATATTCCTATCTTACTAACACATATTATACACGATCACATTCAAAGACCACCTAAACTACCCATTCTCAATTGCTAACAAGTTAATTAAGGTTTTTGAACAATTAAGTTTTTTTTTTAAATGAAATGGACTGATAAAATTAGATAAGGGATCGTTTTAAAATTGAATTTTGAAAAATAAAAGGCGGTAATCAAAACCAAAGCTCTAATATTAATTTGTAATACCCTAAATTTTACTACTATTTTTTTTATTTTACAATAGAGTCTTATAAAAAAAATATTGGGTGTAATTGATATAAGTTCGGCTTACAATACCATCCTCACATCAATCAAAAGGCCAAACCCATTAAAATGTGATCCAAGATAATCATAAAATAAGAGTAGCTTTATAAATATAAATATGAGTTTTAGAGATTAACTTTGGGTAAAATAACAAAATACAGGTAAAAGGGATACCATGGATCTAATAGTCCAAAAAGGTACTTGAGTAAACCATCATATGGGTAAGATAAATATTTTCCCAAACCCCTAGTACTAAAAATCACTCTACCCCATATAATGCATCATAGGCAACAAAATCCTACACAAAAGCATCAAGGTCATCCACTTATAGGAATGAGCAACACCCATAAAAATAATGGTCAGTATACTATGTACTAAGAAAGGTGATAATAATGTGGATTCAGTGATACCATTAAAAACATACATTCACAACAGATAATAAGTACACATGTGAAACACATAAAATATCACAAGATAGCTACTAATCTAAACCTCTTTATTGCATATAACAAATTTCATTCTTTTATTTAAGTTGAGTTTAGGGAAAACACTATTTTTAAACTAGTGGAATGGTCTAAAATACCTCTCAGGGACAGCACACTTGAGCTATCATCTGATGGAATGGACCCAACACGTCAGTCCTGACTATTGTACTCGTATGCTTTAAGTCATTAATATCTTATCCATTAAGTTACTTATTGCAAATTGTATTATATTTCACATTGAGTTTAGGGCTTTACTATTCTTAATCAAGTGGAATAGACTAATGCACCTCTCATTACAAAATGATTCTAATCCATTATTATCTTTCGATGGAACAGACCCATAAAACACCTTAGCTTAACCCACGTGATATTTCACTTTAAATGATTAATATCTTATTCATAATTGATTTTGAAAAGTACATAACATATTTAAAACCAATAAAGCACATCATAAAGATCCTATGGTTGTTCCCTAGGGTTAAAACCCTTATTTTCTCTATAAACCCTAATTTCATATTTTATTCATAATTCATCTTCTATTACTCTTTTATCCACCAAAATTTGTTCCTTTTCCCCACATATTATTATTATTATTATTATTATTATTATTATTATTATTATTATTATAGAATTTCAAGGCCTAACTGTAAGGTCATGTACATGCGATGATAACTATATTTTAAGAGTTAATATTTCTAGGGCTTATAAGCCCTAATTTTACAAGTACATCATTAATTTCTTGTAGAGCCCATAAAATTACTAGATTCAATAGACATTTCCAAAACACTAATATTAACAACATAGTAGAATTTTGTGGTTTAAATATACCATTTCACACATGTGATAATAACCTTTTCATTTTAGGATTATGATTATCAAATTAGGCCATTTTCAAACGTTATTAAACTTAGGCCATTCACGACTACTCAAACCACTTCCCATAAACTCCTTAGCATATTTTAAATAATATAACACATTAAAATATCATGATTTCCATATTAAACCTTTATTGACCAAAATACCCTTGCTGATAACAAAAGCCCTTTATTTTATGTAGATCTTATATGGTATGGTAACTTTATTTCCAAATCCTCCATTATTTTCATATATCTTATTATACCCATTTACACACTTATAATACCTTATTAAACCATATTAAAACCATATATCACATTAATAGTTTTCCATATAGAATAATAATATCACATAATCTTCACTTAATTATTTTTCATCATACAATATAAAATATCATATCATACCATTAACAACCATGAATTTAAGTATATAATAGCAATAACATAGTATCAAACAAAATCATGCACAACACTTAGCAAAAATCATAAACCACAATATGTATCCTTAAAAAAAAAGACTTTAGTCTCTAAGGACACTTATCCTAACCCGCCTCTTTTGGAACCTCCTAGAAAATCACCAAAAAAACCACAATAAATAACCACGAGGATTAAACTACATAATTAAGGACATTTTAAGGAAATGGAAGGGTGAAAGAATGGAGGAAAACTAAACCAACTAAGGCAAGTGTTTGGGGAAACCTTGTGTAAAAAAAGGGGGAGGAATGGTTGGTTTTGCTGTGAAGAAGGGTGGAGCAACTACTAGTTGTGTCGTTGTTATGGGCGTGCACTAGTAAGGGATGCCAAAGTAAGGGGAAAGTTGTGGTGAGTTTGGCCAAATGGTGGAGGTAGAGAACGATTGGGTTTACTATAGGTAGGGGTGATTTCGGTTAGGGGAAAATAGAGGAAGTGGAGGATTGAGATGGAGGTTGTCAAAGGGTGATGGTCTGGTGTTGTTCCTTTAGAAAGAATTTTGGTGTGGCTGCGGTAGTTGTTATTGAAGCTAAGGGAAGAAAATGAAATGGGGAATTTGCAATGATAATGGTTGAAAGGAGGGGTCAGGACTAGTTGTTTTGGTCATTGGTTGTGGGGGAGGTTTCAGTGAAATTCACCAGTGATGAGGGTAATGTTTCGGTGCAGGCCGTCATAGGGGGTGGAGGTGCTTTGGTGGGGGCTGCCAATGGTGGTTTTAGGGGGCTATTTTGGTGATGATAAATTAGAGAAGAATAAAAAAGAAGGTATTGCATTTGTGGTAGTGTTTCGATAGAAAAAATAAAATGGAGGGAGAAAGAGGGAGGTTTTTTGTATGTAATGTGTTGTGTGTGTGTGTGTGTGTGTGTGTGTGTATGTGCGCGCGCGTGCATGCACTTGAGGTGTTGAGGGTGAGAATGACATAAAGGAAGCAAACAATCGGTAAGGCCCTAATAAGTAAAAACATGTAAGGCATGGGAGGAGTGGGGGGTTTGACGTGAGATTGAATGGGGCTTAACAAAGGTAAGGTTTGGACAAGAGAGATTTACATGCAAGAAAAAATGGAACAAGGTAGGAAATGATTTTGATTAATAGATGGGGAAAAGATAAAAAAAAAAGAATAAGAAAAGGTAGATGGGATTTTAGATTTAGATTTAGGTTAAGGTAATTGAATAAATTAGTTATCTACCATTCGGTTTTAGGTTTAGGTTGAGAAGAAATATTGTTAACCTAAAATAATGTTTAAGGTTAGGCTAAGATTTAGAATTAGTGAGTTAGGGTAAAATAGAAATAATAATTTCTCGATATTAAAATTATGTTACTATATTAATTATTCGGGATTAGGTTTAGATAAAATTTGGGGTATTACAGTTGCCATGATTTTCCCCATTCTATGTGCTTAGCAACCACCACCGTCCCAACCTTTGCTTTAACCAACCACCACCATAGTTAGCAACCTATGCTAGACAACCTTTGCAAGGTGATCTTAGTATTCTCCAACCTTTTTGCTACATAAAACTTCAATGAAACCAACAACTATCTCATGTTGTGCAACCTTCAACCCTAGTGTCATTTCTCATCTTGTAGCATGAGGAGCAAACATTGCTGAGCTTAGCTAACAACACCATATTGTGTTGATCACCACTTAAAGAAACTACACCCTTGTTGCACCGGTGTTAATGCCATGAATATCAGCTCCCTACATAATGTGAGTGTGCTATTCCCTTCCTTTAGCCCATGAAGTGTGAATATCTAGCAGATGGATCCCTAGCGGCATGCATAATTCACTTAGCTACCACCATTCATCAAGTAACCTCCTATGTGTGAGCCTTTCATGTTGATATACCCCTTATTGCATGATTCATTCACATAAAAGACCCTATAGTGTAACACCTTTATGCTACTCCAATATCAATCATCCTTCACACTACACGTCCTTAGCACCGTTCCTTCCTCATGTTAGCATCCATTTGTAGTGTAACCTCCTTATTCCATTTTCACCCTACTAATTTCCTTAGCTCGTATTATTACCCCTATTTTTTTTCTTGCACTCATGCAAAAACTTTCCCGTATGCACCACCCCTTTTGTGCAACTAGCTCCCTTCTTAATTAGATAAAATTTCACTAGATGTTGATTAATTATTGATGACATCCTATTTTTCCTTTGCGTTATTTTGATATTGTTGTTGGGTTTTGTTTAACAGGGAGAAGAATAAGTGGAGATTAGGGTTGTATGGCTTTTGTTGTTATTTTGTCGTTAGCTTGGAAGAGAGGTAAATCCAATAATAATCCTATGATGGTAGGACTTTTATGTGAGGTTGTTAGGTTTTTTAGAATAAAATCATGATAAGGCTTTATTATATGTAAATTGAACTTTTTATGAGAGCATGATCTTAATTCAAAAGCATGTATGTTTTATCATATTTAAATATGAGATGTTATGGATGTGATAGTAGGTAGTATCATGCTAGGGTGTTAATTCATGTTTGGGTTAGAGTTCGGTTAGGATATCACGTATTTTCAAACCTTTTCTTGTCATACCTTTTATTTCATTACATTCCTCATATATTATAGATAATTTTCATATAAAGTAAGATGGCTTGAGAGCATGGGTTGGTATAGATAGAACAAATAATTCTTTATTTGTATGCTCTATGGGTAGAAATAATGCTTTGCGTACACCATGATTTAATTATTGCTAGGAAAGCCAATTTATGTTTGACATCTAATGTGTATGATTTGCATGAAATCTAAGATATGTTAGATATGTATGCTTAGAGTTTTACTTGATTGTTATGTTAATTCATGTGTAGGGGTAGAATAGCATTTTACATGTCCAAGTATTTATTTTCATGCTATAGTATTTTAACTTATTGCATTTTAGCCTTTACATGAAAAATTATTCATCATAATAAAGTGGCATTAAAACTGAATAAGATGTGTTAATTAGGGTTTTGAGGACATTTTAGTCATTCAATATTGAAATTTTCCCAACATGAATAATTAGACTATTTAACTAATGGTTACCCTTTGATCTTCACCTTGATAGTTGACTTAAGAGTTGACATTGGAAATAATTTAGTAAAAAAATGGTTCAATGGATTGACTGATGGGAATTGGATAATTGTTTTGGATTATAATGTGATGCCTAACCCTAGATTGTGATGACACCATTGTGGTCCTTGGAATCAAATGGATGATTAATTTGTTCTAGTGATACCCTAAAGTCATTTGATTTGATTTGATGGATTATGGTTGTAGATCTTAATATCCTTGGAAAAATATTATTGAATTGAATAAGATGCTAATTATTTAAAGTGAAATACTTGAGTTTTGGAAATGAATCTTGTGCCTTGGTAAATATTCGAATGTATAGTATACATTCATGTCAAATGGATCATTTCTACTCATAGGGAGTCACAAACCCTATGGGAGATATGTGCTCTTAAGGACTTTAGAGTTGAGTTTGTATATACATGAAATGCCCCAAAAATTCTAATTTTATTAATTATTGTTAAATAAGGTTTTATTAGGAAAATTATTTAAATAATTATTTTTATTAAAATAAAAGGAATTAATTAGCGAAAAGTAAGAAGAAATTTATAAGTATTTTAATTAGGAGAAATTTGGGTATTTTAGCTAATTAAGGATTTTATTTTGGAAATTAATTAAATAAATCATTTTATTTAAAATAATAAGGAGAAAATAGTTTCAAATTAATATTAATTTGATGAATAATTTAATTGGAAAAAATTAGAGTGTTTTGCTAATTAAAATAGAATTTATGGAAAATCTTTTAAAAATCCTAAATTAGCCTAAAAAGAAATTTAAATATTATTTTATTTAAATATTATTATTTTTAAATATCCCAAATATCCTAATTAATTTAATTAACCCAACCCACTATTCTTTCTTTTTCTTTTTTTTTTCCATTTTCCTTTTCTTTCTTCATTTTTCTTTCTTTCTCTTTCTTTTCTTCTTTTTCATTTTCCTCTCCTTTTCCCCGTTTGGGCTGACCCCTCCTGCGGCCCAATTTTTCTCCCCTCCCTCCTTCTTTCGACACGGCATAGCCCAAGCAGTCGTTCCCCTTCCTTTCCCCTCTTGCGTGGCACTTCCCTTCCTTTTCAGTCTAAACTCGTCGTTTGATTTAAAAACTTTAGCTTCGCGCCTGGCCGGTTTTCCTTCTTCTTTCCCTTCTTTTCTTTTCCTGGCCGCCCGGTCCAGCCGCCACCTCCTCCTTCTTCTTCTTTCTTCTCTGCCACCATTCGCACCAGCCATTACTGTCGACGCCTATAACTCCAAAAATCTCATCACCGATCTCGCCGTTTGCCGGCCGTTTCTTCCATCTTTTCCCTGTCGTTTCGCTGATCATGCTGACTCCAACTACTTTCTCCCTCTTCTCACACAATTCTTTCTTTTTCTATGTAACCCCCTGCCCAAAATTTACTGCCACCGGCCAGCCATCACCGCCAGTGACCCTAACCCTACTCGCCCTATTCTTTCGTTGTCCCACAGACCTCACCCTATCATTTAAACCCTATAAATACCCCCGATTTGAGATCTGTATTGAGCTTTGGTTGTTTGCCTATAATTCCCCGACCTTACCACCGCCGCCCCTTTATACGCTTTGTCCACAGCCTTCGGCTAACCACGCCACCAACTTCGCCCACCTACGCCTTCCCTGCACCACCCTCTAGCTAACTACGCGTCCTATATCCCTCAATTTTTCCTGCGTAAGCCACCCCGGCTGTGCAAATTATCCTTCCCAAACAACCCTTCCCTCCACCTCCGCAACCATTTGCACTGCCCTTATCCACCACTTCCGCTACTCCTTTCACCTCCCAAATTATTCTACAGACCACCCTCTACCTTCCCCTACCTCTCTTTTCCTCTTTCTCCCTCTCCTCCTCTCTTTCTCTCCTTCTTCCCCATTCGGCCACCGCTGCCGCTGTCATGCGCCGCCACCTTCATTCCGTTCCTCTCCTCCTGGGAAACCCTAAACACCCCAACCCTCACCTTCATTCTCCCTATTTTGTTTCTAGCCTTCACCTTTTACCCTTTTCTTCCCTTTTTCTGGCCACCGCTGGTGCCGTCGTGCACCACTACCGGTGCCGCTTATCACCACCAGCCTAAGGTTGAACCCTAAACCCTCTCAACCCTTTTTCCTATTTTTACAAGCCTTAATTTATTTTATTTCATTTATTTGAATATAAATACTATTATTATTATTATTTCTATTTCTAATATGTATTATTATTAGTATTAGTATTAATTTTTTAATTATTATTTCTGTTGAGGGCTGAAGCCCTATTGTATTTTTTATTTCGATTTTATTATTATCATTCTTATTGTTTCTATTATTACTATTATTATTATTATTATGTGTTTATTATTATAATTATTATTTTTATTATTACTATTTTGAATTACTATTATTATTATTTCATTATTAATATTACAACTACTTTACTATTAATTTTACTATTATTATTATTATTATTATTATTATGCAAATAGTATTGTTATTATTATTATTATTATTATTATTATTATTATTATTATTATTATTATTTTCATTGTTGGTATTATTATTCTATATAGGGCTGAAACCCTATTGTGCTTATTTTGAATTATAGTAGCAGTATTATAAAATATCAAGTCTTATTATTAATAATATTATCATTAGCATTTATTATTATTATTATTATTATTATTATTATTATTATTATTATTATTATTATTATTATTATTATTATTATTATTTTCATTGTTGGTATTATTATTCTATATAGGGCTGAAACCCTATTGTGCTTATTTTGAATTATAGTAGCAGTATTATAAAATATCAAGTCTTATTATTAATAATATTATCATTAGCATTTATTATTATTATTATTATTATTATTATTATTATTATTATTATTATTATTTTCATTGTTGGTATTATTATTCTATATAGGGCTGAAACCCTATTGTGCTTATTTTGAATTATAGTAGCAGTATTATAAAATATCAAGTCTTATTATTAATAATATTATCATTAGCATTTATTATTATTATTATTATTATTATTATTATTATTATTATTATTATTATTATTATTATTATTATTATTATTATTATTCGATGTAGGGTAGAAACCCTACTTCTTTTTATCTTCGAATATTATCCTTACCATTATTAGCATTAGGGTTATTATTATTTTGTAATATTAATAATAATAATAATAATATTATTATTATTATTATTATTATTTCATCATCATCATTATTATTACTAAATTTGTTTATTTATTTTACTAATATTATTATTGGTATTATTTTGGTAAGGGGGTCGAAGCCCTTATTTCACTATGTTTTTGAGTAATGCCCTTATTATTATTATTACTATTTTTATTATTATTGTTAATATTAATATTGATATTATTTTTGGTATTTTTACTATTATTATTTTAGTATTTTATCAAAAGCCTAGTCTTAGAATAAGTTAGTAATTAATAGTATTTTTGGTAGGAGGGAATCTAATTATAGTTTTTCCCTCATAATAGGTGAGACTAGTCAAAGCCCTAAGGAGGCATAGGAGCGTGTTCCAAGACCGGTGTCATTTTAGGTAGGGATAGTACTAAGGCCTTTTGTGTGTTTATTTGTGTTATGTGCTTCGTATGCTATGTATTCTATGTTTATCATTATTAATTATTTTGTATGTGGTATAATGTGGAGTTGAAGTACGTCTTTGTGTATTTACATGGCATGTGTACTATATGATGAAATATTGTGGTATGTGATGTTATGAGTTGTGACTCTATAAGGCATGCATGTGAGGATGTATAAAAGTGGTATTGTGTGGGGAAAAGGTTGAAAATGGAAAATGGGAAGTAAGTTTACTAAAGGGGAAATGAGTTGACCTAAGTATTTTAATGATCTATGAGTGGAGGAATAAACTGGGGAATTTAAAGTTTCATGTGGAAGAATCTAATTTAGGGCTTCGTGTGGAAGAATCTAATGTATGGTTTTGTGTGGGAGAATCTATTTTATGGTTTTATATGGGAGAATCTAATATATGCTTTATATGGGAGAATCTAATCTATGGTTTCGTATGGGAGAATCTATTTTATGGTTTTATATGGGAGAATCTAATCTATGTTTTATATGGGAGAATCTAATCTATGGTTTTGTATGGGAGAATGAAATTTATGGTTTATGTGGGAGAATCTAATCTATGTTTTATATGGGAGAATCTAATCTATGGTTTCATATGGGAGAATCTAATTTAGAGTTTATATGGGATAATATAATCTATGGTTTTATATGGGAGAATTTAATCTATGGTGTGACATGAGATAATCTAATCTATGGTATGACATGAGATAATCTAATCTATGGTGTAACATAGGAGAACCTAATCTATGGTTGGTATGGATTGAATTTAGGGTTTTGTATGGAGAAACCTAGGGTTTTGTGTGAATTGAATTTAGGTTTTTACGGGGATGAATCTAGGGTTTGCATGGTTGAATCTAGGGTTTCACATGGGATTTTAGGGTTTGTGTGAAAAAGTTCGAAGGATTGCATGGGGAGGTTAAAGTCTACATGGGAGTGAAATTTACGTATGAAAAGTTGACTTGGGATATAAGGAAGATAATAGAAGAGTTATATGAGTGTTTGGAAGTTTTGGGTGAAAAATAGTACGTAGGGCATATAAGGTATGGAGGAGAATGAATTAGGATTTGGAATGATTAATTATGGGTTGTTGTGGATAACTAGGGTTTGGATATGGCTAAATGGGGTTTGGTGGTAGCACATGTGTACTTAGTGAATAAAGTATGATGATGAATATGGAATTTATGATTTGTGATGTGTGAAGTGTAAAGGGAGTGATTCATGCATATCTAGGGTGAAAGATTTTGAATAAGATACTTAAGACATTAATCATTTAAAGTGGAATACTGTTGAGCCGGACCCAGACCGGTCCACTGGCGAATAATAGTGGTTAGGGCATGATGTCCTATGTGTTTCTGGTCAACCGGCTATAATAGTGGTCAGACTTTGTTCCTATGCATTTCCGATCCACCAGCTATAATAGTGGGGGATTCCGTGATCAAAAAAACCAAACATATTTGTGCCAAGACATGGGAAAGACACTAATTACTTATAGTAGAACACTATGCGAGCAGGGGTCAGACCGGTCCACCAACAAATAATAGTGGGCAGGTACTACGGTATCCAGGAGACCAGTCCACCAGCGAATAATAGTGGTTAGGGCATAATGTCCTATGTATTTCTAGTCCATCGGCTATAATAGTCGGGTTTCCGTACTCGCGTGGATTTAATATAAAAAAAATCATGGTTTGAATTGACTTCTGATAAGAGATTAATTAAGTAATTGAATTGGATTATATATGGGCCCTTGTACTTTTACCTGGATAGTCATATGCATTTATGTTAACATGATTATGCTCTTTTATTCTTCTACATGATTTTATGTACTTATGTGTTGGCCTTAGTGCATATGTTACCTTACTTAGTACGTAGTATACTGATCACCCTTTTCATGGGTGATACTCATTCCTACGAGCAGAAGGCCCTTTTTGACTTTGTGCAGGTGGGCGAGACATCCGGTGGGGCTGTGTGTTGAGCATATTTTGGCTCAAAGTTCGAGAGAGTTGTGGCCATATTTTAGTCTTTATGTGATTCTATTACCTTTTGTTATTTCTTTTGTATCGGATATATCCTTTTTAATTTATTACCTTGTATTGAGTTTTCTAGATGAAGATTTTATCTTATGAAAGTGTTATTTCTTCTTTTTTCTGAAATTTTAACCATGTACTCTGATTTTTGATGTACGATTCTTCTAATTCATTTTATAAAATCTTGGTTTAAGTTTTATGTTAATTTTTTTAGCCTTAGTACTTGGTACTGAAATAGTTGGAGAGAACCGATTTGGTACTAAGTGTAGCAGTGACATCCCTAGAATTTACGGGTTTTAATTTAAGTATTTCTATTCTAATTACTTCCGCTTTAAACAAAATAGTGAATTTTGGGGTGTTACAATACATCATGAATTAGGTTATGTGACTTCTATGCTGTAATGTCAAAAAATTAGTGGTTGTTATATATGCCTTGATGTTATGTGACCTCTCTTACATGATGTTAGGAGGTTGGTAGTTTGATTGTTGATTTGTTGTTATCTCTAGTGATCATTTATTTAAATTATGGGATCATATTATACTCAAGATTTTATTATTAGTTGATGAAATTAGATTAGACAACCATAGTAATACCTTTGGAATAAGTGGACTATGATTGGCTTGATAAGGTTGGTATGTTTAGTGTAATTAATAAACACCACATTGAATATGGAATGAGATGTGTTGATATCTTATAATTATTATACAATTTGGAGCATGTATTTCTTAGGCTCGTATTAGAGTTTTGATTAGATTAATATTGTTAATTAAATTATGGGATCTTATTGTCTTAGATGTTGCTATCACCTATGATTATATGCTTTTGGAATGATCTTCTATTATTGTATGTTATGCACAATAGGGTATGCTATCTCTTAGGAGGCATTATGATTTACCTAATATAGGAAAGGTGTATTGATATTGCCACTTTTAGATTTTTATAGATTTTTGTTGACAACTTGGGTTAGGTCAGAGCATTTAGGGTTAATCCGATATCTTTGTTCTAGTTTAATGTTGTATTCTTAAGGTTTCCTTTGAGACTTCAAGTGTTGTAAAACTCTTTATGTATTGTATTTGAAATCTCTCTTCTTTGCTTTTATTGGTTTGTGTCTTGACCTTAGATTACATTTTTACCACATATAATCTTCATGTCTGAGTTGTTTTAGCCTTAAATTATGTAGTAGACATACCTCTTTATGTGTTGGTTGTTGCATAATGCCTAATATTTTATATAATGATTCCCACTAAAATGAAATTTTTAAATAGTAAAATTTAGGGGTATTATAGTTAGTATTATTTTTACCCTTTATTTATTTATCACTTTACACATATCTTGAAAAACTTTTTAGGAGGTCATCCGTCCTTAAATTATTTCATGATAAATATGTTTAACTATAGAGTTGCTTAATAATAGATTCAAAAAAAAAAGTAAACCTTATTGATATAGGTAGTCTTATTAATTCTGTTAAGTCTCCAATATTTACCAATAATTTTAGGGTATTGCATGATATGTAGAAAAAATAAAAGATAAATAATGAATAAATTCCTCTAAAGCGTTAACAAAGAGGACAAACAAATATCACATATAATATCTCAACACATGATGTAGGCAATCAAGTACCAAACTATAAGCCCAATTTAACCACTCTTCGGACATATTCAAATATGACTTCTAATAATACAAAAATCAAGTCAAACAACAAAAGCAACTTCAACAATTAAAAATAGTTTTTGGACAATGAAAATTGCAAAGTGTTATACATAGGATAAATTCTAGTTAGGTAAATTGAATTTAATATTTTTAAAGTACCATGCATTTTTAATAATCACATTTAAGTATCTTTACATTGTATTTAATTTCACTTGGATACCTAAATAGAATTAAAAATATGATTTACTTTTACTATTTGAGTACTCAAGTAAAACTAAATTAAAATATAAAGGTATTCAAGTAAAATTATTAAAAACACCGAGTATCCAAAATTTATTCTTATATATATATATATATATATATATATATATATAGTAAATCTTTTGTATTTGTAATAAACATGGTTATTCACCATACATTTGAAGTTCAACAAAGCTACCATAGCCAAATTTCCTATCAAACAATTTGTATCTAATGAGATAGTGGTGAGAAAAGTATAGGATCAATCAAAATGGAGTAAAATAAAAATAATTTAGATTAATAACACATATATATGAGTGATGATAGCTATTTCTATTTGTGTGCCAGTAATAATAAATTTTACCATAATAGGGTTTTATTTATTATTTTGAAAATTTTCAAGATATGTTAAATTAGGTGTGGTTATTTATTAAGGTGTATTTGCAAATTACTAGAGTTAAGGTGAATTGTTTTTTGTTTCATTAAAAAATAACGTGGTTATTTACGGGGTGTTGACTCAATTAAGAGTATATATCTATAGGGATAATAATTTAATCCAAAACTAAAACCGCCTCCTTATTTGTTATAAATATATATATAAAACATCCCTAAAATGTAGTCTCCGATTACCAATAGATATAGCCCCAAAATGCACCGTTCAACTCATCAGAAACATTACCTTATATCAATATCAACGTTTAGCCGTTGATTCGTATTAAATTAATCACCACCATTTGCTCCTTAAAAAACCAAGCCGTCGAACGTTATATAGCTGCACCGACAATTGAAGACATGTTTTTATCGCAAAATATTTAAATCGCAGCCGTTGTTTCGAAATTAATGAATCCCCACCGTCTGTTCCCTTGAAACGGCAGCCGCCTAGCCAAGTCCAGAACTTTTCGTTGAAGAACAAATCTCAGTCGCCGGATTTCAAAATTAACCCAACCCACCCTCCATCAACATAATAAAAGAATCGCGGCCATTGAAGGTTTTTGAGATCTAATCCCATTTTAGTCCTCGATGTCGTATCTATTCTCACCATCCCTTCTCCACGGTTCGCTTCTAATCCATTTCTCTGATATTCTTCTCTCCGTGTCTTCAGTGATCTCCCCCTCCCCCTCGGGTCCTCTATCTCTACTCTACCCTCAATGGATGACTGATAGCACATACGCAACAATTGAAATTTCCCCAATCCATTCATCACCGTAAACTTCCACTGATTTGTTTTTTGGAACCTCCCCAGTTCGTGATATGCTAACTACTTCAAATGATGTCTCCCGTTGAAATCGCAGTTTATTTCGTCGGTTTGTTTTTCAGTTAGGTGATTGATTCGGCGAAGTCCCATCTGGTACTTTCCCTGGTAAGAACTCTCACTTCAGAAAACAGTAACACAAGTAGAAAAAACCAGAATGCAGCTGCAGGACACGTCCTCGGTATCTCAAATCAATACAGCTTCCAACAACTTTGTTCCTGCATCAAGTGACAATAACTTGAGGAATATAAAAAGCCACAAATTTATCTCAATATAGATGAAAGAAATGGAGACTACCCTTTCCCTAACCAAGTAGACCTAATCACCCCAACCACTTATTACGATGTTATTGGTAATTGTTTAAAGCAAGAAACCCAGAAAAGTCAATGAAGTATTACCAAGTCTTCCGTGGGGCCATCGCTTTGCTTACTTTATTTAAGCTATCATGCTGTGATCAACTACGTAAAGGACTAATAGTTGTAATCTGACCATACACCTATAACCCGGGGGGTTAAACTCATGTTTACCTATTCAAAACAACGGGACAGAATAATAAATGAATAGACAGAGCCAGATTGTTCCGATTCCTAGATGCCAAAACACACGACAGAACCTAACAGAATTCCCCCCCCCCCCCCGGGGGCTTCTCTTTCTACAGCCAGTTTCAACCAAGGCATTGAGACCCTTTCCGAGAACAGAGCATAAGACACCATATATGTTATCTGATTAGTTGGAGCTGACATAGTCAGCAACGCAGGCAGCAGAGAGGAATGCTAGCAAGTAGTATTACAAAACCCAGACAAGACTAGTCCAAGAGTTCTCATTGTTGAGCAACATCTTCTGCTATTGGAATGATGCAAACTAGGGTTCCAAAGTCGTGTTTTGAACAAGAGACCTGACAAAGACCATGTCAACCGGTAACTCTGATCAAGAAAAGGTATGGTAATATTTCCCTCTAGCATCTCTTGTTTTCGTTTTCTTCCTGGTTTTGCCTACATTAGAGGAGCGAATTTTGTCTCATTAACAATTTATTATTAAATGATGCTGCAACGTTCAATGATCTTAGGCCAAAGGAAAAACTTTGGAATATCTAGTCCGTGAATTTTAATACAGAGTGGTTGCGATATACAGTGATTTGAGTAATCATTCCATGGGGGACCTGCCTAAGTTTCTTTGCCAGCAGATCAGCATCAGGTTGGCACCATTTTTTTCCAAAGCTAAACAATTATGAAGATATATACAGAAGGTACCCATAAATAAGTACACACACACACACACACACACAAAAAAAAAAAGGTAAGCAAAACAGTGTAATATGCAATTAAAAAACTATAGGATTTGAATTGTTCACTCTGCGTTAAGAACTGTGATCCTCAAAACATAATCAATTTTGAGAGGTAAGAGGTATATCTCATTTCAGAGCTTCTAAACAATATCATTCCATAATAAAGCTCCATTATATCTGTGCAAGCAATTCATCCGCTTCAAAATTATCTTTTCATAATGTGCACTTTTCCCTGTACCAATTCCATGATATCATTTTGGAATTGGAGCCCTAACCAAGGCTTTGAAACCTGAAGGCGAACTAAAAAAAGTCTTCTGCAGTTTTCAAGCAACCTTGAAGAGATGAAAAACATAAATATGCAATCATATCATCAAAGTTAACGATCCCACCCCCCAAAAAGTCAAATCTCACAGCATTATACGCATAAAAGAGACATAAAACTTTCACGTCGTATTTGTAGTAACCTGTCATCTTCTTGGCTTCAGCTCAACGGATATGCCTCTCCAGTTGCAACCTTTGCTGAATCAATGCTGGCTTGTTTATCAGATATTGTTCTGACAACTGAACGCATAGAAACAAAAAATAATTACCTTCTTGATGTCGGATGCTACATGTATCGCATTTCTCCAGCAATCATGGAGCTGCAGAAAACTGAATACATTCCAGAAAATGCAATTGAGATCCTAGAATCACTATCTAACAGCATTCATATGACTAAGATTATTCTGGGGAAACTGCAAAAAGATGAAGGAACATTTTCTTGTCCTAAGCTCACTGGCAGCATAAAACAGCTGGAAGGTGCAGTCAATCAAATTGGGGAAGACCTGGGTTTAATAACTCCATCAACATTTGGGGATCAGAAATATGCAGAAATTGCAGTCCGCTCCCTCTCAGAGGAGATGAAAAATGCTCAATTTGATACAGATCAAATTGCAGAAACTAATTTTCATATGCAACTAGCAGAGCAATCATCCCAGGAGGACCGATCAGAGATGTCATCAGTGCCAAGTGAATCTGATATCCTTTCCATCAGCGCAGAAGCTTCTGAAGGAAATTCCAACTCATCACACATACCACATTTAGTGGAAATTCTCAAAAGTGCGAGCAAGAACAGTCAAGGAAGCTATGGAAGTATGAGCAATACTAGATCCTCTAGCAGTTTACGAGAATCTGCCCAATATGTAGAGCCCCTCTATAGGAGTTTCTTCTGTCCCTTGACAAAGCAAATTATGAATGACCCAGTGACAATACAAAGTGGAATCACCTATGAACGGACAGCAATTACTGAGTGGTTCGAACAAATTTCCGATTCAGAGGAACTCACATGCCCAGTCACAGGACAGAAGCTGCAAAGTAGAATTTTGAGCTCCAACGTAGCTCTAAAGGCTACATTAGATGAGTGGAATGATAGAAATGAGATGGCAAAGCTCAAGGTCATCCGCTCAGCTTTATCTGTTGCTAGTACAGACAATATGGTCTACGATGCTTTAAATGATCTGCATGATATCTGCAGAAGGAGACCTGAGAAAGTGATAGACATCCGGAATGCAGGAATGTTACCTTTGCTTGTTCAGACTCTGATGTTCAAAGACAGGAAAGTGAGGTGCACCACTCTGGAAATACTGAGGCAACTGGCAGATAAGGATGATGAAGGAAAGGTTTGTCTGTATCTTCACTTTTATTTTTGATATCGTTACTAAAGGGAATCTATAAAACAGACATTAAAAAGACAATAAAATCACTAACAAGTTCAAAATGCATCAAGATAGGATGGATTGACCAGCATTTACCTTTACCTGGCCACTCAAATGCAGCAGGAGAAATATACTAAGAGTTGCTTAATCAGGTGCATAGATTTTAACAAAACTTGTAGCAATTTATTCTCCTTATAACCTTCCAAATTAAAGCCACCAGAGTGGCATGTGGGGTTTTCTCACTGGTGCAGCAATAGCAGCAAGAAAAGTTCCTGACCATGCTTTGGTAGCTTTATGGGATAAACACCAAAAACCAATCATAAAATTGCTAGGTGGTTCAAAAAACACCCAAAAAGCACAAAATTATATAAAACAACCAACGCAGTTGCTTCTAGTAGCAAACAATCACCTTTGGGAAGTTTCAGCTGCAGAATATTATGGAGGATCAAAGTCAGTGTGTCAATACAAATACAAAGATTCAAAGAGGAAGAAGGCACTTGTATGACAGAAATGGGAACTTTGGTGGAACATACCGATAATTAAGAGTCTCCATGGCAAAGTGTCTTAGGGCTGTTGCAGTTAAAAAATAAATTCCTGCTTTACAGCCAGTTTTCTGCCATTTAACTACTTTACAGGATGATTTTGAGTCATTTTCCCTTGTTTTAGAGATCAATTAAAGAGCATCGGTTAATAAATCTATAGTTGTTCCAACTTTACCAATTTTTATTACTGTATAAAAAGGCGAATCAATGAATTTGCAGGAATTGATTGCAAAAACAACAGCAATTACAATGACGGTCAAGATGATATCAAGTGGTTACCAGCCCATACGGCATGCTGCGCTGCTTTTCCTGATCGAGCTTTCACAGTCCCAGTCTCTCGCAGAGAAAATTGGATGGGTTACTGGAGGAATTCTATTACTGATAAGAACCAAATATGATAGATCTACTGATACCTTTGCTTCAGAAGCAGCAGATCAAATTTTGAGAAATCTTGCCCAGTCTCCAAAAAACATCAAGTGCATGGCAGAAAATGGATTTGTTGAGCCACTCTTAGACAATCTTGTTGAAGGTAATGCTAAATTGTTCATTATACATGACTCGTTATCAAAATAATTTGTGTTTAATTACCATAGTTGCATGGATTTTGTAAAAATAGGATTCATGCTGCTTGGCATAGACAACCATAAGAAGGATGCTAACAAGGCAGTAGATCTGTTATACTCTAAGCAGGAACTGAGGAGATAAAATGTGAGATGGCAAACTACCTGGGTGAAATTGTTGTTGGGCATGATGTCAAGGCTTGTATTGCACAGAGGGCCCCCACTGCACTGCTCCAGATGGTGCACAATGGAAATTCTCCATCAAGGATGGCGGCCTTTAAAGCTCTATCCAATATATCGTCTTACTGGCCCAATGGGCGAACACTCATTGAATCAGGAGTCCTACAACTCATGGTTGAAGAAATCTTCACAAGAAAGATACACAATGAAACAGTAAACTCGCTCACGGAAGCAGCTGCAATTTTGGCAAATATACTTGAGTCTGATATTGAGATTGAGAACATCAAGATTAACTGTCAAGGCCACACAGTTGATTCAGATTACTTTGTGTACAACATCATTTACATGCTCAAAAGCTCAACTTCTGACAATTTAAACCTCAGCCTCATCAGAATCCTTTTGCGTCTGACAGAGTCTAGCAGAACAGCTGCAATTTTAGTCTCTGCTGTCAAGGAAAGGGAAGCAAGTTATACTCTTGTTGAGCTCCTTAACCACCCAAATGAAGAGCTTGCAACAAAAGCAGTTAAACTACTCATCTCACTCTCACCGCATATAGGCCACACATTGATTGATCAGCTCTGCAAAACCAATGGCCAACCAGAGGGCCTTATCCACAAACTTTTGGATAAGAGCCATATCACAGAAAGGCAAGCTCTATCTATCAAATTTCTGGCCAAGCTGCCCCATCAGAACCTTACCCTAAATCTAGCATTGCTCGGTAAGGACATAGTTCCTATAATCCTACATACAAGTGATCGAATCCAAAGAAGCGGACTAAGACCAAGCAGTTATGCAGATACCTGCTTAGAGGGCATAGTTGGGATACTGGTCAGGTTTACAGCAACATTATATGAACCTCAAATGTTATACCTGGCTATAAATTTCAATTTCACCAAGGTATTCACAAATCTCCTTCAAGAAACTGCAAGTGCTGAGGTTAAGAGGTTAGCATCAACTGGGTTGGAGAAGCTCTCATCACAATCCATTAATTTATCAAAACCACCTAAAACACAGAGAAACAAGTTGAAAACTGTGAGCTTATTACCCAAGTTTCTGTCACGTGCACCATCTACAGAAAGTGTGCTGTCAGTTTGCCAAGTTCACAAGGGTCTTTGCTCCTCAAAAAACACATTTTGCCTGATAGAAGCTCAGGCAATCGAAGGGTTGTTGGCATGTTTGGACAACCAGAATGTTGAAGTAGTTGAAGCTGCATTATCAGCTATATGTACACTGCTAGATGATAAGGTGGATGTGCACAGCAGCATTAATATTCTTAACAATTTGAATGCCATACAAAGTGTGATGAAAGCAGTGAGAGATCACAACAAAGAAAGTTTATTACAAAAAGCCTTCTGGATGATCGAAAGGTTTTTGGTGAAAGATGGGAATAGATCAGCAGCTGCTGTAGCACAAGATAGGTGGTTTGCAGCAACTGTGGTTAGTGCTTTCCATCATAGTGATGTGTATACGAGGCAAATGGCAGAGAAAATACTGAGATATCTAGACAAAATGCCAAGCTTCACTACAACTTCCACCTTCACTGCATAAGCGTTTGTGGCAAGGGATGTGCTGGAAAGGGATTGCTGATGGCTCAAACTGTGCGCTAATATGTATCTGAAAAAAGGCAAAAAGAAAAAGAAATGAAGGTCAAAACACCCTTATCTATAGTTCATGAATTACATATGCGGTATAGACATATTTATGGCTGCTAGTGTCGATGATTACTTCCATGTGTGTCTAAGTTAGGCTGTGAAATACAACTTCAAACATATATATATATACATGTTCAGGAACCCAAGAAAAGATAACACCGAGAATGTGCCGCATTCACTCAAAAAATTAAGAGGATTCTCGGCAGACAATATTTATAGTTACGACTCTTTGTCCTACTGCTCTGCCACTGTGGAAGTTCACATCTTATTAGGTTCTGACTGAAAGAAATATAGGATGATATACTTACAAGAGTAATTCTAAAGCAGCATGTTATTCTGTTTTTTAATATTTTTTATTTTCAACTATGTGATTTTGTAGCATATAAATATATCAGGGTCATATTTTTATGGTATTTGTTGGATCGAATCTTATAATTTAATAATTTAATTTTGGCGATCCTTATTAAAATTCTAGTTTCAACAATCTTGCAGACAACCCCTAATGCAGTATATACACTATCCCATGGTCAGACTTGTAGCTTGAGCCCAGTAACTCATTGGAAAGCAGACCTACATATTTGTAGATATACATCTTTGTATAAGTTCCATACTTTTAAGAGTGTTATTTAGATAAAATTTATCTTTATTGTTAAGCATCTTATTAGTTTAATCATTACATATTTAGTAATTATTATATTTTACTATTTACCTAGGCTTATTCATTAGTCTTTTAGTCGATCAATGAACATTGTTATTTCTTGTGTGTTGAAAGAAACCGAAGGTGAGAGTGTAGCCTTACATCAGTTTGGTATTGGAGCTCAAATTCGATCCCAGCAGTCAATTTGGCATTTTATATCACTGTTTACGATTTAAAGTAATCCCCCATCTGAAAACCTGTTACAAATTCTGCCGAGGAGATGGAAGAGATGGAGGATGGCGAAGCACAAGTAGTAGCGGCCAGAGTCGAAGATGCAGCAGCTCCCTTCAATCCAATTAATGAAATAACTAAATGCAGTGCTTAGTGGATATATGTAATGAAACACAGTTCAAGCATTAGGCTCCACTGTAAGGCCATAGAGCCATCCTAGCTGATTGGTGCCTTGGACATATATCTGTATCCGTTGCAACGGAATTTGGACGCTAATGAACATTTTGCCAGCTCGTCTTCTTCCTCTAATTCTCTCTGAATTCATCTGTGTTACTGCCTTTGAATTCTTCTGTAATTGAATTCCTAGGGAGTATCAAAACCCTAACTCGCCAATTGAAGCCCGAACCCTAGCCGCTGCCTTCTTACCACTGCCACTAGTAGCCACCGCCACCCCACAACCAGTCGACCTTCACAAGGACACTCCCTCATCGTCACCTTAAGCCTCGGCCGGTAACCACTACCTCATATATGCGAAGTTCTCACGCACTCCAGATCTGTCGCTGCTAGATCTTGAACCCTAAACCTAACTCCAATCGACCTCCACATTCACAACTCTCGCCCATTTCTGTTCCCTTGCCGTCATTGTTGATCAACGAACATAAAAACTCGGGACACCAGATCGAGCGCATATCGGCTGTCGAACCACCACAGCGAGCTACAATAGCACAACCGCAGCCGATCTCTGCCTTCTCACCTTCAAGTGGGCCTCGCAGAACCTGGCCGTCATCGCTACTGAAGTTTCTCCGAACGTTTGAGCTTGCTACCGTCGCTGATTCTCTGTGCACGCTGGCATTCAAGTGAACGTTTCTTTGTTCTCAGTAGTTAGCAATGATTTGCTTCTTTTTTTTTAATTATTAGATTTTGCTTTATTTTGAAAGGGAAAAGGCGTCATGTCACGTGCTCAGAGGTTTCGGCCCCAGTGCCCCTGGCGAGGCCAGCATCCGTCGTCCCATATGGCTGAGCACCATGCCGAATATGCACAACATCCCGTAATAATAACACAAAAGAGATGCATAAGAAAGACATCAAGTCGTACCTAAGACATAATATCGACATTAGCAACCATCAGGCAACCAGGGAACACCCATATTCGTATAGCTCATTGGCTAGATGTTTGGGACAAGTTACGGACCGTGACATTCTCCCCCACCCAAAATCGCAAACGCCCTCGTTTGCACCATAAAGGGGTCCCAACATTGCTTCCCTGCATCTTAAGCGCTGTCCTCTCGACAGTCCTTCAACGCTCGCCCCATGTTGGGAAAACATCATGCAGAAACCATACGTTGCCCCGCAAGGCTGGTAGTCCAACCAACATCTCGTACTCAACATATTTGTTGCGGCATATCCGACCCCATCGTAGCGACAATCCATGCGCGCCCGAGATCGCCTCATTACTCTGCCCTCAGCAACTCATTTCAATGGCCTGGATCCCACACCAAACCACGTCCACCAACACTCCTTGTCAATGGACCCGTGCGGCACTCACGACCCCTTGGCTTCACTCCTTCGAAGCTGGTCGTCACCCAACGTGCCTAACACCAACGGCCTACCCACACTCCTTCGGTTTACAGCCAACAACACGGCAAAATGCTTGCTGACTGACACGGGCAATGAGCTGCTTTGATACCACTTTGTCACGTGCTCAGAGGTTTCGGCCCCAGCGCTCCTAGCGAGGCCAGCATCCGTCGTCCCATACGGCTGAGCATCATGCCAAATATGCGCAACATCCCGCAATAATAACACAAAAGAGATGCATAAGAGGGACATCAAGTCGTACCTGAGACATAATATCGACATTAGCAACCATCAGGCAACCAGGGAGCACCCGTATTCGCATGGCTCATTGGCTAGATGTTTGGGACAAGTCACGGACCGTGACAGTCAGCTCTAAAAAAAAGCTATTATCGTTATTATTTGTTCTATGTTCAAGATGGTCAAGAACGATGAATTTTAGGCTTTGGAGTTCAAGGTGAATAAGTTAGTAGAAGCTCAGGGTGATACTAATGCTCAGCTTGACTTATTGGAGGCTACAGTTGTCGAGTTTGGTAAGCTTGTTTGTCATCTAGCTAAGCAAAAAGGTCTCGACGAAGATGGTCCACTTCTACTTCTACCCTACCTGCTATTGCTTAGATTCAGAGTATCCTAGCTCTAATTCCTGTTGCACCCATTCATGTACCTAGTCACTAGAAATAGTTTCCTCCTAACTATGGAGTGAAAATAGTTCTTCCTAATTTTGACGGAAGACTTGAAATTTTTTTTTGAGTGGTTCAACATGGTTGAGAATGTTTTTGTATATCAAAGAGTTTGGGACAAGGAAAAGGTTACTATGGTTTCTATTTGCTTCATTGGCTATGCCGGTATGTGGTGGAGTGACCTAAATTATCTGCATAGGTTTTACATGCTTAATTCATAATTACGGCAGCTAATGGTTAACAAATATACACTTGTCAACTATAAGCAAGAATTATACTCTAGATTTAGCAAGCTGTCTATAGAGAGTTGAGATATAGAGACCTACACTAAGGAGTTTTAGAAGCTTGGTGATAGATGGGCTTTCGAAGAGAATTCAGCTCAATAGATTATTGGGGGGTCTACGTGAAGATATTCAGTTTGAACTGAAGGGTAGAAGCTTCCACTTAGTTAACCATGCTGCCTTATTTGCTCGAGATGCGGAGAAGAAAGCTAACTATTGGCAACACTCCCTCAGGAAGTCTTATGGCTGGACCTCCTAGTCCACCTAAATCCTCACCCAAGCCTAATGGAGCTAAGTTAATGAGATGTTTCATGTGCAATGGATCTAGCCATATTCATCTGCATTGCTCAACTCGCTAGGAAGTTGCTAATAAGATTGGAATGGTTCAATCTGGATCCCCATAGGACAGAGCACAAACAAACAACAATGTGATCATGAGGATAATAAAATCAACAAAGGTCATCATTGTGCCTTACTTAAACATTTGAGGTCGAACTTTTCTTAATTAGGGGTGAATGATGCAACATAGCTTGAGCCCAATAGCTTATTGGAAAGTAGCACTATCTGCTCTTGCTATTGGATATGCCGATCTATGAAGCACACTAAAACAAGATTTCAAAGAAAAATGATATTCAAAAATTTCTTCAATAATTCAACAACCTCAACAGAAAGAAATATCTCTATCCTCCGAGGCCCAAAATGCCTAGGATCTTCACTTTTTCAGAGGGCAGACTTAATAAGTCATATTACAAGTTTACCCAAGCATAGATAGGGTGCAGAGGTTACAAGGCCTTTATTTTCCTCCGCTTTACATTGTAGGGAGTGGGGTAGGAGTTTGATCTAGGAGGTTTGGGTGGTGCAGACTGTCTTTCCATGCAACTAGTTATCTTTAAAGATATATATGCAAAACACATAAAACTTTGTAAAAAGATGTAATGCTCAAGCAGCCAATGTTCAGCATATACCATAGCCATACCTGTTGGTGGGCTCTGATAAGACTCCTAACTCTTGTGCTGCAGCATGTGGATCGCGTGAAGCATTTGAGTTTGTTCATAATGCCCATATCCCAAAACAATGTGTCACTGTACTTGAGCTAGATAGCACATCTCACCTTAATCCCAAATTGACTTGCAATGGAATTTTAAGGTCAAAGCCACATAGTGGCATACAGGAGAGAAAAACGATCACCAGAAATCTCCACAAGAACATCTACCATCTTTGAATAAATGAAACCGAACAGCATCCCTCACCAGTATTTCTCTCTGGGTAATTTTAGAAATAAATTTTGTTGCATTGTGGCAATCACCACACACCCTTAAATTCTTAAATATTCGTATGGGGGAGTTAGGTGGAAGAAACATCAGTCCAAACACAATTGCTAGTCTTTCACTATGGTGGTTTAGAATTCGAATCTTCTCTAAATCCTCAACTTCGTGAAGAACAGAGCTCAGATCAGGTACATAACCAGCTGCTATCATCCTCTGGTACAGTTCTTCCATCTCTGCATATATCTTGTCTAAATATGGACTTGACTGGTCATCAGCTGAGAAGATATGCACTTTATTCTTGAACTTGATCCAACTAAGTCCAGGATCCTTCCTCACTCCCTTATCCCTCATTCCCTTTCTTAACTGAGCCACGTAATCCCATTTCCCTTTGGAAGCATAGATGTTTATGAGCAAGACATAGGCTGCAGGATGATGAGGATCTAACTGCAACAAGGAATGAGCAGCCCATTCCCCAATTTCTGCGTTACCGTGAACTCTACATGAGCTCAGCAGTGTAGCCCAACCAAATGCATCAGGAGCACTAGGCATTTCATTTATAAAATTTCTAGCTTCTTCCAACCTCCCTGCACGACCAAAAAGATCAATGATGCAAGTATAGTGATCAGAAACCGGCAAAAGGCCATGTTCATCCACCATGGACCTAAAATACTGTTGTCCTTTCTCAACCAAACCTGTTCTACTGCAAGCTGAGATAACTGCTAGCAAAGTAACTGCATCGGGCTTAAGACCTTGGGCCATCATTTTGTCGAACATTGAAATTGTCTCAGCAGCCTTCCCAAACTGTGAATAAGCTGAAATCAGCGCAGTCCAGGAAACTTCATCTTTAACATCCAAATCGCAGAACAACTTATAGGCATCTTCTACCATCCCGCATTTACCATACAAGGTAATAAGTGCATTAGACACCGTAATAAAGGAAGTCAAGCCAGAGACAAGAGCCTGGCAATGAAATTGAGCACCTTCTTCTATACTAGATAAGTTAGCACATGAACTAATAACACTTCCAACGGTATAATCATCTGGCTTGACTTTATTTTTCTGCATCTCACGGAAAGCCTTAACAGCCTCTTCACTGAGCCCATTCTGACCATAACCGACTACCATAGCAGTCCATGAGATGACGTTCTTAAAGATCAACCTCGTAAATACTGCCTCTGCATATCTTATGCTCCTGCATTTGCAATACATGTCAACCAGAGCACTGCCAACAAAAACATTTTGTTGATAATTGGTCCTGAATATAAATGCATGTATCTGTTTTCCTTCTCTCAAGGCCAATTGCCCCCCACAAGCGGTTAGGACACTTCCAAAAGTAAATTGATCCAAGGTGAAGCCTTTCTTTCTCATTTCTCTTACCATATCAACTGCTACTCTATCAAACCGATTTTGAGTGAATCCTGTAATCATAGTAGTCCATGAAATTGAATCTTTTTCTGGCATACAGTAAAATAGACGAAGTGATTCCTCAACCATCCCTCCACGCAAATATGCAGCAACCATTGTATTATACATAACCAAATTCCTTTCTGTCACGTCATCAAAAACACGCTTGGCATCAATAATGAACCCCAATTTCGAATACGTATCCACCAATGTATTAACAACAAAAACATATGTATTAAATCCAAACTTTAGAATTTGCCCGTGAATCTGCCTACCCAAATTAACAGACTTGTCTTTTGATGACAGTATAAGCATTGATGAGAAAGTAATCCGATTCAAATGCACAACTCCGTTCAGCAACATCAACTTATAGGCATTAACAGCTGCACCAAACAACCCATAATTGACATAACCTGAAATAAACGAATTCCAAGAAATCCCATCTTTGACCGGAAGACGAACGAATATTTGTTTCATCTCAGGAAGCCAACCTGACTTCGAATATGCAGATAGAATGATATTCCATGAAAATTGGTTTGGCTCTGGCATTTGATCAAACACCTTACGGGCATATATTAAATTGCCCAATTTACTGTACGTGCTAATGAGACAGTTCGACAAAAATGAATCTTGGCGATTCAGTGTCTGAATTATTCGGCAGTGAAGCTTTTTTGCTTGCATTTGGTTGAAGGTTTCGCAGCATTGTTTGAGCAATGGAACATAGTAGTTACCAGATGACGACATATTTTTTGGCTGTTATTTGGTGGGAAGGACACTAGGCATCATTGGCTCAAATTGGATCAGCTCAACAGACTAATTCTTCTCCTTCTCCAAAACAGGGGGAAAAAACCAAAATATTCATTGAGCGCGTATTCTTTCTTTCTCCCCCGCCCCCTTTTTTGGGTTTTTGGTGGAGGATAATTTTGTCAGGGTCTTAAAAGGCGAGTGACAAGCTATAGGGGGCCTCTACAGCCGAGTTTTCTTTTTGTGGGTCTGACTCATTTTTAAAATGATGTTAGAATTCATCAGATTTAACTAATTCTAACTTTTATTGCCGTGAACTTATAAACCAAAGTTAAAAATAAATCTAAGTTAAAAAAATTCTGGCTCAATTAGCTTGAAAATAAAATTTTAACTAAAAGCCAACTTAACTCGTTTATAAAATTGACAACAAGGATGGAAAGAATATGGGATTAGGATTGTGAAAAAAAATTAAAATTTAAAAATCTAATTGAATTTTAGTTAAGAGGATATCTAATATTAAGTATATCTGATTTTTTATTTGATTATCCAATTTAAGAAAATATAAGATATTTTATTGATTAGTTTAATAATATATCATAATATTATATTTTGGTAGTTTTAATTTTTCAAAAGTTAATTATTTTTTAAAATTAAAATAATTTGATAATAATATGTTAATTTTTTTAGATAAATTAGACACTTATATGAATATAAATATTAATATTAACTAATATATGGTCTGAAAAATACCTTAGGGGGTGAATAGGATTTTATGGAATGGAAATGACTAAATAAAAATTAACACACAATATAGAGTGGTTCAAGAATAAATTACTATTTACATCCACTACCAAAAGGTTATTCCTTTTAAAATTTTAAAATAATGACATGTTTTTATTGGTGATCGCTTTTCTCTTGATTTATGAGCCTTACAATCTTAATGACCCTTTAAGATATGATTTACAACTTTACCTATTTATCTTTTCTAGACTCACAACATGAATATCTCAAGAATGATACGCAAATACTTACTAACCCTTTTAAGAGATTTTTAATAGGATGTCGTGATGACAAATAGTTCTTACCAAAATACAAGATATGAAAGTGCAGATCTTTGGATGAGATGTAATATAGCTAGATGTAATGTGGGATATTACAATTTGAGAGCAATTCTAGCTAAGAGAAGTAAGTAAAGAACACTTTTCAGTAAAAAACTCTGAAATATGAATGTTTGAAAATTTGAGTGAGCAATTGAATGATTTTAGAATAGGAGATTAATTGCACAATCAATGATCTAAAAAGTTGGTTGTAGTAAATGTAGATGGACCTTATTTATAAAGGTTTCCCTCGTGTATAGTCTTTAGATACAAATTTACAAAAAATTGGTTTCACCCAATAGGCAAAAAATCAACATTTAATGCTGAATAGTTGATTGATATGGAGGAATCAGTCGATCGATATGTTCCAACCAGTCAATTATTTATGTTTCAACCAAATTGAAAAGTTATCATTGTGTGAACCAATTGATTGGTGATGCACAGTATATAGTTGGTCATAAAACACATATGAATAGTGACCTAATATGGTGAAACTAGTCGATGTGTTCATTATACTAGTCGATTAGTTTGACCAAATCGATCGATCGATTTGGAAAAATTGGTCGATGTGTTTATCTAGAGAAGAATGGATTTCACCAAGAATAAAACCCATAGACTAGCTCGTCTAACCAGCCATGCAGTTAATCAAACCAATCAATTGGTTTGGATAAACCAGACAATCGATTCGACAAAACCAATTGATGTGTTTAAACAAAAAACGAACTGGGTTTCTACAAGAGTGAAACCCATGGACTAGTTGGTCAAATAAGTTGATTGGTTTCTCAACTAATCGATTGGTTTGGTTAAACCAGTCAATGTGTTTGAATAGAGATGAACTGGGTTTTTGTAAGAGTAACATTCATGGGTTGGTTGGGAAAACCAATCGATTGGTTTTATCCACTAGTGAATCCGTCTGAGTTAAACTCAAACAATGGCTTAATTCAAACCGAACCAGTTGATTGGTCTGAGGACCAGTCAACTGAAACCAATCATTTTGTTTTTAAAATACTTTGAAATGAAATTAAGTCAAGTCTTTTTCAATAAAGTATTTTAAAGAGTTTTATTTGAAATATGAACTTTGCTCAACTTAACTATTTACAGTAGACCTAAGACTCATAAAATATTACCCTTAATCTTCAAGTCTTGGTTCTTTCTTATGTTTTGTGTGTTTTATACTTTGAACCTTGATTGCTCTTTTATATTTTCACCTTTGAAGTATGCTTAAAGTGAGATAGATCAACTGTTATACATGCACACTTAAGCAAATGCATTAGTTACTAAGATCTATTTTTTATCATCAAAATAAATATAATGACATTGCTTAACCTTTGAGGTCAACAATCTCCCCCTTTTTGATAATAACAAACAAAAAGTTCATAATTGTAAATTTGAAAGAGTAATGAATGGATGGTAGTCAAACATTTGCCAGTTATGCACTTTTAATTCAAAATTCTCTAATTCTCTCCTCCTTTTGGACATCAGCAAAAGTGAGAGGAGGAAGGAGCTTGAAATCAATTAGATAAGAAAAAAATGCCCCATTGGAGAGGAAGAGATCCCCTTTAACAAGTGAGAAGAACAAGTTAAACATAAGAAAACATGAGGGAATGTTGCATAAGACTCCCCTTGAGTAAGACATGTATGATAGATATACAATAGAGCAAAGAAAGGGCGAGTTCTCATTAATAATTGAAAGTCAGTAATACATGAGAGAGAGTGTGTGTATACATGAGAATAGATGCAAAGTACATATTCATAAACAAAAATAGATAGGGATAATCTTAAAATACACCAAATCTAAGGATCCACAAGTAATGATCACAAAGGACCAGAAGTTTCCGATGTTGATGCAGCTAAACCAGTGATAATAGGCACGAGTCAAACGTTAATGTCATCATTGTCAGTGGCCTCAGAGTCAACAGAGTGAACTACTCTGTGAGGCCTTAGTAAGGGACTCATAGGATTAGTAGAGGGTGCAGTGGCGACATAAGCATCAGAGGGGGCAGGGTCGGTGTGGATAGAGGTATCATTAGGCGGAGTGCACATGCGATATTGATGATGCGGTGTGAAATTGGGTTGAAATTGAGATTGAAGTGCACACAACTCTATCTCCATGGTTGTCTGGCATTGTTCTATGGAGGTAAGCATGTCGACAATCCAACGAAGGAGATCATGGACACCAGCAAGAGTCATATGATCTGTGGAAGGGGGCACATGAGGTGTACAAGAGGTGGAAGGGGTAGAGGTGGAGGCGGAAATACCCCTTGTGGATGATGATGGAATATCTATTGGAGTAAGAATGTCATCTGTTGGCGATGGAAGATCATTTGTAGTAGACTAGGAGAGCGGTGGTGTAGATGATGTGGAGAGGCGACCACTACGAGGTAGAGAGGTAAGAGCTTTAGGGAAAGCTCGAGCGTTTGGCCATCTATGCTCATTTGGTAGCCCATGCTTCCGAAGGTGACCGTATCAAGGATATCTATCCCATTGTGCATGCGTAGTGTGGTAGCCAAAAAGCCTATAAGATTGATGCGGAAGTCTTAAAGAATGTGTATGATGAGTGATTCGTATCCCAAGGTTGTCTAACTGTGCTCTGGATATGTGACATATGCCCGAAGATGTCAGCCCTGAAGAGGATAGGGGTGGAAGAGAGAATGTGATCGACCCCATACCAATCCTTTAGAGTCATGTCTACCCTGGACCCAAATTGAGGAAAAGGAATAGAGAAGACCATGTAATGACATACCCTTTTAAAGGGTGGGAGACAATAAGAGCTAATGGTTCCTCCGTAGATGAAGTGGAGGCAGTGCATATGAGTTAAGATCTCATCAGGGATGCAAGCGCACATCCACTTGACATAAGTAATCTAGGTCTCGATGTGATGAGCAAGCCTAAGTATACGAGCTAGCCTAGTTTCATCAAGAACAATGGGAACACCCAAAACATGAGTAGTGATGGTGCTTCCTAGAATATGGGTAGTGAGATTTATGTAGAAAGACAGACCAAGTCTAGGTGGATTTGTTCTTTGAGAGTGAAAAGAGGTAAAAGGTGAAGGTTAGAAATAGATTGCATGAAGGGAAGTTTGAATTGATTAGTGTTGGAATCGTCATTGATGCATTTGTTGGGTAAGACTCTCTTCCGATGAAAGGATTTGAGCCATCTTTTCTGGTCATCCATATTCTGAAAGAATTGGTGGAGTGAGGAGAGGCCTCAGTAGTCTGAGCGAGTTGGGAGGTAGATAATAAGGAAGCTCTAGTTGTGGATGAAGAAGGATGAGTGGGATGGCTGAAATGAGGTAGAGATGGAGGATTAGTATCTTCTGAAGATGTGGAAGAAGAGGAGGATGCTAGAGATGGAGCTTGGGGAGGAGAAGCATTAGATTCCTTAATGTGAATGGTGATGCGAGATGGACGACTCAGCTAGGTACGAGCCCTTTTAGGGGGAGGAGAAACAACACCCCCACACAGTGTGTGTGAGGTAGTGGATTTTTACTCAGGCATTGTACAACAGTAAGTGTCAGAGAAGAGGAGGTGGGTAAGGAAGGAGCACAGAATTAGATCAAAATGAACAAAGTGCGATCAAAGCATAATGATTGTGAAAGAGGCTTAGAGATGACGAATGAAGGTCTGATTGGATCATAATAGGAGATGAGGGAGACCAAATTATATAGAGTGGAAGTTAGGGTAGGAAGAGGGAAGTACCACAAACCTAGTGAGATAGAGAGAAATTGGCAAGTATTAGAGGTAATAAGTGTGTTTATGGTGTCAATTCGACTAAAGCAAGGGCAATTTCATGGATTTTGACAATGATTTGAGCGATTTCAAAGGAAATGAGTAAGGTATTCGAGAAAGAATCAAAGGGTTTGGAGAAACTAGCTATAACACCCTAAAATTTACTATTAAAAATTTTTGTGTTACAATAGAAGCATAATTAAAATAGCTAGGTGTTACCGCTGTAATTGACATATGTCGAGCTTACCATCCCAACTTTAGGTCAATCACAAGGCTAAATAATTTAAAATGCTCAATAGGATAAAATCGAAAACAAGAGAAGTTTCATAATATCAAATATGAGTTTGGAGATTAACTCCATATTACAATAACAAAATACTAAAAAAGGGATATTGTGGATCAAATAGTCCAAAAGGTTATCCGAGTAAAAACATCATTCGGATAACATGACTCTTCGTCCAAATACCCAATACAGATAAAATTCACTCTTGCCCACACAATGCATCAAACACAGCGAAATCAGCAACTAGACCCTCAAAGACATGTGCAAAACCATCAGGGTCATCTGCTCGTGGGAATGAGAAGCACCTATGAAAAGATGATTAGTATGCTACATACTGCGTAAGGTAATAATACAATCAAAACTGGGAAAGCATATCATTACACACATTCACAATGAAAGGTAGTATACATGCGAGATACAAGAATCAACACAAGGTAATTACTGGTCCGGATTTGTAATATTTAAATATGATATAACCCATTCTTTTATTTACGTTGAGTTCAAGGACCCCACTATTCTTAAACTAGTGGAACGGTTTGAAACACTTCCCAGGTTAAAATACTCCAAGCCACTATTATTAAGTAGGTGGAATGAACTCTACACCTCCCAGGACAAAATGCTCCTGCCCACTATTCTTGAACCGGTGGAATGGTATGAAGCACCTCCTAGGACATAACGCGCATGACCACTATTATTAAGCTGGTGGAACAGACTCCTATACCTCGGTCCTAACTCACGTAATCTTTCACTATAAGTGATTAGTGTCTTAATCATTGGTTACTTATCTCAGACTCATATTATCTTTCACGTTGATATTAGTCCCCACTATTCTTAAACCGGTGTAATAGACTGATGCACCTCCTAGGGAAAAACGCACTTGGCCACTATTATTAAGCTGGTAGAACGGACTCATAAAATACCTTGGCCCGACTCACGTGATCTTTCACTTTAAATGATTAGTGTCTTATTAATTATTGTTTTATGAGTGAGAAACATAATTAATGCAAGTGAGACATCAATATACATATAATAAGACTGTTCTCAAAGATTAAGATACTCATTTTTCCCGAAAACCCTAAATTCACAATTTAAGCATAACTTTCCTCATATTGATCATTTATCCACAAAATTTAGTATATGTTCATAAAATAATAGTATCATTAACATACCCAAATTTTGAGGTCTAACTCCCACATCTTGCACATACGATAATAGCCATATCTCAAAAGTTACTATTTATAAGGATCTTAAAATTCTAATTTCACTGGTAAGTCATAACTTCTCTCATAAGGCTCATATAATTACCAAATTAAATATACACCCTTAAAATACCCATATTAACAACATATACAAAATTTGTGGCCTAACTCTAACATTTTACACATATGATAATAACATTATCGTTTTAAGGGTATTATTCCCAAATTAGGCTATTTTCTAATCCAAAGAACTTATGACCTTCATAATCACACCCAAATACTTCATGTGATATTATTAGCATATTTTAACCCATATAACACATTAAAATACCAAACTTCCCATATTAACCCATACTGACAAAAATGTCCTTAAAAGTAGCTGATAACCCTTATTTTACAAAAATCTCATATCCTCAATATCATTATTTCCAAATCCTCCTTTTATTAACATAAATATTAAATATAATTATTTTCCACTTATAATAATTTATTAGGTCCATGCTACTCTCCCACAATTTATACTCATCCATAAAAATACATCCTAGCCTAATATCATCATATCAGCATATCTTTTATTATTATCACTTCCTTCCTATCATATAATTCATATTAATATATCATATCATTAAAAAAATGAATTTTAATAGTATAATAACAATAACATAATAACACACATAATCATACAAGCATTTAACACAAAACCCGAAACATCAACTAATATCCTTACGAATAATGCTCCGGTCTCTAAGCACGCTTTATCCTAATCTGCTTCTTCTAAAACTTCCAGAATATCACCTAATAATAATGAAAAAAATAGAATTAATGATATAATAAATGAAGGTTTAAATTAATGGAAAGGGAAAAGAATTGGAAAAACCAAACCGAGTTCGAAGGACGGTCGCCGGCCAAGAAGGTTAGCAACAACACAAACTACTGTTGCTAGGGAATGGGCAACGACAAGGAAGGCTGAAAAGGGGGTAGGGAATGGTGAGGGTTTCTAGAAGAGGTTGTAGGGAATAGCAATTGCTACCGAAGCTAGGGGTGTTTTGGAGGATTTTACCGAAGGGTAGGGGTGTTTTTGGTTGGTTTTTGCCAAAGCTTGGGGGTAGGAATGGGTGGTTTTGCTACAGCTAGGGGTGTTTTGGTGAGTTTTGATGCAGCTAAGGGTGAGGGAATGGAAGATTTTTCTGGTGATGGTGGATGTGGTGCAACAATGGTTGTCGAAGGTGGGTTTTGGGGGGGTGTTTTTGGGCGATTTTGGCGACAGTAAGGAGGGAAAAGAAGGATTGTGTTTGGGGTGATATTTTTGATATAAAATTAGAGGAATAATGAGGTAGTTTTCAATGTATTAAATGAGGTATATGTATATATATATTTCCACACACCGAAGGAAGAGGAGGGAGGCCGCGATCGGGTAAAATTTTAAAACCCAACCCACAATCGCAGGAGTTGAGAATTGATGGGGTAGGGATATGCTTTGTAGAGGAAGGGTAAGGTGAGGTAAGAAAATAGAATAGGGTAGGTGTAATTTATTTAGGTACAAAACCAGGAAAAGTATCTAGGTAAAAATTATTCGGTTGCTAAACTAGGTTTATTTGACGAAATGGATACTAGTTACGACCCAAACCTAGGTTTAAATTTTAATATGCACCCTCTAGCATATTTTAGCCTAATAAAATTTTATAACTAATAATTCATAATAATATTACACATATTAATAATATTTTTAGTACAAACACCCTACAATAATTATTATAACTAATACACATAATTACTGGTTATAATTATTAGGGTTTTTTGAAAATAGGGTATTACACTAGGGTCGAGGGTTTGGAGAACAAGGAAGATGGGTATTTATATGGCCGATGTACCAGTCGACTGTTATTGCACCGATTGACTAGTATGGAGTATCCAATCGACTAGTTTTGCGTGGTTGAGACATAAGCTAGTAAGAGCGTGACCACCTTGGTTTCGACCTACCAATCAACTGGTATGGCAACCGATCGACAGGTTTACCCAGTCGGATCATAGTCTTAGTATTTTTTTAATTTAGTTTGCTTTTTTGTCATAAACCGACAGATAGAAGATTTATTTTATGACACATACCACCTTGATCAAGGAACACAAAGGTCATTTTTGGATTTGAATTTATGCCCAGGTGATTTATGTTTGAATTTATGCCATGATTTACCCTTTCTTTTAAAAAATTTCACAAATTTGGGAGAGATTTAATTTTGACCATAGAAAAGTCATGCCAAGTTCTCTCCTAATTGTTTTGAATCATTCTTTATTTGATGGCTTAGTGAAGATGTCACCCCATTGATATAACGTATGTAAAAATTCTACACATACATCACCTTTTTCAACATGGTCTCTTATGAAGTGATGCCTTATTTCTATGTGTTTAGATTTTGAATGTTGAACATTGTTTTTTATGAGACATATAACACTAGTATTGTTACATTTAATCAATTTTTTTTTCAAGTTTAAGCCCATAATCACTTAGATGATGGTTTATCCAAATTAATTGTGCACAATAAGCACCAACAACTATATATTTAGTTTTAGCTGTAGAAAGTGCGACACTAGATTGTTTCTTGCTATACAAACTTAATTGGGCTTCTCCTAAATATTGGCAGGTACCTTAGGTGCTTTTTCTATCGACTTTATATCCCATAAAAATCAGCATCAAAATATCCTATTAAATCAAGAAGAGTATCACGAGGATAAAACAAGCCTAGATTATGAGTGCCAATAATATATCTAAGGATTCTCTTGACAATAGTCATATGAGATTCCTTAGGATTACACTGAAATCTAGCATAAAGGCATACACTAAACATGATATCATGTCTAGATGCATAAGATAGAGAAGTGAGCCGATCATATCTCAATATTACTTTTAATCAACTAGCTTACCTTTGTTATCTATGTCAAGCTTTGTGATAGTAGCCATAGATGTATTACATGATTTGCTTTTGTGCATTCCAAACTTCTTGAATAGTTCTTTTGTGTATTTTTTTGTTGACAAATATGTCATTTTTTTGTTGCTTGATTTGGAGTCCAAAAAAATAGGTCAACTTCCCCATCATGCTCCTTTCAAACTCACTACCCATTAGAGTAAAGAAGTCAATGTACATGAACTCATTAGTAGCATCTAATATTATATCATCAATAGATATTTATGCAAGAAATAAGTCCTTTTTGGTTTTCTTTAGAAAAAGATTTCTATTCATTTTTCCTCTTTCAAAACCTTTGACCCATAGAAATTTACACAACCTTTCATACCAAGCTCTAGGAGCTTGTTTTAAATCGTAAAGAACATTATCGAGTTTGTAAACATGGTTAGGTTTTGATTTATTTTCAAAGCAAGGTGATTGCTTAACATATACTTCTTCTTCAATAAAACCATTGAGAAAAGCACTTTTGACATCCCTTTGAGACAATGTAAAACACATGGATGATGCAAATGAAAGAAGCATACATATAGACTCGAGTCTAGATATGGGGAAAGGGTTTACTCGAAATCAATGCCTTCCTCTTGATTATATCATTTGGCAATCAATCGGGCTTTGTTTCTAACCACAACTCCCCCTTCATTTAGCTTATTTCTAAAGACCCATTTAGTCCCAATTATGGGTCTATTTAGAGGTAACAAAATTAAGTCACAAACTTGATTTCTCTCAAATTGGTTAAGCTCATCTTGCATTACCATGATCTAATTTTCATCATTCATGACTTCCAAGTGAGGCTTATGTTCCATTTGAGATAGAAATGTTAAATGATTGAAAATGTTACCTAATGATGATCTTGTTGCGACATCTCTTGCTGGATCGCCAATGATGAGCTCCTGAGGGTAGACATAGGCATATCTCCATGCTCTAGGGAGATCCTTTCTCACTTCATCTTCTTGTTGAGTAATTTATGGTTCTTCTTCTTTCTCTTCTTCTTTGTCAACATTTTCTAGCAAGCTTTCAACTTGAATGGAAAGGCCTACTTTTTCCTCTTGGATTTTCTACACACTAGAGCAAGATTCATCAAAAGCAACATGTATAGATTCTTAAAGTAGCATTGTTCATTTGTTGAAGATCTAGTAAGTTTTATTGTGTAAAGAGTACCCAATAAAGATAACTTCATTAGCTTTGGAATTAAACTTACCAAGATTGCTTTTCATTGTTGAGGACAAAGCACTTGCAACCAAATATGCGTAGATGACTCACATTTGGTTTCTTACCTTTGTAGAGTTCATAGGGTGTCTTTTTCAAGATGGCCCGTATGAGTACTCTGTTCATTACGTAGTTTGTAGTGGTAATGGCTTCAACCCAAAAATAGTTTGGAAGCTTGGAGTCACACAACATGGTTCATGCAACCTCCTTCAAGGTTATGCTCTTCTTTTCCACCACTACATTTTGTTGGGGTGTTCTTGGTGTCGAGAAGTTGTGAGTGATGCCATTTTGATCACAAAAGTCCATAAATATGGCATTTTCAAACTCCTTTCCATGATCGCTCCTTTTATTATATTAAGCACAAGAAACGTGGTAAAAGCATCATCTTTAGTAGAAAGGAATAATGTCCATGTATAATGTGAGTAATCATCTACAATGACTAGTTCATATTTGCAACCACCAATGCTAAGGGTCCTACTAGTTTTGAATAGATTCATATGCATCAATTCAAGTGGTTGAGAGGTAGTTACAACATTTTTGGGTTTGAAGGTTACCCTCTGTTGTTTCCCTTGTTGGCATGCATCACATAATCTATCTTTTGTAAAAGTTCAACTTTGGGAGACCACGTATTAGTTCTTTTCTAGCAGGTTTATCTAATAAATCCATACTATCATATGTAATGTGTTTATGCCATAACCATGCTTAATTGTTAATTGCACTTAAATATGTGTTGTGCAATTTTATTGATTTAACATCAAGTATGTACACATTATTGATGCATGGGCATATAAAAAGTATAGATTTATTTACTCCTTTTGAAATCATGTAGTGTGAATTTGAAAAGTTTACTAGAAGTCCTTTATCACAAAGTTGGGTAATGCTTATCAAATTATGTTTGAGGCCATCAACCAAACATACATCATTTATAAAGGGTTTAGAGTTTCCAATAATGATGCTACCAAAACCGATGATCTTTCCTTTTGAGTTGTCTCCAAAGGTTACTCTCCCACCATAATATGGAGTAAGCTTGGAGAACATTATTTGATCACCCGTCATGTGTCTCAAGCATCCACTATCTAGAAAAATTTTGTGGCTTTTTATATTGACTTTGAAGTATACTTACAAGCACAAATGTCCTAGTTTAGGTACCCATTCAATGGGTCCTTACTGGGTTAGTTTTAATTCATGTGGGATGGTCCCCTTAGGTACCTACACCTGCTTGAATCTTGAATTCACTTTGGTATGTTTTGTGAACTTTCATGATAAAGCAACGTGGTCAGGTTTACCACACATATTACATAAGGTTCTTTTCCTATGGGTGGAAGTAAATCTTAAACTATGTGCATACCTACATATTGTAGATGAGTGGCCATATTTTCTACATATAGTATAATTATTTGATGTAGGGGAAGCATTCTCTTGATGAGCTTTTGAGGCTCTCTGATGTGGTTTTTATCAAAGTAACGGAAGGTTGGATCGAAATTTGTATTAGAAGCTGTCACCCACGATCTAATGCAAAAAGAATGAAGTGATTTGGTGGATTATAGACGAAGAAATTGATGTTACAAGATGAAGGTGTTTCAGCAGATTTGAAGGTGTTCAAACGTGTCGTGTGAAGATAGATTTGAGGAAGGATTAATCCCGGATTATCCTTGCTCAATACAGACCAAAAAGGGAGGATTAGACTTTAGCTCTCTTGCTCAAAGTTTTATCAAAATTCTTATTATTCATTCTATTCAATTCTCCATACAAATGTTGTGCACAAAAGGTATATATAGGAAAGAATAAGCTTGGTGGTGAGCTTCCTTAACCAGCCAAGTTTACCCACCTAATCCAGCCCATTAATCATGGTTGAATTAAGCCCATATTAACCTTAATCCATAGAATAATATCATTGGTTAAATGATACTAAGGATTAATATTACAAAGCTATACAATAGACTAAGATACATACATGAAATTATAGCCATACCCTAACTTACATAAAATATACTTAGGGTTAGGGTTTACAACAAGTTTATAAAAATAATGAATATCATCACTCTATCTCTTGTTGTAATGTATCATCCCATGTATGTCATAGTCTTGCATGCCTTGGAATACTTGTACACATCAATGTGTATGAACATCATCTTCTTGCAAATATGTAACATACCTACAAGAATAACTTGAATGGTTTTTAATGTCAAGCATATTAGAATTATCAAGAATATTTAACATGATAGGCTCCAATATTATAAAAGCTAAATCATCTTCCTTACCTTGAGGATTAGAATGAATAGGACAATCATTATGTTCAATGGATGCTCCTGCATCACTCTCACAAATAAATTCTTGAGTGTTTGGCGTTTAATCACTTTCTTATTTCCATAGCCTAAGCACTCACAATCTTTAAAGTACCATTGAGCACCTAACAGTATGTTTAAGCCTTCTTCACCCTTTGTGAAGGTATATGCAATTTTTACAAATTTATTACATTTGGTTTGTAATTCCATTATTTTGGCTTGGAATTGATCTATCTTGAACTGGTGATCATAGCAAGTGTATTTCTTGTATTCATTGAATTCGGTGACTTTATTTGATAGATTAGTTTTAAAAAAAATCATGTGAGATTCAAAAAGAAAATTTTCATTTAATGCAAGAGTGTGTTGGTTATTTGAGTGATCAAGTAGTTTCTTCATACTTTCCATCTCTTTAGTTAGTTTAGCATTGTCACGTTATGAACCAATAAAAAACAAACAATAGGTCATTATAAGAGTATAGTGAGTTAGATTGTGCCTCATCGATGTATTCTTCATCATCAAAGCTTGTGGGTGAGGTAGATGTTGATGATTCCCCTCCTAGAGCCATGAAACAAAGGTTGGCAACTTCTTCCTCTTCTTCAAAGGTTTCACCTTTGCTTTCACCAAAGGCAGCCATGGTTTTTCTTGGCCCTTGTCTTCCTTTGTTATTGCTTGTTTCCCCTTTTTTTCCTTGCCATTTGTTTAGCAATTTCATTTCTAAACTCATAGCAGTCATGGATGACATGCCTGGTTTTTCCATTGTTGTGGCATTTGATCTTGTAATCCATGTTGGCTTCTTTGGACTTCCTTTGATTACTTGAGATGATCTTTGATTTCTATTTTTTCTTTATCAGAGTAACCTCTTGAATTAAGTGGTTATGAATGCCACTTCTTCATCATTCATTAGATGTTCTTCTTCTCCTTCATCACCTTTCTTTTCACCCAAATTTTTAGTTGCAGCTTGCTTTATGGAAGATGTTGAGGCTTTCAATGCTTGAGGCTTCTTCCTACTTTCTTCTAATCCATCTTCTAATATTGATTGATGAACCATAAGGTTACTGAAGAGCTCTTCAATTGTCATTTTACCCAAACCTCTAGCTTCTTCAATCACGGTTACCTTATGGCTCCATTCTTTTATAAGACCTTGCAAGATCTTTCTAACTTATTATTCTTCAGTGATTTATTTCCTCAAGGCCTTGAGATTATTGACAATAGAGGTGAAGTAGTTACTCAGATCATTGATTCTTTCGCCTTGCTTGATGCTAAAGAGTTCGTACTCTCTAGGTGAAGGGTGATTCTTTGATGCTTTACCTGTTTTGTCCCTTTATGGATGAGGATGAGCTTATCCTATATGCCTTTTGAGTTGTGTATGATTAAATTCGGAGGTACTCTCTTTCACACAGTCCACATTACAGAATCATGATGGCTTTATGAATAAGAGTTAGCCTTCTCTTTTCTGCATCTGTAAGCTCATCCCTTATTTTTTCTATAACTTCACCATTGACCTCCTTAGTGATCTTAATTGGCCCTCAATCACTATTAATCACATGTCTTAGTCTTGCGATTTGATGTAGAACATCATTCATTTCTTCTAGTAGGCAAACTTATGTTCGTTGAATAATGGTGGTTTTGTGGTGAGGATGCTTTTACTTAGATCAATGTAATCCATTCCACTTGTGGATCTTTTTTAACTCAGATTGTTGAATCTTTTGAGAGGCACCCTTCTTTGATACCAATTGAAAAATACCCTAGATATGGGTGAATAGGGTTTTATGGAATGGAAATGACTAAATAAAAATTAACACATGATATAGAGCAGTTCAATAGCAAATTACTCTTTACATCCACTACCAAAAGGTTATCCCTTTTGAATTTTTGAAATAGTGATATGCTTTATTGATGATCACTCTTCTCTCGGTTTATGAACCTTACAATCTCAATGACCCTCTAAGAGATTATTTACAACTTCACCTATTTATCTTTTCTATAATCACAGCATGCATCTCTCAAGAATGATAGGTAAACATTAACCAACCCCTTTAAGAGATTTTTAAGAAGAGGTCATTATTACATATAATTCTTACCAAAATACAAGATATAAAAGTGTAAATCTTTAGATGAGATGTAATATAGCTACGTGTAATGTGGAATATTATAATTTGAGAGCAGATTGAGCTAAGAGAAGTGAGTAAAGAACACTTTTCAGTAAAAACTCTAAAATATGAAAGTTTAAAAATTCGAGTAAGTAATTGAATGATTTTAGAGTAGGAGATTAATTACATAATAAATGATCTAAAAAGTTGGTTATAATAAATGAAGAGATACCTTATTTATAAGGTTTTCCATCTTGTATAGCCTTTTGATACAAATTTACAAAAAAGGTGTTTTGGTCAATTGGTAGAAAATTAGCATTTAATGCTAACCAGTCGATTGATGTTTCAACCAATCAATCGTTTATGTTTCAACCAAAATATAAAGTTATCATTGTGTGAACCATTCAATCTATTTATTCAAACTAGTCAATCGGTTATGCATAGTATATAGTTGGTCTTAAAACACATATGAACAATGACCTAGTATGGTGAGACAAGTTGATGTATTCATTGTACCAGTCAATTAGTTTGACAAAATCAATCAATCAGTTATAAACAAGTCAATCGGTAAGTGATCGATGTGTTTAAATAGAGAATAATAGATTTATACAATAATGAAACCTATGGACTAATTCATCTAACCAATCAATTAGTTTATCAAACCAGTCGATCGGTTAAGAAAACCAGCTGATCGGTTTTGTAAAACTAACCGATGTGTTTAAATTGAGATGAACTGAGTTTTTATAAGAGTGAAACCCATGGAATAGTTCATCTAACCAATCGATCGATTGGGATAAAATAGTAAATTTATTTAAATAGAGACGAACTAGGTTTTCGCATGAGTAAAACCATTAGATTGGTTGGTTAAACCAGTCAATCAGTTTGGCTAAATCAGTTGATGTATTTAAATAGAGACAAGCTGGGCTTCTACAAGAGTGAAACCCATGGACTTGTTGGTCAAACTAGTAGATTATTTTCCAAACCAGTTACTCGATTTGGGAAAACTAGTCAATTGGTTTTATCCACCAGTTGATTTGTCTGAGTTTAACTCAATCAATGGCTTTGTTCAAACTGAACCAGTCGATTAGTTTGAGGACCAATCGACTGATTCCATCTTGAACTAATCATTTTGTGTTAAAAATACTTTTAAAGAATTTATGAAATGAAATCAAGTCAAGTATTTTTCAACAAAGTTTTGTAAAGAGTTTTGTTTGAAATATGAATTTTTCTCAACTTAACTCTTCACAATTGACCTAAGACTCACAAAATATTATCTTTAGTCTTCAAGTCTTGGTTCTTTATCATGTGTTGTTTTCTTTTACTTGGAATCTTAATTTCTCTTTTCATTTTCACCTTTTGAATATGATTAAAGTGAGATAGATCATTTGTTATACATGCATACTTAAGCAAACACACTAGTTACTAAGATATGTTTGTTATCATCAAAATAAGTATAATGACATTACTTAACCTTTGAGATAAACACAATCTTTGTTTATAAAAATCTTCTTGAAAATGTTATTAAAATTAATAAAATAGTATTTTGATATAGATATTGGATATATCTGAATCCGAGCTATATTTGGTTTGTATTTTATGAATATTTGGGATTCAAATATCCTATCTAAAATACGTAGGGCAGATATCTAGAAAAAAAAATCCGCACGAATATAGATATCCGGATTCGTACATCCCTAGTGGGGCGGTTGAACTATACGTGTTTTAAGTGCACCATGGTTGGTTTTTTTTCATATATAATACTCGAATGATATATAAATTATTCTTGTAACACCCTCAATCTTAGTACTTAAAAATTTCATTTTAGAAAAATCAATTATATAAAATATCGAGTGTCACACCATGATCAATACAAAGAGAGATATGATCAATACCTAACTCATGCCGGTTGCGAGGCCAAAACAACTTAGACACCAAGATTAGGTGTGGTCAACATCTAATCTAAGACCAAGACCAAAACACTTTGAAACAAAATAGAGAGATTTTTAAATATAATGCAAAGGATTTACAACACGAAGTCTCTGGAGGAACCTCAAGAACAATATGACTATAATAAGAGGCATCGGATTAAACCCTAACTATCAAACCTAAAACCAAGTTTCCTCTGAAACTTGCAATGACCTAAAAGTGATAGTATCAGTATAACTTCCTCGTACTGAGTAAATCACAATGCCTTTGGAGATGTAGCATACCCATATTGCATTTAACATACAATTATAAAAATTATACCAAAAGAATACAATGACTTGCAATACCAATGTGTAACTAACATGATCCCACATTTCAATCAATGATATTAATCCAACCAAAACCCTATCAAGGGGCATAGGAAATACATGCTCTAGATTGTAAAACAAAAATAAGATATCAACAAATATCATTTTGTATACAATATGGTATTTATTTTATGTTGTCAATTATCAAGTCAATCCTAATCCAATCATTGTAAGTGTATTTGGTGGGTGTATATTTGAGTTATATCAATCAATAATCAAATCTTGAGCAGAATACAATCTCATATCTAAGATGATGATCATCAAGGAGATGTTACCAAATCAACTCACTCAATTTCAGGGCGAAGCTCACCAAGGAAGCCGCATGACATAATATCCGCCCATACTAAACCTTAGTACCTAAGTCCATAAATATGCATACCCTGTATAGGGTGTATGGAATACTTATAGAGCATAAGTAGGGCCTTTGACACAAAGGTCTAACTATGCACCTCGGGCTTATTTAGATGCACAAGATCACTTTCCAACTCAAATCTTTCTCTTTAAGTGGTTAGTTTTTTTTATTCAATTCAGTGTTATTATTTCAAGTATACTAAGGTTTATAACATTAATAATTTAACCGTCCATCAATAAAATCAAAGAACCACGAGGGTCACAACAACATTGAGCCATCATGACATAGGGTTAGGCACCACACCATAGCCCAAACTAATGATTCAATTCCATTCAATGTAATCATTTCATCTAATTAATTTCAAATTTATTCAAAGACCAACTCTTAAGTTAATTATTTCAATTCTTCTCCTTAAGGCACATTTTTTCATAGCGGCCAAAATGCCCTCCAAATTCTAATTGCCACATTTTGATTTACTTTTTACCAAATTTATTTCTATAGAATATTTTTCATGAAAAGACTAAAATATAGTAATTAAAAATAATTTATCATACAAGGGAAATTCACATTATGATAAAAGACAATATTACCCCTAAACATGGAAATAACATAATACACAGATATAACCCTAGCATAGAATTCTAACATATCATAACAGTCACACCAAGTTTCCATAATAATTTTAGATATTAATCATGGTATGTAAAAATTAATGTTTCTACCTCTAGAACATGTGATACAAAATTATCACAATTTAATATTATTTATGCTCTAAATGAAACACCCCAAAACCTAATTTTAAGAATTATAGCTAATTAAGGATTTATTATGAGAATAAATTAAATAAATTATTTTTATCAAAATAAAAGGAAGTTAATTAGGGCTATTCAAGAAGAAAATCATAAATATTTTTATTAGAATTTTGTTGGTATTTTAGCTAATTAAGGATTTTATTTTGGAAATTAATTAAATAAATTATTTTATTTTAAATAAGAAGGATAAAGTAGGTCCAAATTAATAGGAATTTTATAGATAATTTAATTGGAGAAAATTGGAGTAATTTGCTAATTAAAATAGAATTTATTTAAAATATTTTAAAAATCCTAAATTAGCTTAAAAAGGGATTTAAATATTATTTTATTTAAATATTATTATTTTAAATATTCCAAATATCCCAATTAATTTAATTAACCCAACCCACAATTTTTCATTTTTCCTTTCTTTTTCTTTTATTTTTCTTCCTCCCCTCCCTTGACCTAGGCCATCTCAGCAGCCCGAGTTCCTTTCCCTTCCTTCTCCTTCCCACGACCCATTCTTCCTTTTCTTTCTTTTCTTCTTCTTTTGACAGCTCAGGCGCTGCACATAATCTCTTTTCCCCCTAGATGTCATGTTTCATTTAATTTTCCCCCCTGATCCACGTCGACTGGCCCTATTCCTTCCTTTTTATTTCTTTTCTTTCTTCCCCAGATCGCCGATGTAACACCCCAAAATCAGAACTTGAAAATCTTGTTTAAATTTTGATTTAAGGAAGCGATAATTATAAAATAGTGGGTGTTACCGCCACACTTAACATAATCCGGTCTCCTCACCATCCTTACGTCAAGTGCTAAGGCTTAAAACAAGTCAAACCAACAAAATGCGAGAGAAGTACAATACAAAATCAAGAGTTTTACAAAGAAAGATTATCTATAAAAAATGACCATTTAGATAATCAAGTAACTAACAATTTTTAGAAAATAAACAAAAGAGCACACGAAGGTGCAACCGTGGTTTGCCTTACACTCATTCGGTTCATCAAATATTACAAGGAAAGGGAAATAGGGATAGGGTCCACTCACTCCCTTGGCCTAACTAATCATCTGGATGATGCTCCTCTAAATTCTTCAACCATTGCAAGCCAAGGATGTACTCCTCTGAAAAGTGATAGTATCAGTATGAATTCATCGTACTGAATAAATCACAACGCCTCCGAAGAGGTAGCATACCCACATAACAATGATCATACAAATAAGGAATTCAAATAAAACATACGATCACATGCAAAGCCACAATTTTATAACACAATTCCAAATCACAATTAATGATGTTAGTTAGATCAAAATCCCTAGTAAAGGCATTGAAAACATGCTTAAAAATATCACACCCATTTCAATTTACCAACAGCCATACCTTGTAGCGTAATCGGAAGAATTGGTGACATTCCAAATAGTCTAACCAAGTTCAAGTCACACCTAATCCAATTATTACGGAAGTATTATGGTGGGTGTCTAATCCGGTTATATCATTTATATAATAATTCTCGAGTGGAATACAATCCCATATCCATGAAAATGATTGTCAAGGTGTTGGTACCAAAATAAATCACTCAATTCCAGGGCAAAGCTCGCCAAGGAAGCCATGCGACATATTAGTCGTCCATACTAAACCTTAGAACTCAAGTCTTTAAGTATGCATACTCCCTATAGGGTGTATGGAATACCTATAGAGTAGAAGTGAGCCCCTTAACCCGAAAGCCCAAACTATGCACTCGGTGGCCAAGTCCGAGGCACGAGATTCCTTTCCAAACTCAAGTCTTCCTCTTTAAGTGATTAGTGTCTTATGAAATTTCAAGTTATTAATTTGAGAACAACAAGGTTCACAATATTACAACTTAGCCATAAATCAATCAACCAAGGGACCATGAGGGTCACAATAATCAACCATCAAATGTCAAATCTAAAAGACCATGAGGGTCACAACAATTCCAAGTTAACATGACCTAGGGTAGGCATTATGCCATAGCCCGAATAATTATCCGATTCAGTTATTCAATCCATTTGTCCAATTATTTATAAAATTATTTGGAGGCCAACCAACTAGCCTAATTATTCACTTTGAAACACATTTTTGTCCTAATGACCAAAATACCCTTTGATCTATAACTACCAAATTTTCCTTTAATTTATTACCAGGTTTATCCCCATAGGATATTTGTCATGAAAAAAAGCTAACATAAAATAGCTAATGATACTTTAACTTATAATAATTTCTTCGGTACAACAAAATACTATATTACCCCTAAGCATTCACTACACATGGTACATGTATACACTCTTAGCATGTATTTCAAGTATATCATAAAATTCATGCAATTTCCACAAATAACTTTCAAATACGGACCATGGTATATAGAATTTACATGTTTACCCCTAGAATATGCAACACCCAATAATCACCATTTAAACACATTTATACTCTTAAGTTAACATGCTATACGTCAATAATTATCTAAATTATCCAAGGGACACATTTAATTTATTTATGGGTCTTACCATGAAACATGATAAATTTTTAGTCAGACTCTAACCCTAAACATGCACATTTTTTCTTAGCATAAATCCATTTATGTTGTTATAAGCATACACTCTTAAATTTTTAGAATACTACCCATGCATATAAATATTATTATGGTAACATATATTAGTACCCTAAAAATTCCCATTTCATTTTTTTAGCATAAATCCATATATGTTGTCATAAGCATACACTCTTCAATTTTTAGAATACTACCTAGGCATATAAATATTTGCATGGTAACATATATTAATTTACACATCATAATATTCATACAGAAACGAACTACAACATGCCTCCATTTCCCACAAAATACAAGTAATTTGATATACTCATCCTAGCATGATTTTTATCCTAGAAAACTAACCTATCATTTTCAAATAAAATTCTACCATCTAAGGATTAGTTGGATTTACCTTTGAGCTAAGAAAAAGAATACCACAAATAGCTTCTTCTGAGGATAACTTAAGCAGGGTTGAGATTACCTAAAAATAAATAACACCATCTAAAACTATGCATGCATTAGTATCTATGTAAATAAATTAATAAAATGATAACCTATGCAAACTAATACCCGAAATATGATTAGGGAATTAACCAAGGCAGCTGGTGCATAGAATTTCTACTTACCATAAACACCGGAGGGTAGAATACTTACGTCGGAATTAGTTGCTGCTTGGAGAGGTGAAACACAAGGGAAAAGGGGTACTTAGCAAGGTTTCAAGTTGGGTGATGTTTGGGCAGGAGTTCGATGGTGAAAGGGAGAAGTTTGGGGGTTGCAAACAAGAGTATCAAATATTGGAAATAAGGGGGAGAAGGAGAGGATTTGTGGGGAGAAAAATAGAGGACCAAAAGGGAGAGGATAGGAGGAACTTTGCTGTAGGTTAGGGGTTAAGAAGGGAAGGGAAAATAGGGGGAAAAATGGGGCTGCTGCAAGAGTGAGTTGGGGAGGATGCTACAGGTTGTTTTTTGGGGATGTGGGTGTCAAAGGCTTGGGAGAAGGAAACAGGGGCAGGTTGGTTGCATGGAGAAGGAAGGAAATGGATGGGTAGATGGATAGAAAAGTTGCGTAGGTGTGCAGGTTGAGAGGAGGGGAGGATGATGGCTACTACTTGGGGAAAAAGGCTGGGTTACGTGTGGTTTTGGCTGCATGTAGCTGGGTGGCGTGAGGGAGGTTGACAGGGTTGGTTTGCTGTGATTCTATAGGCTGGAATGGTGTGAGGGAGGAGAAAAGTAGGGAGGATGATGGGGTGCTACTAGGGGAAGATGAAAGGATGCAAAGTTAGTGGATAAGATAGGTAGGAGTGTAGGGTATGGGAAAAAGGTGTTCAAGCATCGGAGAAAGGTGGTAGCTAGCTGCATATGAGAGGGGAGCTCTCAACAGGTCGGGGGGAATTAGGTTGCAATTAGAGTGGGAAAAATGACGGGGATTGGTTAGAATTTAGTTAGCAAAAATACCCCAAAGTATTAGGCTTTTAAGAATATGGATACTAAGAAAAAATCCTACCTATTCAAGGTTTTATTTTCATCATTATTCTCACTATTATTATCATGATCAATATTATCATTATTTGTGTTATCACTACCACTCCTTATTATTATAATTATTTCTAACATTATTATTCTTACAATTATTGTTATCAATATAATTTTTAAGAGTCTTATCATAAGGCTATTGTTATTACCATCCTTTCTATTTTGATTACTATCTACTCTCTTCTTATTAACGTTATTATTACCGTCATCAACTTTTATCTTCCTCTACTCATATATACACTAGTCTAGGTTATTAGCATAATTTAATAACTATAGACTTACTCGTAACGATGAAATGTTCATTCTAAAAAGAATCTTATGATTTATTATGCCTACTAATCAAAATTTTAAGTCTTGCATATTTAAATTAAGGATTTATTAACACAAGGTATTACAGCTGGTCCATCCCCTTTCTTCCTCCTTCCCTCCGTCGACTGTAACTCCGTCCCCAATCGGCCAAAAATTTCACCACTGATCTCACCCATTTGAGTGGACATTTTCCCTCTCTTCCTCTTTGATTCGTCGACCAATTATCCCCAACCACTTCTCCCCTCCTCTTGCACTATCTCCACGCTCTTTCTTGCGCACAACTTTGGCCTGTTTGAATTTTTCGCTGACCAACCATTACCGGCCAGTGCCCTCACCCTCTGCCCTATTTTCCCAGCACTTCTCTGACTTCATCCACTTCAATTTCTCTATAAATACCCCATAATAATCCCGATATCAAGCTTTTGATTCCTACCCAGAATTTCTCGACTTTTCCACTGCCACCACTCTAGACACCACTTCCGCCGCCTCTAACCAACTTTGCCGCCCTCTCTGCCTACCCAACTAATCCTTGCATCGCCCTCTAACTACCTGAACCACCCTCATCCCTCGATTTTCCCTACACAAGCCACCCCTTTTGTGTAAAGTTTCCTCCTCAATCAACCCATTCTTCCACCTTTGTTGCCCTTCGCACCACCCTTACCCACCACTTCCACCGTTATCACCACTCCTTTCACCTCCCAAATTGTACTGTAGACCCTCCTCTATCTCCCTCTACCTTTCTTTTCCTCTCCCTCCCTCTCCTCTTCTCTTTCTTTTCTTCTTCCCCATTCGGTCACCACCGCCGTAGCCGCCTTTAGTTGCATCGCCACCTTTATTCTACTCCTCTCCACCTGAGTAACTCTAAACACCCCAACTCCCACCTCCATTCTACCTCTCCTTTTCCCATAATCCAAAATTTCCCCTTTTATTCTCTTTTTTAGGTCACCGCTGCCACCGCCGTGCACCACCGCCGGTGCCACCTGTCACCACCAGCCTAAGGTTGAACCCTAGACTCTCTCAACCCTTTTTTCATATTTTTACAAGCTTTATTTTATTTTAATTTATTTATTCATAATATAATAATAATATTATTATTATTATTATTAATATTATTTCTATTGAGGGTTGAAGCCCTATTATATTTTTATTTCAATTTTATTATTATTCTTATTCTTATTGTTGCTATTATCTTTATTATTAATATTAATATTTTATTATTATTATTATTATTATTATTATTATCATTATCATTATCATTATCATCATTATCATTATCATTATCATTATTATTATTATTATTATTATTATTTTCAATGTTAGTATTATTATTCTATATAGAGCTGAAACCCTATTGTGCCTATTTTGAATGGTAGTAGTAGTACTATAAATATCAAGTCTTATTATTATTAATATTTTTATCATAAGCATTATTATTATTATTATTAGTGTTATTATTATTATCATTATTATTATTTATTAAGTTATTATTATCCAATATAGGGTCGAAACCCTACTTCATTTTTTATCTTCGATTATTATCATTATTATTATTACCATTATAATTATTATTATTTTTGCAATATTAGTATGGTTTTTATCATTATTATTATTACTATTTAATTATTATTATTATTAGTCAATTTTATTATAAATTTTATGAATTTTATTATTAGTATTATTTTGGTGAAGGGTCGAAGCACTTATTCCACCTTTTATTTCAAATCATATTATTATTATTAGTATTAGTATTTTTAGTATTGTTATTATCGTTGTTGTTGTTGTTGTTGTTGTTGTTATTATTATTATTATTATTACTATTATCATTATTATCATTATTATTATTATTATTATTAGGGTAAAGATATCAAATCCTATATTATCAACTTTTACAATATTATTATTATTTCTTATATTCCTAGCCAAATTTAGTAATTGGTTAATGGTTATTATTATTATTTTTTTATCAAAGACCTAATTTTAGAATAAATTAGGAATAATAGTATTTTTAGTAAGAGGGAGTCTAATTTTTTGTTTTTCCCTCATATAGGTGAGACCAGTCAAAGCCCTAAGGAGGCATAGGAGCATGCTCCAAGACCGGTGTCGTTTTGGGTAAGGGTGTTACTAAGGCCTTATGTGTGTTGATGTGCATTATATGCTTTATATGTTATGCATCATATGTTTATTATTATATTGATTTCATGTGTGGTATAACATGGAGTTGAAGTGTGTTCACGTGTTGTTATATGGCATGTATATTATGTATAAGTGATGAAATATCGTGGTATGTGATGATTGGTTTGTGACCCTTTAGACATGCATGTGAGGATGTATAAAAGTGGTATTGTGTGGGAAAAAGGTTAAAATTATAAAATGGGGAATAAGTTGACTGAAGAGGAGTAAGTTAACCAAAAAGAAATGAGTTGACCAAGGGGTGTGAGTTGACTTAAAAATTTTAATGATCCATCAGTGGAAGAAGAATAGGGGGTGAAAATAAAATGAAGGAATGGGAGAGTCTATAGTTTTGCATGAGAGAATCTAGGGTTTCGTATGGGAGAATCTATGGTTCTGCATGGAAGAATCTAATTTATGGTGCTGCATGGGAGAATCTAAATTAAGGTTTTGTACGGATGGACATAGGGTTTTGTATTGCAGATTTTATGGTGTTTGAAATACCCCAAAATCCTAATTTAGAAAATTATGGCAAAATAGAGATTTATTAGGAAAATTAATTAAATAAACTATTTTTCTTAAAATAAGAGGGAATTAATTAAGGTAAATCTAGGAGAAATTAATAAATAATTTAAATAGGAAAATTTGAGTATTTTGCTAATTAAAATGGAATTTAGAAAAAAAATCTTTTATATAACCCTAAATTAACCTAACAAGAGAAATTAATTATTATTTTAATATTAATATTTTTTTTAATATCTCAAAATACCCAAAATATATTAATTAACCCCAAAACCACCTTTTTACTTTTTCTTTTTTTTTCTTTTTCCCTCCCTTCTTCCTTTTCTTTGATTTTTCTTCTCTTCCTTCTTCCTTTCCTTTTCTCCTTCCCCCGACCTGGGCCAGCCCGCCTTTGGCCCAATTTTCCCTTCCCTTCTACGTGGCCCAGGCCTGCGTCGCCCTTCCTTTTTTTTCTCCCGGCTGGTCCGCCTTTTTTTTCCCTTTCTTTCTTCTTTTCTCCTAGACCACTGGTCCAACCCCCTTATTCTTCCTCACGCCGCTGCATCTCCCTCGGTGCCGAAATTTCCGCCACCGATCATGTCGGTTAACCTACCATTCTTCCCCTCTTTCCCCCGTCGTCATCCCTCTCATTTCAACCTAGCCAGCTATTCCCTCTCCTGCATGTGCCATCCCCTCTTCCCCATCGAAATGGCCTACGAAGGTAGGCTTGCGGTGGCATACCCTCGCTGGCTAGTGCACCCATGCCCCTTTCCCCCTATTTCCTTACTCCCCTTTATTGTTTTCCCTTCCAATAGACCTATATCTACCCCCAAAGGTAGCCATAATCAGGTTTCAATTTTGGTAGCCTAGAAAACCGATCGCGTGCCACCCCCCAAACAGACAGTTGTTTCTCCGCCGTCGGTTGTCACCACCGCCCACTCCGGCCACCAAAATCTTCCTTGCACTGCCCAATACACAACTGAGCCACCCTCCATCCTTGCCTTGCCTTGCACGAGCCACCCCAGCCGTGCAAAGTCCCCCTCCCAAACAACCCACTTCGACTCTCCGCCGCCCCTCGTGCCACCATTTGTCACCAATTCTGCCACCAATAACACCAACTCTACCTTCTAAAACAACCAGGGGACTCTAATCTACCTCCCCATACCTCCATCTTTTCCTCCTTCCATCTCCTTTTCCCTGCTCTACCTTCCACCACAGCCTTGGCCGTCGTGCGCCGCCACTTTTGGCTGCACCACCACCTCCATTCCGCCTTTATCCACCTGAGACACCTTCCAACACCTCAAACACCCCCTCATTCCCTCTCCTCTAGCCTATACCCCCATCTCTCCACCTCTCTTCCTCCTCCACCGCCGCTGTCGTCGCCGACTCCACCACCAAGTCTAGGTGGTATTTTAATTTTCTAACCCTTAAACCTCTTTTATATAAGTGTTAATGATTTTTAATATTAATAGTATTATTATTAACTATTATTATTGGTGTTATTATTATTATTATTATTATAACTCTTATTTCAGAAATATTTCTAACTAATGGTATTATTATTTAAAAGACTACAACTTTAGTATTATTATTATTATTATTATTACTACTACTACTACTACTACTACTGCTGCTGCTGCTGCTGCTATTATCATTATTTTGTTACTAATACTATTAATACTAACTTTGGCCATTATAGTACTATTACTCCTTTTCATGCTTAACATTATTATTATTATTATTATTATTATTATTATTATTATTATCATTTCTAGCATTATTATTATTATTATTATTATTATGCTATTACACTTGGCTATATTATCACCAAGGCTACTATTATTATAATTTCTAGAACCTTATTAGCATTATTCTCAAGATTGAAACTATTATCACTATTACTACTACTACTACTATTATTATTAGTATCATTATTACTACTACTACTACTACTACTACTACTAGCATTATTAATATAAGTATCATTATGGTCATTACTTTTATATTATTTATATCAATACTATTATTATTACTAGAATTTGGGGTTGATATTAGTATTATTATAGTACTAAAAATAATATTATTATTAGTAATATTGAAACTATTACTTTTAATACTATGAATATCACTAAGACTTATTTTGGTTAGTAGTGGCATGGTTAATTATTTTGAGAGTAATAACCCTACTTTTAATTATAAAACTAATATTATCATTATTAGACTTAATAGTAGGCCATAATAGGGGTAAGATAGGAAATGTTGATAATTTTGGCAAGAGGGAGATTAACCCATAGTATTTCCCTCTTATAGGTGAATCAATTCAAAACCCTAAGGAGGTGTAGGAGCATGCTCCAAGCCTGATGACGTTTTAGGTAAGGGTGTAGCTAGGACCACATGTGTGCTATGTGTCTTACATGCCTTGAATGTCCCGTATAATTATATGTTGTGTACCATGTGCTATCATCTTAACTATTTTATATGTAATGCGGCTTGGAATAGAGGTGTGTTCATGTGCTTTCTTCTAGTATGTGCTAATATGGATATGAAATACCTCAAAACCCTAATTTAGGGAATCATGGCCAAATAAGAAATTATTAGGAAAATTAATTAAATAAACTATTTTTATTAAAATAAGAGGGAATTAATTAAGGTAAATCTAGTAGAAATTAATAAATAATTTAAATAGGAAAAATTTGGGTATTTTGCTAATTAAAATGGAATTTAAGAAAAATCTTTCAAAATCCCCAAATTAACCTAAAAAGAGAATTTAATTATTATTTTAATATTAATATTTTATTAAATATTCCAAAATACCCAAAATATATTAATTAAGCCAACCCACCATTTCTTTTCTTTTTTTTCCTTTTCCTTTTTCCTTTTCCCCCTATTTTCCTTTTCTTTCCTTTCCTTCTCTTCCTTTTTTTCCCAACCTGGGTCGATCCATTAGCCCAACTCCTCCCCCTCCCCCTAAGCGGCCTAGGCCCCCCCGTGTTGTCTTTTTCCCCCTCTCCCGGCCAGTTCGACCTCCCCTTTCTTTCTTCTTTTTTTCCTGGACTGTCGGTCCAGTCCACTTTGCATCGTCTTCTACCTCCCGCACTTACAACTCCCTCAATCGGCACCGGGAATTCTGCCACCAACCACACTGCCCACACCGCCCACTCCGGCCATTCCTCCCCTCTCTTCCCCGTTGACTTACCCACCATTTCGACCGGGCCATTTCTTCCCTCTCTTGCGTGCCATTCCTTCTTCCCCGATAAGAAATGACCTACGAAGGTAGACCTACGCCGGCCTACCCTTGCCGGTCGAAGACCCATAACCCTTGCCCCCTACTCTCCCACTCCCCTTTATCGTTTTCCCTTCCAATCGAGCTATATATAGCCCCAAAGGCTGCAATAATCAGGTTTTGATTTTGGCAGCCCAGAAACTCACCCCGCACGCCACCGCCTGATCAACCCCTCATTTCTCCGCCGTCGGCCGTCGTCACTGCCCACTCCAGCCAATAAAAATTTCCTTGCACCACCCTCTATGCAACCAAGCACCCTCCTTCCTTGCCTTGCCTTGCACGAGCCACCTTGGCCGTGCAAATTTACCCTTCCGAATAGCCCCTCTCGACCCTACGCCGCCCCTCGTGCCGCCGGTTCTACCACATGTAGCGCCACCTCTACCCCCCAAAACAACCAGGGGATCTTACTCTACCCCCACACCTCCATTTTCCCCTACTTCCCTCTCCCCTAGCCTCCACATCCATCTCTCCACCACCCTCCTTCCTCCACTGCCGACGCCAGGCCGCTGCCGGCTCCACCACCAAGCCCAGGTGGTATCCCCATTTCTTAACCCTTAAACCCTTTTATAGAATTGTTACTGATTTTTAATATTAATATTATTGTTAACTATTATTAATATTAATATTAATACTATTATTATTATTATTATTATTATTATTATTATTATTATTAGGTTCTAACTCTTATTTCGGAGGGATTTCTAATTAATGGTATTACTATGTAAAATACTACAACTTTTTTTTTGTTTTTGTTATTATTATTATTATTATTATTATTATTATTATTATTACTACTACTACTACTACTACTACTACTACTACTACTACTACTACTACTACTACTACTACTACTACTACTACTACTACTACTATTATTATCCTTATTATTATTATTGCATTATTACTACCACTACTACTACTATCATCGTCATCATCATCATCATCATTATTATTATTATTATTATTATCATTATTATTATCATTATCATTATTATTCTTATCATTATTATCATTATTATCATTATTACTATTATTATTATTATTATTATTATTATTATTATTATTATTATTATTGATGTTGTTGTTGTTGTTATAATGAGTATTATTATTACCACTATTACTATTATCATCTCCAGCATTATTATCACTATTACTATTATTATTATTATTGTTATGATTATTATTATTTCCATCACTATTACTACCACTAGCATTATTAATATAAGTATCCTTATGGCCATTAATTTTATATTATTTCTATCACTAGTATTATTATCATTATTATTACTAGATTTGGGGGCGATATCAGTGTCATTATAAAACTGATAATAATAATATTATTAGTAATATTGAAATCCTTACTTTAATACTATTAATGTTACTAAGAATTACTTTGGTTAGTAGCAGCACGATTAATTATTTTGAGAATAATAACCCTACTTTTAATTATAAACTACTATTATCATTATTAGCCTTAGTATTAGGCCATGATAGGGGCAAGATAGGAAATTATGGTAATTCTGGTGGAGGGAGATTAGCCCATAGTATTTCCCTCTTATAGGTGAACCAAGTCAAAACCCTCAGGAGGCATAGGAGCATGCTCCAAGCCCGACGATTTTTAGGTAAGGGTGTAGCTAAGGCCACCTATGTGCTAAATGTCTTACTTGTCTTGGAGTCCTGTATAATTATATGTCGTGTTCTATATGCTATTATCTTAACCGTTTTATGTGTAGTGTGGCTTGGAACAGAGCAATGTTCATGTGCTCTCTTCTGTTATGTGCTAATATGGATATGCTGCAAGTTGTGATGTGATGTGATGTGACCCTTAGGACATGCATGCTAGGGTATTTGATGTGGTGTTGTGGGATGGAGGCATGAAAGAGAAAAATGAGAAAGTAAGATAACCAAGGGGAAGTAAGTTGGCTAATGTAGGTGAGAATGACCTAAATAACCATGATCCATGAGTGGTGAATAAAAAAAGGGGAGGGATTTAAATAAAATGGAAGAGTAGGAGGACCTAGGGTTTGCATGGAAATTTTAGGGTTTGGCATGATAAATATTGAGGGTTTTGCATGGGATAGTTAGAGTCCGCATGGGGGCAAAATTTATGTATGGAAAGTTGCCTCGAGGCGTGAGGAAGGTAATAGAAGTGTCGTTTTGGTGACTGTGGGCTTCGGGTGAAAAATAGTATGTGGGACAGTATAAGGGTGCGTTACGTGCGTAGGAGACTAGGTTAGAGTTTAAGAGGAAACCTAATTTGAGTAGGGGGAAGAAGAAAAAGAAAATAATAAAAATAAATGAGAATGAGTGGAGCATGAAGTGAGGGTTGAACTTAAGCGTCGTACTGTGTAGGGGTGATAAAATAGTCTGGGTTGTGCGATGCAGAAAAGGATGGGCCACATAGGCCCAAGTTAGGGTTTCTGGAGAAAACCCTAGGGGAAGGTGGTGAGTGGACTTTGGGGTATAAGGTGGTGGGCCTTGACCCACACACTTAAGAGTCGGGTTCCCAGTGTAAGTAAGTGGATTAACGGAAGGATGTCGGGGCGATTTAGGAGGCGCAAAGGTCTCAAGATATGGGACGAGCCCTCTTAGGAGGATAAGTATAGCTGGAGTTAGCCATGCATATCTAGGGTGGAACCTAGTGAATAAGATACGATAAAATACTAATAATGTAAAGTGAAAGATTATTGAGTCGAGCCTAGAGTGATCCATTGCATAATAGTAGCCAGGTGCTGGGGTGTCCTAGAGATCGATCCACCGGCATATAATAGTGGTTAGGTGCGTTCTACCCTATAAGTGACCGATCCACCGACTATGATAGTGGGGGATCTCGAGCTCAATAAACCAAACCCTAATTTGTTAATACACATAAAAGATACTAAATACCTATAGTGGAACACCATGAGAGTCGGGCCCAGACCGATCCACTGGCATAATAGTGGCCAGGAGCCTTTGCCCTGGAGACTGATCACCAGTGTATAATAGTGGTCAGGTGCATTTTGCGTTTTGCCCTATAAGTGACCAATCCACCGGCTATAATAGTGGGGTTCCCGTACTCGCATGGATTGATAAGAATTATGGTGTGAAACAAGTACTATCCAGAGAATAAATAAACAGTGTGGGACTTTATTTACTTGAGAAACTGTGTGCTATCATGTGATTGTAATTATGTTATGTGCTCTTTTGTGTTGGCCTTAGTTATACGGTTACCTTGCTCAGTACGTAGCTTACTGACCACCCGTTTTATGGGTGCTGCTCATTCCCACAAGCAGAATGCCCTTCTAACTTAGTGCAGGTTGGTGTCTATCTTTGATGCCTACAACGCTTATGAGGCATCGGGCATGGCTGAGAGTTGAGCCTGGACCTAGCTCGGGGATTGAGAGTGACGTGGCCGGAGTCTACCATCCACCTTATCTTTTCTATATCATTATATTTAGTTTATTTCTGGTGTATGATGCTTCTGATGTTTGGAACTTTAAAACTGTACTTTTGGACTATACCTTTTGATTACCACACTCTGATTTCCTGTACGGTTAACGACTCATTTCTTTTATGAATGCTTGTTTTAATTATCGACTCGTGTTTGATGTCTACCCCAATCAGCCTTAGCACTTGGTATTGGAACGGTAGAAGTGAACTGGTCTAGTACTAAGTGTGGTGGTAATATCCCCATAATTTACGTTTTTGTGATTTTGCTTCAGCTAAACCTTTTCATTAAAATAAAATTTTCAGTTGTAAATTTTGGGGTATTATAGGATATGCTGCAAGTTGTGACGTGATGTGATATGGCCCCTTAGGACATGCATGCTAGGGTATTTAATGTGGTGATGTGGGATGGAGGCACGAAAAAGAAAAATGGGAAAATAAGATAACCAAGGAGAAGTAGGTTGGCTAACGTAGGTAAGAATGACCTATATAATCCATGATCCATGAGTGGTGAATAAAGGGAGGACTTAGTTAAAATGAAAGAGTGGGAGAATCTAGGGGTTGCATGGGAGGAGCAAGGGTTTGCATGGATATTTTAAGGTTTTGCATGATAAATATCAAGGGTTTTGCATGGGGTGGTTAGAGTCTGCATGGGGGCAAACTTTACATATGGAAAGTTGCCTTAGGGAGTGAGGAAAGTAATAGAAGTGTCTTTTAGGTGACTGGTGGCTTTGGGTGAAAAATAGTACGTGGGATAATATAAGGGTGAATAGGAGATCGAGCTAGGGTTTGGGAGGAAATCCTAATTTATGAAGGTGGAAAAAGAAAAAAAAAGAAACCAATAGTAATACAAAAAAAAAAGAATAAGGATGAGTGAGGTATGAAATGAGGGTTGAAGCTAAGGGTCGTGATGTGTGGAGTGTTAAAATAGTTTGGGTTGTGCGAGATAGAGAAAGATGGGCCACATAGGCCCAAATTAGGGTTTTTGGAGGAAACCCTAGGGTAAGGCAGTAAGTGAACTTTGGGGGTATAAAGTAGTGGGCCATGACCCACACACTTAGGAGTTGGGCTCCCGGTGTGAGTAAGTGGAATAATGGTAGGATGTTGGGGCAAGTAAGGAGGTGCAGAAGTCTTAAGATATGGGATAGACTCTCTTGGGAGGATCAGTGTAGATATATTTAGCCATGCATGTCTAGGGTAAAATCTGTTGAATAAGACACGGCAAAACACTAATCATGTAAAGTGGAAGATTATTAAGCCGGGCCCAGATCAATCCACCGGCATAATAGTGGCCAGGTGCCGGGGTGCCCTGGAGACCAATCCACCGACATATAATAGTGGTTAGGTGCGTTCTACCCTATAAGTGACTGATCCACTAGCTATAATAGTGGGGGATCCTGAGCTCAATAAACCAAACCCTAAATTTAATAAGATACGTAAAAGATACTAAGTACTTATAGTGGAACACCATGAGAGTCGGGGCCAGACAGATCTACCGGCATAATAGTGGCCAGGAATGTTTTGCCCTGGTGACCGATCCAACGACATATAATATTGGTCAGGTGCATTTTGCCCTGTAAGTGACCGATCCATCGGCTATAATAGTGGGGTTCCTGTACTCACATGGATCGATATAAAGTATGGTGCGAAATGAGTACTATTCTGAGATTAAATAATCAGTTTATCCGGACTACTGTTGGCCTTTATTACTTGAGAGATTGTATGCTATCATGTTGTTGTGATTGTATTATGTGCTCTTATGTGTTGGCCTTAGTGCACGGTTACCTTGCTCAGTACGTAGCGTACTGACCACCCATTTCATGGGTGTTGCTCATTCCCACGAGGAGAAGGGCCTTCTGACTTGGTGTAGGTCGGTGATTCTATCTTCGATGCCTACGACACTTACGAGGCATCGGGTGGGGCTGAGAGTTGAGCCTGGACCTAGCTTGGGGGTCGAGAGTGACATGGCCGGAGTCTATCTTCTATTTTGTCTTTCTTGTATTGTTATATTTAGTTTTATTCTATTGTATAATGTTTTCTATCGTTTGGAACTTTAAAACCGCACTTTTGGGCTGTACCTCTTTTGATTACCGCACTCCAATTTCCTGTATGTTAACAACTCATTTATTTTATAAATGCTCATTTTAATTATCGACTCGTGTTTGATGTCTATCCCAATTAGTCTTAGCACTTAGTACTGGAACGCTAGAAGTGAACCGGTTTGGTACTAAGTGTGGCGGTAATATCCCCATAATTTACATTTTGTTATTTTTCTTTGGCTAAACCTTTTCATTAAACAAAAATTTTCAGTTGTAGATTTTGGGGATTACAGTGTTGTATGGGAGAATTTAAACTAGGGTTAGGTATGGATGGACTTAGGGTTTTGCATGGCAGATTTTATAGTGTTGTATGGGAGAATCTGAACTAGGGTTTGGTATATATGAATCTAGGGTTTTGGATGGAGGAATCTAGGGCTTTGTATGGTGGGATCTAGGGTTTACATGGTTGAATCTAGGGTTTCATGTGGGAGTTTTAGGGTTTTGCATGAAAAGTTTGAAAGGTTGCATGACATGTGTAAAGTCTGCATGGGAGTGAAATTTACGTATGGAACGTTGATTTGGGATGTGAGGAAGGTAATGTAAGTATTGTTTGGGTGTTTGAATACTTTGGATGGAAAATAGTATGTGGAGCAATATAAGAGTACGTAGGAGATCGAGCTAGGGTTTGGTGTGGCTACTTAGGGTTTTTGTGGTAGCACGTGTACTTGGTGATTAAAGTGTAATGATGAGGGTGAAATCTATGAGTTGTGATGTATGGAGTGTTAAAAATGATTTGGGTTGTGTGAGGTGGAGTAGGATGGGCCACTTAGGCCTAAATTAGGGTTTCTAGAGAAAACCCTAGAGTAAGGAAGTAAGTGGACTTGGAGGTGTGTAGTAGTAGGCCTTGACCCACATATTTCGGTGTTGGAGTTCTAGTGTGAGTTTGAGTATAGAGGAAGGGTTGTTGGGTAAGATAGGAGGTGTAGGGTTATCATGATGTGGTACGGGTCGGTTGGAGGGTAAGTGTAAAGGGAGTGATTCATGCATATCTAGGGTAAAGTTTATGAATAAGACACCGTAATACATTAATCATTTAAAGTGGAAGATTATTGAGCCGGGCCAAGACCGATCCATCGGCGAATAATAGTGGTTAGGGCATGATGTCCTATATGTGACCAGTTCACCGGCGAATAATAGTGGTCAGGCATTGTACCTATGCATTTCTGTTCTATTGGCTATAATAGTGGGGGATTTCGTGCTTAACAAAACCGATCATATTGTGCTAAGACATGGGAAAGACACTAAGTACTTATAGTGGAACACCATGAGAGTCGGGGCCAGACCGGTCCATCGGTGAATTATAGAGGTTAGGAGCTTTATGCCTTGTGTGTTTCCTAAACAACGACAATAATAGTGGTCAGGAGCTATGGACCTTGTATGTTTATGGTCCACCGACAGTAATAGTGGTCAGGAGCTATGTGCCCTGTATGTATCCGGTCAACTGGCTATAATAGTGGGGTTTCCGTACTCGCATGGATTTGATAAAAAGCATGGTGTGAGTCGATTTCCGATAAGAGACTAATTAAGTAATTAATTCGGATTATAAATGGGCCGTTATGTATCTACCCAAATGATTGTATGATAGTATGTTATCATGATGGTCTCTATGCTCCTTTTTTTCTTCAGCATTATTTATGTGATTTTTTGTGTTGACCTTAGTGCACGATTACCTTGCTCAGTACATAGCGTACTCAACACCCTTTTCATGGGTGCTGCTCATTCCCATGAGTAGTAGGTCCTTCTAACTTTGTGGAGGTGGGTGAGACATTAGGAGGAGCCGAGTGTTGAGCATATATTTGGCTCTAAGTTCAAGAGTAGTGTGGCCGGATTCACTCTTCTTATTATTTTATCTCCTTATGTTATTTCCTTCATATCAGATTTACCCTTTTATGATTCATTACTTGTATTGAGTATTTTAAATAAATCTTTTATCGGTTGTAAGCTTATTTCTCTTTTGGATATGAATTACAATTCTTTATGTGTACTCTGATTTTTTAATGTATGATCTTTCTAGTTCTTTTATGAACTCTTGGGTTGAGTTTAATGTCAATCTTTTCTTAGCCTTCTCACTTGGTACCAGAACGGTTGGAGTAAATCGGTCTGGTACTAAGTGTGGTGATAACATCCCCAGAATTCACAGGTTTTAATTTAAGTGCTTCCATTTTTTTTAATAAAAAAATAGTAAATTTTGGGGTGTTACACTAAAACCAACATACTATACGTCCAAATTTGTATATAATGTGCAAGGAATATATTCAACTCATTAGTATGTCCAACATAAGGGAAGGAAAAAATTCTGATTTAACCCTAACCCTAAACATGCATATTATTTCTAGCCATCATTAATATATCAACACATGCATATACCCTCAATTTTAAAAATATTACCAAGGCATACATGAATTATTAATTATTAATATTGCAACGTATATTATTTCATGTGTCATAAAATTTAAACAAAAATTCAATATTGCATTCTTTCATTTTTGGGAAAAAATATAAAATTTCTGATAATGTCAACTTAACATGATTTTTATTCCAGAAAATTAATATGTCATATTTATACACAGATTTCTACTGTCTACGAAGTAGTTGGATTTACCTCCAATTATACCCCAAAAATGTCTATTCCAATGCCACCTTAAGTAGGATTTTGATTACCTAGAATCAACAACACAACCCACACAAAATATGTACATGTATTAATATCTATGCTAGATAAAATAATTGGATAAAAATTAATGGGAGCTAATGCTAAAATGAATCTAAGGATTTGCAACTAATGGTTGTGAATGCATGGCACAACCATGCACCACATACACACAGGGAAACCAACCTACGACTTATGGTCAACACAAGGAAGGGTTACGTGAGGGAAGGCTCGATGGGGTTGCTTGTTGGAATGGTGTTGGTGCATGAGGATGGTTGGTTTTGAGTTGTTTGGCAAGGAAAGAGGGGAATAATCTAGTGGAAAGAAAATGAGAGGCTGATAGTGTTAGCTCAAATGTGTCCAAGTGGTGTATGATGTTGGTAGTGTTGTTGGAGTCTGAGTAGGGAGGCTTAGAGGAGAAGCCAACTGAGATGTGGTGAGACCAAGGCAGAGGCGACAGAGATGGTCAGAGAGACAAGGTGAGATAATGGACGATCGTGGTAGTTGCTCATTGAGGGGATAAACAAGCTAGTTTGTGAGGCACCAAACAAAGGATAGTGGTGCAAATGGAGCAGGGTGACGAGGCGAGGAAAACGAATGGGGAAGAAAAGAAAGAAAAAGAACAGATGGTTGGTGATATGTACATATTTTATGGAATTATTTAACATATATTAACCCAACTTTCTATGTTTTTTATGACAATTTAACATTTTCCCTCGAGTTTTCTCTATTGGCTTAGTTTTGTAAAAAAAAATCATGGTAATTTGAGCTGATAACTAAAAAGACGAAGCACAATACAAGAAGAATTTTTGGAGTCATGAAATTTTGGATGTACCATCATACAAAACCCTAAAAGAGAAGTCATGTGAAGGAAAATCAAGGCAAGAGAATCAATAGAGAGAAAATCAGGGAGGCCTGTATTTATGGATATACAACCCGCATTTCCTTGATTCTCCTCCTATGTCCTCCATTAATTTGTCTCACATGCATAATGTCAAAGCAAACTTATTGGTGCCCCGAATTTATTAATACAGATAGTATTTTTACTATATTTTCGGTATAATTTGAATGACATTCTATATATATATATATGTATATTATGTCAAAAAGGGTTGGAGGGAAAAGCACTATTGTTAGAATTTCTACTTCATTTTCATTATTTCTAAAATATTAGGGTTCTTTTCTTAGAATTAGTTAGCTAATTGTTGTAATTGAAGGATTGAAGATCATACGGTGTTTGCAATTTTACAATCTCTTAAGTTCTTTCTTTCTTTTGTTTCATTTTTTCATTTCATACTTATTTCTTTATTTAATACAATTCTTAATATTAATTTATTTAATTAACTTTGTGAGTGTGTGTTGTTTAATTTGATCTTTGTTATTTTTTTTATTCTAATTCAAGTTATGAGTTTTATGTGTTTAGATTCTTTATTTTTCAGTTATATCAATATGCTAGGTTAGCTTAGTATGGGTTAAGAGAATTATGTAAGGTTACAGAATAATTAATTATGAGATGTAAATTGGACTTAATTGTTATATGTATTTTTGGTTAGATTAATAAACTAAATTTAATATCACTAATCCAAGATTTGTGTTTTATTATCTAGCTTAATCATCTAGTTAATTTGAGTGTTAGTCGGATGCTAGGATAATATTGTTAATTTTTAATTGTTAACATATACATCCACAATTAGCAAATATATTATTTATTTAATCTACATTTATTAATTTTTAGAATTACATAATTTGGGTAGACTATAATTATGGTCATAGTTAGTTGCTCCTTAATCATTAATACTACCATTAATTAAATCTAGAGATCTTATCCTAGGTTATTAATTAGTAATACAATAAATTATAAGTGGACATTGGTTTATTTGCATAAGGGGATACTAGAAAGCGGGTGTGTGTGAGCTTCTATAAGTTAACATTAGAAATACTGCATAAATATTTTATTCAATGATTTGTTGATACCTCATTTTTCGAAACGTTCATTATAAATTAATAATCATATGATTAGTTATAATTATTATTTTAGGAGGTTTAGTATTAAAAGTAGTATCATTATTCTTATTATTACGATGAGTTAGATATAAAAAATAATCAGGTTAAAAATTTGATAGAAATCGACTATTTATTTTAATCCTACTTCTTACCCATAAATCTTATCCTAATTATTTTATTAATAATCACGACCCGTAACCCAAAATAAATTCTTAAAATTTATTCCCAATTATTTTATCTTTTCTATTTTATTTAAACTTATCTTAGATTGGATTATTTTTCTCCGAATTAGTTTTCTACCCGATATCCTAATTTCTTCGAACTAAATTTAAAAAATATATATAATATTTTTCTTCTTCCTCCCCCCTCTCTCTCCCTCTGCCATTTGAAATCCCTTCCCCCTAAACACTCTCCCCGTCTCCCTTGTTTTCTTAGTACTCAACCATCATCTCATCTCTGCATTTATACACACATATACACACCACACCTCACACATGAACCCAACACCCCAAACAACCCCAAACCCACTATTCCTTCCAGCAGCCCCAACCACTATTCCTTTTTGTCTCACCCCTCCCCAAGCCAAGCCCAACACCTACACTATATACATACACATGCAGCTCGTACCAGCCCTCCACTTCCCCTCCTACTCCCCTCTCTCTTTTTCACTCAGGTTTTCCAACCAAACTGCCCCCATGTAGCCACCCTACATTGTAGCCCCCATCACCTAAACAACCCCCACTCCCCTTTCTCTAACCTATTTGGTTTTTTCATCCAGCCCCTCCCCATCCCACGCCACACCACATGCACGCATACAACCCTTCCTATCCTCCTCCCCTCTCTCCTTGTTCTATTTTTTCTTTCCAACCCAGCAGCCCATCACAACCCCTACTACACCTCTCCCTGCCTTTCCTGTCCAGCACAAAACCCAAGCCCCAAACATCACTTTGCATTATTCCATCCCACAACAACCTCCGACCACCATCTCCTCCTTGCAACCTCATCCTCGATCAGCACCACCACCAAATCAACTGACCATAACCCCACATCACCACCACTACAGCCAACCAACAACACCTAGCCCAACCATCATAACCAGCCCTGCAACACCAACCGCCACCATCACCCAACAAAACTGTCACCTCGTCGCAATCTTAAAATTCCCAATCCAACCAACCGACCACCATCTCACCATCTCGTCGAGCCACCTAGCAGCCTCCACCGTCATCCAGCCCAACCATCACCACTAGCTCCACCGACCACTACCTCTGTTGCCCTCTCCTTCCCCCTACCTCACATTTCAGCCAATCCTCTCGCCCAGCTAGCAGCCGAGCCTCCTACACATGCATGGCTTACATTGCTGTGCAACGTGAGTTGTGTTTATAAAATTTGGTACCAATATTAAATGTAAGGTTATTTTGGTAATTTTAGAAAAATAAAAAAAATTATATTATAATTGTTATTTTATCTAATAGATATTAATTCGGTATTTGTGGTATTATTTTTAGGTAAAAAAGTTGATTGGTAGAACCTAATAATTTTTAGTGGATATTACTAATTTTACATTTTTGCTGGAATTCAGGTAACCGTTATCATCTACTAAAATGATAAATATTATGTGATAGCACATTAGGATTTTCGGTGTATGGAATATGTTAAGCATGATTTATTTCGATATAATTATGTGTTAATTATTAATATATTAAAAACTGATAAAACAAGCATGTTATCTGACGTAAAACATTTTATGTACGAAAGCATGATTAAAAATGATTCTAATGACGGAAAATTATTTTGTATAATTATGTATAAAATAATAGGTTGGGCATGCTTATATATGTTTATGGGATAATTATTATGGATGGATGCCCTAGGGGAAATTTAGTCATTTTTGTGTAATATGATATTTATCCTAAAAATTATTTTTAATATGTATTATCTGCTGTTGATTATACGATCATGTGTTTATACATTTTAAAAGTGTATGATAGGGTTTTGTATGCAGACACCTATGATAATTTAAATTTCATAATAAATAATTAGATTATTTTGTTTTATCCTTTTCACAACAAATTAATAAATAAAAAGGATTTTGTATTTAAATGAATGATAATCTGATAATTATTGGCTTAAGGGGCATTTTGGTCATTTTAGCCCAATGTGCCCAAATGTGAATAATTGGACATAGGATGGCCTTTGAATTTTGGTAGGGTGACCTTAGTATTGAATTTGACCTTATTTTGGACCGTTGACCTTAGGGTTGACTTGGATAATTGGACATAAAGGAAAAATGAATAAGTATGGAAATGAGAATAAATGTGTAATGCGTGTTATCTGTGATAACCTTATAAAAATACTAATACGTAAAGTGGAAGACCTTGAGTTTGGGAATGGTATCTCTTTAGGGGTAACTACCCTAGAGACGAGGTAGGAGTCCTCGATTTGTTTGAATTTTTGGTGTGCCGGTTGTGCCCCAATAAGACCGTAGTCTACTCTATAAGTGACCTAAAAGCCTTATAGGGGATATAGATACTTAAGGATTAGGTGTTTGAGGTGAGGAGGGTACTATGTGCCTTGTGCATCATTATGACTAGAGTGCTATTATGCCTTTGGGTTGGATGGTTGGAGGGTACCGTGATGCCTTGTGGGCCGGTAAGATGGGTGTACTATTATATCTCTAGGTTATTATTGTATCCTCCTCGAGTAAATAGAAATGGAAATGATATGATTTGATTGGAATGATTATTATTGGATATTGGATTGGTTTGGTAGTAGCCGTTGGGCCTACTTGTGGTTTTGGGTAGTAGCCGTTGTTTCTACTTGTGGTTTTTGGTATCAGTCATTGTGCCTACCTATGGTTTCAGTAGCAACCATTGTGCCTACCTATGGTTTGGTAGTAGCTTTTGTGTCTACTTGTGGTTTTAGTAGTAGCCTTCATGCGTACCTGTGGTTTCAGTAGTAGCCTTTGTGCCTACTTGTGTTGGTATTATATTTATGAGCATACCTATGAGGTTATGGATTTTATTATATGGTACTTGTAAGTATACCCGTGGCATTATGTATGTTGTTATATTGTACCTGTAAATATACCCGTGAGGTTATGGATTTTATAATATTGTACCTGTAAGTATACCTATAAGGTTATAGATGTTATTATAATGTACCTGTAAGTATACCTGTGATGTTTTGTAATTGGTTATTATACTATACCTGTAAGTATACATGTGACATTATGTATTTTATTATAGTGTGCCTGTAAGTCTACCTGTGATGTTTTGTAATTGGTTATTATAATGTACTTGTAAGTATGCCTATGACGTTAGGTATTTTATTATACTATACTTGTAAGTATACCTATAATGTTAGGGATCTGAGAATATTTTACCTGTGAACATACCTGTGATGTTATGTAATTGGTTGGGGTTAATGCTGAGACATGAATTATGTTGTAAGATTATAACTGCGACGTAGAGTGGGTTTTGATTATTGCTTCAGAGAGCATCTTGGGATGCTTAGTTGATAAGTGTTATTATATTCTAAATAAGCACACATGAACAGTAGTTAGTTTATTGACATTACTTATCTGTTATGATTATTGTGTTTGGATCATCTCATGTATATCTTAATGTTTATACCATGTATTATTATGATGCCTTATGGTTATTGTGCTAGGGTTTTCTTCTAATCATACTTCAGAGAGTATCTTTGGGTTGTTCTTTTGGTAAGTTCAATTGTTTCAAAAGAATGAATATGAGTAGTACGTGACCTCGATGGAGTTTTATTATCTAAATGATTGTTGTATCTCAATCCTCGTATGTGTATGTATATGTCTCATACAATGTTAACTATATGCCTTGCATGTGTTCTATGTTGTTTTATCATATTAGTTTGGTATAAAGGGTTGCTTAGTAATGTAGTACTGAAGGGTTCATTTTCGTGGGCCCCTACCTATTCAATGGGCAGTGGACTTTGTAGGCCAATTCCCGAGTCTAGTTGAAAGATGTCAGTCAGTTTTGAGAGCGTAGGAATATCCGGTGTCTCTTCTGCTATCTAGTCTCCGATTGTTTTGGACTTTTATGTCCTCCTTTAATTTCTCTCTTGAGTTTTGGTAGACTGTCGACGTTGCTTTTAACTAATACCATACTCATCTATTATTCTCTGTATTCTGACTTTTTTCATCATATTATTTAAGTAAAGAAATATTTTAGCCTCAACACTTAATATAAGAATTGTAGCGGATGCCAAACTTATACTAAGTGTGGTGGTAACACTCATTATGTTGCAATTAACACTTCTGCAAAACGAAAAATTTTTAGTAGTAAAAATGGGGCTGTTACAGAATATATCATCTTATTTATTGATGACTTCTAACTGCAAGGGCACGGTGTTGAAGTAGCATACAAGGTTGATCCCACAAGGACTAGGAAGTGAGCAATGGGATAGTAGAAATATCTCCTATGTCTATACTAACGATAGGGACAGATAATGTCTAACACTAAATGAAAAGAAAATGTGCAAACTAAATCTAACTATAATATAAGAACAAGTGAAATTCAATTAAAGAAAAGGCTAAGGTTCTGGTCAATCCCCTCAACTCCAACGTGATTTAATATTAACCCCAAATCCCAAATCAAAACACTTTACCATGAATGCACACCAAAGTATGTAGTGTAATGCTCTCTCGAGCCACTACACCCTATTGTCTATTAAAACTCATCTATCTCTAGTATGAATGCAAAAATAGGCAATGCATTATTATGTATCATATTCCTTTTTTTTTAGTCGTAAAAACCAACCAACATCTCTCAACTTTGTGGTTTGATCTCTAGTCATGCTAATGGAGCCCACTCCGACTCATCACTCAAATCTTGCTAGGTTTCTCTAAATAATAATAAAAAAATGATTAATTTTCTCTATTATTCCAATTAAATCATTAGCACAACACATATGATAAGGAATTAGATTGGGCAGGGTTTATATTCTCAACACATCTGGATCAAGGGATTTCCTTTCACCTTGGCATAGATCAATTAGCTAATCATGGCTTTCATTAAGCTCAACATATTAAACATAAAGAATTATATCAATTGAAAAAAATAAATAAAATTCAAAGAAAAAAATACAATAACCTCTTTATTTAATATGAGAAATTCACTATTCTATCTGTCCTACCGTGAACAAGAAATTGAGATCAAGAGATGGAAGATTGTGGATGAATTGGAGGTGGGATTGGATTGGGTGATGCCAAACATGTAACCCTAGATCTCTCTTTAGCACTCTCAAATTCGTCATCTTTTTGTCCCCTTCGCTTCTCCCACAGACTGAATGAAAAATAAGTTTATATAGACATAACGACCCATAAATACAACCATGTAAATCAACATGACAGTGTCGCTTTGATGCTTCTGCTTTGCATATTTTTCATATTTCAAATATAAAATATTTTTTTGAATTTGGGTTGAGATAATTTTATAAGTTGGAAAGCTAACAAAAATATCTACAACTTTCATGTTAAACATCTTTCCAAAATCAGATCGCAACATGTTTGGATTTTCAAGTCTGTATTCCTTTTCGTACTTTGAGCACTCATGTTTGCTTCTATTTTGTTCCAGCTATTGCGTTTTAGCTCCTTTTGATCCAATATTCTATAAATACCTACAAAATATGATCAAGAGAAGTAAACAAGAACACGTGGACTAAATTATGAAAAAAATTATCATACAATCACATTAAATCTTCATGTTAAAGTCCATATAATTGACATAATTCATGCCTATTATTTATATTATCTCATTATTGTTATTATGATATTATGCTAATTGCTAGTTTTTATTCTTTTCATTATTAGTTATTAGTTTTCCTTATTTGATAATCAAGGGAGTTTATATGATAATAGAAATATATGAATTAGGTTACAGTCTTCGTGGCATCAACCCTTACTCACTACTTAATATTTATATGTGTGTTTAGGGTTTAATTTAGTGTTTCTACAATAGCATACCAGTTAGACAGGGGTGGGAGAAGAAGGAAAATGAATGAAGGAAAGGAAGCTGATCAAGATGAAGGGATGGGGCAAGGACGTGCAAGAAAGATAAGGGATTAGAAATAAAAAGAAGGAGAAAGGAAGGGAAGAGGGCAGTTGGCAGTTATGGTGCAAATGGAGAAAGGGGACAAATGAGGCAACAAAATTAGAGGGGGGAGTAGAGAAGAAGGTTTGAAAATGATTAGGAAAGAAAGAAAGAAAATAAAAGAACAAAGGGGTAGGTTGGTCATAGCAATCAAATAGGGAAGGAAAAGAAGAAAAAAGAAGGTGATTGGCAGACTAATGTGGTCGAGTGGATGGGACAAAACAGAAAAGAGAAAAAGAATAAGAAGAAAGAAGACCTAGTAGGGATGAAAGAAAGAAGAAGAAATCTAGTTCATAGTTGGTGAGGGTAAAGTCAATGCATGGGGAAATAAAGAGTTACAACAAGAGGGGGTGTTTGGATTAAGGTTATGGTTGGGTTTAGACTGAAGGGTTAGGAATTAGCTTAGTTTAGATTGGGTTTGGGGATAAAATAATAGAAAAAGGTTTGGGTTAAAATTAATTAAATAACTAATAAATTTAAAAGGTCATTAAATAATAAAAATAAAAAACTTACCCAAATAATATATTATTATTACTATTATTATAATCATCTCTATTATTATTAGTATTACTACCACTATTACTATTGTTGTTGTTGTTGTTGTTTGCTACTGTTGCTACTAGTGTTGGTGATGGTGGTAGTGTTATCTTTCATTTAAATATCAATATGCTAGTCCAAATTGTTAACAAAAATTTAATAAATATAATAATGTACACAATAACGAGGTAACTAACCGTAAAATAATTCAATAAACAATTACACATAATGATCAAAATTTAAATTTAGGTATCTAAATTAGGATATATTTAACTAGAATATTACATTACTACTCCTTTAAAAGAGACTTCATCTCCAAAGCTAATAAAATAAAATCGAATCATTAGAACCTCGAGTGTCTTGTAAATAATGGTTCATGGGGGTCACTACCCCCTTAAAAGAATATCACTTAAATCAAACACGGTCAATGAAACACTAATGTCTCCACATGATTTTCACATGCATCATATATAAAAGTTATAGAGGAATCACTTGCATTAATAAAAAAATAGTTGTCATACAATATAACACCCAAAATTTAGTTATCTTTATTTTTTGGTGTTAAGCCTTTTATTCAAAAAACTAACCATTAAACATTAGCCTAATTATTTTATTATTAACCTTTGACCCATAACCTGAATAATTTCTAAAATATTTTCTCTGATTATTATACCTTTTTTCTTATTATTAAACCTATCTTAAACCAATTTATTTTCTCCTGATGTATTTTTTTCTAACCAGTACCCTAACCTAACTAAACTAAAGAAATTAATTTATATCCACACACCCCCTTTGTCAAACCCACTACACACAACTATCACCATCACTTTACCTCTTTGTTGAACCATACTCCATCGCCACTGCCTGTATGTATACATATATACACTCTCTACCTCTTTATTTTCTTTTCTAATCCTGCTCAGTGAACCTTCATTTTTACCCTTTGCATGTATACATATATATACTCTTCTTCTTCTTCTTCTTCTTCTTCTTCTTCTTCTTCTTCTTCTTCTTCTTCTTCTTCTTCTTCTTCTTCTTCCTAACAGTTTGCTTAATTTGATTTTGTTGCACTACCTTGCCCCAACCGCATGCCCAACCATGTGTCACCCCACCCTACACCATCACCCGAACCCCATATCCTTCCTTCTCCTCCCTGGTAGCCAAAACTACCAAACCACACCCCTAGCACCATCCACTTCTACCGCAACCAACCCAACACTTCCACTATCCTCATTTGTCTACCCAACCAATAGAGCTTATCCCCATCACCGCAAGTTTCCTAGTAGCCTAATCTCATCCTAGCCCCACAACCCACAATAACCATCTCCACCACCACTACCTCACCCTTCCTCCTCAACCCAGCCAACCTATTCCCCAACACGCACCCCCTCATGGGCCCAAACTCACGTTGCCCATACAGTGTGAGGAATTTTCCTTTTAAGTTTTGCTACCCACTATTTATAGTAAGGGTATTTTGGTAAATTTGGTTAATAATTATTTTAATATAAATTATCCATTTTTTATATATTAATTCAGTTATTTTGGTATTATTTATAGGTATAATTTTTGATTAGTGGAGCTTAAATAATTTTAGTAGAATATTGATAATTTGTGTTTTGCTAGAAAATAGGTAATTTTTATATTTTACTAAAATGCTAGATGTTGTATGATGACACATTAGGATTTTTATGTATGAAATATGTTAAGTATGAGTTGGTACATTATAATTATGTGCTTAGTATTGTTTGCATGGGAAAAAAATGAGCAAGCCATCTGATGTAAAATATTTTGAGTACTAAAGTATGGAACAAATAATTTGTATGATTATGTATGACATGCATGTGTAAAATAATAGTTTGAGCATACATAGATGAATTTGTGGTATAAATTATTGCCATGCTCCCTAAGGGCAGTTTTGTCGTTTTAAGTGTATTATAATATTTATTCCAAAAACCATGTCTAATATGTACTATATCTTAGAGCATAAGATTATGTGGTTTTGATTGGATTAGATATGCATGCTAGGGTTTTTGTGTGCAGAATCATGTATAAGGGAATTGGCGTATTTGATAAGTTATTTGAATGATTATTAATTTATTTGTATTTTTTAGCCTTTTCATAATAAATTAATAAATTAAATTAAATTAGTAATTAAAATGGATGATAATTTTGTAATTATGGCCTTAGGGGCATTTCGGTCATTTTTAGCCTAATGCACCCAAATGTGAATAATTAAGTCTAGGATGACCTTAGCATAACTTTAATGTTGACCTTATTATTGAAATTTTCTATTGGTTATCTGAATAATTGGAAAATTAGTAAAATAGTTAAGTATGTAAATTAGATCTTGTGATTAATATGCGATTACGTGGTCACCTTAATTAAATACTGATATTTAAAGTGAAAGACCTCGAGACTAGGAATGGTGGCTCTTTAGGGGTTGTTATCCTAAAGATGTAGTTTAACCCACAGTTGATTATGGATTTTGCTTGTGTGCCTTAATACCCTAGCCAACTCCTACATCTTACTCTATTGTTCTTTGTGGACTTATAGAGGGTATACATACTTATCGATCAGGTGTCCTTATTGGTAGAGTACTGTGTTACCTTCATGTGCCAGTACAACCAAGGTGCCTTAGTACTTGATAGACACAATTCCGCAAGTGCAAGGTTGTGTGGTAGCATGTTAAGGTCATATCTGCATGGACTTCACAATTAATTATCAAATTTCGTTATTTTAGCTATCTAGATTGCTATAAAAGGGAAAATGGAGGTAAATAATAAATTGACTCATAAATTATAGATGATGAGACTATAGATGTAAACCTAGGATTTAATTTTGGTCTCATTTTCGATATTTAAAAATGAACTATTAATGTGTCGTAATATAGTTCAAGATTACTATGAACAATAAGTTAGTTTTAATTCACTAGCCTCTTTCAAGGTTTAGGAACATATCTAATCTAATCTATTGACTACTTTTGTAACTAATAAATTAGATTAAACCTATTAAACGCCACTAATTTAAATAGTCCCTAAGAATCAATTTTCTACTCTCGTGATCAATTAGATTCCCGTTCGTATATTAATTTTTTGACATTGAATTCAACCTTTCAGTTATAATCAACATCTATATATATATATTATCAAATTCTTTCAAACCCACCTATACCAATGATTTCTAATATACGAAATGGCTGATATGAACCATACAAATGACATATAATTTAACTCATTTTATTCATACCAAATAGAGCCTAATTCAATCCTAGAAAAGAAAATTACTCACTCTTGACTTGAATAAACTACAGATAATGAATGTAACTGACATGCATATTGCAGAAATAATAAATAAAAAAAAGAATGAAAAGATCAAACCTTATATCAAAGATAAGATTAATGATTTGTAGAGTTGAAATACACCCTTCATAATCTTAATTGAAGAACACAAATTACAAATAAATTAAAGGTAGATTATAATAGATTGTTTTTGCTTGAGAATAATACAAAAATCAGCCTCTTCTTCTCCTTAAGTCTGTCGTGCATCTCCTTTTTATATTCCCTCTGTATCTATGTAGAAAAGAGTGGGAGATCATGTGGGGGGAAATGTGTGATATGCTAGTAACCATCGACTACACGACAGTGCAAGGTTACACCTGCTGGTTGTGCACCTTTTCAACTCTCGACAAAATGGACATGCACAGGTGTGCAAGGGCATTCTGGGTCATGTAATAAAATTACCATTTGGAGCATTATTCAATAGTTGCACATCTATGTAAGGATGCATCGCCTAGCCATGCAACTTTCATTCTCTCGATATTCATAAAATTTGGAGTTACACAGCTGTACAAGGTTGCACTGGCTGGCCATGTAACACCCAAATCTTCTTCCTCTTACTTCCTTCACTCTTTAACCCTCTTCACTTCTCCAAATATATGTGAGGTTGATTTTCTTCACTCAAGGCCTTCTATAATTGATTATTCTCTTGATTACAAGCATCATTTCATTGGATCATTGTGTTTGTGCAAAATTTCCTAAAATCCATTATAAAAAAAGCAATAACACAAATAAGAGGTCAAACAAGACTACAAAAATGTAGGGAAAGCAAGATAAAAATATAGAAAAAATTTAGTATATCAGCGTTCTTGGGTTGATAGTCAATAGGATATTATTTTTCCTTAGTCACTAGTATGATTGAAGTACCTTACTGTCTTTGGGTTAATATGATCTTCCGTTGAGTAAATAAAAATAAAATAATTATTATTAGATTATTGGATTGATCTGTAGTATCATTTGTGCTTACCTATGGTGTGGTAGTAATATTTTTACCTACCTATGGTTTGTTATTAGCATTTGTTCCTACCTATGGTTCAGTAGCAACTTTTGTACCTACATGTGGTTCTGTATTAGCCTTTGTGCCCACCTGTGGTTGATAATAGCCTTTGTGCCTACTTGTGGTTCAGTTGTAACCTTTGTACCTACCTATGATTCGGTAGTAGCCTCCAAGCCAATCTGTAGTGTTATATATTTTTATTGGTATTGTGTCTTTGAGCCTATGTGTGATGATAAGTGGTTTTATTGGGATTGATAATGAGATATGTTACCGTTGTTATTTTTTAGATTGATTTTGGTTCTAATTATACTTAAAAAAATATCCCTTGGATATTCGGTTAGTAAATATCATTATGTATTAGATGAATAATATGTGGCCTTGATGGTATTGAGTTATCTTATATGGTTATCGTATTTCAATCATCTCATGTATAATTTAATGTTTTATAGTATGTATTGTTGTAATTCCTTAGATGTGTTCCATACTAGTTTTTCATATTTTTCCTGCATTACTCGGTACCATTGTATTGAAGGGTTCCTTTCATTGGTCCCTGCTTATTCAATGGGCAGTGGCCTTTGTAGGTTAGCTTGCTAGTTCAGTCGTAGGCTAGTAGTATGGGTTGAGAGTAGGACTATCTAGTGTCCTTTTTGGTATCTTTGATTCTGATTGTATTTAGACTCTTGTGTCTTCTTGCACTTTTTTTTCTTTTGGGTTGTAACCGCTGATATTGTTTTTATTTAGAACAATATAATTCTATTTGTTCTCTCTAATATGAATTTGATAATCCTGTTATTAATTTAAGCAGAGTAATAATTTTAGCCTTATCACTTTGTATGAGAATGGTATAGGAAACTAGACATGTACCAAGTATGGTGGTAACACCCTATGTTTTAATTAGTTTAGTTTCAGCGCATAACACTCTTTAAACAATATTTTAAAATTATAAAAATTAGGGTGTTAAATACAACATTCAAGATTACCAATATCACAACAATAGGTAACTAAAGGCCCAAGTGATAAAAGAAAACCCCACTACTCTAGGGTTTTTCATCCAACTAGGATGGGTCACTATCATCCATGAATTCACTTAACACCAACCCTAGATATAAGATTCTTAACAAAAATCCTAAAACCTATCCCAATCATGGTCATCGTTGAAACCCTAAAGGATTAGGTCCATATCAACATCAAACATCCAACTCTTGCAAATCACCCACTAGAACCATTCCTCATGTAAGATCCTCTGCACTCACTACGGGTCATAAGAAGGTCCATCCACCTCATCAAACTCACTTGGAAAATCAAAGGTCCTACTTGGTGGTAATCCAAGCCTATCCCTTCGTGCATCATTGATCTGAATTAACTCTCTTGTTGATTGATCATAATACAACATGAATAGACCTCCTTCCACAAATCGAGGGTGGGGAACTACGGTAATGAACAAATCATAATTAGCCACCCTAACCATAATCCACAACTCTAACAAAGGGAGGATCCTCAGTAGTGGCTCAAACCAAAACATATAGGACCCTAGGTAGAGGCCTACATCATTCAAGCAGTTTAATTCTCTAGCTAGCCATCTTACATGTACCTTAATGTCTCCACTTAGTGCCATCTTAAGGTCGGAAATATGTAGATCAGCTTCTCCAAAAGGCATCATAGGAAATATAATAAGAGTACAACAATCCGACTAAGGAACAAATAAATTTATCATCATGTCAACCGAAATAACCCACACACCTCCAAATTACAATTAATCCATTCCCTCACACTACAACTCCTCAATTGAACCATCCAAACATCTAAACAATTCCAACATTGGCTCAAAACACAAAAATACCAAGAACCATACGAGGATCAACAAATGGTAATACCCCCTTAGGAATATCTTGGGAATTCCTAAAACATCAAAATCAAAGTGACATCAGATGCTAATACTATTTGAGGTATATTGACAATCAACCAACAACTGAAAATATAACATTAACACCCTAAGAACCACATATCAAATCAAGAAAAGACCAAGATGTAAAACCCTCAAAATTCACTACTGAAATGTTTTATTTTATTAAAAGATACAGGAGAAGGAAGAAAATAAAACTATAAATTTTGGGGATCTTACTATCGTGATCAGTACAAGCCTGGTCCCTAGCTAGTCTCATACTAACCATAAGGCTAAAGAAAAAATATTTTCAATCATGAGTCAAACTTAAAATAATAATTCATAGAATAATAGGTTAAAAGAATTTACAATACAAAGCAATACATAATTAAAGTTTCCAAAGGGAATAAATGCGCAATACGATAAAATAGAACTAAAATAAAATAATATAGGATAAATCAATTGAAAAAGAGAATCTGGCCAAGTTGCTCTCGGTCCCCAAGCCAAGTACAAGCTCAACACTCAGCCCCGTTTGATGCTTCATAAGTATTGTAGGCATCGAAGATAACATCTCCTACCTACACAAGCTCAGGTGAGCCCTCTACTTGCGGGAATGAGCAGCACCCATGAAACGGGTGGTCAGTACACTACGTACTGAGCAAGGTAACCATACATCTAAGGCTAAACATGGAAGGCATATAACACAATCATAATCATATAGACAACATACAAACAACACAGATAAAAAAGGTCGAGCTATAGTTCGGATAAACTTATTCTTTAGATCTCTGATCAATGCTCATTTCACACCCTGCTTATTTTCAAACCATGTGAGTACGGGAACCCCACTATTATAGCCAATGGATCTAAAAACGTATATGGAAGAATGCTCTTGACCACTATTATTGCTAGTGGTTCGGTCTCCAAGGAAAAGTGCTCCGAGCCATTATTATACCGGTAGATCGGTCTGACCCTGACTCTCATGGTGTTTCACTGTGATTACTTAGTGTTTGTCCCATGAATTATTCTAACTTAGAGTTTGATTTATTGAGCTCAAGATCCCCCACTATTATAGCCACTGGATTAGAAACGTACAGGGCATAACGCTCCTCACCACTATTATATGCCCGTGGATCGGTCTCTAGGGCACCCCTCACCTGACCACTATTATGTTGATGGATCGGTTTGGGCCCGACTTAATAATCTTCTACTTTAAATTATTGGTGGTTTACTGTGTCTTATTCAGTAAGTTCTCACCCTAGACATGCATGTCACAATCCGTCTACTCTTATTCTCCTAAGAGGGCCCGTCCACTACAAGAAAAGTAATTTTTGGTAACGCGTTTTAGCCACGACTTTAAATTTTTGTTGCCAAAAAAATTATTTTTTGCAACAATTTTTAACTTTCATGGAAAAAGGTTTTTGCCATGAAAGCCATATTTGATTTACAACAATAACATGTTGTTGCTATAAAAAATACTTTTACGACCACAATAATTGATCGTTGCTAAAAAATAGATAAGTTTTGCAATAATAATTTTGTTGTGAAAAATTCTATTTTGTAACAACTTGTCAAGTCGTGACTAAAACTTTTACAAGACTAGAGGGTGTTTCATATGGCTTATTTATCATCACGAGACATTATTGTTGGTAAAAAAAAAACTTACTTTTTTGCTACAAAAATTTTTGTCGTTGCTAAAATAATTTATAGTTATTTTTTATTTTTAGAGCTTAAAAAATTATTAAGCTAAAAAACTTTTAAAAAATAAAATATGTAATTTTTTTATTTCAAAAAAATAATATTAGCAAAAAAATCAATTTTAGAAGAATCATAAAAAATATTACACTATTTTTTATCCAATTAAAGTTAATTAAGAAACAAATAAAATTCTTTGAAAAGATTATAAGAAATTTAACTCTCTTATGTAGCAAAAAACTTTACTAATTGTTGCAAAAAATATTTTTAAAAATTTTAATATAACTTTAGCAACGGATCTGTTAAATTGTGGCCGAAAATAATTACATAATTTTTAGACTCTACTAACTTTTGCGACGAACCTGATTAACTATGACAAAAAATAATTTTTCAAATTTCAATTTAACTTCTACAATGGATAAAATCGTTACAAAAAATTGTGGGCAAAAATATTTTCACCAACTTCAGTATAACTTTAGCAATGGATTGTATTAATTATGGCTAAAAGTATTATTCACAAATTTTAATATATTTTTAGCAACATTATTTTTAAATTGTGGCCGAAAATAGTTTTATAAAGTTCAAACTCTACTAAGTTTCACAACGATTCTAATTAACTGTGACAAACAATAATTTGCTAATTTTTTATTTAACTTTTGCAACAGATAAAATTGTTACGAAAAATCTGAGTTGGGCCAAATAAAATTTAGTTAGACTTTTCGGCAGTAAGAAACAATAAAAAAACAAGAAATATTTCCTAATTGCCCTAACTATGGTCGATGTCCCATGGGAAGGACATCCTAGCACACCTTCGTCTGCTAGGCCAAACCCACGCAACTTTGCCTATAGTTATTATTCCACCAGAGCAATGGATGATGATTGGAGGTGTTCGGTGGTGATTCTGACGATGGGCAACTTTGCCATCAAGCACACTGGGTAAGATGGAGAAATAAGGGTTTTTTTTTGCTGCAAAAATAAGGACAATCAATGAGGTTAATCATCATTGAAAGTATAATTCCTTCGTTGTTTGAAATGTTTGTCTAATTTGTTAGTATAATTTCAAAATTAAGTTTAGATTGAATATGCATGAGGGTTAGGTTTAGATTTCCTTCAGTGGATAGATCCTTGCATAAGTATAGATTAGTGGTTTTACCTTGGGTTTGAGAATTGGAGGCTCTATTTGCTAATACATTTAAATGATTTAATAGTTGGAGTATTATGGTAAATTGGTAATTGTTGGGAAATTGTGGTATAATAATATTTTTGTGACTAGGACAAACATAGTTGTGAAATGAATATTAATGATTTTTAAGATGGGTAGTTACCATATTAGATTGTCCTTGACCTCGTATGCTCCCTACGTTTGGTCATTTCTTGAGGGTTTCATTGCTAGTTAGAGTTTGAGTATTATGATGATAAGCTTGTATTGGGCAATGATATACTTTTGGAATTAGAAAAACTAAGAAGATAACTTGGGATGATATGTAGGAGTTATAATTGTATAATGCAATAGACATTTAATGGAAGAATTTGTAAGTTTGGGATTGAATATACATAAGTAAAATGCTTATTGAGGATTTAGTTGTATTAATTTTTAATGATATTTAAGGAGACATAAGTACTAAAGATTTTTTTGTTAATGTTGATTTTGTATTAACGAAAATAAAAGAGAAGTTGGAGGATGGTTAATTGAGGAAGTGACATTTATCGCAATGAGTTTGCTTTTTAGAGAATTACTAGTTATTATCTTATGTTATCTTGAAGATTCTTCTTATTGTTGATTGTTGGATTGCTTCTATCTCTTAAGGTGGATAGTGCTAACCTTTACTTGTTGGAATTAGTAAATAATTAATTCTTTTGTATAAGGGACAATGATTTCAATGGTTTGATACTGATATAGTTCTTTGGAAGACTTATGGTAGTTAGATGGACAATAAGTTGGAATCATTAGTTACTTTATGTCTCACTAAGAGTTAACCACGTCGAGACATTTTGGATGGTAGAAGTTTCTATTTTGTAGATAATTCTAGTAGATTATATTGAACTTTTAATTTATTGTGTTGTGTTGTTTTACTAGGAGTTTCCCTCCCATATTTTTGTCCCTATGTTATTTAGACCCCTAGTCATTTTTTTCTATTATTTCCTTAATATTTTAGTTACCTACTTATTTGTGTCCATCTTGTGTAATCGTAATATTCATTAAAGCTTAATTTTGAAAGAATATTGATTCATTGTTTTGGATTAAACTTTGAATTTTATCCCTACATTACCCAACTTTGGGACAAAGTTCCTCTTTAAAAGGGTAGTGATGAAATATGCCATTTCTTAAAACAAAAACTTGTATAAGATCTTTTGTATTTAAAATAAAATATTATTATTTTGAATATTTTATTATATATTTTATCAAAATTAAAATCCTATCTTAAAAGTTTATTTATGTGAGATCTTCTAAGCCACTTTTGACTATCAAGCTTATTATAAATCATTTTATGTTTTCTCATTTTTTGAATCCTTGGCTTTTTTGAGTCTTCTAAGCCATTGAAAAAGTTTATTTGTAGATCTCTAGATAAAAGTTCTATTTATGACCCGATTAGTCATATTTTAGTATTTGAAGCACTAACACAAACTATTAACTATCCAATATTTACATAACTTTTGTGATCACTATACTAAAGTGTTACTGAATGTAAAATCATTTTCAAATATTCTTTAATTAATTTTATAAATATTCAGACTTATTTATATATTTTTATATGTGTACATGTTGTCAAATTTGATTTTTATTCATCAAACCTAACTTAAAATTTATAAAACATCAACTCAACCTTCCATGTGTCACATTTTCCCAAACCAAAGTCTGAGATTGCCTCTTGGGAGTTAAAATTCTTAGCTAGACATGCAAAAAATATCAAAGCTTCTAAGTTACCAAAATACCCATAATACATTATCAATTATAGTATACGATAATTTTGAAATTATAATACTAATGATGTTTTTAACTTTTAGCATTCTTATAGGCTTCTCTTATCAAAGAAGGTGAACTAGATATATCTATTTTGACAACTACAAGTATTTTTTCTTTTATTCATTCTTTTTTCCATTCATAGGATTACTCTATAGTTTTTCATTTGGTTTTGTATAGTTTACATGAAGAAAGTAAGAGAGGAAATTATTTAAATTATAACACTTTTTCTATTAATTATCATTCTATATACCATCCAAATTAGTTAACTTTCTATGGAAATACAAATTAGGTTATGCCAATGGATAAAGAATGGATGAAATTGAATCGAGCGTCACCTCAATATTTGGAAGGGATTGATCGTTTTCCAGATTTTTCTTTTAGCATGTCACATTCAGATGAACAGTTGGAATCTAAAAGAATGATTAGTTGTCCATGTAATAAGTGTGCAAATGTGCATTTCAAAAATAGAACTCAAAATTCACTTTCATTTTTTGAAGAATGGAATTCTACAAAGTTATGTTGTGTAGGATAACCATGGTGAGGTGTTGAATGTCTCTCCATTTGACCATGAGACTTCTATTAATCATGATAACATGCTAGAGATGTTAGAAGTTGGTTGTGGTGTGATTGGGATGGATTTTTTTAGAGAATGATGGTAGAAATGAACATAACTTCACCTCAAAAAAACCTATTGGTGAAGTAGCTCGATTCTATCACCTCTTGAAGGATTATAAAGAGCATATAACTTTGGATGGCTCTAGAGTTTCAAATTTAGGGTATCATATGAAGTTGATATATCTTAAATGTATGAACCATTGGAGTGATAACTCCTTTAGTGAAATGTTGAAGCTTCAAAATAGGACATTAGGTTGTAATCTTCCCAATTCCTATGATGAGTGTCATAGGATCATCTGTGATTTAGGCCTAGATTGTATAAAAATTCATGCATGTCCAAATGATTACATCATCTATTGGTGTGAACATGTCGATGCACAAGAATTTTCACAATGCCATACCTCAAGGTGGAAGATAGATGGCAAAAGGGTTCCCCATAAAATTTTATGATATTTTCCTATAAAGCGTAGATTGAAAAGGTTATTTATAGTAGCTATGACAGCAAAGGATATGCATTGGCATAAAGAAGATAGGGTTGATCATGGGATAATGAGACTCTCAAGCATGGAATTATTTTGATGAGGAGTTTCAATCATTTGTAGAAGATCTTCATAGTGTGAGACTTGGGTTAGCTACAGATGGTTTCTAACCATTTAATAATTTTGGGTAATCATCTCATAGCATTTGGCTGGTCATTTTGGTTCCATATAATTTACCTCCATGGATGTGTATGAAATCTCCTTATATTATGTTATCTTTGTTGATTGATGGTCCTAATTCACTAGGAATGGATCTTGAAGTCTATTTTCAACCCTTGGTAGTAGAGTTGAAAGAATTATGGGAAGTTGGTGCTGACACATATGATGCCTATGCTAAACAAACTTTGTTTAGCGTGCATCTGTGCTATGGACTATTAGCTATTTTCCAGCTTATGTAGACTTGTCTGGTTGGAGCACTAGTGGATTTTTTTCTTGTCCATGTTGTCACAAGGAGGCTGGATCAAGTTCAATAATAGATAAGATCTATTACGTGAGGTATAAACGTTGGTTACCAATGGATCATAGATGGAGACAATTGCCTAATGCCTTTGATAAATCAAAGGAAAAGGGTATTGTTCCTATCCCATTATCAGGTGATGATGTTTTGAGGCAGTGTAGTCATTTTACCCACGTACCATTTGGAAAGACAGTTATAAAGAGGAAGTGGGATGCCACAAATATCTTATATGGTTGGAGGAAGAGCATATTTTTTGAGTTACCTTATTGGCATAAGCTGAAATTACATCATAACTTAGATGTGATGCACATTAAAAAAATATGTCTAAGAATATTATAGGGACGTTGATGGATACCAAAGATAAGACTAAGGATAACTTGAAGGCTCGATTAGATTTAGTGTCCATGGGTATAAGGGAATATATTCATCCAATTGTTGAATAGGATAAAGTAAGAGTGCTTATAGCATGCTATACATTGAGAGGTGATGAAAAAACTGTATTTTGTGAGATGCTTCAAAAGTTGAAGACTCTTGATGGCAATTGTTCAAATCTATCCCGTTGTGTGAAAGATAATGGCCAGAAGATCCCCTGTATGAAGAGTCATGATCATCACATCTTTATTGAGCAACTTCTTCCTATTGCTATATGTAGGCTCCTTCCCAAATATGTTTATGAACAGTTAATTGAATTGAGTTCCTTCTTTAGGAAATTGTTCTCAAAGAACTTGAGAATGATGGATTTGGATGCTCTTGAAAGTCAAATCCCTTACACATTGTGTAAGCTAGAAATGGTATTTCCACCATCCTTCTTCACTTGTATAGTGCACTTAGTCATTCATTTGGTAGAAGAAGCGAAAAGTTCTGGGCCAGTGAGATATCATTGGATGTATCCAATAGAGAGGTACTTTTTAAATTACAAGTTTTACATTCATTTACTTTTATACTTATATAACCTACTTCTGCATTTAACTTTGTATCAAAATTTATGTTATTAGGTACATGCGTACCTTGAACTCCAATCTTAAAAAAAAGGCACGCCCCGAAGGATCAATTGCAATGGGTTATTTAGCAAATGAATGCCTTACCTTTTGTTCTAGGAATATAAACGACATGGATACCAAGTTTAACCGTAGAAGTCTAAATGATGAAGTTGGTAATGATGATAAAATAAATCAAATAGATAGTTTTAAATGTATTAGGCGTGCATTGGGGAAGCCTATCCTTCAAGATCTTGGGTTTGAGGAGTTTTATTAGGCTCACTTATATGTCCTCCATAATTGTGATGAGCTTCAATAATTTGTAAAGTAAGTTAATTGTTATTTTAAAATTCACAAGAGTATTTGTCATATATGTAGATTAAGGTCATATATGCAATTTCCTAAAACTTTGAATTTTATTTTTATATTAGGATTCACAAATAAGAACTAGCGATTGAAAATCCAAATCCTAGAAATGTAGAGAGGAGACATAAGACTCAATTTGCAGATTGGGTTTATGATCGTGTATGTCATCTCTCCTTAATTTCTATGATGTGATAAAATGTTACCTATGATGTGTAAATGTATTTATATTTCCTTCATTGATTAATAGGTGGAGAAATTATATAAAGAAGGATTAGTTGATGAAAGTTTGTATCATTTGGTGTGTCATTCATTACGCACCACAAGGCATTATAGTGGGCTTATTGCTAATGTGTTTAGATTTCATACACTTGATCGAGAAGTAGATAAGAAATGCCAAAATAGCAGTGTTATGGTGTAAGGAGATGGTCATTCAAATGAATTATATTATGGTGTAATAAGAGATGTTTATGAGTTGCAATATCCCAGTAAAAATCATGTTGTTGTTTTAAAATATAATTGGTATGATGTGCAACATGAAGGTAAAGGATATAAAGTAGATGAATATGGAATAACTAGCATACATAGAGGTTTTTCATTAAAAACATATGAGCTTTTTGTATTAGAATCACAAGTGGAGTAGGTCTTTTATGTTTAGGATCCAAGAAATGATGATTGGAATATTGTGATTAAGATAGCGCCTCAAGAATTGTATAGCATGCCAGAAGGGGAAGAAGAGAAAGTATTAGATCAAATTAATGATGAAGTTGTGCAACAAGGAGAGATTCAAGGTTCTAATTATGTTTTTTATTCCATAAGACATATGGAAAATATTTCTTTAGCAACTAATCATTTCAAAGTAGAACGAGGAGAAAAAGTCATCAAATGGGTAACAAGCAAAATGAAGAGCATAAATCAACGAAGGGAAGGAAGTCAAGGGAAGCGAAAGAAGAGAAAGAAGAAAAACTCAGATTTGGATGATTTTATTGTTGCTAATGATGTTTAAGGCCAAGGTGTGACTATTTTTTGACTTTTTTCTAAGTATTTATTTGTGTATGGACATAAACTATGTAAAATATTTTTTTTTCTTTTTTAGTTACTATACGAAGTTTTAATTACTTTTTTGATAGATTCATGATTCTAGCATATTATAAATGCTAATTTATTTTAAATCTTATGTAGTGTTCTTTGTAATGTGAAATCTAATTACCTTGTTTTAGCTTGCACATATGTCAAGGCAAGATCGACTAAAGACTATGTATAAGAACATTGTAAATGGAAGTGTTGGTGGTCATAGTGGGCAAGGTATTATGCTTTTACCTATTTTGGATCTTATTATAATGTATTCTTATTAATTAATAATACTGCCTACTTGCTTCTGTGATGAAACTCAGCTGACATACAAAAACCCGCCATCACTAGGAGTGTCTCTAAACTATCTTATTAGCATAGTTGCAAACACTTGCCACTACTAGGTAATTAAAAATGCTGCTCAAGTTTGAGTTGTATTTAGATTTCAGATATGGGATCCTCTTATTTTCACAAATATATATGTTAGCACATTTTTTTGTTAACTTTTTGTCTTGGTGACTTATCCTAGATAATAAGCTGGTTGTAAGACATGCAAAAATATATATAGTAATGCCCAAATGATCCAGGTTAAAATCATTTCAGTTTTGTAATCATTTTGTAATATGGAAATCATCTAAATAATATTCCGCACCACAAAAGTAGTAGTTCTGCTTATCTCAATGCATAATCTACCTATTTCTTCATTTTTGGCCGAGTCTGAAACTTGGTTTTAGTGTTATACATAGACAGGTCACCAAAACAAATTCCTATTACAATAGGAATAAAAGATTCATAAGGAGATGAATAATACTCCTATACTTTTTTCAGGTTGAGGCAAGCATTATCCCCATGATTGTTTCACTGAATAAGCAACCACCTGTGTCCACTCTCTCAATACTATCTTCACCTTTTTTGGATCATCTCCTGTTTCAATATCACATGACAAGAAATCATACATGAACATCAATTATTCTACCTGCATACTAAAGTTAAGCCTACAACAATAAACTAGGTACATGTTCAATCTTAAAAATTATAACACTAGGGACATGTTTATCAATCAAGGGTCCAAACAACATCAATAATTACTTTCAATATAATTACATAAAAATTACCAACAATAACAATGATATTTAAGATAATAATAAATTAATAGTAATAATGTTAAGATAATTACCAAGGGATAATAAAAATAATAACAACAATACTAATAAACAAGTACAAACTAAAAAAGAAAATGCATTTAGAATCATAAGAAATTATGCCCATGATAGTAATAATAATAATAATAATAATAATAATTAACAAGGGAAAATTAAAATTAATGATAATATTTAAAATAACAAGAGTTAATATAAAATATTGACATGTTGGTGGGAAAAAGAAAGAGTTTGTCATATAGAATAAAAAAGGGGGTTGGGTTCTTATTTATATGGCATTTATTATAGTATTAATTGATTCTATGAGCTGTCTTATTTTTATAGAATCTTCAACAATGATAAAATCCAATACTCAATTGTTTTGTTTTGGTTTAAATATATTAAACTGCATCAAAACAACACAATTAATTCATTAGAACTATCAAAAGTCCAAAAAACAACCATTGCTTACTTATCTAGTCAGAGGGCAATTGTGCCCAAAAATGCACTAAAAATGCTCAAACATGATAGTTTAAACACAAAGACACAAATCAAGCATGCTGACACCCAAAGTCTATCAACTCTTAGTATACATATGTTTACTTAAAGCTAACTAATTTCCTTCTTACACAAAAATAGCTAAAATGTGAAAAAATAAAACAAAACAATCGGGAATTAAAGAGAACTAAAGAACAATAATGGAGGAAGGAATAATAGGTTGAAGAGGGTCGGTTTCGGAGCTAAAAGGGTCGAAAATTTTGATAGGGGACATAATTTTGGTTAATTTAGATATTTAGGTAATAAATATCTTATAATGATTATAATTATATAAAATATTGTAAAAAAATAAAGGGGGCTAAAGCTAGGGATTTCAATCGGCCTGGGGTTCGAAAATAAATTCCAAACTTTGTTGAAGGTTCAAAAATAATGGTTAATTCCAGAAAATCTTAGCACATACAATACTTAAGCAGTTACAATACTCGATTCAACAATTTGTATACCACATTTTATAATATGGAAATCATTTAAATTTCATATCTAAAATAAAGTAAGGGAATATGTAATTAGTTGGCATATAATGGCAAAAAATTATATTCAACCATATAATAATTTTTCTTGTTATGTCAGCTCTAAGAACATTTAATTAGGTAGCACATAATGGATACAAATTATATTTGAAATCTAAACTCATTTAATTAAATTTCTTGATTTTAAATGTACCTTTTTTTATCAGTTATGTTGATAATGAAGGTAATGGCATAGGAGCGAGAAAAAATGGTAGCACGAGAAGTAACTAGAAGTTAAACTTTGTTTCTAATGGATCCCAACACAATGCACCTCAACGCAATCAAGTTGAAGAAGTTAATTGTATTGAAGGAGAACATAATATGGATGTTTTGGATGTTTTTGGTTCTAATAATAATATTCCTAGTCAAGAAGAAGATTAAAATCTTGATTTATCTAATGTGCCTTCAAATGATCCAGAAAAATGCTCAATAGATACTTAAATTCACAAATGTATGTGTTTATCTGAGAATATTTGAGATTTAAAAATCACTGCCATTATGCCCTATCAATGGACTTAAATTTATTTTCTTGATGTTATTATATGTTTATATGACTAATAAGGTGGAAGCAAAAGGAATGTAACACGAAAGTTTTTTGATAGATTTGAAATGACGTTGAACTTGCATGAGGTTGCTAATACAATGCCAATAGAAATAAATGAACCTAACAATACTCTACCTCAAATAAAAACTCAATATATGCATAAAAATAGGTCTACAAGAAATGTGAACCCAGAAAATGATGGCAATAGTAGTTAAGGTATCGTAATTTTTACTAATCATGTTTGTATATATATATATATATTTTAAACTCCTATGATGTATAGATTGGCTAAGCCTTGATTTTATTATCTTATTTTTGGAATAGCATCAACTATAAAAGGAAAAGGGAGCAGAGAGGAAAATACAAATCTTATGTGATTGAGAAGAAGACATTAGGTGGTATTACGAAGCTAGTGGTTGACATACCTGATTATGTTCTCTAAGCTGTTAGAGAAAATTGTAGAAATTTGGTAATTTTTGTGGCCATATTGTGCAGACCAAAGCCCTCATGGATGCATCACCTTGTATTTAAGTAGCAGCTAAACACGGTGATGCAATGTGGTTGCTTGTGAAGGTATATATATATATATGCATTCTTTTCCTCTTATAAATCTCAATCTATGTTAGTTAACCATATAGGTTGTGTTTTATTTTATTATTTTGTTGTGACACTATAGAACAAGTTTAGGATAATGGATAGTAATCAACTACCCAGATTAAAAGCATTTGTGTTTTTTGCAATGCAATACATATATCATTATTGGAAATCTCACTTGCATTCTTACTACAAAGAATGTGGGGATATACACGAGGAATGTTTGGAAAATCCACCTACTGATTTTGACCCAGAAAATTGGAAAAAATGTTGTGAAAATTTTAATTCTAATAAATTAAAAGTAATTCTTTCCATTATTGATAAGTTTTTTCCTTAATTGTTTCTTTATTAGGTATACATTATTTATCTTGATTTATTTTATTCTTAAATTGTAGAAAATCAGTCAACAAAATAGCAAGAATCAAAATTCAGATAAATGGTGCCAACACACCACAGGAAACTTATCTTTCCCAGAGGTGGAAACTATCATAGTAAGAATATGAAATATTTATATTCAATATATTTATTCATCTTCATGGATAAAATGAGTAAGTAATGTGTCTTCACAGATGAAGAAGAATGGTGATGTCAAGCCGAGTGCTGATGTGATTTGGCTTGCTAAACACATATGAATACATGATCAAGGAGTATTAGAGTGGGTTAATGATGGACGCTCTAGGAAAATTAATGTGAATTATTCATATATTTGTATTAGTATATTTATTTTATTCTCCACATTGTGTTGTGATGTGTATTTAGTTTGTTCAATATTTATCATGAAATGAGTTGTCGTTGAATATGTTAGTTTGTACATAGAATTGATTATAATAACTACAAATCTATACGTATGTAAAATGTTGTGATGTGTATTGTAGGGAGACCGCCACCAGCTTGTGAAAGATAAGGATAAAGAAGGAGCCCTTCAAACATAGGAAGTGATGTTACTTTATGTTTTGGACCCAAAGTCTGGATACACAAGAGGGAAAGGTAGTGGGTATGGTGGCACAATCAAATCAAGGATTCAAGAATAACAATAATAAAAAATCATATAGCAAAAAAGTAAGATAGATGAGCAAAAAGTTAAGATAGATGAGCATAAAAATAAGATATGTATTCTAAAAAGCTAAATAGACAAGCTTAAAGAGAAATAAGATCAATCTATGGTTGCTTTTGAGAAGAGGATGTTAGAAATGAGTCAAATGATGGCTACCAATATTATGAAGTAAATTCTAGTTTCTATCCTAATATAACTTTGTATTAATTCTATGATATGAGCTACTTTGCATTGTGTAGTATTATTAAGCCTTGTATAGGATCACTATGTCATTCATCACCCAAAGCCACACATGTTATTGTTTAGGATGCCATACATGATGATAAGTAGCCCATTTGAAGTAATTTTTTTTAATGAAATAGATTGTGAGGATGCTAAGATTTACGTGTATTTAATTATTTATCACTTTATATGAAATACTTGTGTTAGTTCTTTATGAAGTCTACGACATTAGAAGAATTTCAATAGATAACGCAACACATGTCTTGTTCCCCTATGGGCTTGGTTTGTCTCTTGCAGCCTTTGTTTCTTAGTGCTACCACCAAGCATGTGTTGTTTAGGGTGTTTTGAAGCACATGATAACTTTTGAGCTCATAGGTGGAAATTTTTCTAGGGCTTTGTTTAATAGAACAAAAAATTTATATTTATGTTCAAGCGAATTTAGATAGGATTAATTGATAGCAATTTTTCTTTTCTTGTTCTTTTACCACTTCTATCTTCTTCTTTTCTACTACTTTCGAGGCACCTATATGAACTTAATGTTTTTTGTTCTATTTTGGAAGCTACAAATTGGTGTATGAATGCCATTAATGTGGGGAGAGTGGAAAGAAATGTGGGGAAATATTAGTTTGCGACTCTCATTTAGGGAGAGTATAATATAGGGACAGAGTAATACTCGACTATACTAATGGAAGGTGGCTAATTGATAGGATTAACTCTCATTTTTATTAATAATAATTTCCTTAATATATATTTATACATAGCATAGAATATAAGATACATATTTTCGATAATCAACTATTAATATTGCACTCACTCACTTAGTCCTCCTTTTCCCAAATTCAACTTTAAAAAACTCCTCTACTTGCAGTTGATCCCAACTTCTCCCTCCCAAGCTTAAGCCCCAACCAGTATCGTCTTTTGGTGTATGACTCATGGTTATAACCCACACCACAAACCTTAGATCTGAAGCTCTCATCTGAATCTAACCTTTAACGTTTGTGCTTTCATCAAGCTCCTGCTCCAGTATAATAGCAAGTGACTTAGTTGACACCATTAGCAAATTGTCTTCCCTATTTGTTACTAATAGTGATGTAGACAATCCTGTTGATGTCTCTGGAGGCCGAAAGCATTTTGGAATGCCCAGAGGAATTGTTAGGGCTCCAAGACTAGCTTGTTGGCTCAATTTAGGAACTTGGTGAAGCCCAAAAAGAGAGTTTTATGCTCCAAGGTACCTCATACACAACTTGAGCGAAGGAGCTGAAACACTATCCATAATAAGAGGAAAACCTGTTGTTAACATCATAACCCATACTAGTACCACAATAACCAAAATAAAAATGCATCAAAATATAGGAGCTGAATATTGCATAAAAACATCCCTAATGACGGATGCCGGTGAGTACCTAAGAAGTAGATTTTTCTAACACAACCAAATCTTTGCACTGTTTCCCAATAATAATAACAACCACTAAAAACCAATCACTCATGTTTGCTGTGTAGCATACTTTTGAAAGTGAAATTTGACCTCCTATAAGATCATCTACATTTCCCGTGGCATGAAACTGGCAACAAACTCTGCCTCAAGATCATCTCTCTTATGACCTGTTGACTCAAATACAATTCTGGATTCAATTCCTATTCTTATTCCTCCCTTTTTAATGACATTCATGTCCTACTGTTCAACATTAGCCACAACCAATAAAGGCCCAAGCACATCAACCTCACCCCTCACACGAGTGCCACCAAACGTTTCTCCTTTTGAAGTGTTGTAGAACGTAAGAATTCTTTCCACTTTCTCTTGTCTGTCTTTGAGTTTCATCACATTAGAAAAAGCTTCTCGCTGCAACCGCTTCAAGATTTCAATCTGAAAATTATATCACGGGAAGAGTGGTAAAGCCCCATCATCATTATACATGATGTTACCTAAGGAACCAGTAAATAAGTTAAAAACTCAAACTTGCAAAAATAGCAACATAGCAAAGGACATCTAACAGTCCTCCCTCAAGATTCACATATAAATGGGCATCACAGCTCAAATAAACCAAGAAGACAATGAACATTACTCACAGTTAGTGTTGATAAAAGTTTCAAATAGTCTATTTCCTGCCCAAATCCTCAAATTAGTAGATCATGGTAAATATTTAAATTCCTTTTTGAGGGAAAAGGAACACAAAAAGAGAATCTAATTCATTTAAATGCATCCCGCTAGCAAGTTTTATGCTAGTTGCTAGGACTTAGGTCAACTTAAAGAGATCAATACATGTTTTCTACAGTTATGATATTGTAGCATCATTTCCTTAATTACATGAATGGCCGGGTAAGAAAAACTATTGCATTTACTACTAAATACTGATGAGCTGAATTACTTATACAAGGCCAGTGCATGTGATACTCAGTAAGCTTTGTTTGATAGATAAAACAAATTCACCTAAAAACATTTAGCATTTAGGACCAGCACATGGCCACAAACGCATCTAAATAAATTTTTAAAGTGGAGAGTAGAGTTATGTTATGAAGATTAGCAAACAATCTCAATTATATGGATCCTCTGATTTGGAGGAAACCCATCGAAAGGAAAGAATCTCAAAACCTAAGGGTTCTGATTCTCAATTTTAATGGGAGGAAAAAATTCAATTGAACACCCCTGCATCTAAAATTTTTAATCAAAATCGAGCATCCATTATCTCTATATAAAACTTCTGAATTCTATTTTTTTCTAAACAATACTTGCCCAAATCAGGACTCTCAAATCTCAGCTCAATGAGACAAGTGATGATATTTAATGAAATCTCAAGTTCTCGAATGCTTTATAGAGTTAGGTCAATCAACTCACTCAGCAAGCCTAATGAAGCTCTAAAGGTATATTAGGCCCTAAATAAAATATTTCTAACTCATTTTAACCAGCCCACTGTGTATATCATTAGAGAATATTAACATTTAGGGATTATTCACACTTTGTATAGCTAGTTTGTTAGCTATCTGTGAGAGAATTTTTACTCACAACCTATATATTATTAGCACTTCTCCTATCACAGACTTCCCTACATATAGCTGGCATATATAATCGCCAAAATCAATTAGAAAAAATAAAAAGACTATCTTCTTCCTCTCCTTCCATTTCTTACCACCACTCTAAATCCTCTAATATCATGTCTTATTTGATATGGTATAAAAGCGTCCAATGTAAATTCAATATCCCACACGTCCTAAATCACCTCTTCAAAGTAATCTATAATTACTTTTATAAAAAAACTACTTATCAAAAGTTAAACCGAACAAGCTCTTAGTCACTTAGTTAAACTTAGACATATACATATGCAATATTTTCGACTATGAATCAGATATAAATATAACTAAACATGATCCAGTTAAACATAAACATAAATTTGCTTAAACCCTATTGACTAAGTTAAATTTGAATTTATAATTGGATGTCACGCATGACATAACATTATTAGATAGTCCATAGTGCACTAATGTTTGTTGGTGAAAATGATTATCAAACATGACTTTTTATATATATATTTGTCTCTTTTAACGATATCTAATTTTCGATTATTCAACTACCTATATATATATATATGTATGTATGCAAGAGATACTAATCTTTTTATTTATTCAGGTCTAGGAATACACTTGAAGATGATGGTGATGTTTTGTATGGTGGTGTTGATGATGAATATTGATTTATTTGTGGTTAGATGATTTTTTTATTAGTGGATGTGTTGATATAAAGATTGTGTTCTTGGATTTAGAAGTATTTTTTGATATCCTTTTGAAAAAAAACTTCACAAGAGTGTTTTTCCAAGAACACTTTCCATTATGGTGATGTCATATTGGATGTTTAGTTTCTCTTTTTGACAATTGTATCAGACAATTATACAATTGATGTATTATGCATTTCATATTGATGATCAAATGAATTCACTATTGACATTTATATTTGATTAATATATGTATGTGAATGTGACAGGTTATAAAGTGATAATTTATCTAATAGTATTGCAGGAATTCTCATTATTTGGAAACAAAGAAATTGTTGCCAAAAATAACAATGAATGAAAATATTTCATTAGCAACAAAAACGTTATTGCAAAAAATATAGCACATTATAGGTAATAGAAACATTGCAAAAAATATCATACATTATTGGCAACAAAAAAACCGTTGCAAAAATATAGCATATTATTGGCAACAAAAACTTTGTTGCAAAAATATAGCACATTATTGGCAACAAAAACGTTATTGTAAAAAATATCGTACATTATTAGCAACAAAACAACCGTTGCAAAAATATTCTATATTATTGGAAAGAGAAACATTGTTGCAAAAAATATCGTACATTATTGGCAACAAACAAATCGTTGAAAAATATAATATATTATCGGCAACAACAATCTCGTTGCAAAAAAATATATCTTATTAGCAACAGAGAAATCATTGCAAAATATAATTATGCTCCAACATCTATGCCAATCATTTAAGACAACAAAATACTATTTTAGCCACAAGTTTATCGTTGCGAAAATAACTATTTTTGGCAATGGTAAAAATTCTTTGCAAAAAACCTTTAGTTACACTATGATATGCAACGATAATTTGTCGTTACCAAAAATATTATGTCGTTGGCAAAGATATATTTGGCAACGACATATTCCGTTGCCAAAAATTGCTTTTCTTGTAGTGGTCCCATATCTTGAGACTTCTACACCTCCTAACACACCCCGACATCCTTTCCTTCTTCCACTTATTCACACTGAAAACCCAACTCCTAAGTGTGTGGGTCAAGGCCCACTACCTTATGCCATCTAAGTCCACTCACTATCATCCACTAGGGTTTTCTCCTAAAACCCTAATTAGACCTATGTGGCCCATCATTCCTCTATCTCACACAACCAAAGTTCCTTTATCACCCAACACATCATCTCACTTAGATTCAACCCCAATCATTTCACTTTATTCCCCAAATATACATGTGACCATGAAACCCTAGTTGGCTACTCCAAACCCTAGCACCTTTCTTTCCCATATGTCACCTCTCCATTACTCATCGACCATCCTTTTTTCCATGTCACCCATACTCCCCTACATATGATATTCTTCCACTCTTATCCCATATTCCACTCACCCTCAACTATCTTTACTTTCACATCCCTCTCCAATTAGGGTTTTCCTCCCAAACCCTAGCTAGGCCTCCTATGCACCCTTATACCAACCTACACACTATTTTCACCCAAAGTATCCAATCACTCCAACAACTCTTCCCTTAACTTAATTAAACCCATGAAAACTTTTCTCACGTAAAGATCATCCCTATACAGAATCCATCCACCCCATGAAAACCCTAGAAATTCCTATGCAAGGTACACCCCACTCTTTTATTGTGTTCATTATTTACACTTATTTGCCCCTTATGGATCATGAGATAATTAGGTCAATCTCATATCCCTTTTGTCAAATCACTTTCCCTTTTTCCTTTTTCATCCTTTCACCTCATATCATATTATTAACATCCTAGCATGCATATCTTAGAGGGTCACATCATATAACATCATAAGCACAACATGCATATATCATTATACACATGCCATAAGGAAGTCAAATAAGCATACCTCAACTCCAAGTTGTGCTACAAGTAAATAGTCATAATAATCATAAAGTACACAACATAACATAATATATAACATACAAGGCATATAACACACACATAGTTGGTCTTAGCTACATCCTTACCTAAAGTGACACCGGTCTTAGAGCATGCTCCTACGCCTCCTTAGGGTTTTGACTTGATTCACCAATAAGAGGGAGATACTAAGGGTTAACTCCCCTCTTACCAAAATTACCATTATTTCCTACCTTACCCTTATCATAGCCTACTATTAGGGCTAACAATGATAATAGTAAGTAAATGTAGAGTTATTCTTAAGGTAGCTAACCATATTACTACTAATAAAAATAGGTCTTAGTAGATATATCGGTTCATGTTAAAGTAGTTATACCAATATTTATATTATTAAAGATAATAGCTTTAATATTACTACTAATAATAATAGCAGTAGTTGTAGTGATAATACTAATAACAACCCAAATCTTAGTAATAATAATAATGATATTAGTAATACTAAAGTAGTGATAATAATGATACTAACAATAATTATAATGCTAGTAATGATAGTAATATTAGTGATATAGGTAATGTTAACAATAATGATAATGTAATAATAATAATAACAATAACAATAATAATAATAATAATAGTTTGAATCTTCAGAATAATACTAATAAGGGTCCTGATAATCATAATAGTAGTAACCTTAGTGATAATATGGTTAATTATAATAATAGTGATAGTGATAATAATAATAATAATAATAATAATAATAATAATAATAATAATAATTTTAAGAATAATACTAATAATAATAATAATCAAAATGGTTATAATAATATAAGGGTTCGAATATTTATAATAATAATAATAGTAATAATATGCCAAAGTTAGCATTAATAATAATAATGATGATGATGTTGATAATGATAATTATTATTATTATGATAATAATCATAATAATATTAATAATAAGGTTTCGACCATTAATAATAATAATATTAGTAGTAATATTCCAAAGTTAGATTTAATAATAATAATGATAAAATAATAATAATGATAAAATAATAATGATAAAATAATAATAATAATAATAATAATAATATTATTATTATTATTATTATTAAGAATAATAATATTAATACTAAAAAAATGATAACACTTGCATAAATAAGGTTTAAGGGTTGTGGAGGTTAAGGTACCACCTAGGGACAGTGGTGGCAAGGCAGCACTGGCGGCGGCACACAACGGCGGTGGAGGGAGAAGAGAAGGTGGAAAGGTTCTTGCTTAGGTTAGTAGAGGGGGAAAGAGAGGGTGGTTGAGGTGGTGGTGGATGTCTTAGGTTGAAAAGGTTGGAATGGGGGTGGTGGTGCAGCCAAAGGGGCATCGCAGGCGACTGTGGGTGTGGTGACCGAAGGTGGTGGAGAGAGACGCTGGGGGAGAGGAAGGTAGGGGAAAGGAAAGAAGTGGATTGGCTAGCCTAGGGGAAAAGGAAAGAAAGAAAAGCAAGTAGACCGGTGACTGAGCGACGGGCAAGGAGAAAAAAAAGGGTGTGGGCCTAAGCCGTGCACGTGAGGGAGGAGAGGGAGGAGTGTTTGGGCTACGGGGGAGGCTGGCCCAAATTGGGGAAGAAGAGGAAAAAGAAGAAAAGGAGAAAGGAGAGGAAGGAAAGAAAAACCAAAATTGAAGGGGAAAAGGAGAAAGGAAAAAGAAAAAAAAGAAAAATAGATGGGTTAGGGTATTTAGGATTTTTTGGTATTTTTGAATATTCAAAATAATAATATTTTAAATAAAATAAATAATTTTCCTTTTTAGATTAATTTAGTATATTTAGATAATTTTTTCCTAAATTCCATTTTAATTAACAAAACATATTAATTTTTCCTAATTATATTATTTGTTATTTTCCTTGATTTTACGTTAATTACTTCCTCTTCTTTAATAAAATAATTAATTTAATTAATTTTTCTAATAATTTCTTATTTGACCATAATTTTCTAAATTAGGGTTTTGGAGTATTTCACAAGACTAAAACAAATTCCCATCTCACAATTGTCACAATGATAATCTAGGTTTCAAAAACAAAAAAAAAGGTAAAAGGTTTAAAGCATTTAAGATTGAGAAAACCAAATCTCACAACAAGACCTAATTCTCAACAACCAAAATCTCTTATTACAATTGTAACTCTAACACCCCCAAATTTACCACTGAAAAATTTCGTTTAATTTAAAGAGGTTTAGCCGAAGAGAACAGATAAAACGGTAAATTCAGGGGTATTACCGCCACACTTAGTACCATATCGATTCGCTCTTACCGACCCGATACTAAGTGCTAAGGCTAAAAAGAATAGCACCAAAGACAAGTCATTAGTAAAGCTTACGTTTAAAGAAATCATGAGTGCGAAAGTCAAGCGTTACAATCCGAAGTGCAATTTAAAAGTCCCAAATATCAGGGAACATAAAATAACGAAATAGCAAAGTACGATAGTCCAAGAAAACGAGACAGGGGATGCTCTCCGGCCAGGTCACTCTCGGCCCCCAAGATAGATCCAGAATCAACTCTTAGCCTGAAAATGCCACAGGCATCGACCCCTACCTGCAAAACTCAGACGGGTCTTCTGCTCGTGGGAATGAGCAGCACCCATGAAACGGGTGATCAGTACGCTACGTACTGAGTAAGGGAACAGACGCACTAAGGCCCATATGCACAGAAACACATGAACAAGCAGACATAACATGTGAATAATAAACAATAACACAGATGAACAATGCTGGTCACGAATTAGATAACTCTCTCATCAGATCTCAGATAATTATAATGATACACGACATAGTCTTTATCGATCCATGTGAGTGCGGGAGCTCCACTATTATAGCCGGTGGAACGGTCGCGAGGGTAATATACCCTGCCACTATTATTTTCCGGTGGACCGGTCTGGCCCCGACTCACAAGGTATTCCACTGTAAATATTAGTATCTTTCCATGTCTTATAACTTTTACGTTGGGTTTGTTGAGCACGAAATCCCCCACTATTATAGCCGGTGGAACGGTCGCGAGGGCACATGCCCTGCCACTATTATAGCCGGTGGAACGGTCGCGAGGGTATGATACCCTGCCACTATTATAGCCGGTGGACCGGTCTGGGTTCGGCTCAACATCTTTCTCTGTAAGTAGTTAGTGTTTTAATGTGTCTTATTCGAGGGCATTTCACCTTTGTCATGCATGGCCCGAGGGCCTCAACACATCACATCAAAACTGATGACATATTCATACTATCACATATTCATGAGGGCACATGCACACGACTCGATTCCAAGCCACGCCACACATGAAATAGTTAGAATAATGGCATTTAAGACCACGACACATAAATCATATAGAACATCCATGGTACGTAGGACACATGTCACACATTCATCCTTAGCTATATCCTTACTCGGTTTAGGTTACCGAGCTATCTCCTGCGCTTATATTAGGCCACTAAACACCCTTTGTAATTAACATACTTAACACACTCCTCGCATTGGAAACCCAAATCATGACCCTCAGACTCAACTCTCCCTCATACCTCACTCCTTCTCATTTATTCTTATTATTTCATTTTTCTTTTTCCACCTTCTCAAATTAGGGTTTCCTTCCCAAACCCTAGGTACCCTTATATGACCCTACGTACTATTTTTCACCTCGAGCCTCCAGACTCCCAAATAGACCTTCCATTAGTCTCCCCACGTCCTAAAGTAACTTTTTATACGTAAGGTTCGCCCCCATGCGGACCTTAACCTCCCCATGCAAACCCTATCATTTCCACCATGTCAAACCCTATCATTCCCATACAAACTCTAGTTCTCCCATGCAACCTTATTTTCTCCTACTCTTCTATTTTATTTAATTCCCTTTTTCTCATCATTTCACAGATTACATACTACCTAGGTCGTCCATACCCACGTTAACCAACGTACTTCCCCTTGGTTATCTTAGTTGCTTGTTTTTCTCTTTCAAGTCCCCACTCCACAACACCTCATCAAATATCCTAGCATGAGTCGTAGGGGTCACATCACATCACATTATATTTGTATCATACCATATTAGCACATACAGACAAGAGCACGATAACATACCTCGGTTCCACGCTGCGCTACATAAATACAGAGATAATATACAGATTATAGCATACAACCGCACAAGGCATACAAGACAGGTAAAACATGCAATACACACAGGTGGCCTTAGTTACGTCCTTACCTAAATCGGCGCCGGGCTTGGAGCACGCTCCTACACCTCCTGGGGTTTGACCCGGTTCACCTATAAGAGGGAAATACTTAGGGTTAATCTCCCTCTACCGGAATTATCAAAATTCCTATCTTACCCCTATCATGGCCTAATACTAAGGCTAATATTAATAGTAGGGGTTTATAAATAAAGGGTAGGGTTATTACTATTCTTACGATAGTTTAAACGGATTATCACTAATTAAAGTAGGTTTTAGCAAATCCAGAGTATTAAGGTGAGGGTTTCAATATTATTAATAATAATTACTAATAATACTAACAATAATAAGAATACTACTTATAATAATAATACCCATAATAAGAATAATAATGGCTATAATCATAATAATGATGATAATAATAATTGAAATCGTAGTAGTATTAGTGATAGTAATATTACCGATAATAATAAAATACTAACACAACCATAATCATTCTAATGATAATATCAATAATAATGATAGTAATAATAATAATAGTAGAAGTAGTAATAGCAATGAATATAATAATAAAAATAATAATAAAAATAATAATAATAATAATAATGACAATACAATTAATAGTAAGAAGGCCGGTTATAATAATAATAGAAATAATAGAAATGATAACAATAGTTAGAAAGATAAACATAATGACACTAGTATTAACCATAGTAATAATAATAGTAATGATAGCGATAATGATAGTAAAATAACAATAACCATAATAATAATTAAAATAATAATAATAATAACAATACAATAGTTGTGGCAATACTAGGCATAACAAAAATACTAAGGTACTAATATTAAATTATAATGTTAAGGATAATAACGATGGTAATAATTGATAAAATAATAAATGCGTTAAATACAACAACAACAACAACAACAACAACAACAACAACAACATAATAATAATAATAATAATAATAATAATAATAACAACAACCTCATAACCATGGTAATAGTAATAGTAACGATAATGATAATAATAATAATGATGATAAGGATAATAATAATAATAATAATGTTAATCATACGAATAATAGTAAGAATACTACCATAATAATAATAACAAAGATAATAACAACATCAGTCATAGTTAGAGTAATAAACATAGGAATAATAATAATAACAATAATAATAATAATAATGACAATAATAGTAATAATGATAGTAATACTGATAATAATAATATTAATAACAATAAGAACACTAATAGTAATAATACTAACAATAATAATAATAATAGTAATAATAGTGATAATAATAATAATAATACTAATAGTAACAATAATAATAATAATAGTACTAATAATAATAATAATAACAATAATGATAATAATAATAATAATAATAATAGTAATAGTAATCATAATAGTAATCATAATAGTAACGATAATAATAAAGATAATAATAGTAAAGATAATAATACTAGCAATATTAATAATAATAACTTATTAGGGTCTTGTATTGCTTAATACCATTAATTAGAAGTTCTTAGGGGAGGATTGGGTCCTAGTAATAATAATAAGGGTGGTAGTATTAGTAATAATAATAATATTAGTAATAATAATGATAATGTTAATATTAATCATAATAATACTAATAATAGTAGTTAATAATATTAAATCATTAATCATTTTTATTTATTTATTTATTTTTTAAGATTTAGGGTTCAGGGTGTTGGGCAACCTGGCTGAGAGGTGGTGGCGGCGGCGGCAGCGGCGGCGGCGCGGCTGTGGAGGAAGGGAGAAAAGGAGGAAAGTGGAGATGGAGGCTAGGGAAGAGGGAAGTAGGGGAAAGTAGAGGTGTAGGGTGGTAGAGCAGGAACCGCTGGTTGATTTGGGAGGTAGTGGCATAGTTGCAGGTGGCGGTGGAGGCGGCGCCGGCGGCACGAAGGTGGCGCCAGGGGTCGAAAGGCTGTTTCCGGAAGGCAACTTCGCGCGGCCAAGGCGACCCGTGCGAAGCAAGGCAGGGGGAGCTAGTAGTCTGGTTGTGTAGAGGGAGGTGCAAGGAGGATGTTGGTGGTGCGGGCAGGCGGCAACGGTGGCCGAAGGCGGAGGAAAGGGCGGCTAAAGGTGGGGCAGTGTGCAGCTCTGGTTTTCTGGGTTCCAAATTTTGAACCCGATTAAGGTAATGGTTAGGGCTATTTATAGGGAAATTGGGACGGGAAAACGACAAGGATGCGAGGGAGGGTCAGAGGTTAGGTGGATGCGTGTCCGGCGAGGCTGACCGGTGCAGGTCTGCAGTTGCAGACCGAGACTCGTCGGGGAAAGAGAGAGAGGTTTCGTGCGGGGAAAGACCGGATCGATTAATCCAATCTACAGGGGAGACAACGAGGATGAAAAGGGCGAAATGACGGGATTAATGGCGTGGCGTTGAAGGCTTTCTTTTCCCGGCGAAAATTTCGGTTGCAGGCGGCAGAAGGACGACGACGTCGCGAGGAAGAAGAAGAGGAAGAGGCTGGACTGGCGGTCCAGCAGAAAAGAAAAGAAAAGAAGAAAAAGGGGGCGGGCCGAACCGGCCGGGAGAAAAGGGAAGGAGGGGCGCGGGAGAGAGACGGGTCGCGAGGGGGAAAGGCGCTGGGCCTGGCAGGCCGGCCCAGGCCGGGGAAAAAAATAAGGAAGAGGAGGGGAAAGAAAGGAAAAAGGAAAAAGGAGGGAGAAAAAAGGAGAAAGGGAAAAAGGAAAAAGAAGGGAAATTAGTGGTTGGATTAATTAGTATGATTTGGGTAATTGGGAGGTTTAATAAATATTACAATAGTAATTAAATTATCTTTTTAGGTTAATTTAGGGATTTTTGAAAGAAATTACTTAAATTCCATTTTAATTAACAAAACACTCTAATTTTCTCCAATTAAATTATTTATAAAGTTTATATTAATTTGAAACTATTTTATTCTTCATACTTTAAATAAAGTAATTTATTTAATTAATTTCCGAATAAAATCATTAATTAGCTTAAAAATACCAACATTCCTTCTTTTTAGAACACTTATAAATTTTCTCTTAGTTTACCCTAATTAACTTCCTCTCATTTTAATAAAAGTAAATTATTTTGGTTAAACTCCCACATAAAAACCTTATTTAATAATAGATAATAGAGATTAGGATTTTTGGGGCATTTCAGTAACATTCCCAAATTTAGCTCTTAAAAACTTCATTTCACCGGAAGTAATTATACAAAATATCAAATATTACACCATGATCAATATAAAGAGAGATATGACCAATACTTAACTAATGCTGGTTGTGAGGCCAAAACAACTCAAACACAAAAATTAGGTGTAGTAAACACCTAATCCAAGGTCGAGCCAAAACCAACGGAAACAAAATATAGAGATTTTAATATGCAAGGAAAAGGTTTTACAACACTTAAAGTCTCCAAGGTACCTAAAGAACAAAACATAAAACTATAACAAGAGACACTAGATTTAATCCTAACCCTCTAACCCAAACTCAAGTTGGCTTTGAAAATTACAACAATTTGTAAATGATTGTAATACCCAAAAAAATTTAAAATCTATAATTTAATAAATAGCCTTTATTTGGGATAAATTAACTTTTCAATTTATTTAAGTTAATTATTTTGTGGATTTTTTAGCATACAAAAATGGCTATGAATATTTAATAAATTAAAATAAGTATTTCATTATTTTATCATATTCATTTTATTTAAATAATCTTCCAAACCAATATTTTTCTAAAATTAACCTTTTTAAACCAATATATTAAATTATCATAAATTAAATAATTAAATAAAATTATCTATCAAAAATATTAAATTTTATTATTCCAAAAATTATTTTATTTTATTCCTCCCCATTTTTCTTTTCCTTTTCCCCTATTTCCCTTTCCCTTTCTCCTTTTTCTTCCTTTTTCCTTTTCTTCTTTCTCCTTTGGGCCGCTAAGCCTGTGGCCTTTCTCCCCCTTTGTGTTGGGTTGTTGTCCCATCTCCCTTCGTCCTCTTCTTCCCCTTCTCCCACGTGGCGCCCTAGCCCACCTCCCTCCTTTCTTTTCTTTCTTCCTTCCCCCCGACTAGGCCAACTCAATTTTCCTTTCATCCCCTCTCCCTTGCCTATGGGACGGCCTACTCCTCTTCTTTCTCCCACGCCTGGCCAATCTGCTCTCTTTTTTTTCCTTCTTCTTCTTCTTCTTCTTCTTCTCTTCATCTTTGACGTCGATTACCTATGCCATGGCAGTCTCCTACACCGCCGTCTGCCACCACCTATCGTTGCCCCTGTGACCCTACTCCCTCTTCCTCTCTCCCCCGTCCTTTTCTTCCCATTTTCGGACCAAACCCAATCCTACACCCCTAGCCCCACGTGCCTTCCTTTCCTATCTTTCCCTTAACTCTCCATGCAACCCAACACCTCCTGCCACCTGCAACCTACCACTTAACTAACCACACCTACCTCCCCTCCTCTACCTCTCTTTTTTATTCTTCTCTCTTGCTTCATTTCTACCCTATTAGAGCCCACTTTCTCCCTTTCCCAACCCCTTATTCTCCCTTATTCTCCTCTCCTTTCCTTCCCTTTGACCGCCGCTTCCACTGCCCTACCAACCACCTGCACCACCTCCTGCCACCCCCACAAGCCCCTACAGCCACCCTCCTTCGTCTTCTTTTTCTTTTCCCTCTTCTCGGCCTCCACCCTGCACCGCCAATGTACGCCATCGTTCCGCCACTTCTGCTGCCTCCCAAGCCACCAATCTACTCCCTGAAACCTCCTCTGCCACCCCACATCCTCATTTGGCCGAAACCCAACCTTACAACCCCTCCTTTTCCTTCTTCTTTTCCCTTCCTTCTTCTCCTCTGCCACCCCTACAACCAACTTCGCAGCCACACAACCACTGCCTTCACTTCCCTTAGCCACCGATCATCCACCCTCAACCACCACCTACACACACCCCCACCCCTACACCTAGTCGCTACCCTAACTCCCCTTCACTTGCTCTCCACCTAAATCCCAAAGTCCCATCCGAGCCAACCCCCTTTTTCTCCACACTTCTCCCTCTTTGAACCCCTTCCTCCTACATCTCTACTCATGCAGCATGAGCCTTACATTCCTTTTAGCCCAAATTTAGTTAATTTTAAGGTATAATAATGGTTAATATTAGTATATATTTAATTAAGCTTTTGATTAAACATTATTCCTTTGATTTTCTACTTCTATTATGCTAACTTTTGATATTGTTTTAGGGATTGATTTTTACTAATCAAAGCTTGAATCATTAACCGAGGTACCGGTAAGGTTTAATTTTTGCGGAAAATAAGGTAACTGTTAAACCCTACTTAAACGTACAAATATAAGTATGCTAGCACATTAGGGTTTTTAATATGTTTATGTAACACCCCAAAATTCACTACTTTTTTTAAGCGGAAGTAATTAAAATAGAAATACTTAAAACCTGTGAATTCTGGGAATGTTACCGCCACACTTAGTACCGAACCGGTTCTCTCCGACCGTTCCAATATCAAGTGCTAAGGCTAAAGAAAAGAAATAATAAATTATAAATCAATACAATCCAAATTCCAAATAAGAATTAAACGGTTGTAAAATAAAAGTCAGAGTATGCATAAAGAATTATTATTCAAATTTAAAAGAGAAATAGCTTACAACCGATAAAATATTAACAAAAGGAAATAAAATCACATAAAGACTGAAATATGGCCACAACTCTCTCGAACTTGAGCCAAACATGCTCAACACACAGCCCCTTCTGATTTGTGTAGGTCGGCGAGACATCAATCGGGGCTGTGTGTTGAACATGTTTGGCTCAAGTTCGAGAGAGTTGTGGCCATATTTTAGTCTTTATGTGATTTTATTTACTTTTTTTTAATCTTTTATCGGTTGTAAGCGATTTCTCTTTTAAATTTGAATAATAATTCTTTATGCGTACTCTGACTTTTGTTTTACAACCGTTTAATGCTTATTTGGAATTTATATTGTATTGATTTATAATTGATTATTTCTTTTCTTTAGCCTTAGCACTTGTTACTAGAACGGTCGGAGAGAACCAGTTCGGTACTAAGTGTGGCGGTAACATTCCCAGAATTCACAGGTTTTAAGTATTTCTATTGTAATTACTTCCGCTTAAAAAAAAAGTAGTGAATTTTGGGGTGTTAGAGTTTATATGCATGATATATGTTGTTAAGTATGATGTATTTAGTGGCATGTGTTGATTGAAAAAGAAAAGCATGTTAATTTATGTGTCATATGTATAAATAATGCTTAAGGAAGGAGTTTTGTTGTTAATAATGATGTTAAGAGTATATGTATAATATGATATGTTGATATGGCCATTTGGTGCATAAGGAATGTTAATATGAGCCCTAGGGGCGTTTTGGTAATTTTGCATGTGAAAAAGGTGTGGCCTAAATATGTGTGTGGTAGGTGCTAATATCTATTAATGACCATTAATAATAGTTAGTGTAGTTTGATGATGGGTGTGGAGCATGAATATTAATATTTTATGATGTGAGGGTATTTTGGTAAGAGTGGTATAATAAGGGCAAAGTGGTAAATTTAATAAAGTAGAAGGGTATTTTGGTAATTTAATAAAGTAGAAGGGTAAAATGGTAATTTGGTATTAAGGAAGGTATTTTGGTAATATGTAAAGTGGAAGGGTAAATTGGTAATTTAGTATAAAGGAAGGGTAAGTTTGTAATTATGTAAGATGAAAAGGCTAAATTGGTAATTTGGCATAAAGGAAAGGGTATGTTGGTAATTTGGTAAAGAAAGATGGTAAATTGGTAAGTTAATAAAGGAGAAATCGCATTTTGGTAATTCAACATAAAGGAAAGGGTATGTTGATAATTTAGTAAAGTAAAGAGGGGCAATTTGGTAATTATAATAATGAAGAAGGACAAATTGGTAATTTAACCAACTAAAAGGACAATTTGGTAATTATAATAATGAAGAAGGCAATTTGGTAGTTCGACCAACAACAAGGGTAAATTGGTAATTATAATAATAACGAAGGGAAATTTGGTAATGTAACCCACGAAAAGGGAAACTTGGTAATTGTAATAATAAAAAAGGACAATTTGGTAATCTAACTAACCAAATGGGAAGTCTGACAAGTGTAACAAGTATGAAGGGTGATTTGGTAACTTAATAAGTCTAAGGGGCAATTTAGTAATTTAGACAAGTATGAAGGGTAGTACAGTAATTTAACCCCCTAGAAGGGTAAATTTGTAAGTCAATAAGTATGAGGGGTAAAGTTGGTAATTTAATAAGGATGGAGGATAATTTGGTAGTTTAACTAAGTGAGGTGTAATTTGGTAATTATGCAACATGGAGTGTGGCAATCAAAAGGGAACGACTTGGTAACTTTGCAGGCAAGGGGTATTTTAGTAATTTTGTAAAGATGATAGGGGTGAATCAGTAGCTTGTGTTTAACATGTCAACGGATTGAATGAGTTTCATAATAAGATACAAGTATCATTGAATAATAAGATAAGGGTATTTGATAAGTTAGCGAGTATCACGAGAACTTGGCATCACCTAAGGCTAGATGGATAATTAAATGGGTGAGATGGGGTTATATCATAATTATTCAAGGGGTGCTTGGTAAGTAAGTGTGCATGGAAATGTGTGTTAGATATGTTGAAGTGTGTTTTAGGGTTTTGTATATGACGTGATCCTTGATATGGAATGTTTAATCCTATGGTCAGTATATATTTGTGTCTCTGGATTTGTGACTTATCCCCTTCTCTCGAATTGAATAAATGAACTATTAAATAAGACACGAATAAAGTACTAATTACGTAAAGTAAAAGAGTATTGAGCCGGGCCCAGACCTATCCATTGACATAATAGTGGCTACGCACAATATGTCCTTGAGACCGATCCGCCGGCGAATAATAGTAGCTAGATGCATGTTGTTCTGTATGTTTCCGATCCACCGGCTATGATAGTGGGAGATCCCAAGCTCAATAAACCAAACGTTGGATATTACTAAACTATGAGAAGACACTAATTACTTACAGTGGAACACCATGTGAGTCAGACCCAGGCTGATCCACCAACGATAATAATGACCAGGTGTAGGGAGCCCTAGAGACCTATCCATCGGTAAATAATAGTGGTAAGGTGCATGTTGCCCTGTATATTTCTGATCCACCGACTATAATAGTGGGGTTTCCTCACTCATATGGATATAATTCGAGAGATAATGATTGAATAATGATATTCATTAATGGCTCAAGGCCCAAAAAGTATTGTTTCTCTTCATGATCTATTGATATGACTTGAGTTTGGCTTCAGTGCTTTTCCCTGCTTGGGTATGTGATAGATTTGTAAGTACATGAATTTTGTGTTATGCATCTCTCATTGTATGTGGTATCGCCTTGCATATTAGTCCGCATGTTATCTTTCTATAAAGTTTTTATATTATGTGTTACATACTGGTCTGCCTTTCAGTCTGGTTTAAAGGGTTATTCAGTACTATAGTACTGAAGGGTTCCATTCGTGGGCCTTTACCTATTCAATGGGAAGTGTTTCTTGTAGGTCCATTGTAGGTGCTATTTAAGAGGGCTTGGGTACGAGAATAAGGAATATCTGAAAATCCTTAGGGTATCTCTTCCACCTTTTTGATTCCTTGGTAAAGGATTTTACTCTTGTAACCACTAGTTGTGGACTTATATCTTTTGTTACGAATTCAATGTGCTACTTCGTTTTAAATTGAATTTGTATAAATCATATTATGTTTTTTTAGCCTTAGCACTTGGTACTGGAACGATAGGAGAAAACCGGTCTAATACTAAGTGTGTTGGTAATATCTCTGAAATTCACGGTTTTTGCATTTTACTTCCTCTAAAATTTAAATAAAACTAAATTTTTAATAGTGAATTTTGGGGGTGTTACAATGATAGTATCAGTATGGCTTCCTCGTACTGAGTAAATCACAACACCTTCGAAGATGTAGCATTCCCACATTGCAATTAACATACAACTAAAAAAATTATACCAAAAGTGTACAACAATATGCAATAACAACAACTAAAAAATAGGATCACATATTTCGATCAACAATATTGATCAAATCAAAACTTTATCAAGGGAACAAGAAAGACATGTTATGGATTGTATAAAAATTATAAGATATCAACAAATCCCATTTTATACAACATGGTATATTTTTTATGTTGTAAAGTATCAAGTCAATCCTAATCGAATAATTTCAAATGTGTTATGGCAAGTGCCTAGTCCAATTTTATCAATCAATGATCAAATCTTGAGTGGAATACAATTCCATATCCAAGACAATGATAATTAATGATCAAATGTCTCTTCCAAGGCCACCTTAAGTAGGACTATGATTACCTAAAATGAACAACACAACTCACACAAAATATGTACATGTATGAGTATCTATACTAGATAAAAATTAGTATGAGCTAAAGCTAAAATAAAAATGAGGATTAGAGGCAAAGGGTGGTGGGTGCATGGCACATGTACCACACATGCACAGGGAAACCAACTAAGGATTATGTTTGATGCAAGAGAGGGTTATGTGCTAGAAGGCTCGATAAGATTGGCTTCTGAAATGGTTTTGGCACATGAGAAGGGTTGATTTCAATTTTTATGGCAAGGAAAGAGGGGAACAGTTAAGGGGAAAGAAAATGAGAGGTCGATGGTGCTAGCTCAAATGTGCGCAAGTGGTGCTCGATGTTGGGTGATGTTGTTGGAGTTTGAGTAGGGAGGCACAAAGGATTAGCCAACTAAGGTATAACAACACCAATGCAGCGGTGGTGGAGACACTTGGTGAGACAAGGTGAGGTAATGGAAGATAGTGGTAGTTTCTCGATGAGGGATGACACGAGCTGGTTTGCAAGGAACCACACAATGGATGGTGGTGTGAATAGAGTTGGTGATGGGTGAGGAAAACAAATGGGGAGGAAAGAAAGAAAAGGATTAGACAACTAGGTAGGGAAATATAAGAAAATAAATTAATGAAGGAAAGGAAGCAAGTTGAGCATATACAATGGGGTAGGGACACACAAGAAGGAGAAGGGAGTAGACAGAAAAAGAAGAAGAAAGGAAAGGAAATGAAGAGGATGGCCGATGGTTGTGGTGCAAATGGAGCAAGAGGATAGATGATACATTGAAAACATAGGGGGGTAGAGAAGAAGGGTCAAGATTGATTAAGAAAGAAAGACAGAAAATAAAAGAACAAAATGGTAGGTTGGTCACAACAATCAAATGAGGAAGGGAAAGAAAGAAAAATAAGGAGGTTGGTAGACTTGTGTGGTCGAGTGGATGGGACAAGGTAGAGAAGAGAAAAATAATAAGAAGAAAGAAGACTTGGCAAGGTCAAAGGTAGGAAGAAGGAATCTGGGAAAAGGGGTGTGTTTGGTGAGGAGTCGGTCTAGCAAAGGGTGCATGGTTAGGTCATATTTGGTAAGGGCAAAGTCAATGCATGGGGAAGGGAAGACCTGCAGCATGAGGGTGTTTAGATAGGGTTTTTGGTTTGGTTTAGACTAAAGGGTTGGAAGTTAATTTAGTTTAGGTTAGAATTAGGGATAAAATAATAGAAAAAAGTTTAGGTTAAAATTAACTAACTAACTAACAAATAAACAAATAATATCAATAAATTTACGAGGTCATTAAATACTAAAATAAAAAATCCTACCCAATTAATATTTTATTATTGATATTATTATCATCATCTCTATTATGATTATTACTACCACTATTATTATTGTTGTTGTTGTTGTTATATTTCCTATAAATATTAATATATAAATATTAATATACTAGTATAAATTATTTACACAAATTTAATAAATATAGTAATGCACACAATAACTAAAAATCCAACCATAAAATAATTCTATAATTAATTACACTTAATAATTAAAATTTGAATTTGGGTATCTAAATTAGGATTTATATAAATAGGGTATTACAATTATTTTATAAATATTATTAAAATATAATTAATATCATAAGAATCACAATTAGAGGTAGCAATCAAGTCAGGAGGTTGAGATTGGGTGGGGTTATAGCAGGTCAGGTTGTTTGTAGGTCAGACTAGGTCATTTTGGGTTTTGGTTATTTTATGGTGCTAAATTTTTTGGGTTGGTTCGATTTATTTTGAGTCAGCCTGTCATATCAAGTCAGTTGGGCTTGGGTTGAGCTAATATGTATTTAGATTTATTTGATAGGTTGGATTTGGGTTAACTTAAAAAATCTTATATTTTCATGTTTTGACGGGTCGATTTAGGTTTAGACTAAGCTTATTCTAGATTAGATTATTTCATATTTGGGTGAAACAAAACATTTACCACCAAAATTAATCCAACTCATTAATCTTGTAAGTAAGTAATAAATTTTACTTTATGTAAGCATGTGATTAGAAATGTATTATTAATTATTTTTTATTTTTTATTATGACTTTTTAATGTTATATTTTTATATGAAAGAATTGGTAATAAGACATGGATAATTTTTATTATCATAACTCATTAACATTAATTTTGGTCTTATCGAGTTAGGTTTATATTAGGTCAGGTAGATGGGTCGATGAGTTGATAACGGATTGATTTAATGGCAAGTCAGGTTTATGGATTTTTTTGGTTATGTCAAGTTAGATTTTGTACGGGTCAAGCTAGGAGGGTTAGTTGAACTTTTTTCAACTGTAATAATATACATAAAAATATACCAATACGTGCAAAACTAATAAATAAAATAAAAATGAACTTGTCATTTATTTATTTTTTAAAAGTAGAAAAATATCAATGATTGTATTGTAAGATGTATCCAACTGCATGGTTAAAAAGACAAGTCTAAGAATGGATCTTATATTCAAGATGCTTCTGAAAAGCCAAGAAGCCACTACAAGGACTTCATGATCCCAAATAGAACCATGTTTGATGAAACGACTATGGATCTATTAATCCACAAGGAGTCTTTTTTCCCTTTTCTAAGCTAGATTCTAGAGGTGATTCCTTAGAGCCTCTTCATTCCATCTACCAATATGAATAATGCCAAGACCTCCCTCTTTGTTTTAGTATGAAACAACTAAACCATGCAATAGGAGCCTTCCTACTACAAGTGATGCTACCTCTCCAAAGAAAGTTTCGGCAAGCTGCAATAAGCTAGATTATCACCTTTTTTAGGTAATAAAAACACTAGATGCCAACACATTTGAATCCCAAAAATAACCGACTTTAAGAGTTTAAGCCTTCTAGAATAAGAAATAAATTTTGGTTGCCTAATGAGTCATATGACTTAACACCTTGTCAATTAAGAGAGGTCATTTAGCAAATATTCAAATGTGTGTCGCCAACAGGCACTTCTAAATACTTGAAAGGCAAAGTGCTTTGTGGGAAGTTCAAGTATTATAGGATGTAATCTTTAACTTATTATTTAACCCCTTCAAAGAGAATGTACGTTTTTGAGGATTGATGTTGAAGCCTGATTGCTTAGTAAAAAGTAGAAAATTATGCATAAGGCATTGAACAGACTGAAGAATACCATGAAAAAATAACAACATTTCATCTACAAAAGATAATTAACAAGTTTCAAGTGCTTACACTAAGGGTGTCCTTTAAAACCGGGGTCAAGCCATAAGGCCTTCATCATGCAAGTGAAGTATTCCATAACAAAAATAGAAAGATAAGGTGATAGGGAATCACCTTGCCTCAATTCCTTCTTCCCTTGAATTGGTTCTAATAAAGTGCCATTAAGTGTAATGGAATACATGACACTATAAACACAAGCCATGATTGCTTTCACTAGATGGGGAAGAAAATGAAAAGCTACCACAACCTTCTCAAGGAATGCCAAGTGAATTGAATCATAAGTTTTCTTAAGATCAACCTTCATCATGCATCTAGGGGAAGTGTTTTCCAATCATACAATCACAGAAGCTCATGAACCAGCAACACACTTTCTCCAATAGATCTCCTCTTAATTAATGCATACTGGGATAAATCAATTAGAGGGTAAGATATATTAGAGTTGAGTTGTGATAGTTTTTGGGAAAGCTTTGTATAGGATAGTACAATAGGCAATCAACATAAATTCCACAACACTTTCAACATTAGGAACCTTAGGTACAAGAGTAAGCATAGTAGAAGGGTAAGATATGTTAGAGATGAGTTGTGATAGTTTTTGTGAAAGCTTTGTATAAGATAGTACAATAGGAAATTAACATAAATTTCACAATACTTTCAACATTAGGAACCTTAGGTATAAGAATAAGAATAGTAGAGGTGATGAAATTTGAAAGGGTAGCTATGAGGAAAGCTTAATTAAGTACTCTCCAAGTATCATTGCCTACAATAATCCGCGTTATTTTAAATAAACACAAGGTGAAACCATCTAAACCTAAGGCTTTAGTTTGTCTAATAGCAAAAATGGAACTTTTAACCTCCTTTTTCAAAAAGGACCTAACTAGTAACTATTGATGCTCAAAGGAAAGGAAAGGACCTTGATCAAGAACTTGTCGATCAATCTCCATCTTGTGAGTATCTTTATACCCAAGGAAATTACTATAATAGTCTTTGAAAGTTTGAAGAATAAGATCCTGGTCAAATAACCACTCTTCATTCAAACCTTTGATTCTGGCCACTAAATTTCTGTTAAGTTCAACTTTCATAATAGCAAATAAGAATCTAGTGTTAGCATCCCCTTCATTAATTCAATGGATTGTAGCTTTCTATTTGAGAAAATGTTCCTCACAAAGAAAGAGATGATCGCAAATTTGTAAATCTTCTCTTTCCTTTTGTTGTAATTCAAGGTAAGTAGGGTATGACCTACGAGTCAATTTTATATTGCTCAAAATTTGCTTCTGGGTTGCAACTATGTCAAAAACCCCACTACAAGTGGTCTTGTTTAAAAGTTCAAACTGATCCTTCAGTGTGTATAACTTGTCTTTCATTTGTATAATTTTTTTTCCAATGCAAGGGCTCTTCTAAACATCAGAAACTAGATGCAATAAGTTAAGATCTTTACTTCACATATTAAGAAAACTTAAAGGGTCATTTATGGTTACTGATAGGTTGATAGATGTTGAGAAAGGTAGAATAGTGATAAGAAAACAAGTCCTCTTTGAACACTACATTACAAATGAAAAAACAAACAAGCTTTTGGCATTTGAAAAAAACTCTGTCAAGCTTGCACACGATTCAATCCTCCCCCAGCCTTCAGTTACTCTAAGTAAATAGAGGACTAGTAAAGGAAAATTTATAAAGTGTAAGATGATGGATATAAGTTTGGAAATCAATTAAGTGAATCACCTTGGAATTTCTCTTCCTAATGGAGAAAAACATTAAAATCACCCATAATGACCCATGGTTTGCACATTTTGTCCACATAACCAATCCCACAAAAATTTGCGTTCATACCCAGTATTATAAGCATAAATGAATTCCACATAAAAGCATTTTCCTTTGGAATATAAATCCTTTAAAAGGATCCCTTGAGCACATGCAAAAATAAAATCAAATATCCATTTTGACTTATCCCATAGACACCATATATGACTATTGTGGTGGTGAGAATAGTTATTCAAAAATCCCCAACCAAGGGACATTCTCTCTTTGATGGCATCCGCCTTATTAGATTTTATTCTAGTTTCCAAGATATGAAAGAAAGATAAATGGTTGTTTTTATACCATTTAACTACTTCTCTTTGTTTATTCAAACCTCTAAAATTTAGATGAGCAATCATGTGGTTAATATGGGTGGAGAGGATCATCCTTTGTATATTTCCTTGCCATGTAAGGATTGCTCTTCCTCTACGAAAGATAAAACCGTAAATTGATTCCCATGTTTTGTCTCTTTAATTGTTGATGGTTACATGGGTGTCATGGAGCTGCTTTCAACGAAATACAATATTGGTTTCTCCACCTTTTAACATGTAGTAGTCAACTTATTTGCGATAAAGACACCAACTTTCACAGCCTATCAATTATTGGTTGGCAGGTTGTTCATTATTGTTCCATTTGTATCATATGCATGTGTTCCTCTTAGGATGAGATTATTGTGACCCAAATAATCACATTTAGTGCAATAGGTTGGAGACCATTCATAAACAATTTGCTGTGTTAGTACATCTCCATTAGGGTCAATAATTTCAATACTTTCAACATGCTTCTTAATGACACCCAATTCCACTAGGAACCTTTCATAGGAAATCCTTTCACAATGTAGAATAATAGCATACATATGAAGGGGTCATCCTACAACACTCACAATTTCATTTAGGGACTAGACATCCTAATAATCAAGCGGAAGGTTTAGCAATTTGATCCAAATTGATAAAAACTAGAAATTTTCTTTTACAAATTGAAGCTTCTAATACTAAGGTTTAAGTATGAATGGATGATTAGCATAGGTCAACACAGGCATGAGAAAATACATTCACGATTCTCTACTGAGGTACATTTGAATATCATAAACCCATCATCGTGTAGAAGGATTTTAAGATCAACCACCTTAGGCCATTAGGTGTGAACAAACCATTACATCTGTTCTAATGAAGGCCGAAAGCCAATAATGTGTCCTACAATTGCATATTACCAATCCTCTGATGATTACTAGATATCCTTATTTGATAACTCAATTCCTAAAGTATTGTCCACCAATGTGGGAGGGATATAGGTCAAAGAGAAGCCAATTTAAATTTACATGTTACCAATAACTAGAGCTGATAAAAGTTGACCTGACCCACCCAACCCAACCCGACCCGATAAAACCTACAAAGTTAAGCAATCCGACTTGATCAAAATTAATCTGACCCGGATCCGACCCGATCTCAACCTATGACACATCATAAACCCAACCCGATAACAACCCGCCCCGTTATTGACCCGATCCAATGTTAACCTGACTCGACTCGACATTGACCCAACCTGACATCAAAATATATTTGAAATACCTTAAAATTCTAATTTTGGGAATTATGGCCAAATAAGGATTTATTAGGAAAATTGATTAAATAAATGATTTTATTAAAATTAAGAGATTTAATTAAGGTAAATCAAGAGGAAAATAATAAAGAATTTAATTAGGAAAAAATTAGGGTATTCTACTAATTAACATGAAAGTTAAGGAAATGTATCCAAAATAACTAAATTAATCTACAAAGGAATTTAATTATTATTATTATAATAAATATTATTAATTTTAAATATAAAAAATATAATAACCCAAAAACACCAAAATACCTAATCCACATATTTTTCCCTTTCTTTTTCTTTTCTTTTCTTCTTTTTTCTTCCTCTCTTTCCCTTTTTTCCTTCCCCCCTCGACCTGTGCCAGCCCGTCGCGCGGCCCAACTCCCTCTTCCCTTGTGCGGCCTAGGCCCGCGCTGCTTCCTCCTTCTTCTTTTTTTATTCTTCCTTCCCGGCCGGTCCAATCCCTTTTTTTTCTTTTCTTCTTTTTCTCCCTGAGTCGCTTAGTCCCGACCCTTCTTCTTCCCCGAGGTGTGCGCGGCGACCGAGGTGCTACAACCCAACCCTCCGTCGGCCACTATCGCTGCCACCGTCCTCCCCTCCCTCTCCCGTCGCTTTCTTTCCCATTTTCGACCCCAACCAACCTATTTCCCTCTCCTGAGCACCCTGCCCCTTTCCCTTTCCCTCTTCCTTCGACCCTACTGCCCCTGCCATGGTAGAACTGCCTCGACTGCCGCCACCGGGTGGCATGCCTGGCACTTGCCCTTTCTTATCTGCTTCCCCTTATCATTGCCCACCTCAATTGGCCTATAAATACCCCATGGACATCCTTAATTTGGGTTTTGATTTCAAAACCTAGAAATCCACCCCTTCTCGCCGCCGCCCCATCAAACGAGCACTCCGTCGCCGCTGGCCAAAACACTCGCAAAAATGATCCTTGCACCACCCTCTACCTAACTAGACCTTCCTCGCCCCTCGATTTGCCTTGCACGAGCCACCCCAGCCGTGCAAAACCACCAACCCAATCAACCCACTTTGACCCCTCATCGCCCCTCGCATCGCAGTCCGCCACCGCTTCTGCCGCAACCAACGCCACCTCTACCCTCCAAAACAACCAGGGGAGCCTCCTCTACCTCCCTTATACCCCCATCTTTCTCTACTCCCTCTCCTTCTCCCTTCTCCCCCTTCCACCACCATTCGGCCATCGCTTCGGCCGCCGTGTGACACCACTTCCAACTGCACCACCACCTCCATTCTACCCCTTTCCACCTAACACACATTCCACCACCTCAAACACCCCCTCATTCCCTCTCCCCTAGGCTATAAACCCATCTTTCCACCTCTCTTCCTCCTCCACCCCGCCGCCGTCACCGCCACGTGCCGCCGCTGGTCCTACCACCAACCCTAGGTGGTATCATTATTATTATTATTATTATTATTATTATTATTATTATTTTCTTGCTATTATTATTAATACTAACTTTATCCATTATCACCTTGTATTATTAATATAAATATTTGGACCCTTATATTATTATGATCATTCGGATACCATATTATTGTTATCGTTATTATTATTATTATGCTTAACATTATTATCATCATTATTATTTTTATTATTATTACTATTATTATTATTATTATTATCGTTGTTGTTGTTATTATTAGTACTATTATTTTTAGTATTATTAATGCTATTGAAACCAAATTTGGCATGTTACCATTTTGTTACTATAGAAGAAGAATACGCAACCTTAGTATTATTATTATTATTATTATTAACAATATTTTTCCTAATGCCTTTGTTAATAACATTATTACTATGGTATCATTATTAGTTATTACTATTATTATTGTTATTATTTTGTTAATATTATTGCGATAAAAACATTCGAATCCTTATATTATTATTATTTCAAAAATAACTATTATCACTATTATCTTTAGTAACATTATTAGTAAGCAACTAAAGTTTTCGAGGGAAAATCCTAGAGGGTGATAGTAGATGGAGTTGGATGTCATGAGGTGTTGGGCCTTAACCCACACCCTTAGGAATTGTTTTTCATTATGTGTAAGTATAAGGGGGGAATGGATGTCAGGGCGTGATAAGAGGCGCAGGAGTCCCAATATATAGGGCGGGGCCCCTTGAGAGGATAGAGTTAGAATGTTGTTAAACATGCATGTCAAGGGTGAAATGCTTATTGAATAAGATACAAATAAGATACTATCCACTTAAAGAGAAAGATTATTGAGCCGAGCCCAGACCGGTCCACCGACGAATAATAGTGGCTATGAGCGTTTTGTCCTGCATGATTTTCGGTCCACCGGCTATAATAGTGGGAGATTCCGTGCTCAACAAGCCAAACATAATGAAGCTAAGCCATGGAAAATACACTAAGTACTTACAATGAAACACCATGTGAGTCGAGGCTAGATCAGTCCACTGACGAATAATAGTGGCCAGGAGCGTTCTGCCTTGGGGACCAGCCCACAAGCGAATAATAGTGGTCAGGAGTGTTCTGCCTTGTATGTATTCCGGTCTACTGGCTATAATAGTGGGGTTCCCGTACTCACATGGATTAATAAAGAGTATATGTGAAATGAAAATATTGTTAAAGGAACTAAAGAATAAGTTATCTGGAAAGTAACCCAACCTTATTACATGTATTATTGTATGTTGCCTATATGACCATGCTTATATTATATGCTCTATATGTTTGGCCTTAGTCGCATCTATTACCTTACTCAGTACATAGTGTACTTATCACTCGTTTCATGGGTGTTGCTCATTCCCACGAGCAGAAGACCCTTCTGAGTTTGTGCAGGTAGGGAATGACATCTTCGATGCCTACGACACCTATGAGGCATCGGGTGAGGCCGAGCGTTGAGTCTAGACCTAACTTGGGGAATCAAGAGCGACTTGGCCGGACTCTATTTTTCTTTTGACTTGACCATATATTGTTTTATTTTTGTTATGTCATGTCGTACAATGTTTTATGTTTTTGGAAAACTCTAGTTGCCTACACTTTGGATTGTAATCGTAAACCGCACTCTGATTTCTGTATGACTTGTATTTTATTAGTGAATTGTGTTTTTATTAATGACTTGTGGTTGATGTTAACCTTATCTAGCCTTAACACTTAGTACTGGAATGGTAGGAGTGAACCGATATGGGTACTAAGTGTGGTGGTAATGCCTCCGAGTTTACGGTTTTATCATTTCGCTTTCATGAAACCTTTTTATTAAAACAAATTTTTTCAGTATTAAATTTGGGGGTATTACAATATTATTATAATAATAAATTACATATATTTTATTATTCATTTAAAGCTTTTAAAAATATAGTATTTTATAAATTATACTTATTTTTCATACTTTTATTCTAAACATTCTTATTTATTAATGATATCCAAATAAATGTTTTCACACAAAAATACAATATTAAGAAGTTATAATAATAATTTAATAAACAAGTAATAATTAATAATATATTTTTAACTACATATTTATATGAAATCAAACTTAATACTTACTTACAAGGTTAATGAGTTGGAGTAATTTTAGTGGTGAAAGTGTATATTAGATAATTTTTTAATATATTTTATCTTCTTTGCCTAACTACTTTTATAAGTTCATAACTTGTAAACATACACATATCCTATAATATCAAATGAACTTATACACATAATCATTAATATTACTCAACTAGCAAATTATTGATTTATTATATTATATGTTATTACTTATGGTGTAAAATAATAATTTTTTTTTTCTAATTCCATCATCCATAACATGTATAACAAGTTAACAATTAACAAGTATGAATATGTTATTCAAATCATTTTAATCATTACTCCATGTTTATATATAAAATAAAATAAAATATTTTATGTATTAACAAACTCATTTAACTTGACAAATGACAATATCTTATAAAATTTTCCAACATCTTCCTTAACAATTAAGATATATTATTTTCAAATAAAAAACTAAAATAAAAAAGGAAAATATCCAGCTACAAGCGTGTAAAATAATTTTCAAAAGGTCTTCCATTATATCCACCTATTTGAAGAAACTCTTAATAGGAGAGCATAGTAATGTCATTTATCACCCACAAAATCCAATAAGCAATAGCTATACCTAACAATAACTTAACAAAATTAGAAGATCCAGAAAATTCTCCGATAACATCCATAATTCATATATAAATTATAAACTTACAAGTTAAAACCTATAGGTTGTATATATATATATATATATATATATATATATATATCAAAATGACCTTCAAGGCGCGAACTAGTAATCTTATGATTGTCTCTAATATTTACAATCTAATAAATGATAATTATACATTATATAGTCATATTATGATCACCATTATTTTATAAAAAAAATTAAGTAATAAAATAAATGATAATAAATGATAAATATCTTTGTTAAATTGAATGATGTAATTTTTTTATTGTTTAAATTTATAAATATCTTTATTATTTACTTATAAGAATAAAACACATCTAATATCCTTATTTCTTTTATGTGTAAAAATATTTTTTATTGTTAAAATAAATAAATATCTTTATTATTTACTTGTGAAAATAAAGCGTATATAATATTCTTATTTCATTTATGTGTACTAGTATTCTCATGATTATCTCTAATTTTTACAATGTAATAAATGAAGCCAACCCAACCCTACTAGTCAAGTTAACCCAAAATGACCCGAACTCAAAATTACTTAATCAGAACCCAACCCAACCCGATAAATTAACCCAAAATGATCCGAAACCACAATGACCCGACCCAAAACCAACCCAACCCAAATAAGGTAATGATTTAAAATAATCCGACCCGACCCACAACTGACCCACAAAAGTCAAATGACCTGACCCGCTATGACCCGACTCACCCAACCTGATTACCACCTCTACCAGTACCAGTAACCATATCTCGCCAAGATGTGGAGTTAAAAACAATCCCTTTAGTTGAAATTACTGGAGGAACATCTATTTTACCATTATTAAGGTTTTGTCTAAGTCGTGGTTATCACAACCAATATCAGGGGAAGTAGCAGAGGTATCATCCTCAAGAACATGGATGTCCATGTCTTTCCCATCATGCAGACAAAAGGCAATTTCAAAATTATCCCATGTCTCCTACATGGTATCTAATGAAACCAAAATTGCCTCAACATAAGTTGTCTTCGATACCTCTTTACAAGTGTCAGACAATGCGGTTGGAGTTCCTTAATAAAAAAAATTCAGTGCATATAAGAGGAATTACCATCCATCCAACTACTTTCTTCTCCACTAAAGCAATACCTTTTCTTGTGCAAGCCATAGAGAAAGAAAAGAACTCTGTGGCTAATTGTTTATGTTATTATACTGCCAAACTATACCTTATACTCTTTCAATTATAATTAATTAGGAAGAGAATAATATTAAGATCAAAATTAAAATATAGCACTTAATTTTCAGTATTTTTCATAAAATAACTTATACTATAAAACAAAAGTTAGGATCTTATGTTATATATTGTAAACCATAATGGATATAAAAAGGTAGTTACAAATTTTCTTTCCTTGTAAGCCTAGTTTTCTAAAACTAGTATTTTGTTTAAGCCTAAAACTAGCACCATTTTCCAATATATATATATATTAAAAATAAAATAAAAACCTCTCAAGTTACTGATTCCGGCTTCAGGATAACCCCCGACCAAACACAATAACATCCACAATTTTACTTCATCCAATCTGTTTACTAAAAATCATATGTAAAAATGCTTCTTCTATAATTTATACCTCGTAAATACAATGAAAGGGTTGACAAGTACTACAATACGTTCCACCTGATGGGGGAAAAGAATGAAAAGAAAGATAATAAAAAATGGCAAAAAAGAAGAGACGCGTATATAGAATTTAGATACACCTATTAAGATTACGTGGCAGAACTCAGGGAGCTGGCTAACCTCCCAGACATCTTCCATTATAGTCAAGCAAGAACCTTGCTCCTATGGTTCTTCTCCAGCAACATCATGTTTCGGGCCTCTCTGATAGTGATAGATTTCATTTCTTCATAATATTTATATACACAATGACGGTGAGAGAGCATGTTTCTTTTACAAACTTGATCGGAGAAAGACTAACAACGATGAAGCCAATGTTTCATCATGGACACTGGTAATAGTTTCCCATACCACTGTCACCCTTTCAAATGTCCACGTCAGTATTTTCTGGTAAGATGGTTGGTCGTATCATATTATCAGAGTTGCACACGAGCCACATAAAGTCATGGAATCAGATCACATACAAAGTTGAACGTTCAGGTCATGTGATCAGGTTTCACAAAACCTGTGTTGTGCACTTGTGCTGCGGCATATTGAAGAAATATCAGAGGTCAAGAGAGTACCTGTAACATGGCTCATCTAAAGATGACAGGAAATTTCATGAGTGATGATCTCAACCATTTATATCTTCACTGTTGAGAGGAGCGTTGGAATTGAAGCCCATTTGAATGACATTGTGGAGCTCAGCCTCCCACGCATTGGATAGCTGCAGAGGCAGAAGAGGATTTCAACACGGCTCAGTGCAAGCTTAGAACCAACTTAAGAACAATTTGACATGGGATTCTAAATAGCCACCTAACTTGGCCATATATATATATATATATATATAACATTCTTCATTGTTAAAACTGCAGAATTGTCCCTATTAATTGGTGGTTTGGAACTACTTACCAAAAGTAATTATACAAAATAACTACTTATTTTGGAAACTTTTAACCTAAAAAATTTCTAAAATAAGTAGTTATATTACATAATTACTTTTGGTAAGTAGATTCAAACAAGGATTAAGTCAGTTACTAATCCAGAATTGTGTTAGGGTTTATCTAATTACTTGGAAAAACACCGGTATGTTTTCACGATGGACCATATGATCTCCCAACTCAAGTGATTAACAGTCCAATTGGTGTCAATTACCATTTTCTTTGAGTACGAGATGAAAGAATACCTGTGTTGGCTCTTTGTACACTTCACCCACGGTAGTTGGTTGAGAAGTTATGGTTCTCTGTGCATCAGATGATTTTCCAATGCCAGGAAGGCCAGATTGCTGAATAATTGGTGGTTGAGATGGATGCAATGGAGGGTACGCTATTGGTAGACCTGGAGTAAATCCCAGAGAAGGGCCAGCTCGTGTAGAAAACAAAGGCTGCTAAAATAACAGATAATTAATTGACAACAGCCAAGGCCAGAAAACAATGGCATAAGAAAAGTCTAAAGGTCATGCTTTTGCTCCATATTCAAGAGCTTAGTATGTAACTTTACATCTTTGGCAAGGAGACTTTCAATGTTAAAGTCCAATCTAGGATTGACTGTCGCAAGCTTCATTGACAAGAACTGCAAAACATAACACAAACGAACAGAGTTAACAGGGATCACAAACTTAACAGAACAACAAATATCAATCTCACACCAAAGGCGTCTAAAGTCCGTCTTTAAGTAACTAGCTGTACCCATAACAATCATCTCCATTAAGAAACATGAGCATCAGAATATGTTCTCATTATGTTGAGAATCAAAAGCGAGTACTGCACTACTACAATGAAGTAGGGGAAGAAAAAAATACCGCTGTATAAGCACAGTGAGCATTATCAATTGGTTCTAGAATGAGAGCTTTCTAGGACTGATTTGTGATTTGTGGTTTCAGAAAACGAAGAAGATGAATCCAATTGCAAGAACCAAAATAGCGTTAAGTTATCAGGAAAGTACCTCAACCTGCCGCTGCAATGACTGTACATAGTTGATTATTTCATCTAGCATGACTGCCTTGCCGGTCACCTGAAAAAAGGCGCTCGGTTACTTCTTCAAAATTCATAGCAACCAACTCCACTTTTCAAATTACTTTGGTTCAGGAGTCAACCTTGCTGCAGCCTGGAACAAGATCTTGAAGAAACTTCATCCTTTCACTAATTTTCTCTCTTCTTACCTACTTTCCGAAGACATCAGCTAAATGATACAGGACAGCTTAAGGTTCCAATTTCAGTTAAAATTACAAGAATAAATGAAAAAACTTACCCTTTCTGCAAGACTATGACTATTTGTAGCCTGTCCTCTTCGTGCTCTGACATGTATATATTCTTCCGTTGGTTGGTCTGCGCTTTGTGAGCCTTTTTTACCATGCTTTCCAGTACTCTTGTCATGCGTTGAATTTGGATTCTGCCCTCCCTTGTGTTGAATTTTAGTATTAGCCTTGGTAGCTTCACCGGACTGCTCCTGAACTGTATTCTGCTCAGCCACATTACCCTGACAGTATGAAAACGAACTTCAGAAATAGTAAAAATGGATCTGGCGTACATACAATGACCACTCCTTAAATATAGATAAATAAGACGAAAATGTATCTAGTACCTGACAACCCCGTTTTCTTTTCTTGGAACCGAGTCCCTTGGAAAAAGAAGGGTCGCCACCAGAATGATCGGCTTGCCCAACAGCACCACAACCACTAGATTGTGCTTGATCAGATTCATCCAAAGATGTTTCAACACGTGGCTTTCCTTCATCCTGGGACCTCTCATCTTCTCTCTCAACCTTGGCTAAGCTATCTTCTGCAGCATCCATCAGAGCAGCTGCCAAGATCATATCCTTGGAAGTCTCAGCCAAATTTACCTCAGTCCTCTCAAGGTGTCCACCACAGGACAATGCCTTCACAGAATTGCCTGAGAAATCCGCTGGTGGACCTTGCAAAATTGGCCCACCTCGAAGATAAGAATTTGCAGAATGATTGATGCCAAACGGGTTGACCGTATCACCCAAATTTCCGGCATTTAAGCTTGAGAACCGAGCAGCACGTTCAATAAAAGCAGAATCAGCAGGGAACTGTGCTAAGCTATGAGGGAGAATCATCCCAGGAACATTTGATAAGAAATGACCTCCTTTTAACATTGTGCTTGGGACCGCATCCCAGCCAGACCCAACACCACCACCTCTCAGACAGACTGGGACTCCTTTAGTTAAATCAAGTACTGGGTTGTAAATACTTAGACCGGCATGAACATTATTTTCATCGAAGCCTAAAGATTGTGGATTGTGAGGGTGATCCCAAATGGTTTGCCCAAATGAATCTACCAGTGAAGCGGAGGAACGAGGAGGACCACCCAGATGATCTTCTCGGTGAACCATCGTCCCAAAGTTCACATTAGGAAGCAACCCCATGCATGAATTCATGAAATTTCCACCACAGCCATATTGCCAATCAGAAGGCATACTATTAGGAGAATGATAGTTTACTGCATCACCATTTCTCTTCTCTACCTCTAACTTATCCTCGCCACTTCTATCCATAACCTTTATTTTTATCAACACAACTTCAGCGAAACCGGCTAATTACAGATAATTTCTCTTCCAATATTTCTTCAGCACAAACCAGAACAACAGAAAAAGAAACTAAGTTCCTCAGATACAAGCAAATCCTGGTGGTCTAATCCCATGAATGGATTTGTCGTCAGCCTAAAAGATCAATGACCCAGAAAGCTGCTATAACATGAACGGAAGAAAAGAGCTGCAACGGCAAGCAAAACAGATGAGAATTTTATTTAATTTTTGACCAAAGATCAAGATCCCAGATGAAATTAAGGCATTAGGATTAAATTAAAAGCAAAAGACATAAAAGTTTGAAACTTCTAAAGGACTAAAGAGTATGACGACAAATATATTACCATAATAAGATCAGTCCAACTTACAGAGAAAACCGGAGACTAGGTAGCTGAATATGAAGCTAGCATACACCAAAAACAAGTTAGTGCTACTATTAAAAAATGAGGCAAAAGTGAAGATAAAATTGCCACAAGCCAGAGCCCACTTCAATTTTAATGAGTTGAAAATAACATATCATAACAAAAATAAATAAATAAATAAACAAAACCCAAGTAGGAGTACCTAAACAAAGTACTAAAAACCAACACAAGTGTAACTACTACTACTCTTATCAATCCAGAGTAAAGGGTATCATAAATCACTGAAGAGTGAAGACTAGTACAACCAAATTACACAAAAGCAAGGGAAGCCGTCCCGAGAAAACAACCACTCAGGAATTTATTCAAACAGATGGTGTGCACCGTGCGACAACCAAGTCTAACGGAAGGTCAGTCAATAAAACGAGAAAAAGACGTTGATTGCATCTATATAACAATTAAGATCCCAATTCAATTCAAAAAATTTAATACTACTTTCTGCAATCAAAGACACATGTAAAGGAAAAACCTAGTCAGAACTCAGAGCAGAAGACCCCCTTCCCCTCCCATCATAAAGTAGCCAGAGCTCTGAATCAAAGAAAGACCAAGCTAATAATGAGAAAAGAAAGATACCAATTTCAGACTCTCTGCTACTTTCGGTACTTTGTCCTCCATTTGAAGCTTTTTCCTTCTTCGCAGAAACATAACACTTCATTGAATTGAATTTTGGGACTTTGTCTCAGTTCGAAAAACACCCCCTTGCTCCCACTCCTTCGCCCTCCCTCGCTTTAGTTAATTCAGTTCCCCCAAAGTTTAGTTTTTATATTGCCCAGGAATCATAAAGCTGCTGCTATTATGCTGTCAATGTTTCAATACTCCTATGAAATGAAAGAGTACAGAGGGAAAGTAATGGTAGTTCAGAGTGGAGCAGAGAAAAGCTTGCAACAGTACGTACAGAAAAGGAGAGAGGTACAGAGAGAGAACCCTTGTGCAGTATAGAGAGAAAAAGGAAAACAGGTAAATTAGCAAAGGTCCTGCATTTATACCACGCTTGCATCAAAATGAGAGCTCTTGATGATTAACCACCGCCGCTGCTACCGTCAAAAATTAATTTTTAAAAGATACTCTATTGTTCTCTAAGCTCATCCACCATGGTGCTTTATATTTGAATTAGTTGATTATAACGTTAAATTTTTTTTTATCTATCTAACTTTTATTAATTTATATCAAATATAATTTTATAATCTATGCAAGCTATCTTAAATTTAAAACACCAATTTACTTCTATTAATATTATCACTAATTATTTATAATTTATATTATTTAACTTTTAATTTATATTAATCTATAAATATCTATTAATATATTTTTCATTTTTCCTCTTTCATTTTTTTTTTCAAACTTAAGGTATCTCAAATTTTTAAAAATATATTATTATTAGTCAATTTATATTTTCTCACATTACTCCTTAGATTAGAGATTTGTAGTTATTTTTTAATACGATGTAGATGTTCTAAAATTACTCAAGCTTGTTTATCTATGAACAATAGTTAGGATACATTTTCCAAAAGTTTGAAAGGAAAATATTAAATGATGAAAACTAAATGACAAAGAAATAGACTTTCTTTCGTTAGCTATTTTATTAATTGTTTTTAAAAAAGAGTTTTTGAGATTAAAATAAGTTCTAATTTATACTCTTTTCTAATTGGCCAAGAAAGTTAGATAATAAAAAATTTAGAATTCGACTAGAATAATTATTTCAAAGAAACACAAATTGCAACACTTACATCTAAAAATGAAAATAATTAATCCCTTTGTTCATGGAGAGGGGTTTTATTTAAATTTTTTTCATACTATAGATTCATTTTTTATTTATATTTATATTTTCTATAACACCTTTAATTAAATGACAGCATTAGTGATTTAAATAATAGACTAAAAATTTACCCAACAACGGTTTAACCGATTGAACCATGGGTGGAATCAAACTTTTTTATTATAGTAAAAAAATGTAACTATATAAAAAAATTAACAAATATTGTTTAAGTAATAGTGTAATATCCCATTTTAATAAACCCTAATTTAATATCCAAAACTTAAAATTTGATTAGCATGTGTAAATTATCACATAATTATGTTAGGTTGGATGTCTTATTATTGTGAGTAAGCCTATAATTATTAAATTGTGATAATAATCTAGGATAGTGTATTTATAATTAGAGGAAAGATAATAATGATAAATAACGGTAATAATAACGATAATAAGAATAGTATCAATAATGATCACGATAATAAGGATGGAAATAACAATAGTCTTATAATAATACTACTCTTAAAATAATATCGATAACAATAATTGTAAGAATAATAGTAGTAGTAGTAGTAATAATAATAATAATAATAAAGGGTGGTAGTAATAATGATGATGATGATGATGATGATGATGATCATAATAATAGTATTAATAGAAATATGGAATGGGTAGGACTCTTCCTTAGTATTTAATAAACTCTTAAAATTTTAATGCTATTTGGTATACTTGTTAACTAATTATTAACCTAATCTCCATCATTATTGCACCTCTAAGCATAGCCTAATCCAACATAAAACCCCCTCTCAACAGGCACCTCTTCTTCCCCCCGTGCAGCCCTTTTTCCTCTTCTCCATGCATGCACGCACACCTCACCTCACCCTTCCCTATACATCATGCCTATCCTAGCAACCAACCAACCATGCAGCCCCTTCCTCTTCCCTATAAACGCAACCATGACCCTTAGTAGCCCCAACCAACCGACCAAATTACCCAACCCGAACCACACCTACAACACCAGCCACACTAATCGTCTAGCCCCCCCATCCAAATCGGGTAGCCTTCCTCTTCCCTACGCCTGCACACATGCACGACTTACCTAGCCCAACCGTCCAGCTGCCACTCCTTTTCCTCCACGCAACAGCCTGCACTCCAGCCTCGGCATGGAGCTCTCCTTCTCCCTATACACGCAACCCCCCGCAGCAACAACCAACCAGAATCGTCCAGCCCTAGCCAAACCATGCAGCCTCCCCTCTTCCCCATGCACGCCCCCGCATTCTTCCTGCTATCCTCATTCCCTTCTTCAACTTCGACCTGCAGCCTTTCCTCCTCCCCCTCTCCTTTTCGATTCTCTTCCTTTCCCCCATGCAATCCCCTTCCTTCTTCTCCTACTTCCAGCCACCGAGCAAACCCCTCGCCTACAGCCTCCACCTTGCTCCTTTACACCACCAAGCCAACCGCCAAGAACCCCCCATCTTCAACCCTACCAAGCCTCCTTTTTCACTTCATGCATTACCTTACCTGAGTAGCAGCTCCCTCCAGTGTAAGTATCCTCCCCTCCGGCGTGTGTGGTATATGGTAGTGCCATGTACCCGCAGCCTTGAATAAAATATCCTAAGCTTATTTTGGCATTAGTTCCCATAGGTTGTTATCTAATTATTTTATCTAGTATAGATACTAATGCATACATAATTGTGTGGATGGTGTTATTAATTTTTAGGTAATCCCGACCTTGCGTAAGGTGTCATTGGAAGAAGCTTTCTGTGGTATTATTTTCATAGCTTGGAGGTAAATCCCAGTAATCCATAGACAGTAGAATTTTGTGTGAAAATGATAGGTTAATTGTCTAGGATAAAAAATATGCTAGGTTGAGGTTATCAAATAATTTGTATTTTTGCTGGAAAATAAAAACATGTTGTAGTTAATCTCTATGTAAATAATATGATATATAGAATTATATATGTTGCCATGTTAATATCTAATAACTTATACATGCCTCGGCAGTATTATGAAATTTAGAGTATATGCCTATGACAATATATACGGATCTTTGCTAGAGAAAAATGTATATGTCTAGGGTTAAGGTTTAATAAAAAATTTGTCGTGTTTTATGCTAGACCTACTAATGAGTTAAATGTGTTCCTAGGATTATTTCAGATAAATGTGGACTTATAGCATATTAGCTTTAGAGTATAAATATGTTTCAATGGTGATTATTACATGTCGCATGTTCTAGGGGTAGAAACGTAAATTTTGTATACCATGATTTGTATTTGAAATTTATTTGTGGAATTTGCATGAGTATTATGATATGCTAGAATTGCATGCTAGGATTGTATATGTGTACTATGTTATGTCCATGCTTAGGGGTAATATGGTCATTTGTCATACCGAAGAAATTTATTGTACGATAAATTATTGTTAGTGATTCTATTTTAGCATTTTCATGATAAATATGCTATAGAGGTAAACCTAGTAATAAAGTGAAGGAAAATGTGGTAGTTATAGGTTGAAGGGCATTTTGGTCATTAGGGAAAAAATGTGACTCAAAGTGAATAATTGGACTAGTTGACTTAAATGTTGGCCGCAGAATAATTTTAGAAATAATTAGATGGATGGGTTGAATAGTTGGAATTGGATAATTATTTGGGCTATGGCATAATGCCTAACCCTAGGTCATGTTGGATTGGAATTGTTGCGACCCTCATGGTCCTTTGGATTTGACATTAGATGATTGATTATTGTGGAGACTTTCGTGGTATCTTGGTTGATTGATTGATGGCTAAATTGTACTGTTATGGACCTTGGTATTCTTGAATAAATAACCTAGAATTTCATAAGACACTAACCACTTAAAGAGGAAGACTTGAGTTTGGAAAGAAATCTTGTGCCTCGGATTTGGGCCCCAAGTGCATAGTTTGGCCTTCGGGTCAAGGGGCCCACTTTTTCTCATAGGTATTCCATACACCCTATAGAGGGTAAGCGTACTTAAGGACTTAGGTGTTGAGGTTTAGTATGGACGACTAATATGTCATGTGGCTTCCTTGGCGAGCTTTGCCTTGGAATTGAGTGAATTAATTTGATACTATCTCCTTGATTATCATTGTCTTGGATATGGGATTGTATTCCACTCGAGAATTGATATTCAATTGATGTAACTGGATTAGACACCCACCATAATACATATGTAATAATTAGATTAGGTGTGGCTTGAACATGGTAGGATTGCTTGGAATATCAACAACTTTCCCTAATATGTTTAAAGTATGATTGTTAATACCTTAAAATGGTTATGAAATTCTAAGCATGTTTTTCTATACCGTTGCTAGGAATTTTTGATCTAACTAACGTTCTCAACTATAATGTGGGGTCATACTATGAAATTGTTGTTTCACATGTGGTGGTATACGTTAGGTTATAATTCCTTATTTGCATACTACATGCAATGTGGGTATGCTACCTCTACGAAGGCATTGTGATTTACTCAGTACAAGGAAGTTGTACTGATACTATCACTTTTCAGAAGAGTACATTTGTGGCATGCAGTGGCTAAAAAATTTTGAGAAGCATCATCCAGATGGCTAGTTGACTAAGGGAGTGAGTGGAGCCTATCCCTATTCCCCCTTTTCTTATAGTATTGTGGTGGACCGGATGAGTGTAAGGGTAAACCACTGCTCACCTTTGTGTGCCCTTTTTTAGTGTTTTTCTCGAGCTCCTATGTCACTTATTTATTAGATGATCTTATTGTACGGATAATCTCTTATTTGCAAAAACTTTGTATATTTATCGTCTTTCTCTCACTTTTATTTGATCTGACTTGTTTTGAGCCTTAGCACTTGACATAAGGAAGGTGAGGAGACCAGACTTATCTTGAGTGCAGCAGTAACACCCACTATTTTGTAATTATCACTTCCACAAAATGAAATTTTCAAGTAATGATTTTGGGGGTATTACAAATAGAAAGTTAGTAGTATAACTGAAAAGCTTTAGTTTAATGCTCATTAAAAGATATTCCTAAAAATACTAGTAATTTAACAGGCTAGAAAATTTGGGTCAAAACTATTTGAAGCGAAGGCCATTTTAGATGTGTCAAGTGGTCCAATCGGAGCAATTAGCTTGATCAAACTATTTCAACACATTTTATCTAGTTGATTTAAAATCTAAAATTTTAATGTTATCATATCAAGGCCCCATTCAATATTTGGTTGAACGAGTAGTTTTGGTCCACTATTTTAATCAATGTACTACATGCTACAAGTGTTCACCATCTTTCAGGTAGATGATTTGTGAGAATGTTTAAAACTAATTTTACATATTTTTAAAGTGAGGGTAAATAAGAAAAAATCATCAGAATAAATAATGTGAATGATAATAGAGAAATTATTCTTTCATAATGTAGGATATTTTCTTCTTACTTTGAGGATGGAAATGGTGGTTGAATGTGGTTGGTATGCTCAAAATTGTTCGACCATTTGGAAGAGATTCTCACCAAATTCTCCACCAATGATTATAAGAAGAAGGCACACAATTTTTCTTCATAGAACAACTCTAACTCACAAAGAGAGCCCTAACTCACTTGGGAGTAAGAAAGAGAATTTTGAAAGTTCTAATTCTTATTCAATCTTCAATTCTTATCATGTATAAATTGACCATCATATATATATCTACACACACACACACACACACACACTGGCCTTAGTTTACCTTTCATTAACCAAGCCCTAGCCAATCGGTCATAAAACTAGCTATATTAGCTTAGTAAGTAAAATAGTTAAACTAATACACTAAACACCTATATCATACATATAATCTTCTACAATTACAAGATAAAAGACATTACAAAGTATATATAAAATCTCAAAGATAAACAAAACCATAACTATGCAATACACGCAATAATCATGTAACCAAGCTTTGTGTCTTGTAGCTTTATCTTCAATGAAACTTTGTAACCCTTGTCTTATCCTTATCCTGTACACTAAATATATTTGGTGAATTATTCTTCTTGTAAACATATATAATATCTGCAATAATCACATAATAAAGCATTAGGAGTATTAGAGCTTTTAAGAATAATTGGTACCATCTCCAAGCATACTAACTCTTGACCTTCTATAGAAGAAGAGTGGGATTGAGATGTTCTTGCATCGTTCTTCCTTTGTAAAAGAGAATTTTCCCTCAAATTAGCATCATTATAATAAGGAGATGAACTGTCAATATTAAAATTTCTTGAAACACCCACCGTATGATTAAGGTAATTCAAATTCATAAGCATTATACCTAAATTTTCTTAATATTTTAAATGGTTTGTCAGCCTTAGGCATTAGCTTTTTTTTTCTTAATTTTTAAAATATTTCTTTTCTAAAGTGTAACCAAACAAATTTTCCTCAAGAAAACATGTTGAATTTGATTTTTTATTAACTTGAGTTTGGTATTTGGCATTATATTTCTCAATGTTGTTCTTAACTTGCTCATGAAGTTTCTTAAATAATTTAAATCTTTCTTTAGTATAATAGTTCTTAATATCATATTTCTCTAATGAAAATATATCAATAAGCAAATAATAATTAATTCCATAGAAAAATTCAAAATGACTCAATTGAGTTGAACTAGAAGGACTCCTATTATATGCAAATTCAGCATGTGTAAGTTTTATATATCAATATTTTGTACTCTTGTTAAATAATCCTCGTAGTAAAGTTCCCAAGATTCTAGTAGTCACTTTGATTTAACCATCCATATAGGGATGATGGGATGTACTAAACAATAACTTAGTACTTAACATATACCAAAGTGTTATCTAAAAGTAGATCAAAAATTTTACATCTCTATCCAACACTATACTTTTGGGAATACCATAAAACCTTACTACTTCTTTGAAATATAAGTCTATCACAAGGAATAAATTGTGTCATTTAAAAAACGTATCAACCACTACCATAATATAATTATTTCCCTCTTTCGTCCTTGGTAACCCTAGGATAAATTCCATACCAACCCCCTCCCATGGTTGACTAAGAATTAGTAAAGGAGTATACAAATCCTCTCTTACTCTTTTAATGAGTCACACATCTCCCAATAATAGCTTGTACTAATTTTATCACTCATGGCCAATGGAAATGGTCTTGTAATGTTTCCATAGTTTTATGCACACCAAAACAAGTAGCTATACCCCCTCATGCACATATTTAACAAGTAAATTAAGAACACTGGACTTAGGTATATACAACTTTTTAAGCTTGAAAATAAAATCATCTTGAAGCAAATAATTACCATAAATGTGATTATGTTTTCATGCATCATAAATCTCAAAGAAATCTTCATATTTTGCATATAATTATTTGGACATTTCAAAACCTATTAGCTTAGCATCCAACATAACAAGTATCAAATATCTTCTCAATAATGCATTTGCCACCACATTTTCTTTACCATTGAGATGTTTGACACAAAACATGAAGGATTGTAAGAAACTAACCCATTTTTCATGCTTAGGACTAATTTTCTTTTATTTCTGCAAATATTTCAAACTTTCATGGTACAAACAAAAACAAATGGTTTAGGTTTCAAATAATGGCTCCATATTTATAAGCTTCTTATGATGTCATAGACTTATTTATCATACACGGAGCAATTCAATTTGGCTCCATTTAATTTTTCAAATGTAACTTCAAAAGACTTATCAAAGTTAGGAAAGGATAATACAGGTACATAACATAGCTTTACCTCTAAACTCTCAAAGTTTGTAGTTGCATCCTCTTCCCATTAGAATTTGCCTTTATTCATGAATGTGTAATTGAAGTAGGAGAATCTCCCTTATAAGTAAACAATAAGGATAATATACTTACTAATTTTCCCAAGATAGAAGAATTCAAAACTCTTCTTACGTGGGTTAATGAGTAAGCAAGATTATTGGAAGCCATGCAAAGCCACGTAAGACCAAAATACAACCATCAACTCCACGTTCCATTGGCTCCATTATGGCTTCATTATGGATCCACAAAGGCACATTTTTATGGCTAGAATATGGCTCCATGAAACCAGGACTACTCTCGACCACACACTACACATTTCAACCAATTATGTGCCTTTGAAGCAACCATTTTGTGGGAAGGTTTTAAGGAGCATTAGAAAGATAATTATGGGAAGATCAAGGAATCAAATCAATATTGAATTATGGAAGAATAAACCCTCATTTTGGCCCTCAAATCCAACCTGCTGAGGGGCCATCCATTCATCCATCAACTTTCACTCAACTTGGTTTTTACCTTTATTAGTTAAGCATGGTTAAAGAGTATTTTTAAACTTTACTAAAGTGTAATTTGTGTTTTCTAATTACTTATCATAGGTTTTAAGTATCAGCCATCATGTGATGGGGGATAAACCATTTTGACATTCAGTTAGTAGCTTATCAACCTTAGTGTGTGTGTACTAGTATAACCTATGGTTGGGGTGCAACTAAATCTTTTCACTATCAGTTAGATGTATAATTATAATTTGCAAAAGCATAATACACTATATATAGAGGTAAATAGATAAATAAATTGGTAGTTCTTTCAACCAAAAAATTATTAGTTGTTTAAACAACAAAACCTCCACAAGACTTAGAGTTAGTCTTGTTTATTCCTCTAAAATCTTACATCATTTATGCCAAGAGTTGATACCTTATTTGTTTAGTGCAAGTGCTTAATATTTTAGGTATTTCAATATTATGTTTTCTCTTCCTCATCTTAATCCCTTCTAAATTTTCTATTTTGTTGGAATATCACCCAATTCCATCATTAATGCTTTGCTTAATCCAATATTTTTGGCATTATACATTAGTAATTGACATGGTAGTAATTGAAAAGTCCTTGATGAGTCTTATCTAAAAATTTTATAGCCTGTGGAAACTCCAAGAATGATGAATATCTTTGGGAATAGGAAAATCTTGAATAGCTTGAATCTTTTTTGGATTCACTTTTATACCTTTGCTACTTACAATATAACCATGAAAACCAACACTCAAAAGCATAAAGTCACATTTTTTCATAGAGTTTAGATTCCCTTAAATTTATCAAATAATCTCCTCAAATGAAGATGATCACACTTAATTTCACTATAAACAAGTATATCGTCTAAGTACATCACAATGAATTTTCAAAAAAAAAAATACAAAAATTGCATTTATTAGTCTCATAAATGAACTAGATGCATTACACGAATCAAAAGGCATCATAGTTCATTCATTAAAGATCATGTTTCATTTTAATGGGTTTTTTGTTTCATTCATTACCTTCCTTTGTCATCATTTAATGATATCCACTCCTTAGATTAATTTTTTAGAATACTTATGCCCCCACATAATTCATCTAACATGCTATCTATTCTTGGCATAGGAAATTAATATTTGATAGTTTTATTATTCATAACTCTAGAGTTAATACACATGGGCCATGTGCCATCTTTTTTCAAAATAAGTAATTTAGGTACACAACATGGGCTCACACTCTCTCCCACATACCATTTTCTTATGAGCTCTTGTATTTGTTTTTGTAATTCCTTGGCTTCTTTCGAATTACATCTATATGCAGGTCGATTAGGTAAAAACACATCGGGCATTAAGTTTATATAATGTTATATTTCTCTTTTGGTTGGTAAGTCATTAGAAAATACATTATGATAATCATCAATAATCTCATTTAATCGCGCATTACTATTATTTTTACCACCTTATAGGGATTTTTGAAAATCAAAACATAACAACTACCTTTTCCTTTATACCTTCTATACAACCTTTTCATGTGAAAATAAAAGGTTTTTATTCTTAACTATGCTATCATTATCACACTTACAGGTTTTAAGTTTGTATTTTTTCTTATATTTATCAATGATATACCATTAGTAATACCATTGCAAATAACACATCTATCATATTGTCATGGTCTGCCTAATAAGATTCCACATGCATCTATAAGCAAGAAATCACATAACACATCACTTGTGTTCTTGGAATATAGCTGCTATGGGGAAACATCTATGGAATATTTTTCAGGAAAAGGACTCCTTATGGATTAAATGGATCCATACTTATTTCATAAAATAGAAAATTATGGTGTTGTGTAATCTTCCTAGTACAACCTCTTGGATCCCGCATAACATTTTTACTTTAAGGCCCTGGTTGCTTCCAGTATTCTAGCTGTTGCAGGTAGGTGGAATCTATAAAATCTCAGATTTTTATGATACCACATGAATTAATGCTCCCAAAGTGTGATGGTGGAAGGCTGTTTGGTCCAACCCTGCTGCTCCAAAACATAAATTTTTCTGCTGGCTTGTTGCTTATTCTAGGCTACCTACAAAGGACTATTTGGTTAAATTTCTTCCTTCCATTAACATACAATGTTGTTTATGTCTTCAAGAGGAAAGCATCAATTATATTTTATTTCAATGTCATGGCTTGAAACAGCTATGGGAAGCCATCAGAAATACTTTCAGAGAAAGAAGATAGCACCATTCATGGTAGGCAATGTTGAGAACCATATCCTGTTCTCAAAATAGAGGTGTAGCTAAGGCACAATTCAGGTGTGTTTTCTATGCTATTAGCATTTATGACATTTGGAAAGCTAGAAATGCATGTATTTTCTAAAAGATTAGATGGAATTTGAAAAGGATAGCTAATCAAATTTCCATTGTTATGTCATCAATTTATAATAACTCTACAAAGAGTGCTAAATTTAGTAGTTTCTTAGGTCACATAGATCAATTCTATAGACTCGGATGTACCTTTTCTTAATGACATAATATTTCTATTTTATAAAAAAAAAACATTACCAATTCAAAATAAGATTAGGGTTTTCTTGGTTATCTTGAATTTTCTTTCTTTGTTGAGCTATTAAAGAGAATAGGGCTTTAGATGTGGCATTGTACCTAATACCAACTCCTTCACCATCCTCTCATTAGCCACATTTGCATACGATCCACTATCAATGATAAGTTGATAAACCGTGTCCCCTACTCTTCCTTTGGTCTTAAATATATTCTCTCATCAATTAGGTTTCTTATCAACTTGATTTTGAATAAATCTTTGAAAAACATAACAAGCAATTCCCTCATCCTCAAATTCACTTGAAATTACTTCTCTTCATCACAAGTCTTCGTAGCTTCAATCTCTTGAATGGACAACATTCTTTGGTTGGAAAATTCTCTATAAAAGTGTCTATATCCTCAAAAATTAAAGCATTGCTTCATTGAATTTGTCCTTGCTTTTTATAAACATATGTAGTACTTGAGGCACCCAACCCATACTTGGTATCATATGTATTCAAGTAGTACTTTTTAGAAGAAGCAATTTTCTTGGTATGAGGCTTAGTGGACTTGATTTGCTTTTCAAATCTCAAAGATTGCTTAATCATCTCATCAATAGAGTCATATAAATAAGTTTCAACTTTATCTAGAATCATATTAATGACACCTAGAAATCTAGTACATGTTGGTTATTTTTTCTCATGAATATCACATATATGTGACAATCTCTCAAAATCCCTAAAATATTCTTCAATAGTTAGAAGTCCTTGGCTAAGAGTTGTCAATTTAATATAATTATCTTGCTCATAATCCTTAGGTACAAATTTCTTTCTCAAATATTTTTTAAGCTTTTTCTAAAATTTGATTTTAGATTTTTCTTCTCTTTATCTAGTCCTTTTCAAGTTATCATATCATATCCTAGCAAACTTCTTAAACTTAAGAGGAGCTTGCTTACACTTTTTCTCATCATGGTAATCTTTGAATTCAAATATAGCATCTAATTCATGTAACCACTCAAGAAATAATCAAGTTTACTATCAAAATTAGGAAGATCAAGTTTTATAAATTTATCTTCTCTATGATGATGTCTCGGTTGATGGTCATAGAATGGTCGATTGCTCCCGCTTCCTTATGACTCTTCTTTATCGTCTACACATGAATTTAGATAAATTCCTCTTGCTGGATTAGATTGCATTACTGCATAAAATTGTAGTCTATATATCCGGAACTCTTTTTGCTCTTGCACATTGTAGACCAGATCTTGCTTAGCAAATTGTGACTCAATCATTTGAAATTGAGATTACATAGTAGGAAGTTGTCTTATTTGAGCATTGGTTGCATCTATATTGGTTGAAAGCTTTTGGATTACTTCAAAAATAGCTTTAAAATTCTTCTCCTCCTCCAGTAGTGTCGAATTAAAAACACACTTCAACAAATGGTTAGTACTTTTAGAGTTTTGGTTAGGAAACCCAAGTCAAAGATGGCTACCTCTCTACCTTTGGTTGGTTCTTATTGGATATTTTGACTTGAATGGATTAACCACAATTCTAAAATTCAAATATATCACAAACACACATTGATTTTCACACCAAATAAGTTTCTTGTTAAGTTCTTGATATATACTTCAACAAAAACAAATCTTAGTTACTTGATGTATTTCAAACATTCATGCATGTTTTTAATGTCATATTGTGTAGTATTATTAAAGAAATATTGAAACATTAACCTACATGCACTATACATAGGAAAATCTCAAAATAACCTATCCAAATTATGGAGTACATATGGTTTAAGGTTCAATAAGTAGAAGGCACACAATCAACACAAATCTTTCATGCTTCAAGAATTATTATCTCATGATTATTAGGTAATGAATAAACTATTTCACCATCCTAATTTTCTTACAAACGGTAAGTAATAACAATTTAGGATTTATACTTATTCACGTGGAAGATCATGCAGAACAAGTCTTATCAAGATAAATAAAACATAATTGAACAATACACATGGTTTACCTCCCTAGATCATTCGAAAACCTAGCATGCATCCATCTATCATTATTTGTTCTTGTCATACTAAAATTCAATAATGATCTCAAGATCATAACACCTAACTACCTATCCTATTTCACATTCAAATATGGATAACTACACGCGCAAGATCTTGCCACAAATTGTAATATCCCCAAATTGTAAAACCTAAAGTTTAATTATTAATCCTTATTTGGAATAAATTAATCTTAAATTATAATATAAATATTTTGTGGACTTTGGATTTATAAAATACATATAATTATTTAATAAATTAAAATAAATATTATATTAATTTATCATAATCCTTTTTATTTAAATAATTTCTAAAACCCTATTTTACTAAAATTATCCTCTTAAATTAATACTTTAAATTTTAAATAAATTAATTTATTAAAATAATTTCTAGCCCTAATTTTAAAAATTATTTTATTTTTCTTTTACCATTTCTCCTTTCTCCCTTTTTCTTCTCCTTTTCCCATCCTTTTTTCCTTTTCCTTCTTTCCTTCCTTCCTTGGGCCGACCAAACTACTTCTCCCCTTCCTTCCCCCGCTAGGTCACTGGCCTACCCCTCTTCTCACATGGCCTAGTCTTCTACGTTTTTCTCCTTTCCCTCTTCTTGTCCCTTCTTTCTTTCCTTTCTTCCTTCCCTAGTTAGGCCAAACCAACCCTTCTTCTTTATTTTCTCCTTCTTCCTCACATGTAGACCGACTTTCCTTTCTTTCTCCCCCGCTTAGCCTGCCTCCCCTCTCTTCTTCTATTTTCTTCTCCCCTTTCACATCAAGCCAAGCCCTGATGCCTACACCTACTCACCCTGCAACTCTTTGCCCCGTACCTACCATTGCAACCCTTCCCTCTCCATCTCCCTCCCTCCCTTTCCATTCCATTTTGAGCTAAACGCCCCTTGCACAGCTCCCCACATGCCTTCCCTTTCCCCTTTTCTTCCTTTCTTCTCCCTACCACCCTTCCCCAAACTACAACACCTCCCCCTATAGCCACTTACCCTATATGACCTCAACCTGCCCTTCTCTCCCTCTTTTTTTCTTCTTCTCCTTTGCCCATTTCTTAGCCCTCAAGCTATCCTTCTCCCCCCTGCTGAGCCATCTTCTCCTTTCTTTCATTATTCTCCTCTTCTTCCTTATTTTTGATTTGCCGCCCCCAACCACCACACCAACTCCCTTACCTCCCCTACTTCCTCCCTACATCACCCAACAGCCACCACAAGCCCCTAGACCCCACTTGTCCCCTTACTTTCCTTTTCTTCTCCTTCTCGACACCCACCCTGCACCACCATCTTATGTTGTTGTCACCCCTCTTCTGTCACCGTAGAAGCCACCCCTCAACCACCTAACACCACCCCTACCTCAGCATGCTTGAGATCTCCCCTACAACCCCTCCTTTCTCCTCTCCTTTTTCTTTCCTTCCTTCTTCTCCCCCTTCTTTGCACCTACTTTCCCACCCTTTCCACCACCATCTCCACTGCCCTGAGCCTCCACTCTCCAAACCCCAGCCGCCATCTACACCCTACCACCCTTCTTACACCTAGCCACCACCCTAACTCTTCCCTTAACCCAACACCGAAGCCTCCCTTTCCACCCTTAATTTAATAAGCTCTTTGATAAATTAAAAAAATTCCTTTTAATTTTCTACTACTAATATGCTAATTTTTATATTATTTTTATGTAGAAATTTTACTAATCAAAGCTTCAAATTTTTAATCAGGGTACCGGTAAAGTTTAGTTATTACAGGAAATAAGGTAACCATTATACCCTACTAAAATTTGTGGATATATGTATGCTAGCACATTAGGGTTTTAGAATATGTTTGTGTGCATATTATGTGATGTTAAGCATATCATGATTTGTAATGTGTGTTGGAAGTTGAAATGAAAAACATTTTATATTATGAAATGTGTCATGTGTAGAGATGATGATTAAGGAATGAGCCTTGTTGTTAATAATGATATTAGATACATGTATATGTCATGATAAGTAAATATGGCCATTTGTAGTAGAGATAATGCTAATATGAGCCCTAAGGGTATTTTTGTAATTTACTTGTATATAGGGTGTGGCCTAAATATGTGTGTATGGTAGGCAATAATAGATATTCATCATGAATAATAATGGCTGGTAGTGTTAGATGATGCATGTGGACCATGGGTAACAATATTTTATGTGTTAGGGGTATCTTAGTAATTATTTATGAAAAGGGGCAATTTTGATAACTTTATAAGTAAAAAGGGTAGTTTGGTAATTTGGCATGTGAAAAGGGTAATTTGGTAATTTAGTAAATAAGAAAGGTATTTTATTAATTTTGCTTCGGAAATTGGTAACTTAAGAAATTTTATTAATAAAAAGGGTGAATTGGTAATTAAATCACTCAAAGGGGTATTTTGTTAATTCAATAAATAAAAAAGTGTATTTTGATAATTATATAAGTATAAAGGGTAATTTGGTAATTTAATAATAGTGAAGGGTAATTTGGTAATTTAAAGAGATTTTTGGTAATTTAACAAGTATGAATGGTGCTTTGGTAATTATACACGTATGAAGGGTAATTTGGTAATTTAGCAAGTAAAAAGGTATTTTAGTACATAGGCAAGCAAGAGGGGTAATTTAGTAATTTTGTAAGTTAGAAGAGGTAAATCAATAATTTACATATAACATGACATATGATCTAATGAACCTTCCTAATAAGTCATAAGAGATATTAAACAATAGAGTAAGGGTTTATGGCCTTAGTATCACTTATTTAAGTATATGCATGTATATTATAAGGATAAGGGTATGCTAGTAAATTGGTGAGTATCATAAGAAAAATGCATGGCTTAGGGTTGAATAGATAATTAAGGGTGTGTTATTATGTCAATTTCATAATCATGCAAGAGGTGCCTTAATTGTTAGTTATGCATGAAAATATGTGTTGGATGTGTTAGAAGTACATGTGAGGGTTTATGTGTGTAGTGAGCCTTGTTGTGTAGAGTACTTAATTCCATGACCAGTAATATATTTATGATACGATAACCTATTATGGCATGTGAATAAATGAAAATGAATTATGTGATGAAAATAGATGATAAGATGAAGCCTTAGCCTTAGGGGCTTTTTGGTCATTTTGACCTAAAGTGCCTAAGTATAAGATTTGGAACCTAGGTTGCCCTTAGTGGACTATCTAAGTTAACAGATTATGATGGAAACCTGTTAGGGTTTCTCAAAAAGGATCGAAGTATAATCGAGTGTGGGGTTCGATTCGTCGAGATCAGCCTAAGGAATTTCCCAAAGGAAGATCTAAGAACTCAGAGCACAGTATTAGAATGGCTACTGAATTTGAGAAGTAAGAACGATCAAGAATCGATCGAAGAGAAGAAGTAGAAGAAGCAGAAAAGTGCGAGTGAGAGGTTCGCTAGAGAGAACGCGAGAGAGAGTTCGAGAGAGAGAAAGAATCAGATTCACTTTTTCATTCAACCAAAAGTTCTCCCGTAAGTTCTGTATAAGCCATATTTATATGGCGTACAAGACTCATACAAATACATGACGCAGACTACATACTCAGCCAACAATCAGCCCAAATAAACAACGGTTGGGTCGACGGCTGAATCAATCCAAAACATTACAACTTTATGCCCCAAAATTACAAAGAAATAATTATACATTCAATTCCCATCAGCTAAGAATAATTTAGCTAATTATGGTTACTAAGGGATGATTAACCCACAGTCCAACTAACCCATGAACCATGGATCGGGTGGCGGGTTATACAACCAACTTAATCCCCATTAGCCAACTTTGCCGGCAACTGCATCACATGGGATTTCATATCATAAAATAAATTTCTGCAACAAAACCTCAGCAGCTTCAACAACTTTAATTCCATCCTCCATGTGTTGCATTAATTCCCCCTAATCAAGCACAGAATAAGACAAATAATTATAAATACAAAATGATTCATAGCAATTAACAGAATTAATTAAATACAAATTTTGGAGATTCATATCATTCCCCTCTTCTTGAAAATGGTTCGCCTCTGAAACCTGAGTAATACCCATAAATGGACTAAGATCAGCAACATTAAAAGAGTTACTAACATTCCCAAACTTAGCAGGTAAATCAATCTTATAAGCATTATCATTAATTTTCTCTAACATAGTAAAAGGTCCATCTCCCCTAGAATCTAATTTTGATTTTCTAAGGTTTGGAAGTCTTTCCTTCCTAAGATATACCCAAACTAAATCCCCAGGTTTAAAAACCATTTTTCTTCTCCTTTTATTAGCATTCTTAGCCATTTGTTGCACCTTGTTAGTGATTTGTTGACTTACAGATTCATGCAACTTCTTTATATTATTAGCACAAGATTCAGCATCAAAATTTTGCAATTCAGCATTAGGTAAAGGACTTAGACCTAAAGGAGTCAAAGGATTAAAACCATACACAATTTCGAAGGGAGTCTTATTAGTTGTAGAATGAAAATTTCTATTATAAGCAAATTCTACCCGAGGTAAAACATATTCCCACTGTTTAAGATTCTTTCCAAGGACAGCTCTTAACATATTACCCAATGTTCTATTTACTACCTCTGTTTGTCCATCAGTTTGAGGGTGACAAGTTGTGGAAAATAATAATTTAGTCCCTAATTTTCCCCATAAAACCTTCCAAAAATGACTCAGGAATTTAACATTTCTGTCTGAAACTATGGTCTTAGGTATGCCATGTAATTTAACTATATGAGAAAAAAATAATTCAGCCACAGTCATAGCATCATTGGTCTTATTACAAGGTATAAAATGAGCCATTTTACTAAACCTATCTACTACAACCATTATTGAATCCTTAGCCCTATTAGTTCTAAGTAAGCTTAAAATAAAATCTAAAGAAACATCAATCCAAGGTTGATTAGGTACAGGCAATGGAGTATATAACCCAAAAGGTTTTGATGTAGTTTTAGCCTGTCTACAAGCCACACAATTAACACAATATTTCAACACATCCTTTTTCATGGGAGGCCAATAAAAATGATCAGTTAATATGTATAAAGTCTTTTGAAATCCTAAATGTGACATTAACCCACCATTATGAGCTTCTTGAATTAAAAATCCTCTATATGAACACTCAGGAATACATAACCTATTTTCCCTAAACAAATAACCTTCAGATATATAATATTTTCCCTGTGTAGAAATTTCACACTTCTTATAAATTTCCTTAAAATCAAGATATTCCAAATATAAAATCTTAATACAAGAAAAACCCAGCAAAGTAGTATCTGTAGCATTTAATAAAGCATATCTCCTCGATAAAGCATCTGCAACTACATTATCACTTCCTTTTTTATACTTAATCATGTAAGGAAAGATTTCAATAAACTCAATCCATCTACCCTGTCTCCTATTTAACTTTGATTGACTTTTTAAATATTTAATAGCCTCTTGATCAGTATTAATCACAAATTCTCTAGGTCATAGGTAATGTTGCCAAACTTCTAAAGCTCTTACTAAAGAAAACAATTCTTTTTCATAAGTAGAGTAATTTAAAGTACTACCATTTAATTTCTCACTAAAATAAGCTATTGGTTTACCCTCTTGGGAAAGTACAGCCCCTATTCCTAACCCTGAAGCATCACAATCTAATTCAAACATCTTTTCAAATTCAGGAAGGCTTAACACAGGTGCCTGGGTTAATTTATTTTTAAGTGTGTCAAAAGATTTTTACTGTTCTAAAACCCACTTAAATCCACTCTCTTTCTTTGTTATGGCAGTCAAAGGAGCAACTATAGTACTAAAATTCCTAAAAAATCTCCTATAGAAAGAACACAACCCATGAAAACTTCTTACTTCAGTTACACTCTTTGGTACAGGCCATTCTTGAATAGCTTTAATTTTGTCTTTATCCACAGATATGCCATCTTTTCCTACCACAAATCCTAAGAAAACCACATTTTCTAGACAAAACCTAGATTTAGTTAAGTTAGCATACAATTGTTCTGTCTTAAACACATCCAAAATAATCCTTAAGTGTTTCAAGTGTTCTTCTAAAGATCTACTATATATAAGTATGTCATCAAAATAAACAACCACAAATTTTCCAATAAAATTTCTCAAAACATGGTTCATAAGTCTCATAAAGGTACTGGGTGCATTGGATAATCCAAAAGGCAGTACTAACCATTCATATAATCCAAAATTAGTTTTAAAAGCTATCTTCCATTCATCTCCTAGTTTCATCATAAGTTGATGATATCCACTTTTTAAATCTATTTTTGAAAAAATGACAGCACCATGTAAGAGATCCAACATCTCATCAAGTCTAGGTATAGGATATCTATACTTTATAGTTATTTTATTTACTGTCCTACTATCTATACACATTCTCCAACTACCATCCTTCTTAGGTACTAGTAATACTGGAACTGCACATGGACTCATTGATTCCTTAATGTATCCTTTACTTAGTAATTCAGAAACCTACGTTTTTAATTCCTTAACATCTTCAGAATTAGCCCTATAAGCAGGTTTGTTTGGTATAATAGCTCTTGGAACAAAATCTATTTGATGTTCTATTCCCCTTAATGGAGGTAATCCACTAGGAATGTCCTCAGGAAACAACTCATTATAGTCTTCCAATAATTGTCGCACAACAACAAGTACTTCCTCACTTATTCCTAATTGACACTCATAACACTCTTTATAAACCATCAAATACACATTTTCCTGTCTCTTGATAGCCTTTCCTACATCCTTACTCTTAGCATAAAATCCAGATGTTCCCTTAATTTCTTTTGAACTAACCTCAGTCTCCAAATTCTGCTTAGATAATTCCTTATAGTCAGACTTAATTTTAATTTGGTCTTCAAAAATCTCTTTTGGAGTCATTGGTGCTAAAACAATCTTCCTATCATCCTTATGTACGTATATATGTTTTTATGACCATCATGTGTTACCCTCCTATCATATTGCCAAGGTCTACCTAATAATAAGTGAGCAGCATGCATTGGAACTATATCACACAAAATAGAGTCCTCATATTTTCCTAATTTTAAGTTTACTAAAACTTGTTGACTAACTTTTACATCTCCTAATTCATTAAGCCACTGTAATCTATATGGTTTTGGGTGTTTAGTGGTTGGTAATCCTAACTTAGACACTAATAAAGTACTAGCAGCATTGATACAACTACCACTATCTATAGCCATATTAAAACATTTATCATCGATCAAACATCTAGTGTGAAATATATTTTCTCTTTGTATTGCATTAGAATCAGGTAATTTATTACTATTTAAAGTCCTGTGCACTACAAAAAGATCTCTACTTATTGGTAGTTCTATTTCTTCTTTTGATTCACTAGTATCTTCACTAACCAAACTAGTCTCCAAATCTTCCTCCTCAAATTCAGATTCTATGTCTCCAGATTCTATAATTAAAATATTCCTCTTGTTTGGACAATCAGAAGCTGTATGTCCCAATCCTCCACACCTAAAACATTTAATATCTCTAGTTCTGTTTGGACCACTCACAGGGTTTGTTATTACATTTCTACCCTTTTCAATTTTATGTCCTTCCTTTCCATCATTGTTTCTACCTCTAGACTCAAGTCTCCCATTATTCCTCAATTTCCAGAAGTAGTTCCCCCAAAATTCCTTCGCACTGTACCCTTTATCCCAATCCTAGGGGGTTTATATTGTCTAGTCTTCTTTATCTGAATCTCTATCTTAGTAGCTATATTCACCATTTCACTTAAAGTCCCATAAGGATATAATTCTACTTTATCAGCTATTTCATAGTTTAACCCACTCAAGAATCTAGCCATGGTAGCGTCATCATCCTCAATAACTCCTGTTTTAATTATCAAAACTTCTAATTCCTTAAAATATTCATCCACTGTCCTAATTCCTTGAATTATTGTTTGTAACCTTTTATGTAATTCCCTATAATAATAATTTGGAACAAATCTTTTCCTCATCAAAATTTTAAATTCATCCTATGTCTGTATGGGTGGTTCTCCACACCTATGTCTAGTTAAAATGAGATTATGATACCAAGAGGAAGCATACTCAGTAAACTCCACTATGGCTGCCTTAATTTTCTTATCATCCGAGTAATTATGACATTCAAATACTAACTCTATCTTTCTTTCCCATTCAAAATAATAATCAGGGTCATTTCTGCCATTGAACCTAGATATACTAAGCTTAAGATTACTTAGGTTCCTATCAACGAAGTCTACATCCCTTTCTTGTCTATTATTCTGACTAGGTCTCCTATCACTATTGTTGGATACTTGGTCCTCTAATTCTTCTAGATTAGCTATGGGTGGAATTCTGATCCTAGGGTCCATAGGAGCCCTTCCTAATACCCCTGCCTGGTGAGCTTCAACTCTAGTATGTCGTAATTCATTAATTCTTACTTCTTGTTCTCCTATTCTTTGTTCTAAGTTAGCAGATAACACAACAAATTGAGCAGTCATTTGTTCTTGAAAATTCCTAAGGGTTTCTAATAAATCAATACTAGAAATGGAAACAGATTGATTAACAGATTGTCCGTTGTTAGACATTATTAATTTTCCTTATTATTCTCAATTAAGCACAATTATAGACAACCAACAAGATCAAAAAGATAGTAATTAAGCGATCTAATTATAAGAATATCACGTATCAAATAATATCAGAGATATATCAGCAACACAAACTATACAGTAATTCCAGGTAAGTATTGAATCGAAAGTAATAGATAGCTTAAGAAAGAAACGATATTACCGCGAGCACTTAAACAAGTAATCCAATTACTAAATAGGACCCCTCTTCTTGAAGGCGTTACTCCTTTCCAAAATCAAAAAGGTTCGCTAGTTATTTCTCCTGTACACTTATTAATCATGACAGAATAATATCTTGAAAAGAATTTGTAACTTAGTTACCACAGATAGCAGTACGTAACGAGATAAGGTTTGAATTTACCAATCGGGAAGTATTTCTCAAGAATCGTCAAGATTCAAAATTCTTGACCAAACCCTAACCGAAAAATTGTCCAAATGATTTAGGGTTTTTCCAAGAACTTTTGAAACAACAGATGCAACGCTCCGGTCTCCGACTTAAATGCGACGGAATCCTTCAAATTCCTTCGTCAATCGCAAACTCTAAATTTTGCACTTCAGAAATATGGATTAGTGAAACCGACAAATAATAAACCAAGAGTAAAAAGAACTTAGTAACAAACAATTAAACCACGAGCACTCGAATAATCGAGGTTCTGATACTAAATGATGGAAACTTGTTAGGGTTTCTCAAAAAGGATTGAAGTATAATCGAGCGTGGGGTTCGATTCGCCGAGATCAGCCTAAGGAATTTCCCAAAGGAAGATATAAGAACTCAGAGCGCAGTATTAGAACGGCTACTGAATTTGAGAAGTAAGAACGATTAAGAATCGATCAAAGAGAAGAAGCAGAAGAAGCAAAAAAGTGCGAGTGAGAGGTTCACCAGAGAGAACACGAGAGAGAGTTCGAGAGAGAGAGAGAATCAGATTCACTTTTTCATTCAACCAAAAGTTCTCTCGTAAGTTCTGTATAAGCCATATTTATATGGCGTACAAGACTCATACAAATACACGACGCAGACTACATACTCAGCCAACAATCAGCCCAAATACTCAGCCCAAATAAACAACGGTTGGGTCGACGGCTGAATCAATCCAAAATATTACAACTTCATGCCCCAAAATTACAAAGAAATAATTATACATTCAATTCCCATCAGCTAAGAATACTTTAGCTAATTATGGTTACTAAGGGATGATTAACCCACAGTCCAACTAACCCATGAACCATGGATCGGGTGGTGGGTTATACAACCAACTTAATCCCCATTAGCCAACTTTGCCGGCGAATGCATCACATGGGATTTCATATCATAAAATAAATTTCTACAACAAACCTCAGTAGCTACAACAACTTTAATTCCATCCTCCATGTGCTGCATTAATTCCCCCTAATCAAGCACACAATAATACAAATAATTATAAATACAAAATGATTTATAGCAATTAACAGAATTAATTAAATACAAATTTTGGAGATTCATATCAGATTACTTAATAATAACAAGAGGAAATAAAAATGAATCAGTATGTGATTAATGAATTTCTTGTGCTCACCTTAATTAAGATACTAATAATTAATATGGAAGACCTCAAGATCGGGAATTGTGGCTCTTTAGGGGTTGCTACCCTAAAGATATGGTTTAGCCCACGACTACTCTGGATTTTTTTGGTGTCCTTTAGTACCCTAACCAGGCCCTACATCTTACTCTATTTAGCTCTACAAAGCTACTTATGGGGTATGCATACTTATGGATTAGGTGTTGTTGTTAGTAGGATATTATGTTTCCTCATGCACTAGTGTGACCTAGCTACCTTTACGTTCTTGGGTTGATGGTTAGAGAGTACTATGCTACTTGTATGCACTAGTATGACCAGTGTACCTTTGTGTCTCCAGGTTTGTGATCTCCCCCTCGAGTTAAATAAATTGATTTGATGTGCTAACTAAATGAAAAAATATTAATTTTTAAAGTGGAAGATTATAGAGCTAGGCTCAAACTGATCCACTGGTAAGAATAGTGGCAATGAGCATTTTGCCCTAGAGATCGGTCTATCAGCAAATAATAGTAGCTCGGTGCATTCTGCCCTAGAGTGTATTCCAATCCACCACCTACAATAGTGGGGGACTCCAAACTCAATAAACCAAAATATGGATGATAATAAATTATGAAAAAGATATTAATCATTTATAGTGGAACACCACATGAGTTAGGCCCAGACCGATCCATCAACAATGATAGTGGCAGGGATCATTCTACCCTAGAGACCGATCCACCGACAAGTAATAGTGGCCAAGTGCGCTCTACCTAGGAGTGTATTTTTGATCCATTGTGTAAATTATGTTATGTCCTTCTAAGCCTTAGCACTTGGTACAAGAATGATAGAAGAAAACTGGTCTCGTACTAATTGTGGCGGTAGCATCCCTAAAATTTACCGTATTTGCTTTCGCTTAACTTTTAATAAAATAAATTTTTCAGTAGTGAATTTTGGGGGCGTCACACAAATAATTAAGAACTCGATGAACACACTCAATAACTAACAAGAACCTAGTTATGTTGCCATTTGTGGTGCATTTGATCGATTTAATGTCAAGGAAGGGATCTACTCTAATGGTTGGGGATTCAAGATGAAAAACCAATATGGATTTGACACCAAAATTGATGTGGAAAATAATGGAGAAATAATTCTTTCACAATGTTGATTTTTTTTTCTTCCTTTGAAGATGATAATGGTGGTTGAATGGGGTTAGTATGCTTGAAATTGTTGGATGGATTGGAATATATTCTCACTAAATGCTCCACCAATGATTTTGAAAAGAAGACACATAATTTTTCTTCATAGAAGAACTCTAACTCATGAAGAGAGCCGTAACTCACTTGGGAGAAAGAAAGAGAATTTTGAAAATTATAATTCTTATTCGATCTTCAATTCTTAATATGTATAGCCTAACCATCACACACACACACACACACACACACACACACACACACACACACATATATATATATATATATATATATATACATACACACACAGTGGTCTTAGTTTACCTTTCACTAACCAAGCTCTAACCCAACCAGTCTTAAAATTAGCTAGATTAGCTTAGTTAGTAAAAGAGTTTAATACTCTAAACACCTATATCATACATATAATCTTCTACTATTACAAGATCCAAGACATTACAATGTATACATAAAATCTCAAAGCTAAATAAAACCATAACCATGAAATACATGCAACAATCATGTAACCAAACTTTGTCTTCTATGAAACTTTGTAACTCTTATCTTGTACACTAAATATCTTTGGTGAATTCTTCTTCTCGCAAACATATATAATATTTGCATGAATCACATTATAAAACATTAGTAGTATTAAGGTTTCTAAGATGAATTGGTACCATCTCCAAGTATGTTGACTATTGATCTCCTATACAAGAAAAATGGGATTGAGATGCTCCTACATCAATAAAATATAAAATTAAGTATAATTTTTAAATATGTATGAAAAACAAAAGAGAGTATCAGTTAGTAGTATCAAACAATATTTGTTCTCATTCCATATATTATATTTTCAAGGGCTTTAAAATCATCAAAATTAATAAAAATAATTAAAATAAAATTAATAACAATGATATGCTATAATTTTTATAGTTGTATTCTTTATTTAATTTTTTATAAATGATTTTCTTCATTAGATATTTATAAAAAAAAATACTTAATGGTAAGTTCATATAAATAAAGTAAAAAAATTGTTTTATAAATAAATATCTTGTATATACTTTAAGAGAATAAATGAAGAACTAATTACAATTTATGTTCATTAGATATATAGATGTGTTATTTTTTCTATTTAAGTCAGTCATACTTTTTTCTATAAATTAAGTCAATTTTCAAATGTAACTTCATAATTATACTATTTTTATGATAAATAACTTAGTTTTATCTTATTTCTCTCCCCAATTTCCCCCCATCATCGATCCTATTCATAAAAATACAAAATACTTTATGTGGATTGGATGCACACACACCAAAAAATAAGTAATTTACATAAGCCACACAAGAATTAAATTGAAATAACAAGAATAATTTCATGAATTTGAGGGTTAGGGTTTCGATTTAGGGGTTTTTATTTTCATGATTTAGATTAGGGTTTTGATTCACAATTTTATGGGGATATTAATGATGGATTAAAGGCTAATGGTTGGGGTTAATTATGGTGGTCCATGTTTAATAGTGTGATACTTTGTTCCTGACTAGACCTAATTATGTGTAATAATATGAAAGTGTATTATATTATGTTTAGTTATTTACATAAATTATTGTAGGATATTTTTATGAATTCAAGATCATTTGGGGTGATTATATAGTAGTTATGATTTTGTAACTAGACGCACTTTCTTTATAAAATATTAATCATGTGAGTTAACTTTTACGTTACACCTTGAAACAATTATAATAAAATTTAATTTTGGTCCTAAATGGTTTAAAATATAAATATGTAACTTTTAATTTTATTTTGTTTGTGTTCACTATCCATTTTGAATTTTATAAGCAAAATATGTAATTGAGGTATTCTTATTAAAACTCCAATAAAATGTGTATTAAAATTTTGAAATAAATTATATTTAGGTTTTTAATGAGAAAATAAGAATATATGATTTTTTTTTGTGATTTTAGAAATATTTTTGATACTTACTTTTCTAATAACCTTGTAAGCATGTTAGTTAATCTTCAAGTTAATATTTTATATATCAAACATTGTTTAAAATTCATGAAAATTTACAAGGAGTTAATAATAATATTTTAATACTTTCCACAATTGTTTTAAAAAAATTATACACTTATTTATTATGTTTCTTAATTTTACCCTCTTCATTAATCTTTCCACAACTAAAAATAATCTATAAATCCTAAAATTACTATTCCCTCGTGAAAGTCCATAAATGAAAATTCATGATAAGATTTTGTATCAAGTTGACCATGTTTCCATTAATTCAACCAAAATGTCAGCTAAAGTCACTTAATTACTCTTCTTACACATGCTATTTGTGTTCTTTTAACTTTTTTTGAACCCAAAGTACCTTGCCTTCCCCGTGCTTGAAACTGATTTCCCTTGACCTTGGACATTCACACCATCACCTTCCCCATCCCTTTTTGATATCTTGATTTTTCATAATTTCATTCAACCTAAACACACTCCACCACCTTACACACTCAACCACATTATACATTATCATTTAAGTGTATAACAAGCTACCTATCCCTCTCTCTTAGCTACATAGTTTTGGCTACTCCCTTCCTTATTTATTACCCATTTCCTTGTTTTTTTCCTTTTATCCTTTCTCCTTTCCTCCTCTAGTTTGGTCCCATGTCTCACTTTACTTTCGTTATTTTTGCTGAGTGTTCTTAGATTTGTTGAGTCTAACCACAACCCACAACTCTCGTGTCTACATTCTATTTGTTGTTTTTGATTCTCTTTATCCCCCATCTATCCATGATATATTTTCTTAAATATAAGAGTGTTAGATTTGGGATAGAAATTGAAGAGTTTCCTTCTCCTTGTTTTTCTTACAATGTGTCCATCCTTGTTGAGTATAGCTCTCTTTATTTTGATTTGGATGATTATGTGGTCTTATTATTTTTAAATATGTTAGATGTTAACTCTTTTTGTTAGGCTTTGTGTTTTTAAGGAGATGGAATAATAGTTAGGAACTAAGGCTTATGGTGCTTCTTTGTATTTATTTTAGCTATTTTAATTTGAAAGGAACTAAGCCAGATACTCCTATTAATTATGTGAAAATCATGCGATAGCATGGTTTTGGTTTCTTACGTGATGCTTTAGTGTAATTTATGCATCCTTGTAATCTCATGAAAAGTATGCAAGCACCAAGTATTGTTATTAATTTCATTAAGTATGTGACTGTATATTTTTGTGCAAGAACATATTAAATTTATATATTTTAATATATATTTAATATCATTCTAGAATATGGTTGTTTGTGTAAAATAATTATGCATAATTAGGGTTTTATATGCTAAATGAGATTAATTATATTTTAAGTGCAAATGAAAATTTTGTCACTTCTAAAAATTTGTAGGATTATAATTTTCTATTAAAGTGTTTAATATTATTTAGCCATACTATGAATTTTGTTTAATTCTAATAATAATAGGTTGTTAGGTTGACCTTAGTGTTGAATCTTGATCTTAATTTGACTTGAATAATTGAAAATAAAGGCATAATAGTTAAGCATGGATCATAATTATTGTGTATTATATAATAATGTGATGATCAAATAAAACAATATTATTTAAAGAGGATTACCTTGATATTTAGGAATAGTTACTTTTAGGGTTGTATACCCTAGAGACAAGGTAAGATCCCTCAATTTGGTTTTGTGATTTCATTAGATGCATCGGCATTCCAACTAAGGCCCTAATCTATTCTATAGAGGGTATCGATACTTTAGGATTAGGTTTTCAAGGATGGGAGGATATTTTGTTGCCTTGTGGCACCAGTATAAATGGAATACTTGTACATTTCTAGATTACAAGTTGGGAGGAAATTGTATTGCGCTAGTGCACTAGTATGACCAAAGTATTTTATACATCAGAGGGCTATTATTGCATCCCCTCAAGTAATTAAAAATTAAAGAAACTATTATATAAGGATTGTTGTGGATTATTATGGTTTTTTTTGTTTGTATTTGCGTCCATATACTACTTGGTTTGGTATGTTGGTTTAATAGTTTCCTCCATGCATTATTTAGATTTAGTATATTGGTTAGTAATTATCATAGTACTTTCCTTCTTATATTATGAGTGGTCTAGAGGTGGTTATTAGAAAATTCCCTTATCATTGTTTGTTATTTTCTCCTTCATGAGACGCCCTTGGTATAATTAGATTAATAAAATAGTTATAATATGGCTAAGTTTGATGTGATAAGCTTGTGGCATACGGTATGATATGAATTATGGTACGAATACTGGCATGAATATGGCACTTAGTTATGGTATATACTATTTGATGTGTCCTTCCATGATCCTTTTTGTTGCATTCTATGGGTTCTATGTAACATTTGCATGTTTAGTGTTGCGTATTGGTTTAGTCAGTGTCGTTCTATTTGTGGAATCCATTTTATAATCCCCTACCAATTTAATGGATGGTATTTACCTTGTAGGTAAACTTTGAGAGTACATCTTGATGAATTTTGGTAGGGTTTAAAATTAGGACTATACGGTGTCTGCTCTAATATCTTTTGATCCAAATATATCATGGAATCTTATATCCCCCTCTATATTTCTTTCTCATGTTAATTTTAACTATTTTGTTTGATCTTTTCTTAGTAGAATAATTTATACTTTTAATATTCTAATGAAATCTATATATTATTCTTAACAATTATTGTTCTTAATATAAGCAGATAAATATTTTAGTCTTAACACTTAGTGTAAGAAAGGTAGAAGAATAGTATTATAATAAGTGTGGCAGTAATACCCTACATTTTTAATTGTTTCACTTTTGTAATTAACTCTTTTTAAAGAAAATTTTAAGTTCTAAATATGGGGTGCCACAAAGGGTATTAGGGTTAGGGAATGGTTTTTTAGGGTTTATATATAAGGATTCCAATGGTTGGTTATGGAAATGAATTAAATTTTTGTTAATGGTGGATTATATAGTGTAATTGAGGCTAAAAAATGTGGTATGATGAATAAGGTTTGGGTTTTAATAAAGTGAATATGAAGGTGTGGTTGAGTTTATCTATGGATATGGGTGTGGATGAATTCAATTATAAAGGGATAGGGGCGCGGTTAATAAAATACAAATCTACCCTCTCAAAAATACATAAAAATTTATTATGAATCACACATAAATCAAAATTAAGAAGAAGAACTCACGAAGAAATCAATATGAAAACTCAAAATTATATTCAATTATACTTAATGATAAACATTTTTACATGGATAGTTTAAATAGATGAATTGCTCATCCTCAAATATTAATTCTCTATGAAATATATACTAAAAATATATATGATTAATCACAAACAAAAATGTTCCATAATCTACACAAACACACACACATATGCACAAAAAGATAGAAATTTTAACAAGATGGATTTCTAAGATTTTCACAACTACTAACTAATTTATAATTATGACTAATATGGTTGTTTGTTCCTCATATTATATTTCCACATCATTTTCCAACCATGTGTTTTAATTAAAAATCATTACAATGACCATTAAGTCCCTTCATAGTCTATAATTAAGCAAGTAAGCACCTATATTAGGCCCAAATGAGCTAGTTTAGCCAAAATCTCCCCCCAATGAAAAACTAATGAGATCTAATACTAAATAAGACAACCCATGGATTTTATAATTTTTAGAACATGTCCCCATGTCATTCTCTCCTTGTTGAGAAGAATTTATCCTCAAATTTGTACGATTGAAATCAATCTCTCTTTAACCTTCTAGAAAGCTTTCTCAAGGATTTACATCCTTGAACTCTTTATCAATCCCTAATAAAAGACCATAATTAGTCTTGAAAGATATATTTCACTCATACCCTTTTCTATTTCTCATATGATGGTAATTAGTCCTCAAATCAATTTTAGAGATGATCCTTTCTTTGTACAATTCATCCAACATATCATCCAATATCAGCATAGGAAATATGTACTTCATAGTGATGTTGTTAAATACCTTTAAATCAATGCATATCATACATGCCTCTTCCTTATTATGAACTAAAAAAGCTATAGTACAACATAGATATGATTTCTCTCACATATCCCTTATCCATTAACTCTTAAATATGCCTCTAAAGCTATTTTCCCTCCTCAAGATTGTATCAGCACACCAACTTGTTTGGAAAATAAGCTCTTAGCTTAAGATCAATATCATACTCTATCTCTATCAATAGTGGTAATCTAGGTGGTAACTCTTCAGGAAAATCCTTTTTGTTGGATTTATTCTTGGTGATATTTGGTTGTAGCTTGCCAGACCCTTTTTGTTGGATTTATTCTTTCACCACCCAAGCATAGAAAAATCCTTCTTCCATGATGGTCTTCTCCATGTCTTGATCTTGAACAAATGATACCTTGAGTTTGATCTCTTCTAACGGCTTCTTAGAATCAGTTGCTAGCTCTACTATGGGATTTAGCTTGAATTTTTTTCCTTTTCCAAACTTTGTATTTGTAGAGCACTCCAACATGGAAAAAATATTCATAATATTGACATGGCCTCCCAATAAATATGTGAAATGTATCCATAAATAATATTTCATATATTATTTCATGAACATTATTACCAAATTTAAAATTTAAGAGCACTTGTTTTAGAGGCTCTTACCCCTTTTTCTCAACTAAGCCATTGTGAGCAATATGGTTTTGAGTGTTTTGTGACCTTAAAGCCAATATTATTCACCATATCCTCATTTATACATTGGTTTATGAACCACTATCAATGATGAACATGCACACTTTATAACCCACCTTACAATTGGTCATGAAAATTATGTCTTGTTGGGTTGAGGATGACTATAGATTCATTTGAAGGATCCTATGCATAATGCAACATTCTTAGCCCTATTCCCTATAAGAAATTTATACACCATTACACTCTTCATCCTCTAGATCAATCTTGTCATCACTACATGGCTTCATGCTATAAATTTCTCTTAAAGTTAAGAAACTTTTATTTGGATAATCTCTAGCAAAATGGTCATAACCTTTACACTTGAAGCATTGATTTCTCACATTCTCTCCCATATTTTTTCCTTTCACATTTGGTCCCCACCCTTTTTTATTTCAAAATATAATCCTCCACTAAGGTTAGGTTTGGAAATTATAGAAGATGATTGCTTGGAAATTATCTTGATCCTCTTCAACCGCGTCTTGAATTTCAAATCCAATTTCACCAACTCTTCTAATGTATCATATATGCATATTTCTAACTTTTTACATACGTTTAAGTTGAAACATCTGATGTATTGGTTTTATATGACAATATTTTATGTTTAAAGGTCATAGATACCTCATTACTTACACTAGATTTAACCATTTTTCCTCAAGTTCTATTTGATTAGATTTTTGCAAGTGCGAATGAGAAAAAAAAACTAAGAAATCAAAGGCTAAACCAAGAGAAAGTAACAAAGAATAAAGGATTCAAGAAGGCATGAGATATTATGGAGTCAAAGATAAAAGCAATCATCTAAGTACAAAGTTCATCAAAAGAAGCATGTATATAGAGTAATGGAAGATAACACAAATTAGAGGGAAAAAACAAGGGTCCAATGTTTCTTTAACAATAAAAAAATTTCAATGTCAAGCTATCCAATAATAACATGAGGGAGTCATGTTTATCTTATTTTCTTATAACTATTCATGCTAGCTTCTCCCTTTTAACTCCTAATTCAAATTTGTAACTAATAACTTTGTTCTCAACATTTAGAGTATGAAACATTTATCTCCTTAGTTCTTAGGCATCCCATACAAAAACTCTATTTGTTCCCTTTATGATTGAGAAGAAGATTGAATGATTGTGAATCAACGACAATAAGTTGTTCTAAATCACTTCTTACATTTGAAATTTATAATTTGTATTGAATGCAAGTATTATTCCTTTATTCTGTTGTTTAATTTTTGTATTTTTGATTCATTGGTATCTATATTTAGATGATTAACATTAGTTATTATGAATTATTACATTTTTTTTGCATTATGAATATGTTGGAGAAGATTTGTATGGGATAGGAGGAACTTAATTATGATATAGGGATTCAAATGTGAAACAAATTTCAATTGTACATTTTAAAGTTGATTTAATAGGATTAATAAACAAACTAAAAGATTATTGATCAAATATTTAGAATTTTAATTAATTAGAATGATCTCCTCATCTATTTATTAAGATTTTGTCATAGCTATGCTTTTGGGGGTAATTTTAGTCTAAAAGTAATAGCTCATAAGGTTTTATAAAGTGGGTAATTTTTGTAAAACATGTGAGAATTGTCAAAGGACCAAATGTTTAGGTTCTAAGAATGAATTTCCCAAAAATCCCATTATTACTTGGAAAAGTTTTGATGTATAGGGTATAGATTTTATGGGTCTTTCCCCCATATTATCTTTTAAAATATATACTTGTTGTTATAGGTTATGTATCTAAAAAGGTGGAGGTAAAAGCCACCCAGACCAAGGATCTTATAATTGTTGCAAAATTTATTCAGCTTAACATCTTTTCAAGGTTTGGCTTTCTAAAAGCCATTATTAATTATATGATTTCAAATTTCTATTAAAAAATGGTAGAAGCTCTATTGAGGAAGTATTATGTGACACATAAAATCTCTATGCCCCATCATCCACAAATTAATGGGTAGTTAGAAGTGTTATACTAAGAAATCAAATCAATTTTTGAAAAAACAATGAAGCTGGCAAGGAAGGATTGAAGCTTAGATTACACGGATGCTCTTTGGCCATATCACACTGCATACAAGACTTTAATTGGCATGAATTCATATCATTTAGTTTACATTAAGCATTTCCATCCCCTTGTTGAATTAGAACATTATGCTTTTTAGGCTATAAAACTTTGTAATATAAAGATGAGTTAAATTCAAAAACGTAGAAAACTTCAATGGCAAGAAATAGAAGAGTTAAGAGATAAAGCTTTTGAGACTACGTTGAGATATAAAGATAGGACCAAATTGGTTCATGACAAACTCATTCTAATACCCCATCTTTTTTTAAAGTTTATTGAATGAGAATTTATGGTATTTATTAAGATTTGATAATGATTAATTTTTATTTGGAACTATAATTGAGTTTGAGGAAAAGTTAGATTTGATAAAATGATTTTTCAGGAAGACTAATCAACTGGTTCCATGAACCAAGCAATTGATTCTTTGTTCTACCAAAAGGGTTTTACTTGACAGAAGTGATTGAATGGTTTAACAAATCAATCAACTTATCGGTAGAATAGTCGGTTGGTAAGCCAACCTAATTAACTAATTTGCCAAGGTGAGTACATTTTCAAAACTCAATTTTTCTAGGAAAACTTCTTATACCAAAATGGAACCTTGATAATCCTATTCAAATTTGTTTTTTATATATTCTTAACCTTTCTTATCATGCATTCAGCCCAAGCTTCTTCCTCGAACTGATTTGAGGCTTTGATTTGGAAAATTAAGGAGGAAGGTGACCTCAGGTTTTTCTTCTTCCACGTCTCTCCTCTGCATGCTCTAAAAATTTTTTCTTTGATTCCCAAACCTATCTCTGCTTTGTTGAAAGATTCCTTCCATGCTAATTGTTCATTTCCACTCTTGTGCTTGACATTTCTAGGCAAATTTAACTTGTACTTTTCCAGAAATCACCATTTTAGCTCTCAAGGGGAAGTTATTCTACCCATGAAAAATATGCCCATTCAACTCAAATTAAAACTATAGAAATTAGGGTTTTGATATTTGAGCATAACCACACCTTTTCTTATACAAATTTATTAGCTATAAATAGTCCTAATCACCCCTTCCACTCACTTTTATTTCAACTATTGAAATATTCCAACTCTCTCCAACCTTGTGTCCTTTTCTCTCTAATTTAAGCTTAATTTTGGTTCCTTTACACTCTTCTGATCCTTTCTCTAGTTCATTCTTGATTATCTGTAAGCAGAGGAAGTTTATATTGTGGGGGAGTTGAGTCTCTCTTTCAGCACAAATTTCCTCTATTTTTTTCTTAGGTTTGGTAAGTTGTTTTTATCCTAATTTCAATTCTCATTTATGAAATTATTCATTGGATTTATGAAGCTTTAACTTCTATTTTTAATGTTAGGATGTTGAAAATCTTCCAAGTTAAGTTTCCCTATTTGTGGAAAACATTTCTTGCACCAAGTAAGTAATTCTTACTTAAAAAAGTGTGACATAGTTAATCATATGATGTGGTGTACCCTATAAAGTCCTAATCATATAGGGTTGATGAGAATTTGGTTTTAGATTAATATGTGTTGATATATTTATGAATCCTATGAAAAATGCATGATTTTAGGGAAATTAGGTCAATTTGATTAATTGTGAAGCATTTGATGATGTATTGGTATAATGCTACGATATGCTTTTATTTTGACGTGGTAGGATTTTTTAGAGTGAATTGCATGAAAATATATGTTCTTTGTTGTTTGGGGGCAAACCGATCAACCTAGACTTTTATCTATTAGTCGTTACTTGGTTTTAGCCTAAAATTTATGTCCTTTGGTTTGGATAACTTCCATAATATGTAAGATCATGGGGTGGTGTAAAGTCCATTGCTCAATAAGAATCCGAAGAAGTATTTGGATAAGAATTTGAATAAGTATTTGGATAAGAACTTGGAATTAAGAATGTGGTTAAAAATGAAAAAAATAAGAGTAAAAGAAAAAGAACTATAATAAAGACAATATCTTGTATATTTAAATGACCTAATGGAATAGGAAAGTGGAAAAAATTGCCTATGTTGGAATTATGTGCATGGATGAATGAAGCCCTAATGATACCTAGAAAATCTACCTAGTAGACTCCATCTAATAATCTCCGAAATTGTGTTATGTTTCTAAGAATTTTCCTATGTATGATATCACCATGATAAAGCATGTATTTTGTTTATGTAGGCATGAACTATGTTAGTATAATTATGATTATATATGGGAATCTTGTATACATGTGACTTCCATTGAAGAAGTATCTTGGCTTATTTGGTATAAAGCATAATGATGTACCAATTTTCTTGGCCACCTACTCATTACCATGAGTAGAGGGCCACGTGCAAGTTTTTAGGATGGTCGATCTTAGACTAACCTCGTGTTAGACATTGGTTTTGAGAGCAAGGACATCCTAAGTCATTTATGTGGTCCTTAATGAACCCGATTTTAAGGTAATGCCCTAATTCTGTTTTCTATAATTTGAACCCTATACTTTGGTTAAATTTTCCCCTCGTGTATTTGAATATTTGTAGACTGTTAAGGTTCTGTACTTGAAAGCCTTTCTTTCATTATTGGTTGGTTAGTTCTTAGCCTTTTATCTAACATGGGATGGGAGGGTGGGGCCTATATTATGTTAGGTGTAGTAGTAACACCACTTTTTTCCCAAGTTTTTTTTTAGTTTTCTACTTTATTAAGTTTTTCAAAACCAAATTTTTTAGTAGTGAAAAATCTTGGTGTTACGCTCATTCATAGGATTTTTTTTAAAATTTCACCAAAAGGTATATTATACCACTCTCATTTGAAACTCTTTGTAGGGAATTTGAGGTCAAGATAGATCGATACTATTGTGGTAACTAACGTATTTCCTCATGGATCGGTTTCTATTAGAAGGTAAAAGACAGACATGATATGGAAAATTAATGGGCATTATGCTAAGCCTTTTTATGAGGGATACACTGTGCAAAACTTAGAGGTGGTGGAGCTCACTACTCTAATTTATGAAGGATGAATTGTGTTTAAAAGGTTAAGCTTATGACCTAAATGGAGAGCTAATTTGGAGGTAACCTAAGTGTTTTAGATAAGTAATTTTATGTGTTTGTTTGTTTGTTAAGATGCTTTTTTACTTTTGTAAGTGTATGTGTTGTTAAGTTTTTTTTTTTAAATTTTATCATTTTATATATTTGAGTGTGCCATTGAAGGTTTTGGGTGCAGTTTGTATAGGAAAATCTCAACTATAATGAGGATTTTTATAAAAATAAATAATAGTTATATGTCAAGAGTAAAGAGAAAAACACACCACACCCATGTTTACCAACATAGGGGGTATAATTTAGGGCTTCTATTTCACCCAAAATTCAAGAAAAAATAAAATAACATATGGACACCATGTTTTTAAAACAAGGTTTGTGTGTGTGTGTTTTGTAAAAATCAGATACATCACTGTGTTTTTGATCGTAACTCTAAACCATTTCCTCCTCTTCACTTTTTTCCTCTTTCAACATTCGACCTATATTTCTATAATATTCTCTCTCCCATTTTCTCTTCAATCTTCTTCCCACCTCCATTCATTTTCTACGGCATTCATAAATGCCTCGATACACTTGTAAAGGCTATTAGCGGCCATCGATTCCTAAACAGTACGAGTAGTAAAAAAAAGTCCCTTACCTAGTAATAAGATTAGCATAAAAATTCAACAGAAAGCGGTTTAAATTACATTCCCAACCCACTCTCACTCACAAATATTCTGGGTATAGATATACTTGAACTTCCACTTAAATACTCAAATAGTAGGGAAATCATTTGAAAGAAAATTTATGGTATAATCTGGCAACATCAAGAGTGAAAAGGATTTCAATCAAAGTTATGCTACCAAACTGTAACACCCCCATTTTCTACAACCAAAAAATTATTGCAAAAGCTAAAAAATACCAAACACACTTAGAAAAAATGGGGATGCTACCATCGTACCTAACACAACATAGACGCCAACCGTCCATCCCATGTTAGATACAAGGCTAAAAAACCAAACAAACAAAAACTCAAGTAGAGTGCATAAGAACAAGATATATAGATATTTCAAGAAAAATTTTACACAACAGGACCTTGATAGCCCCTGACATAATCAAATACACAAGAGTAGATTAAATTGAAATAGAGGGCCATTATGGTATAAAGAAAAAGTTAGGGCATGGCCCCAACACCTTAGTCCATCGCGAACCACACAAAAGTCTCCGGATGTCCACACTTTCAAGCCCCAAGACCAAGATGAGATAGGCCCACTACTGGCCATTCCTAAAAACCTGCATGTGTAAGGATGGCAACGGATTGGGTACCCCCTATCCGTTACCCAAACCCAATAAGAAAACCTATACCTATATATGTATCCAAACCTGACGGATATTTTTTTCTCCTCCATATCCATATCTGTTTATCCATATCCGTTCACATTTCCATCGGGTAAAACCCATCAGATTTAGGGTAAAACCCATTAAGTTTAAAGTAGAAATCATTTAATTTTAGAATTATATACTTAGATTGTTAAAATTTAATTATATTTTCAATTTTAGCCTTAGAAAATATACTTAAGGTTATATAAATAAGGGTAAAATGTAATTTTATATCAAGTAAATGGATGCACGTATGGGTATGGATTTGAGGATCCCTTACCCATATCCATACATAAATCTGGCAGATATTTCTCCCCTTCCTCTATATCCGAATCCATATCCATTTGCATATTCAAGAGATAAAACCTATCCGATTGCCATCCTTTTGCACATGGTTCTCTGCTCATGGGTATGAGTAGGAGACCAAGAAAATGAGCACATTAGTATGCTACATACTAAGTAAACGAAGTTACCTCCTTAATGGGAGCCACAAGCATACAATATCCTAACATATTGTGGAAATCTTACTTAACATGAGTCATGTTGATGCCATATAAATAGATGTACCCGCTCTATCATGGTCAAGTAATGCATTAGAATTTAATACCATGCACAAATTAGGTAAATCAGGGTGCATCTTGCTTATCTTCATAAGTCAACATCATAGCTAGTCACACACAACAACTAAGTAGGTTATTCAAATCAAAACTAGAGTTTCTACCATCCATTCACATGGTTTTTCATTGGATTTATTTTCAAACTTACACAATCCATTAGGTCATTTATTTATAGCCACTACTTCTCTTTCCCGTTCCCTCTCTTTTATTTTCCATTTCAACCACATCCTTTTTTTATTCTTATCCAAATACTTATTCAAATTCTTATCCAAATACTTGTCTAAGTTATTATCCAATTTCTCCTTCCAATTATTATAGAGCGATGGATTGTGAATTACCCCCATGGTCTCACATACCATAGAAGTATAACCAAATGAGAAGACATAAAGTTCAGATGAAGCCAAGCAACCACCAATGGACATAAGTCCGAGCTAAAGTAAAAAACCACCCAGGTCACCAGACCTTTTAGTATTGATACCTCCTAGTATATTATCAGTGTCTAGAGTAGGTAAGGCATGGATATCTACAAGGATCCCATTCGAAGGCAAAACTTGAAGGCACCAATAAACTTTCAAAGGAAAGCTAACCCCCAATGGCTAATCAAGGATTAGGTAAGTTAGACCCATCAAAGGATCGATCATCTTCCCATTTAAGTGATTAGTACATTATTCTCAAGGTTACAAGATAATATGCAACCCATATAGTATGCAAGCAAGGCATTCACATACTTGCCCTATCTTAACCATTTCCATCCCCTAACCATGTGTGGGATTTCCATTAATGCTAACTTAATATTAACCAATCCCTTATATTATTCCATTTCAGGCAAGTAAGCCATATTACATTACCTCTTTAAAGTCATAAGGTGCTTATTTAGGTTTTCCCATTTAGGCCTTTACAACTCCGATTGAGTATGCCATGAATCAATAATCCATTTAATCCATCCATTAGGTTGTTATTCCATGTTAACGGATGTATTTTACTTGTTAAATAGTCATCTAACAATATTTGGCATAGTTTTAAGGCATATCTGAGTCAAAAGATCAAAATCACACAATCTAGTCGAACATTTGAATGGTTTGGCCTAACTAGTTGATCATTTTGGGTATTACACCCCAAAATTCACTATTTAAAAAAAAAACAAAAACACTTAAATTAAAACCCATAAATTCTGGAGATGTTACCACCACACTTAGTACCAGATCGGTTCACTCCTACCGTTCTAGTACCAACGACTAAGGCTAAGAAAAGATTATCATTAAACACATATTAATACTTAAACCAAAAGTTCATAACACAGAAATCAGAGTAAACATAAAAGTTTACATAATCTAAAGTATAAAATCAAAGTTCATGGAAAGGAAATAATGTCTACAAACTTTAAATTTTGAATTTGGAAAATTCAATACATAGGAGAAATGATGGAAAAGAATAGTAATATCATAAGCATAGAAAACTGGCCATGCCACTCCAATAATCTATCTAACCCATGATCATCACTCTGCCCTAATTGATGCCCCATGGAAATCAATGGCATAAAAAAACACATCTCCTACTTACAACACATCAGATGGGCCTCCTACTTGTGGGAATGAGCCCACCTATAATAAGGGTGATCAGTACGCTACATACTGAGCAAGGTAACCATGCACTAAGGCCAACACACAAAGTCACATAAACCATGCAGAATTATAAAAAGAGTATAAAGTCCAACATAATAACATAAAGGCATATGAAAATTCAGGTGAATATACAAAGATCCAATTATAGTCTGGATTAATTACTTAATTAATCTTTAATCGGAATTCTTTTCACACCATGCTCTTTATCAAGTCCACACAAGTACGAGAACCCCACTATTTTAGCCAGTGGATTGGTCTCTAGGGCACTCCGACACCTGACCACTATTATAATTGGTGGATCAGTCACTTATAGGGTTACATACCCTAACCACTATTTTATGCCCTTGGATCGGTCTAGCCCCTAATCGCATGGTGTTCCATTGTAAGTATTAGTGTCTTTTACATGTCTTAGAAAACTTTAGGGTTTGGTTTATTGAGCTCAGGATCCCCCAATATTATAACCGGTGGATCGGTCATACATATGGCAACATGCCCTAACCACTATTATATGTCGGTGGATCAGTCTCTAGGATACCTTATTACCTGGCTACTATTATGCCGGTGGATCGGTCTGTGCCAGACTCAATACTCTTTCACTTTACATGATTCATGTCTTAAGTGTCTTATTTAGAAATTTTCACCCTAGATATGCATGACTAACTCCCTCTGCGCTTATCCTCCAAAGGGACCCGTCTCACATCATAAGACTCCTACACCTCCTAACTTGCCCCAACATCCTTTCCTCCATATCCTATCTCACATTAGAAGTCCAACTCTTAAGTGTATAGGTCCAAGCCCACTACCTTACACTTCCAAATCCACTCAACACCTCACTCTAGGGTTTTATCCCAAAACCGTAATTCAGGCCTATGTGGCCCATCCTACTTAACCTCACACAACTCAAATTATTTTAACACTTCTACATATTACAACCCATAGATTCCACTCTCCTCATTGCACCTTACTCCTCAAGCACGCGTGTGGTCACAAAACCCTAGGTAACCACACCAAACCCTAACTTGCCATAACAAACACTATCTTCCTCGTATCCACATGTCACCCTTCCATTTCCCACATTTCACTTATTATTTTTCCATGCCAATCATACTCATCCTTACTTGATCATTTTCATCATCCTCTCGTACTCCACTCACCCTTATTTATTTCTCCTTTTTACCACATCCTCAAATTAGGGTTTTTCCTCCAAACCCTAGCTAAGTCTCCTATGTACCCTTATACTGTCATACGTACTATTTTTCACCCAAAGTGTTCAAACCTCCTAAACAACACTTCCATTACCTTCCTCATACCCCAAATCAACTTTCCCTACGTAAATTTTACTCCCATGCAAACTTTACGCATCCCATGCAACTTTCCAAAATTTTCATGCAAAATCCTAAAACTCCCATGTAAAGCCCTAGATTCAACCATGCAAACCCTAGATCCATCCATGCAAAACCCTAGATTCCTCCGTGCAAATTCTAGATTCCTCCACGCAAAACCCTAGATTCCTCCATGCAAACCCTAGATTCCTCCACACAAAACCCTAGATTCCTCTATGCAAATCCTAGATTCCTCTGAGCAAAACCTTAGATACCTCAATGCAAAACCCAAGATTCATCCATACCAAACTCTAGATTCAATCCATACAAAACCCTAGATTCAATTCCCCCCAGACAAAACTATAGATTAGATTCTCCCATGCAACACCATAGATTAGATTCTCCTATGTAACACCATAGATTAGATTCTCTTATGCAGAATTATAGATTCTCCCATACAAAACCCTAGATTCTCCCATGCAAAGCCATGGACTCTTCGATGCACAACCATATATTCTCCCACTCTTTTATTTTATTTAAAATTCCCTTTTTATTCATCCATTCATGTATCATTAAAATACTTAGGTCAACTCACATCCCTTGGTTAACTTATTTTCCTTTGGTTAACTTACTTCCCATTGGTTAACTTCTTTCCCTTTTGGTTAAATTACTCCCCTTGGTTAACTACTTTGCCCATTCTCCTTGTTCATCCTTTTTCCCCCACACAATACCACATTGAACATCCTCACATGCATGTATTAAAAGGTCATAACATATTACATCATATTCCATATCATCTCACCACATATACGTATCAACATACATAATGAGAAGGCACATAAGCATACCATGACTCCAAGCTGCTCAATACATAAAATGGTCAACATAAAATAGTCAACTAATAGCACATGATACACATCACAACATTATAAAGGCATCCAAGGCACATAATACACATAGCACAAATAAGGCCTTAGCTATACCCTTACCTAAAACAACACTGATCTTGGAGCATGCTCCTATGCCTCCTTAAGGCTTTAACTGGTCTCACCTATATGAGGGAAACGCTAAAGATTAGATTCCCTCCTACCGAAATACCATTATTTACTAATTTATTCTAAGACTAGGTTTTTGATAAAATAATAACATATTAATAATAAGGACATTAACTAAATATTTGCTAATATTGTAAAAGTTGATAATATAAGGTTGAAGACTTTACCCTAATAATAATAATAATATGATTCGAAATAAATGGTGGAATAAGGTCTTCGACCCTTCACCAAAATAATATCAGTAACATTAATAATAAAACTAGTAATAATAATAATAATATCATAAACCAATAGTAAGGTAAAGTAGGGTATCGACCCTACTTTAAAAAATAATAATAATAATGATGATGATAATGATAATAATAATAACAATAATAATAATAATAATAATAATAATAATAATAATAATAATAATAATTTCATAAACAGAGAGTAAGGTGAAGTAGGGTTTCAACCCTACTTTAAAATAATAATAATAATAGTAATGATGATGATGATGATGATAACACATAATACTAATAATATTATTATTATTATATATTCAAAATAATTAAAATAAATTAAATAAGGCTTATACAAATAGTAAAAAAAGGGTTGTAAGGGTTTAGGGTTCCACCTTAGGTAGGTGATGACTGGCGGTACCGGTGGTGGTGCATGGCGGCGGTGGCCGGAAAAAGAGAAGAAAAGGGAAAAATAGAGGGAGAATGAGGGTGGAAGTAGGGGTGTTGGTGATTGCCTAGATAGAGAGGAGTAGAATGAAGGTGGCCGTGCATGGCGACGGTGGTAGTGGTCGAAATAGGAAGAAGAAAAAGAGAGGAGGAGAGGAAGGAAGAGGAAAAGAAGAGTAGGGGGACATAGAGGGAAGTCTGTAGAGGCTTTTGGAAGGTGAAATGGGCAGTGGCAGAGGCGGAAGTAGTGGCTAAGGGTGGTGTGAAGGGCGGCGGAGGTGGAAGAAAGGGCTTATCGAGGAGCAAACTTTACACGACTGGGTTGGCTTGTGCAGGGAAAATTAGGATATGGTTGGTTTAGTTAGTTAGAGGGGGATGCAGGGAGTACTTGGGTAGGTAGATCGGGCGGTGGCGTTGGCCGAAGGCGGTGACAACGACTTCTGAAGTGGAGGTGGTGCATAGGGGGTTTTTGGGTAGGAAATAAAAAACTTGACCCTTGCTGATTATGAGGGGTATTTATAGAGCAAATAAAGTGGATGAAGTTAGAGGGGAGACGGAAGAATAAGGTACGTAGGTGAGGTGCACCGGTCGGTGCTGGTAGCCCGCGCACGATCATTCGATCATATTTTATGGGATACAATTGATCAGGATGAGAGAAGAGAAAAACATGCGAGAAGGGGGAGAAATAATTGGGAAAAATGGTCGGCAAATCCGCAGGGAAGAGAGTGAGAAAAAGGCAGGTCAAATAGCTAGATTAGCGGCAAAATTTTCGGCCGATCGGGGAAGGAGTTACAGGCGCGAACGACTAAGGAAGAAGAAGAAGGAGGAGGAGGAGGAGGCTAGACTGGTGGTCTACGAAAGAAACGAAAGAAAAGAAAAGAAGGGGAGACTGGCCGGGCGACCGAGAGGAAACTTAACAAAACGTGGCGTTTAGGAGACGAGTCATGTCGAAGGAAGAAAGAAAAGGAGTGTTTGGGTCGCAGTAGGAGAAAAAGGAAAGAAGGGAAGTGGGCTACGGGAAGCCCAATTCACTAAAGAAGAAAAAGAAAATCAGGAAAATAAGAATTGGGCCACAGACGAGCCCAAATTGAGAAGGAGAAAGAAAAAGGAAGAAAGAAAAGGAAAAAGGAAAAAAGGAAAAAGAAAAATAGTGAGTTGGGTTAATTAAATTAATTAGGATATTTGGAATATTTAAAAATAATTATATTTAAATAAAATAATATTAAATACCCTTTTTAGGCTAATTTAGGGTTTTGAAAGGTTTTTCATAAATTCCATTTTAATTAGCAATTCACTCTAATTTTCTCCAATTAAATTATTTATAATATTCCTATTAATTTGGCCCTATTTTTTCCTTTTTATTTAAATAAAATAATTTATTCAATTAATTTCCAAAATAAAATCCTTAATTAGCTAAAATACCCAAATTTTTCCTAATTAAAATATTTATTAATATTTTTCTTGATTTGCCCTAATTAATTCCCTTTTATATTAATAAACTAATTAATATAATCAATTTTTCTAATAAAACCTTATTTAACTATAATTCTTAAAATTAGGATTTTTGGGGCATTTCATTGGGTCAACCAGCCAATCGATTTGGCTAAGCTAAACCCAAGGTTCCTTCTAACTAGCCAATCGGTTTAGCCAAACTGGTCAACTCTTCATATACCAGTCAAACGATTCTACCAAACCGTTAATGGGTTTAAGTAGAGAGCAAGACTAAGGTCATTGCAGGCCAACCAATCAATTTGTTTGGGCCAACTAGTTAACTTTTCTAAATACCATTTTATCAGTTCTGCCAAATTAATTAAATGATCTACTCCCAGACAATAGATAGCTTACATTTTTTTTCATGTGAATTACACCCCGAATGTTACCAAAACCTAATAAAAGCACAACACAACAACATGAAAAAATTCAACAAGTTTCTAAACTGAATCATGCTTCATCATTAATCAATTCAACTATCGCTTCCTTAAAATTATGCCTTTTTCTCAAGATTCATAATTTACTCAACATGCGTCAATCTAAAACCAAAGTGTAATTCAAGCATATAAAATCAATGTTTTATAGAATACATCACCTCATATGCTTATTCAATCCACATTTTAAAAGTAAGGATGACTTACTTGGTGTTTTAGCAAAATTCTCCAGTAAGGAGGAAAACTCAAGCTGGAAGGAAATTTCAACTTCCAACCTAAAAAAATAACATGTTCAAATTCAAAAATCATCGAATAATTTTCATGAATATGAACTTGAAATAAAGTGGTGAAATAGACATAACACACTCAAGAGAAAATAGAGAAAGATTTTGTTGAAATCAACTCAACTTTCTCCTAAATCTAACTCTTTCTTACTTAATATTAAAATAAGAGGGAGCTAGATGATGGATCAGAAGAGAAAAAGAATATGAATGCAAGGCTCAAAGTGGAGAGGGAATAAGGCAAGTGCTAGAGGGCTAATGTATTTTTGGTGGCTGAAAGAAAAGTGAATAGAATGGGTGATTAGGACTATTTATAGCCAGCAATTCAATATAATCACAAGTGTGATTAGGCATACATAGAAAACCATAATTCCTACCATTTGAATTTGAGTTGAATAGAAATATTTCATCCAAGATAGACTGACCTATCTTTTAGGGCTAAAATGGTGATTCCGGAGAGGTGCAGGTTAATTTAGTCTTGAAATGCCAAACATTAGAGGAGAAATGGGAATTCATAGTGGGAATAGTCTCTTAGCTAAGCTGAAGGGTCTGAAATTGAAGCAATGATTCTAATAGTGCACATAGAAGAGAGATGGAAGAAGATAAAGTTGAGGTTATCGTCTCCCTCGATTGTCCAAATCAAACTTCTCATATATTTTTAAGGCGGTATTTTGGACTAAATGCTTCATAGGAAAGGATAATAATATTTAAGAACAATTTGGGATGGGATTATCAAGTTCCATTTTGGAATAAGGACATTTCATGAAAAATTTAGTTTCAAAAATGTACTGAGCTCGCTAAACCAGTTGATCGCTTTAGCCTACCAGTTAATTGTTCTATCGACCAATCAATTAGTCTCCCAAACTAGCTGATTGGTTTGGTCGAGAAAAACCCTTTAGCTAAAACGACGAACAAATAGATCATTTCATAGAAATAGTTGACGGTCCACCTAAAAACTTATTTAATTTATTTTTTCAACCTTATTCAAATCCAACCTTATCTGAAACACAATCATAGTTCCAAATCAATATCAAACACTATGAACTCTTATTAAACACCAAAAAATTTTCATTTAATAAATTTCACAAAAAATATAGGGCATTACAACCAATATAAACAAGATAACCATATCATTCACCATATATCTTATATATTAATATCAACATCAATAATTTCATACATTACATGTAGGGCTCCATGACACAATACTAGTAAATCCATAATGTCACGTGTAGGGCTCAAAGGCATAATATTAAACATAAGTAAGCACAAAGGCTTCTATCAAAACACATGTAGGAACACATGCTACTATCATCCCATAGGTAGGCACAATAGTTACTACTAACCTATAAGTAGGAACAAAGGTTACTACCGACCCACAAGTAGACACAAAGGTTACTACTAACCCACAAGTAACTAGGTACCAAGGTTGCTACAAAATGATAGGTAGGCACAAAGGATAGTATCAGATCATAGGTAGGCGCAAAGGCTAATACCTAACCACAGGTAGGCAAAAAGGTTACTACCTATCCAATCTAGTAATAATCATTTCCATTCTTATTAGCTCAATGGGAGATCATATTAACCTAGAGACACTAAGATACTCTAGTTATACCAGTGCACCAAGGAAATATAGTATCCTACTGACTATCAATCTAAAGACAATAAGGTACATTGGTTGTACTAGTACACAAAGGTAGCATAATACCCTACTAACAAGGGCACCTAATCCATAAATATGCATACCCTCTATAAGTCTATGTAGGAAAATAGAATAAGATATAGGACCTAATTGGGGCACTCAAGCATACTAGTAAAAATCCATAATCAATAGTAGGCTAAACCACGTCTTTCGGGTAGCCACCCCTATAAAGTCACTGATGTCGAGGTCTTTCACTTTATATAATAGTATTTTAATGGGGTGGCCATGAGATCACATTTCAATCATATAGATTCAATTTTTATACTTAACCATTTTTACTCGTTTTCAATTATTAGAGGCAACCATAATCAAAGAAAAACACTAAGGTCAACATTAGAAGTGCACTAAGGTCATCGAAGGCTTAATTATTCACATAAGGAACATTAAACTAAAAATACCAAAATGCCCCTAAGGTCATAATTTCCACATTATCATCCATATCCAACACAAATTCCATTTTATTCATTAACTTGTCATGAAAAACCTAAAATAAAATAATTTATTTATTTAATACGATAATAAATTATCAGATACGCTAAATGACCATTTTTCCTTATCCAAGATTTAACACATAAAACCCTATGTGTTTCTAGAACATCAAACCACATTTTCCTATGCTCAACAATATATAATATAGGCATTCTGAGCTTTAACTGGGTATTTGATGTAAAATAAAATATTATGTTGGTTCGTGCATGTAGTGGAGAAGTTTGGGGTTAATATTTGGAATTTGTGAGAAGCACGAGAGTTATGTGTTTATTAACATAGACCATGTTTTCTCACATATTATTTTAATGTGTTTTTGGGTAAAAAGCTGAGAGTAAGGAAATTAACACAAGGGTCTCATGTTTCCTAAACATAAACTATACTTTTCCTTTATTTTTGAAACAAATTATTTTACCATATATGGTATTTTAATTCTATAAAAGGAGACATGTTTAAACCCTAGTCGTCATGTCGTGTGACCTAACCTCTTCTTCTTTTCTATATAATTCTCCATTGATTAGAGAATTGTAAATATGTGTAATTAATTTATTGATTATTTTAACGATCATGTAATTACACAGGAACATGAATAAATATCTCTATTTTTTCTCTCAATGATTCTATTTTGTGATTGAATCCCTAATTGTTCATAATTTGGTTAATACTGATTTTTGGCTTGGATCCTTTCAATCCACACTATTCTACAATAGGCATGCTTATCGAAATAATTATCATGATATGCTTAAAAATACCAAAATACCTCTAAGGCATATAATAATAATAATAATAATAATAATAATAATAATAATCATGCTAATAAATGAGTTTCTAAAATATCAATTCACACATCTCCATATTTAAATATTATTAAGACATATTAGGCATTCTTATTAGACTAAATATCACAATATGCTTATATGACCAAACTGCCTCTAGGGCCCACAATAATAATATTTATGTTAAAAATATCCTTAGGCATGCTCAGTTTATCATATTAGACAAACATGATATAAATAATTTATTTTTTCCATTCAACATAACAAACAAACTTAAATAAAATTTGCACATCAAAACCTTAATGTGCTATCATATAGTATCTGAACAATTTAGTGAAGTGAAAAAATTATCTAATTTCTAGTAAAATCACAAACTTATCGGTAACCTACTGAAATTATTAGGCTTCCCTTATTAAGTTTTTGTACCTAAAAATAATACCAAAATATCCTAGGAAAGAGGAAGCTGGATATACAGGGTTCTGGAGGCCAGACCTAGCTCCGAGGGAGCAAAATTTTAAGATTCCAGCAGAGGGGTCAGGCAGGAGGTTTCAGAATACCTTGAAAACTTTCTTAGTTTAATCCCACATTATTAGTGCCCTAATTTGATTCTAATCTCGAGAAATATTGTTTTATCTTTAACCTAATTCCTTAATCCCAAAACCTTAATCAAATCTAAAACCTTAACTCAAATAAATCATAATTCGTACGCTAAAATCAAAACATGCTAAAATTTCCACTCATCCTAATTACTTTTGGCTAAATTATAACCATCTAAACTAATCCCCCAACCCTTTCTCTTTTCCCTTTTTCTTTCTCCTTTCTTTTCTTTATTCTCCTTTCTCCCGTCAGTCCTAGCCGTAAAAATTGAAATTACTGCAACTTGCACATGCAACTTGCCTTACCTTCCCCACTTCCACCAATCCCATCATCTTCTACAGCCATCCATCATCCATCACCTTTTCTTCTTCTTCTCCTTCTTCCTATGATATCTTTGCCAATATGCACCACCCAAAACCCTACCACTCTTCTTCCTATTATCCTTATGCAATCCATACACACTCACCATCACCATCACTTGCCATTGTCCCCAACAATCAACCATCTTTTTCCCTGCACCACCCTACCTACCTCGTTCTTCTATCTCTTTTCCCTTCCCCAATTCACTTCACACATGCACACACATGTGCGCGCGTGTGTGTATACACTACACAATCTCCTTTCTTCCTCTTTGTTTGGCCTCTAATCCATCATTTTTGTGTTAAAAATCTAATATCAGAGCTCCCTCTTCTTTCATTTTTCTCTCTTCTTCTTCTTCCTCATTCTTCCCCCTCTTTTTCGCTTGCACACCACCATCTCCTCCACCTCAGCCAACACTTGCCGCCCTTTGGCTAGTGGACCAACCACTAAGGCCACCCCAACCTTCCTCGGCACCCTCGTCGGTCATCATCGCCAACAACCACCTCTTTTTCCTTTTTCTCTATCTCATCCATCTAATTTTTACAAAGAACACGGCTTGCGTATGGCTCCAAGCATAACTGTACAACACTAAAATTTCCTACAGCTGTGCAACCCAGCACAGCCTTCTTATACACCCTTGTATGCCCGCGCGTGACCCAAATGCAAGCCCTTGCGCACCTGTTCAACTTATGACTTGTTTACCCAGCGATCAAGCACGACCGTGCCACTTTTAACCCCTGGCCGTGCATGATTCTTCCTCTCAGCTTAGGTGTGCACCGCCTACAATATAGTAGTGGAGCCCCTATTTTTTAGTCATGCACTCCTATTCCTCCTCTCCCTCCCAAACCTTGTCCAAATGCCCCCAAATTTTTACCATAGCTCCACCACATATTCTGCTACATATTCATACATCTCAAGCTTCCATTTGACTATGGACTTTTTTTTACCCTCTTTACCTTAATTTCCCCTTCGGTCAAACTCTTTGAGCCTAACCATGAACTTTGTTATTTTTCATAGGTGGTATTCCAATAGCTTTGGAGGAGGAAGTATAGGATGTGTGTGCTTAGAGCCCGATGCCATAGTTGGTAAGGATAATATTCAATGTTTAGGGTTTTTGTGTTATTTTCTTGGATGGTTATGTGGGTTTCAACATATTATTGATTTATGCTCTAATATATGTTTGTTATGATATTCTGTGATGCGATTATAATAGTATGGATATTATGTTATTGAAAGAATGTAAAAATGGATAAGAGGTATCATATGATTTTGTTGTGATAATGTCATAATTATCATAAATAAATCTTATGGCATGAAATATGGGGTAAATGAGTTTTGATGAGTGGATATAAAAAATTTTATGAGGTATGATAATAATTTGTGGACTTGGAAAATGATATGTGTGGAAGGTAAAAGATCTTATGAATTTGATCATTAAGGGATAATAAGGCAAATTTATGTTTTATATGCAAGGTTGATTAAAATATGATAGTGATATCATGATGAAGACTTGGAAGTATTATTATTATTTTGGGGTCCTTAAATGAATTAATGGTTAATTTGGAGCATAATATCTTATAATGATAATATCATTATTCCATGTGTAAATCTAGAGGTTATTCAAATTTTGAATACATTCTTAATGTTTGATCTTATGAGGTTATATATAGAATTGGTAATCCTGTAAATTTCATGGAAGGTGTTATGGCATATATGTGGAATTAGGGTTTTTGAGATTTATGTGAGTAATACATTGCGATAAGATTATTAATGTAGCATATGAAAACTATACCATACATTATGGGTATGATAATAATGATGTCATTCAAGAGCAACTTATTGTAACAGATGGATAAATAATCGATACGAGAGAATGATTACTAAAGGGAATATAATTAGGGTTTGAGAAGGGCTTAAGGATTTGGACCTATGCTATATATATACATGTTTTAATGTGTTCATTGCTTGAGAATTAACCTTGAATAAGACACTAATAAATTAAGTGAAAGAGCATATGAGTAGGGCCAAGGTGATCTATTTATGTGTGTGTGTGTGTATTCCCATTCTATAGGAGAGAATAGTAGCTCGGGAGTGTTTTTCCCAATGATGTTTTTAATCTCCTTTAAAATGGAAAAATAATGGCTCAGGAGCATTTTGTCCCAAGAATGTATTTCGGTCCGTTCCATCGTATTAAGAATAATGGGGCTTCTACTCATCATGAAATGAAAATTTAACAATATAACCTACGAAAAAGACATGAATGATTTAAAGTGGAAGAGTATGTGAGTTAGGAACAAAGTGTTGTTTATATATATATATATATATATATCCTGTTCCACTGGAGTGAATAGTAGCTCGGGAGCCTGTTGTCCCGAGAAGGTGATGTTTTCAGATCCATTCCACTAGATTATAATAGTGGCTCAAGTGTGTTGTCCCTAAAAAGGTGCTTCAGATCATTCCAATAGTTTAAGAATAATAGGGTTCCTACACTCAACGTATATAAAAGAATGAAAATGGATTATATTTAGAAAAGAGATTATGATCATTTTCAATCATATGGGATGTCTAATTTATTTATACATACACTTATTATCTGATGTGAAAACATATGCTAATCATATCCTTGTGTCTATAGTATTTTTCCCTTACTTAGTACATAGCGTACTAACCATGTGTTTTATGAGTGATGCCCATTCCCATGAGTAGGAGATCCTAATTCTTATGTGCAGGTTTTAGAAGAGTAGCTAGATGATTATGCAGCCTATAATACATTATGTGGGGATGAGTGACTTCATCTATATTAGGGGTTGGGTGAAGAGTAATTGTTATCCGGTCGATATACTTAATCAAATATCTTTTTGAACTCTTGATCCATGGTATCCCTTCTTTTGTATTTTGTATTATGATTTGGAGTTAAGCTCCAAACTCATTATTTTATTATAACTGTTTCTTTTGTTTCTAATTTCCTTGTGTTACCTTAAATGTTTTAGCCTTGTGATTGATGTAAGAATGGTTGTATAAGTTAGACTTATATCAATTACGGTAGTAATCCCTAATATGTTACTTTTTTAATTTCGCTGTGAAACAAAATTTTTTAGTACTAAAAATTGATGTGTTACATTTTTTTCAGATATGAAGAGTCACTAATCCATTTTGTCTGTTGACGATGTGGCAAAGACCATCCAAGTCATGAATAAGGGGCCAAACCTACTCATTATTGACTCTATGGCAAGACATTCCATCAACCATTCAAGGGTTAGTATTAGATGAGCCTTTACCTGCCACAAGGAGGTCAATTCTGGCAGAGGGGATTGTTGGTACCGTAACAACAAACTTATCAGTAACAAACATACCAGCTACCACCCTAGCAATTTCAGTAGAGAGCACCTACCTTGATGGTGCAAATTCTAGGGTGGGTAATGGGAGACCATGGGGGTCTCACTCATTCCCTCAAATAGGAGAACATGCCCAGGGTGTTGGGGGTATCTAGAAGGATATCAGTAGGGCTGTAAATGAGCTGAGCCAGTTCGGTATTTGGCTCGGCTCGGCTCGTTAAAAGCTCGGTTCGGCTCGTTCGTTTAATTAAACGAGCCAAGCTCGAGCTCGAAAAAGCCCGGCTCGGTTCATTTTTTAGCTTTGGCTCGTGAGCTCGGCTCCGTTCGGCTCGTTAAAAGCTCGGTTTGGTTCGTTCGTTTAGTTAAATGAGCCGAGCCCAAACAACATTTTAGGCTCGTTTAGTTAAACAAGCCGAACCCAAGCCTAGGGGTATTCGGCTCGACTCGGCTCGTTTACAGCCCTAGATATCAGGGAGGATAGTCAGGTGGGTGTTAGATTGTCATCATCCAAGCAGAGCTTGATCGGCAGTTGGATGTAGTCTTGGGTATATTCACCATTATTTCCTTACTAATGCATATGTTGTTTTGATTCTAGTGCTTCCTTATTGTTTTTATCTATGTAAATTCCCAAAACTATAAAATCTAGAATTTAATTATTAATCCTCATTAGGGATAATTTAATTTTTAAATTGTTAATTTAATTATATTGTGGAATTTTCAATTAAAAAATGGATATGATTATTTAATAAATTAAAATAAATTTTTTATTTTATCATACTCTTTTTATTCATAACATAAATTTTCAAACCCATAGTATACTAAAATTATCTTCTTAAATTAATATCTTAAATTTTAATTAAATTAATTTATTAAAATAATTTATCCATCTGAACAATTAAATACCTTAATTAAAAAATATTTTATTTTTATTTTCCCTTTTTACCTTTTACCTTTTTGTTTCTCCTTTTTCCTTCCTTTTCCCTCCTTTTTTCATTTTTCATTTTTTTTTCTCCTTTTTCATGGGTTACCTAACCCTCTTCGTTCCTTCCCCTTCCCCCACTGGGTCGTTGGCCTCTCCCGCTTTTGCCCACTCAGCCCATCCCTCTTTCTTTTTCTTCCTTCTATCGTCTCTAGTTTGGCCAACCCAACCATTCCCCCTTCCTTCCTCCTTCTCCCTTACATTTGAGTTAACCCGCCTCACCTTTCTCCCCTGCCCAACTAGCCTTCCTGCCGCCTTTTCCTTTCTTCTTCATTCCTACCCCTTGCATGGACAAGCCATGCCAGCCCCCTGCATCTACCTGCAACCCTCCCCCTCCTTTGCCCCTGCCATGACATTCCCTCCTTTCCCCCCTTTTTTTTCTTCTTCTCCCTACCACTGCAAGCCATGCACCTACAACATTTGCACCCCCACCTAACCCGACTGGACATGCCTCCTCTCCCTCTACTTTTCTTCTTCTCCTCTAACCATTTTCTCTCCCCTTGAGCTCTCCTTCTCCCCCTGTCAATCCCCCTTTTCTTCGTTCTTTCCTTCTTCTCCATCTCCCCTATTTTTATTTCACCACCCTCAACCACTGTCTTTTTCGCCCAACAAACCACCACACTAACCCCTTAGCCTCCTCTACTTCCTCCCTACACCACCAAATAGACGCTGCTATCCCTATAAGCCACCTTTCTCTTCCTTTTTCTTTTCTTCTCCTTCTTGACCTCCACCATGCACCACAATCTCCCCTCTTCCACCACTACCAATGCTACCCCTTGACACTTCCTCTACCACATTCCTACCTCATCCAATCGAGATGTCTCATGCAACCCATCCTTTATTCTTCTTTTTTTTCTCTTCCTTCTCCTTCGCATCTCCTTTCAAGCCCTGACGTCACCATCCCTGAGGCCCTAAGCCCCAATCTACGACCCTTGACCACCACCTACACTCTGCCACCACCTCAACTCCCCTTCATCACTCCCTAAAATACCCTTGCCAAAACCACCCTTTCCCCTTATCCCAACTTTCCTCTACCCCCATATTTTACCCCATTTCATGCATGTAGCTCATGCTGTTGTGCAGCGTAAGTTTTGTTACACACTATAAGTTTGATTAACCAAGTTTTGAGGTATAATGTAGTTAGTGTTAATATATGTTTAATAACATTTTTGGTTAAAAAATCATTCTTTTAATTTTCTTCTACTAATATGCTTTTCTTTTATTCCTAGGTATTAATTTTTACTAATCATATATTAAACTTTTAACTAAGGTACTAATAAATTTTAATTATTGTTGGAAATAAGGTAACCATTATACCCTACTAAAATTTGTGGATATACGTATGCTATCATATTAGGGTTTTTTATATGTTTGTGTGCATGTTATGTGGTGTTCAGTATATCATGATTTGTAGCATATGTTGGAAGTTGGAATGAAAAGTATGCTATACTGTGTCATGTGTAGAAATAATGGTTAAGAAAGGACCCTTACTGTTAATAATAATCTTAGATGCATGTTTATGTCATGATAAGCAAATATGGCTATTTGTAGTAGAGATGATATTGATACAAGTCCTAGGGGCATTTTAATAAATTTACTTGTACAAAAGATGTGGCCTAAATAAGTGTGTATGATAGGTGATAATGGGTATTAATAATGAATAATAATGGTTGATGGTGTTAGATAATGCATGTGGACTATAGGTATTAACATTTTATATGTTAGGGGTATTTTAGTAATTTTTGCATGAAAAGGGGTAACTTGGTAATTTTATGAATAAAAACGGCAATATGGTAAATTAATAAGTAAGAAGGGTAGTTTGGTAATGTTGTCATGAAAAGTGGTAATTTGGTAATTTTATGAATAAAAGGGGTAATATGGTAATTTCGTAAGTAAGAATAGTAATTTGGTAATTTGACATGAAAAAAAGGTAACTTGGTAATTATACAGTATGGAGGGTAATTTGACAATTTAACGAGTATGAGGGGTAAATTGGTAATTTAATAAATATGAAGGGTAATCTAGTAATTTAACAATATTGAAGGGCAATTTGGTAATTTTAACAAGTATGAAGGGTATTTTGGTAATTATATAAGTATAAAGGGTAAATTGGTAGTATCATAGGTATGAAGGGTGTTTTGGTAATTATACTAGTATGAGGGGTAATTTGGTAATTTGGCAAGTAAAAGGGTATTTTAATAAATAGGCAAGCAAGATGGGTAATTTAGTAATTTTCTAAGTAAATAGGGGGTAAATTGGTAATTTTCATATAATATGGCAATGGATTTATTAAGCCTCCATAATAAGACATAAGGGATATTACATAATAGAATAAATACTTGTGGCATTAGTATCACTTGTTTAAGTATATCTATATATATTATAAGGATAAGGGTATTTCGATAAATCAGTGAATATTATAAGGATAATGCATGGTATATGGTTGAATGGATAATTAAGGGTATGATATGATATCTATTACATAATCATGAAAGAGGTGCCTTACATGTTAATTATGCATGGAAATGTGTGACTAATGTGCTAGAAATACATGTTAGGGTTTAGGTGTACAATGATCCTTTGGTATAGAGTATTTGATTCCATAACTAGGAGTATAATCATGATATATTAACCTATTATAGCATGTGAATAAATGAAAATGAATTCTGTGATGAAAATATACGACAAGAGGAAGCCTTAGCCTTAGGGGCATCTTGGTCATTTTGACCTTAGGTACCAAAGTATAAGAATTGGAACATAGGTTGCCCATAGTAGATTATTTAAGTTAACATGGATAATAATACTTACTTATTAACAATAGAAAACAAATAAAAATGATAAAGTACGTGATTGATGTGTTTATCGTGGTCACCTTAATTAAGATACTAATAATTAAAGTGTAAGGCCTCGAGATTGGAAATGGTGGCTCTTTAGGGGTCACTACCCTAAAGACATGGTTTAGCCCACGACTATTATGGATTTTTCTTGTGTGCCTTAGTGCCCCACCCAGGCCCTATATTTTACTATATTTAGCTTTATGCATCTACTTAGGGGGTATGCATACTTATGGATTAGGTTTCCTTATCCATAGGGTACTTTGTGTCCTCATGCACCAATACGACCAGGGTACCTTTGCGTCCCCAGGTTGGTGGTTGGAGGGTACAGTGTTGCTTGTATGCGCTAGTATGACTAGTGTACCTTTGTGTCTTTAGGTTTGTAATCTACCACCTTAAGTTATATAAATTGAATTATTAAGTTAATTAAAGGAAAAAATACTAATCATTTAACGTGAAATATTATTACATCGGGCTCAGATGGATTATATTATTTGTACTAGTCCACCAGATATAATAGTGGCCAGGAGGGTTTGTCCTAGAGGTTGGATATGTGTACCGGTCCACCGGTTATAATAGTTGTCAGATTCATGTTACCTTGGAGTGTACTCTATTCCACCTGCAATAATAGTGGGGAATCCCGAGCTTAATAAATCAAACCTTGGATGGTAATTAATTATGAAAAATACACTAATCACTTATAGTGGAATACCATGTAAGTTGGGGTCATACCGATCCACCTGCGAGAATAGTGGTTAGCATCATTTTGCCCTGGAGACCAATCCACCGACATATAATATTGGTCAGGTGCATTCTTCCATAAAGTGTATTTCTAATCCACCAGCTATAGTAGTGGGGTTCCCATACTCACATGGATATAATTTGGGAGATAATATTGAATAATATTTAATTAATGGCTTAAGACTAGAAGTTATTGATTTCACCGTTATAATCTATTATTATAGTATAAATATAGCATTAGTGCCTATCACTCTTGGTAAGTGTTGCAAATGCTAAGTAAATAGACTTTGTGATATATAATTCGTACTGTTTGTTGTGTTATTTATATGCATTGTGCAATTACTCTTATGTTGTTGTGATTATTTCTATGCTTGTGTATGTTATTGTTTTTATAATTTTTAATGCCTGATGTGTTACATGCAGGCCCTGCCTTTTAGTTTTATATAAAGGGCTACTTAGTATCGTAGTACTAAAGGGTTATGTTTTTGGGCCCCTATTTATTTAATGGGCAATATCCCTTGTAGGTTAATTGCATGTACTAGTCATTTTTTTTCGAGGTAAGAGCGTAAGGACTTCTGGAAAGTTTCTAAATTTTCCTTTTATACTTTCGTGGTTCCTTGTAAAATAGTTTAATTTTTCTTGTAACCACTAATAGTGGGTTTTATCTTTTGTAATGTCTTTAACGTGCGACTCTGATTTAATTTTATAACTTCGTTTGGTGTAAAATGCATTCACTTTCTTTCTAAGCCTTAGCACTTGGTACTAGAATGGTAAAAGAAAATCGTCCTAGTACTAAGTGTGGCAGTAGCATCCCCAAAATTTACCTATTTTACCTTCGCTTAATTTTTAATAGAATGAAATTTTTCACCTGTAAATTTTAGGGGTATTACAATGTCCTACATTATTGCTAAAGCTTCCTTATCAATAATGTAGGATAGACTAGAAATTTTTCACCTGTATAGATATATATGTGATGTTTCCCTTAGGGGATAGACTAGATTGTACTAGGATCTTCTTAGATGTGGCATGATAGGAGACGTAAACTTCCTAGCGTACTTAGTCGAGATGGACTTGTGGAACTATGATCTCATACTAGGGATTAATATGTTAGGGAGATACCTAGCGGTGATAGACTAATTGCAAAAATGCATAGTGTTGTGAGGACCATAGGGTAATAAGGTCTCCTATAGGAAATGCAAGCCCAAGCTTATAACAAAGGTCTTATTGGCCCATACATTGTATTTGTTGGTGTAAAAAGGGTACCCCATGTACCTGTGCAGTGTTTAAGAGTTAAACAAGGATGTGGCAGCCTTAGAAGATATTCTAGTTGCCTGAGACTTCCCATACATGTTTATGGAAAAGATACCTGGTATGCCACCAATGCGCGAGATCGACTTCACCATCGAACTAGTACCAGGGGCAGAACTTGTGTCAAAGGAAACTTATCGGATGACACTATTAGTCTTGTGAGATTTGAAGACTCAGTTGGAGGATTTGATGGATCATGGGTACGTCCACCCGAGTATGTCTCCATGGGGAGCACCAATCCTATTTGTAAAGAAGAAGGATGGGGGAATTCGTTTGTATATTTACTATCAAGGTCTGAAATAGTTGATAGTAAAGAGCTGATATCTACTTCTGAGGATTGATGACCTCTTTGACCAACTTTAAGGCAATGTTATCTTCTCTAATATTAACCAAAGGTCAAATTATCACTAGTTGTGCATTGCTGATATATGCATCATAAAGATGCCCTTTAGGACATGGTATAGGCATTGTGAGTTTATGATGATGACTTTTAGGCTCACCAATGCATCTGTTATCTTTATGGACTTGATGATGAGGATCTTTTAGCCATTCCTCGATCAATTTGTGGTTATGTTCATCGACAACATTCTGGTATACTCACTAGGTAATGAGGAACACAAGTAACACCTATGCACCATCTTGTCACTCCTAAAAGAACATAGGTTATATGCCAAATTCTCCAAGTATGGATTCTGGCTTTAGAAGATTGCCTTCCTGAGAAATGTAGTATTGGGAGGAGGTGTCATTGTGGATCTAGCTGTAATACCCAAAAATTTTAAAAATCTAAAATTTAGTATTTAACTTTTATTTGAAATAATTTAATAATTTTGTGGACCTTTGCTTTACAAAAATAGATAGAATTATTTAATAAATTAATATAAATACTTTTATCATTTTATATTACTCTTTTTATTTAGATAAATTTCCAAACCCATAATTTTACCAAACTTATTTTCCTAAATTAATACTTTAATTTTTGGATAAATTAATTTAATATTTTCTCTATTAGCCAAATTTAGCCAAATTTCTAATCCTAACTCTAAAAATAATTTTCTTTTTCTTTTTCCCTTTTTCCTTTTTTCCTTTTCCTTTTTCTTTTTTTTTCTTTTTTTCCTTTTTTTCTCTCCTTTTTTTCTTTCCTTTTTCTCTTATCCTTTGGGCTAGCCCGACCCTCTTCCTCTTTCCTTTCCTCCTTCTCTCGCCTAGGCCAGCCCGTATCACCTTCCTTCCCTTTCTTTCCTTCCTCCCCCTTCCCTTTCCTTTGGGTCAGCCCTCCTCTCCCTGTTCTTTTTTTCTTATCCTCCCACACGGGTTAGCTTGCGTGTCCTCCCATTTCTTTCCCTCCATGCTTGGACTTTCCCTTTCTTCCTTCTTCTTCCCCTACAAAACCCTGAGCTAAACCCCCTTAAGCCCCAGCATCATCTCATGTCTTCTACATCTTCTTCCTCCTACGCATGTAGGCCCCTCTCTACTCATCCCTTCCCTATCCATTTGAGGCCATCCATCCCCTTACATTCCCTTCCCTATATGCCTTCTCCCTTCCCTTTTTATTCCTACATCTCCCTCCCCTACCTATGACACCCCTGCACCACCTAACCCTATATTGCACGCCTCTCTCTTCTTCTCTTCTTTTTTCTTCTCCTTCTCTTCTCTCCTTTGCCTCACTTCTCTCCCTCGAGATCCCTTGTCCTTACTGATTCTCTCCTTTCCTTTACCTCATTCTTTCTTCACTATTTTTTGTCACCGCCCCTCTCGGCTGTCTCCATCACCCAACCAGCCACTCCTACACCCTACCTCTTCCCTACACTACCCCAAATAGCCACCACATGCCATCCTGTAGCTTACTCTCCTCACTTTCTCTCCTTTATTTCCTCGACTCCCTCCTTTTCCACCATTTTTCCCCTCTTCTACCATCGCTAAAGCCTCCCCATAGCCACTTGGCACCACCCCAACACCCCCTACATCTCCCCTTTCTCTTCTCCTTCTTTTCCTTTCTTCCTCTTCTCCCTCCCTTCTCTGTACCCTCATTCTACATCTGCCACCGCTGTATCCACTATATCGGAGCTACCACACTTCGACCTCCAACCACACCATCCACACCTTACCTTACCCCTACACCCAACAACCACCACCAACACCCCTTCATCACTCTCCTCAACCCTCTTACCCAAAACCTCCCATTTCTTCCATTTTCCTTTTCCCTCACCCTACATGTATTGCGTGCTCACAGTGCATGGGTAGCATGAGTTATGCTACATAATTTTCAGTGTGTTCTAGCTAATATTGAGGTAACACATGGTTTGGTCATATTATATATTTAATAAGTATTTTTAATAAAAATTATTCTTTTACTTATTTAATATTGATATGTTACTTGTGACATTACTTTAAGTACAAATTTTTACTGAACAGAGATTAAGCATTTTAAATTGGGATACTAATTAAGTTTGGTTTTTACCGGAAATAGGGTAATCGTTATATCCCACTAAAATATATGGATTATTGTATATTAGCAAATTAGGATTTTTGGTATATGATTTATGTAAATATGGCGTGTTACTATCAATTCCATGATTATGATGCTATCTTGTATGTGTTATGATATGTGTGAAAGGGTGACTAAAAAAAAGGTGTTGATGTTGATAATGGGTGAATGTGTATATACATGCTATGCTAAGTATGTATGGACACTTGTAGTGAAAATAATGCTAATATGAGCCCTAGGGGCAATTTGTTCATTTGGACACATTATGACATTGAAACCTAAATGAGATGCCTAATGTGTTATATTCAATGCTAAGAATGGACATGGGAGTTTGGTGGATTATAAATGTATGTGCTAGTAGAAATATCCATAATTTATGACCTAAGGGTATTTTGGTAATTTTAATATATGGTGATGATTATCTTAATAAAAATGCATGCTAAGTGTTATGTGGAGTTGAAAATGATGATAGGTGTTTGTGGCATTGAAAATACAAATTCCATCATGAAAATTGATATTTTGTGTTCTAGGGACATTTTAATAATTTTATATGTGCAATGGGAGTGACCTAAATAAATGTGCATGATAAGTAATGATTGGTGCTAAGAATAATAATAAGGGGTTTGTGGTATTATCAATGTATGTTAGACATAATTATTAATATTTTATGACCTATGGGTATTTTAGTAATTTTTCATATAAAATAGAGGGCACTTAAATAAATATTCATGATAAGTAACAAGTGGTGCTAAGTGTGAAAAAAAAGGTTTTGTGGTGTTAGAAATGCATGTTGGGTATGATTATCAATATTTTATGTGCTAGAGGCATTTCAATAATTTGGCATGTGAAAGGGAGGTTAACATAATAAATGGACATGATAAGTAATAATTGGCACTAAGAATAGTAATAAGGGTTTTGTGATGTTAATAATGCATGTTGGGTATGCATAATCAACATTTTATGACCTAGGGGCATTTTAGTAATTTGACATGTGTAATGGGAGTTAACTTAATAAACATATATGATAAGTGATAATTGGTGTTAAGTGTGATAATAGGGGTTTATAGTGTTAATGATGCATGTGGAGTATGATTATTAATGTTAAATGACCTAAGGACATTTTGGTAATTTTGTATCTAATAAAGTGAGTAGACTAATAAACATGCATGGTAGGTATAAATGGATGTTAAACATAATAATAGGGGTTTATTGTCTTAGTATTACCTATTTGAACATGATAGTCAATAACATATGGTTTAAGGGTAATATGGTAATTTTACATGCAATATGGCAATTGGTCTAATAAACCTTCACTATAAGTAATAATTAATGTTAAATAAGAGAATAGGGGTTTATTACCTTAGCATCACTTGTTCAAGTAGGATCATGAGCATTATAAAGCCTAGGAGTATTTTAGTGAATTAGAGCGTATCATAATGAGTATGCATGGGTTAAGGTTAACTAGGTAAATTAGGGTGTGTTATGATGTTATTTTTACATATATGCAAGAAGTGCATTAATTGTTGATTAAGCATGGGAATGCGTGTTGGTTGTTCTAGAAGTGCATGTTAGGGTTTTATGTGAAATGATCGCTTGGTGTATTGGGGAACTTAACTTAATAATCAATAGCATATTTATGGTATGTTACTCTTTAATGGCATGTTGATGAATAAAAAAATGAATTATGTGATGAAAGCGGATGGTAAAGAGGTAGCCTTATCCTTAAGGGCATTTTGGTCATTTTGACCTAAGGTACCTAAGTAAGAGTGTTTGAACCTAGGATGGCCTTAGTGGAATACTAAAGTTAACATCGACAATAATCCTAATTCTAATTACTTCATAATAATGGAAACAAATAAAAATGGTTAAGTATGTGATTAATGTGTATTTTGTGGTCACCATAATTAAGATACTCATACTTAAAATGAAAGACCTCGAGATCGGAAATGTCGGCTCTTTAGGGATCATTACCCTAAAGACATACTTTAGCCCACGATAGATCTGGATTTTGCTGGTGTGCCTTCCTACCCTTGCCAAGCCCTACATCTTACTCTATTTATCTCTACGAACCTAATTAGGGGGTATACATAATTATCGATTAGTTCTCCTTCTCAGTAGGATACTGTATGTCTTCGTGCACCAGTGTCAACAGGGTACCTTTGTGTCCCTAGGTTGATAGGTCGTAGGATATTGTGCTACACCTATGCGTCGGTATGATTGGTATACCTTTGTGTCTTTGGGTTCATGACCTCCCCCTCGTGTAAATAAAATGGCATTGATATGATAATTAAATGGAAAGACACCAATCACTTACAATGTAAGACTACGTAGTTCGAGACCATGGCTAGTTTACGTACTATTCCATCGGTTATAATAGTGGTAAGGAACATTCTACCCTAAATTATATCACATGTACTAGTCCACAGGTTATAATAGTCGCCATGATCATTTTGTCCTGGATTATATCATATGTACCAGTCTACCGATTATAAAAGTGGTCAGGAGCGTTTTGTCCTGGATTATATTATATGTAGTAGTCCACCGGTTATAATAGTGGGGTCCCTAAACCTACATAGATATAATTCAAGAGATGATTAATATCTAATTATTGGCTTAATTCTGGCTAATATTGAAGAGTTGTTATGGCCTACTAATGTGATATGGTAGTAGCCTTAGGGCATACAATGATGGTTTGAGTTTTAGTATTGTATTGATGACCCATGGGTGTGCCTTTGTAAGGAGGGGATGGTATGCATGATTGAGTATGATGTTGGCTATTTAAATATGCTATAAAGAGCATCTCTTTGATACACCCTTGGTAAGTTCTATTATTTTTAAGTGATTGAGCCTTTGTAGCATATAATATTGATGCATGTAGCCATTAAAATGTTTATATGATCCCATGTTCATGTGTTTGATGTGTGGTAACTAATGTATTGTATACAGATCTTATATATTAGTCTTTTGTAAAGGCTTACTCAATACCATAGTACTAAAGGGTTGCTTTCTTGAGCCCCTACTTATTCAATAGGCAATGGTCATTATAGATTAGCTCATAAGCACTATTCAAGATATACTCTCTGGTTAAGAGCATAGGACTATCCGGAAAGGTTTTAGTGTTTTTCCTTAAAACTCCTATGTTTCCTATTTCAATGATTTCATTATGTAACAACTAATAGTGGATTTTATTTCTTGTAATTTAACTATCGTGCTACTCTATTTTTTGTGGTAGTTAGAGAGTGGAGGGCACCCACTAACGTTTTCAAGGTTCGTAGTTTCCTAGTTTTGATTGGGTACTACAAGCACTTTGTTCCGGACTTCTCAAAGGCAGCACACCCCTTCACGAACCTTGTCAAGAATACTAACAAGTTTTAGTAGGATGATACTAGTGAGAGTGCATTTCAAAAAAATGAAAAAGCGCCTAAATACATCACCGGTTTTAACTCTGTGATGGGCTAAATCCACAAGAGCATGTATTTGTTATAACATTTCAAAGTCGTATCCCATAGGAACTTCGCAATTGAGTACACGTCTTTAGTGTTTTAGCTATCTAGATCAATATGGATCAGGGATATGCAAATGGATAACAATAATAATTACGAAGACTTTCTAATTATAAATTCTAAGACAATAGAAATGAAACCTAGGATTGAACTTTGTCTCCAAATTAGTAATCAATGATGAAACAACGTATATGTCATAGTTTCATTCGTTAATTGTGAAAAATTGGTCTAATTATATTCTTTAGCCTCTTTTAATGACTAAGAACGTATTTAATCTAATTTTCTGACTACTTTCATAACTCACAAATGAAATTAAATCCATTAAGTGTTACCAATTTTATAGTCCCTAAGAATTTAACATCTACTTTTGTAATTGCTTAAATTCCCATTCACATGCTATGTAACACCCCGAGTCGACACGACCACGCGGGGGCTACCTTGGAGTGCTTTCAGATTGATCGGCTGGCTCCACAAATCAACACGAGTCCTTTTAGCACGCTTTGTCCTCACTCACGTGCTTCTCGAGAAACTTTCAGAAAATTTCCGAAACTTCCCAGGAGGTCACCCATCCTAAAATTACTCCATGGCCAGCCATCCTAAAATTGCTCCATGGCCAGCACGCTTAACTGTGGAGTTCTTAGGATGGAATCACCAAAAGGATGGTATACCATGTTGATATAAGTAGCCAAATCAATTCTTATAACACTCCCCTCAATTTGGGGTATTACATTCACCCCCACTCAAAGAATGCAACGTCCTCGTTGCGACTCAACCAATGAATGTCTCAATACAGTTTATTCCAAGAATCGTCCCGCTAGGTGGCTAACTGGCTCATCCAAGTTTAGCTCATGGTCGCGGTTTCGCTCTGATACCATTTGTAACACCCCGAGTCGACACGAGCACGCGGGGGCTACCTTGGAGTGCTTTCAGATTGATCGGCTAGCCCCACAAATCAACACGAGTCCTTTTAGCACGCTTTGTCCTCACTCACGTGCTTCCCGAGAAACTTTCAGAAAATTTCCGAAACTTCCCAGGAGGTCACCCATCCTAAAATTTCTCCATGGCCAGCACGCTTAACTGTGGAGTCTTAGGACGAAATCACCAAAAGGATGGTATACCATGTTGATATAAGTAGCCAAATCAATTCTTATAACACTACCCTCAATTTGGGGTATTACATGCTACTTTCTGATAATAATTTTAACCTTTTAGTTGCAAATATTATCTAAGGAGGTTGGATTTTGTCAAATACACTTTACAACAATTAATCATAGCACAGGAAATAGTATATATGAACCAAACATACGACATAATACCTCAGTTCGTCATATTAACACCAAAATGAACCAAGTTCAATCCTAGCAAAGAAGATTACTCACACAAATCTTCAAAAAAATTAGCGAAATAAACTGCATAATAAACATTAAAATAGTATAAAAATACGAATAATAGGAATTATATTGAATTAACCATGAACCGAAGGAGAACAAAGTCGATTCTAAGTTGACCATACACTAATATACACTTGAATCTCCAAAAAAATCAAACTAATGAAACAATCAGAATACATGAAGCTATTGTTGGGGAATGGGAAAGAAAAGTGCTATGAAATCTCCTCTAAGAATCCGTAAGAAGACCCCAAAGTTTACCTTAAACAATCCCCATCATGTCAGGTACGTCGCGCATGACAAACGTGAGAGTAACTGTCACTGCATGTGCAGCGCCCGCATGACCTAGCTATGCAGCAAACTAGCTCTCAAGCATATGGAAATTCGGACTTTGCATGGTCATGAAATTCGCGCACTACATGGCTATGCAAAGTCTATAGCCTCGACTTCTTGATCAAAAATTCTACACAGCCATATGATTCATGCACTACGTGGCCATGTGGTTTCTTTTTCTTCAAAAAACACGGACATGTGCTACACAGCTGTGAAGCTAGGTGCGCAACTAGCTATGCAGCCCTCTCTTCTTGTTTCTTCTAGACTTCTTGGCATATCTCCAGCTCTTTTTGCTTCTAGACTCTTCCATAAACTTGTTGGGTTGACTTATCATCCTTCAAAACCTTCCATGTTAGGTCCTTTATTTTGAAAACATGCATTTCTTTCTTGAATTTGCGCATGCTTGTGAAATTTCTTGAAACACAAAACTCAAGAAATTAGTGGTGCAAATAATAAACTAGAACCATAGTAAAATATATGAACGAGATTAACTGAAGTCTCAAAGTGAAGGCAAAGTAAGGAGAAAATAGAGAAAATATTCACTTTATTAACTCCCCCATACTTATCCTTTGCTTGTCCCCAAGCAAACACACAACTACAGAAAATAAAATGGAGAGAAGCGGAATGAGATCAAAGCCTCAGATAATAGGACCGACTATATAAACAAGGCATACAATGACTAGTTCGACCCATACTGCGAGCAGTAATAGTAGGAAAATAAAACTAAAGCTAGACTACCCGTTAGTCCAAACACGCAAATCAGTAGTATCATGACACTCTAAGGTGGATTAGGATTGTGTAAATGCCATCATGATGAGAAAGAGGTTAAACAAGGTTGTAGACTTTCTCTCTGTAGCAAAACGCAGATGCCATACACTCATGTGTTTGTTTGTAGGGATAATAGTGCCGCTCAAAACTCTCTGATCTAATAATGATCAACCATATGCTTGCATAAACTCTCTTTGTCCATCACTTGAAGACAGTATGCAATACAAAAATCAAGAGGTCTTAAAAGGGTTGTAATGGAGCCAGGGCTAAGGGTAGGAGAAATCTGGGATTGTAGCTAAAGGTTTAAAAGCTAGCAAAGTGGCAACTACATGCATATATCAAAAGTGGAAACTCACTAGTCACGCTCAATTATCGACCAAAGCTCTTTTCTAAAATTTCCTACCCAAAAAGAGTATACATATATATATATATATATATATATATATATATATATATATATATATATATATATACAAAGAAGAGGAAGGGAAATTATCTACACATAGATCATTCTCTTACATAAGCCCTACCAAACATCTGTTTTTTTAATACGAATTACCAAAAAGACCCCCATGCTTACCTCTTTGACTTACCTACATTAAATGATTCAAACAGCTACCGCTCCTTAGTTTCATACCAGGGTAAGGTAATAACTTGAAAATATGGCTAGTAAGTAGGTTTATGATAATAAAAAAAAAAGTCTTAGGCTTGAAAAGGGTTGAACAAATGGAAAAGAATGTCATTTGGTGGCCAATGGGCTAATGTAGCTATAAAGGAAAACGTATGCCTCCATCACATTAATGCATGCATAAGTGATATGCGGTTTCGAAGAGAATGTATGCAAGTTCTATTTTCACATATCAGAGGAGAGAACACACAGTTAGAAAACCATAAGACTGTATAGAAGATGAAAAGTCTCTAAAGCTCAAGGTCTCACCAGTTCTTTGCTACAAGCCTTATTTCCTAAGTCTTGGTCTTGATGGGCAAGTATACAAAGATAAACAGTTAGGGTGTTACGATAATAGGTGGTTTGAGAGTCTATCAACTGGGGAGTATGTGGTTAAATCAATTTTAAAACATGTTCATTGTATTTTCTCACAATTTATAGGTCTCGTTATCGTAGGATCAAGTTATATAGAAAATTCTATCATGCAATCATCATAAGCTTTCATTTCGCAAAACAAACACACAAACATCAAGCTAAAAAAATAAAAGTGAGAAAGAGAGAAAATAAAAAGAAAGAAAACGAAAGAAAAAGGCAACCAAATGAAGCAAAGGAAATGGAAGAAAGCAAGCAACTCCCCCATGCTTAAAGAACACGTTGACTGCACTATGGAAGTGAGGAAGGAGGGGAGGGGCAAGCACAATCAGTAGGGTGGGGTGGTGGAGGGTAACCTTGCTCCAAATGCCATTGATACACTTGTTATATTTGGTCGATATAGGAGTGATGGCTTCCTAAAGACTCGCAACTTGAGCATCAAGCATATCAAATCAATCATTGATATGCTACAAGCGAGAATCCCAAGAGGTGCCGGAGGAAGAAGGGCATGTGTCAATGCCAAAAGAGAGGGGCGCTGGGAGGCAAAGTAGTGGTAGATTAGGCTCTTCTTTAGGAATGTCTAGATAATCTTCTAATGGGGGGCATAGGCTGACCGGGGCGAGGCATAGTGGGAGAAGGTAACCCATTGGTGTTACCATTACCTATAAGAGTGGTGAAAGCTTTGTTGGGAAACGGGTACCACACCTCCTAGTTATAGAATAAGCAATAATGAAGCCAATCCTACACAATTAGTTTCATGTTTGTGTAGGTCGCCAGCCCTAGGTAAGTCAGTTGGAAATCAACTAGTATATCATTTAAATGATGCCCACGCCGAGTAGCAATGTACGTAATGATGCCGCTGGTGACAATATCAACAGTGAGGTTAGTGCTAACTGTACTCAGGTGATCAGCAAGATAATACCTGCCATTGAGGGCATCATCCAGGAGCATACAGTGTAAAGCGAAGAGCTCTAGCTTTCATACATTCCCTTGGATTTCCCCCTACTGAAGAGTGTTCTGGCCAAAAGCCTTTGGACGTAGCACAGGGCCAGGTTATAGATTAACGTGGACTTAGCATGATGTCCGCTATATGGCCTAGGAGCACATCCCCTTTTTGGCATAGAGATATGATCCCAAAACTCTTGAGGATTCCAAATTATGGTTCCTTGGTAAGTCTCTGACCAAAAGGGGTAATACAAAGTAAAGACAAAAATCAATATAGGGTCATTTTTTGAGTCTCATTGAAAAGGCAAAAAAGAAAAATATTCCCTATTCGATTAAAATAAAACAAACCGAGGAACTCATAGGTGAATCCCTTACTCGTGGGATGCATATGTAGAAGAGTGAGAAAATACTCAATATCCTATTTAATCCCTAATACCTCGAGCCATTCCAAATCGACGTATCGAGTGGGGGTAATATTTTGAGAAACAAGCCTCTCATAAAGATCTTTGTCATTGGGGTCAATAAACACAATACCATAGGGATCTAAAGGTTGAGTATTTGTGGCCTTACCTTTGACTTTGGATTGGAGAGGTTGTGGTATTGAGGACTCCCCTTCCTCATAGTTTGTCTTAGATCGTTTCTTTGGTGCTATAGTTGCAGTCTACCTATGTAAGGAAAATGTTTATAAAATTGGTTAAACAACCACACTTCATAGATCAACTTAGAATTTATATAATAGAAGTTAAAAATATAAGAACATCATGAAGAACAAAGATAAGAATGAAGGAAACAGGATGAGGTAAAATCCAAACTGGTTGAGACTACCCGTGCACATTTTTCTCAAGCCTATGCCAATGAAATTAGTGGTTGGGAGAAGTGGTGGTGCAATGGTGGTGCTGGGTATGAGTATGCAGGTGTAAGTTATGGAATGGTGCTGTACAGTTAGGGTTTGGTGTAGAGAGGGTGGGGAATAAGGTAAATGGGTTATGTGGTTAGTGGTAATTGGTGTTAGAACAAGTGTGTGGTGGTGGTCATGGTGGTGCAGTGGTGCACTAGCTGGGAGTGTAGAGAAGGGTGCAGATGGAAATCACAGGGGTATAGGTGTTAGTTGCATGAATGGCAATAACGGGGGTGCTCTTGCATGGTCTTGGGAGGGGAGAAGGTCGGGGAAGAGGTAGGATTGGAATGGGAGGAAAAAAAAATAGAGGGAAGTGAAAGAGGGTCCTGGGCATGCGTCGAGCTTTTGTACAGAAAATAATTTCACGACTGTGCATGATTTATATGGGCATGCCATTTAAAGAAGATTTTGGGAGTGCACGGCTGTGCCAACTCCACACGAGCTTGATGCTTTAGAAACTGGCATGGTCGTTTAGGTCTGGCACGGCTTAGCTGTGTAATGTCTTAGGCCTCAACTTTTATTCATTTTTTAGCATTAGGGTTGCGCACGGTTGTGCGTCAGGCCATGTTGCGGTCATTCGTTAAGCTGTGCTGTGGTTGTGCAAACCTCTTTTCTTCATTTTTATAGCTCCTCTCCTTCAAATGATGCCTGTACACCCCATTTCATCCATTGAATAACTTAGAATAGCAATGATCCCTACCAAAACATTGCAAACAAAAAGAGAAAAACAAAGAAAAAGGGGTGAGAAAAGAAACACCAAACAAAAGAAAAACTTAAAGCATGGGTTGCCTCCCATGGAGTTCTTGTTTAGGGTCTTTAGCTCGACCATGATGTTTTCAAACCAATGGTGTGTCAGGAAGGGAAAAGGTTCCTAGATTCTCAATTGGAGATCCGGAAACATAATGTTTTAATTGCTTCCTATTCACTTTGAAAGTTCCCATAGATTCACTCCATACTTTAATTGCTCCAAAAGGATACACCTTGCACACTTGGAATGGTCCCAACCATCTCGAATGTAGCTTTCTTGTAAAAAGCTTTAGACGGGATTTCAATACGAGTAAAAGCTCTCCCTCTCTAAATTCTTTTTGGAGAATATGTTTTTCATGTCACCTCTTTGTCCTTTCTTTATATATCTTGGCATTTTCATAGGCATCTAACCGCAACTCATTGAGTTGAAGCATACTCTGCTCCCCGCTTTGTTTAAAGCTATATAAATAGTCATAATAGCTCAATGTGCCTTGTATTTGACCTATACAAGCAAATGACATGAATTTCCATATATCAATCGGAATGATGTTGTGCCTATAGGGGTCTTGTAAGCTGTCCAATAAGCCTAAAGAATGTCATCTAGTCTTGAGGACCAATCTTTCCTTGACTTAGACATTATCTTTTCCAGGAGTCCTTTTATCTCCCTATTTGTGATCTCCACTTAACCACTCATTTGAAGGTGATATGGTGTAGCCATTTTGCAAGCCACACCATATTTCCTCAAAAGTTTTCTTAGTACTTGTTGGTAAAGTGAGATCTCCCATCACTGATCACAGCTCTTTGGATTCCAAAGCCAGGGAAAATAATGTTCTGAAAGAGTTTAACCACTACCTTTACGTCATTAGTTGGAGATGCCCATGCCTCTGCTCATTTCAAGACAAAATCCACTATGACTAATATGTCTTTATTGTTGTGGGATGATGGAAAAAGTCCCATAAACCAATCACCCACACTTCAAACAACACCACTTCAAAGATGTTATTTAATGGCATCTCATTTCATCTTGAGACATTTTCGATTCTCTAGCAGCGATTACATCCTAGTGCATATCTCATCATGTCTTTGAAATCCCATAAGAAGTACCATTGCAGCTGTTTTGGAGATGCACACATGACCCCTATATGGTGATGAGTGATAATGGATTATGACATCAAAAATTTCATCCTCAGGTATACATCACAGAAAGACCTCATATGTACATCACTTGTAAAGGCAAGGATCATCCTCAGATATAGTTCTTGACGTCAGAAAGGAATTTATTATGTTGTTGGTAAGACAGGTCTTCCAGTAGTACCCCATAAATGATGTAATTGATAAAATATGCAAACCATGGGGCTTAGAGGCTCTCAAAAGCGAAAAGATTTCCATCGGGAAAAGAATCATCAATTAGGCTTTCATCACTTTCTTCTTCATGCATCTCTTGCCTAAGTCTGAAAAGGTGATATGCCACTACATTTTCAGCACCCTTCTAGTCCTTTATCTCTAAATTGAACTCTTACAAGAGAAGGATCCATCTAATCAACCTTGGTTTCACATCCTTCTTAGCCAAGAGATGTCTAAGAGCTACATGGTCAGTGAATATAATAACCCTTGATCCAATAACATATGACTTGAATTTATAAAAATAGAACACCATAGCTAGGAGCTACTTCTTGGTTGTGGTGTAATTCATTTGACCATCATCTAAAGTCATACTAACATAGTATATGGTGTACAATTTCCCGTCTTTCCCCTTCCTAAGTACAACCCCAACAATATAGTCACCGGAATCACACATTACCTCAAAAGGAAGGCTCCAATCGGGGGTTCTCATTACTGGGGCAATTGTCAAAGCTTCCTTCAAACTGCTATAAGCATCTAAACAATATTGATCAAATGTAAAAGCAATATCCTTGAAAAGTACGTGGGTTAGGAGTTTAGCAATTTTGGAGAAATCTTTAATGAACCACCTATAGAATCCAGGATGGCCTAAAAAACTCCTAACACCTTTGACATTAGTTGTGGGTGGCATTTTAGTAATGATAGAGATTTTGGCCTTATCAAATTCAATCCCATGATTAGAGATTAAGTGTCCTAGAATAATTCCTTCTTGTGCCATAAAATGGCATTTTTCCCAATTAAGAATGAGGTTCACATCTTTACATCTCTTTAAAACCTTAGCAAGATTATCGAGGCAATCATCAAAGGTAGTTCCATAAAAAAAAAGTCATTCATAAATACCTCCATAATATTTTCAATAAAATCAGAGAATATGGACATCATAAAGTGTTGGAAAGTGGTTGGAGCAGTACACAAGCCAAATGGTATCCTTCTATAAGCAAAAGTACCATATGGGCATGTAAATGTCGGTTTCACTTGATCTCTAGGGTGGATAGGGATTTGAAAAAATCCTAAGTACCTATTTAGATAACAAAAATAAGAGTTTTTGGCTAACCTTTCCAACATTTGATCAATAAATGGAAGGGTAAAGTGATCCTTTCGTTTGAATTTGTTTAAATTTCAATAATCAATACACATACAACACCTAGTGACCATTATTGTAGGGATAAGTTCATTTTGCTCATTTTGTATGACAATAATGCCCCCCTTCTAAGGTATTATCTAAACTGGGCTCACCCACTCACTATCTGAGATAGGGCAAATGATCTCTGCATTTGGGTTCAATCGCCTTTGATGTTCAATGGAGGATTTATGTATGTCTTCTATTATAATGCGATGCATGCAAAATGAAGGATTTATGCCCTTGATATCATCAATGGAATAGCCTATGGCATTTTTATGCAGCCTATGGACTTCAAGTAATTTTTTCACTTCTTCTTGACTCAAGCTAGCATTCACAATAACAGGATATTCACCATTAGAGTCCAGAAATTCATACATGAGAGAAGAGGGGAGGGGTTTTGTCTCTGCCTTAGGTGCAAACTTTTCTTTATAACATACCAAGCCATGTAATTCTCTCTTAATCAGGGCCACTAAACCTGGTTGTTTTGCATAGATAGAGTTTTCTCCAAGCATGGTAGCGTAGGTAGCTACCTCCTCGTTGCCATCATGGAACACTCTATCTCTCGTCAAACATTTCTCTGGTGGATCATTTGAGATTAAGTTAACAAGCTCTTCTCGGATCATCTTATCCATCGTATCAATCCTACAACAAGTGTTGTCAATCAATGGAAATTTTACTGTAAAAGGTAAAAAAAATCCACTTTCACTTCTCCAATGTTAAGAGAGAGATTTCCATTTTTCACATTGATAAACGCTCCCATAGTAGATAGGAAAGGTATTCCCAATATGATAGCGATTTGCGCATCCTCCTCTATCTCAAGAATAACAAAATCAACTGAAACATAGAGCTTACTAACCTAGATAGATACATCTTCTAATATACCTACTAGATGTTTGACCAATTGATATGCTAATTGGAGGTAAATGGTGGTGGGCTTCAAATCTCCCATCTACAGTTTCTTACAAACAGAAAGAGACATTAGACTGACACTAGCACCAAGATCATAAAGGGTGTAGTTAATAGATATGTCACCAATAGTATAGGGAATAGAAAACGATTCGGGGTCTTTGAGCTTAGGTGGAAGATTATTTTGAATAATATCACTACATTCCTATGTTAGGGATACTGTCTCATATTCCTCTAACTGTCTCTTATTAGAAATAATTTCCTTCATAATTTAGCGTAAGCAAGCATTTGAGATATAGCTTCCACAAATGGAATATTGATTTGTAATTTTTTTTTAAATCTTAACAAACCTCACAGATTATTTTTCTAATCTTGCCTTAGCTTGTATTTGAGGGAAAGGTAGGGTAGGTTTATATGGTGGCAGAGGGACATATGTCTCAACCTCATGATATATCCCTAAGCTGGTTTCTTTCTCAATGTTTAAATCCTCTCCGTTCATTTCCTCTGTTGACTTGACTCTTCCACCTTCCTCTTTCATTTCTTTTCTCAAAATAGGACCTTCCAACTCCTTTCCACTGCTAAGTGCTATGGAAATAATAAACCCCTTAGGATTGGTCTATGGCGGCTTGAGAAGCATTCTAGCACGCCTAGATGAATATCCTGACTACTGGGCCACTTGGATAATTTGGTTTTCCAGTATCTCATTGTGGGTGGCTAGGAATTCAACCTCAGAATTTAAGCTTTTGACCGAGTACTTCAAATACTCGGTTTGTTTGTTTTGAGAGGCTATGAAGTTCTCCATCATTAACTCAAGATTTGAATTTGGAGGGTCAAGAAATGGTGGTCTAAGGTTTTGAAAACCTAGAGGCCTAAAGTTTCATTGAGGGGTAGGATTCGGTGGTGGGTTCTTGTAGGATAGGTTTGGATGATTCTGCCATCCTAGATTGTTGGTGGGAGCAAGTGGATCTCCCTTTTGGTTGAAATTATTCACGTAATTAACGTGGTCTGCTAGGTTTTTGTCATAAGGTGGAGGGGCAACAGACTGACATTCGATAGCTGAGTGCCCTTCAATACTACAAATCTCACAAACAGCAGGAGAGGATTTTAGTGTGTTAACACTTAATTTGTAAAGTTTTTAAAATAATGCATCAACATGAGAATAAAGGTGATCCAAGGTATCAACGTCATACCTACCGCTCGTCTTGGTAGAAGGGCACTCGACTCGACAATTGGTAATAATTCTGAGCCATGTCTTTGATTAATTGATTGGTCTCAAGTATGCTTTTGTTCATAAGAGTGCCTCCTACTACTATATCTAGAGTCAACCTTGTATTGTAATGCATTCCATTATAAAAGGTGTGAACTAGAAACCATTCTTCCAAACCATGATGTGGGCACATTTGTAACATATCCTTGTAGCGCCCCTATATGTCGTAGAGCGACTCACCATCCTTCTAACTGAAACTTGTAATGAGGTTCCTCAATTGAACTGTTTTGGATGGGGGAAATTAATTGTTGAGGAAGGCTCGTGAAAGTTGATCCCAAGTGGTAATAGACTTAGGGAAAGTGATTTCAACCAAGCTCTTGCTTTATCCTGTAATGAGAATGGAAATAACCATAGCTTAATCGCATCATCCGAACTGCGTTCATCTTCAAAGTGTCACAATACTGAAGAAAAATGGAAATGTGTAAGTTCGGATCCTCCGTTGGGCTACCACTAAATTGATTTTGCTTAACCATGTTGAGTAATGTAGGCTTTAACTCAAAATTTTTGGCAACAACATTTGGTTTCCATATACTTGATTGTGTCCCGTACACAATTGGAGATACAAACTCTTTAAGAGAGCAGTGTTGCTCATCCTCTCTGTCAGTTTCAAAAGTGGTTCCTGAGCTCACGCTTTCTTTTGTCTTATGTATCCACCTTCGTAGTCCAATCAACGTTTGTTTGATCTTAAGGTCTAGCTCAGCTGAAGTCCTAAGTCGAAAAGATCATTGCATAAAAGGTACTTGAAAATGCAGACAGTGAACTATCAAACAAAGAAGATAAAAGGTATAGAATAAAAGGAATTTAAAGGATTTAGTCTAGCCAAATAATAAAAAATTGAATATCAATTAGCCAAAGTCCTCGGCAATGGTGCAAAAAACTTCATGGTCTAAATCCACAAGCACACGGATTTGTTATAGCATTTCAAGGTCGTATCCCATAGGAAATTCACAATCAAGTACATGTCTTAGGTATTTTAGCTATCTAGATCAATATGGATTAGGGATATGCAAATGAATAATGAGAATAATTTCAAATAATTTCTAATTTTAAGTTCTAAAACCATAGAAATGGAACCTAGGAATGAACTTTGGTCTCAATATTGGTAATCAATGATGAAACAATGCATATGTCGTAGTTTAATTCGTTAACTGTAAACAATTGATCTAATTATATTCATTAGCCTCTTTCAAGAACTAAGAACGTATTTAATCTAATTTGCCAACTAATTTCGTGACTCACAAATTAAATTAAATCCATTATTTATCAATTTTATAGTCCTTAAGAATTTAACATCTACTTTTATGATTACTTAAATTCCCATTCACATGCTACTTTCTGATAATAATTTCAACCTTTTAGTTGCAGATATTATCTGAGGAGGTCAAATTTCATCAGATCCGCTTTACAACAATTAATCCTATCACACAAAACAGTATATATTAACCAAACATACAACATAATACCTCAATTCATCATATTAACACCAAAATGGACCAAGTTCAATCCAAGCAAAGAAGATTACTCATTCATATCTTAAAGGAAAATCAATGAAATAAATTGCATAATAAATATACCAATAGCATAAAAATACAAAGAAGAGGAAATAGATTGAATTAACCATCAACCGGAGGAGAAAAAGGTTAACTCTAAGTTGATCACACAAGAATACGCACTTGAAGATCTAGAAAAATCAAACTAATGAAACTAATCAAAATACATGAAGCTATTGCTCAAGAATAGGAAGGAAAAGTGCTATGAAATCTCCTTTAAGAACCCCTAAGAAGTCCTCAAAGTGTACCTTAAATAATCCCCATCACACTAGGCATGTAGCGCATGACAAATGTGGGAGTAACTGTTGCTGCATGGTTGTGTGGTGCTTGTACGACTTGGCTGTGCAGTAATCTAGCTCTCAAACCGATGGAAATTTGGACTTTTCACGGCCGTATGATTCGCGCAATGCCTGGCTGTGCAAAGTCTGTAGCCTCAACTTCTTTAACAAAAATTCCCCATGATCGAGTGATTCACACACTACTTGGCCTTGCAGTTTCTTTTTCTTCAAAAATCAAAGATAGGTGTTGCACGGCTGTGCCACTAGGTGTGTAACTGGCTATACAGCCTTCTCTTCTTGTTTCTGCTAGACTTCTTAGCATATATCTAGCTCTTTTAGCTTCTAGAATCTTCCATAAACATGTTGGTTTGACTTACCATCCTTCAAAGCCTTCCATGCTAGGTCCTTTGTTTTGAAAACATAGATTTCTTTCTTGAATTTGCGTATTCTAATCAAAATTGGTCTTAGTAGATACAATAGTTTATGTTAAAGTAATTATAGCAATATTCATATTATTTTAGTTAATAGCTTCAATATTACTAATAATAGTAGTAGTAGTATCTGTATTGATAATACTAATATCAACCCAAATCCTAGTAATAATAATAATAGTGATATTAGTAACACAAAAGTAGTGACCATAATGATACTAATAATAATAATGCTAGTAATGATATTAAGGTTAGTGATATATGAAATATTAACAATAATGACAAGGTAAGAATAATAATAATGATGATGATGATGATAATAATAATAATAATAATAATAATAATAATAATAATAATAGTTCCAATCTTAAGAATAATTCTAACAAAGGTCCTAATAATCATAATAGTAGTAGCCTTAGTGATAATATGGTCAAGTATAATAATAGTGATAGTAATAATGATAATGATGATGATGATGATGATGATGATGATGATGATGATGATGATGATGATGATAATAATAAAAGTAATTATAATCATAATAATAATAAGGTTTTTGACCTTTAATAATAATAATAATAACATTAGTTAGAATAATTCTGAAGTTACGTTAAATAATAATAATGATAACATAATAATAATAATAATAATAATAATATTATTATTATTATTATTATTATTATTATTATTATTAACAATAATAATAATATTATTAAGGATAATACCATTAATACTACTAAAATTTACTAACACTTGTATAAAAAGGGTTTAGGGGTTGGGGAGGTTAGAGTACCACCTAGGGATGGTGGTGACACAGGTGATGGCACACAGTGGTGGAGGGAGAAGAGAGAGGGAGAGGTGGTTGTATAGGCTAGGAGAGAGGGAATGAGGGGTGATTGAGGTGGTGGTGGGTGCCTGAAGTGGAGAGGGTTGGAATGGAGGTGGTGGTGCAGCCAAAGGGGCCGACGCAAGATGGCGGGTGTGGTGGCTGAAGGTGGTGGAGGGAGGAGAGGGTGGCAAGGAAAATGGGGTAGAGGAAGCTCCCCTGGTTGTTTTGGAGGGTAGAGGAGGTGTTAGTTGTGGAGGAATTGGCAGTAGACGGTGGTGCGAAGGGCGGCGGTGGTCGAGGTGGGTTGATTGGGAGATGAACTTTACATGGACGGGGTGGCTTGTGCAGGGCAAATCAAGGGCGGAGGTAGTCGTAGTTTGGTAGAGGGTGATGTAGGGAACAATTCTTTGGGTGGCTTGGGTGGCGTCACTAGGTGGCGGTGATGGGGCAGTCGTCTGATCGGGAGGTGGTGCAAGGGTCGAATTTCTGGGGTGCGAAATCAAAGGGGCTCAATTATGTTTCCTATTGGGTATTTATAAGCCAAATGGAGGGGAAAATGATAGAGGGGGAAGAGGAAAATAGGGGCAAGTGAGGCAGGACCACCGGCTAGCGGTGGCTAGAGCTGGCAATCGGGCGGATCGGATCACTATCAGATCGGGTTACATGATAATCGGGTCATATCGGTTTCGGATAATTTCGGATCATTTTGTTGGGTCGGGCTGGGTCGGGTTTGATTCGGATCAACTCAGTATCGGATAATCTCGGGTCATTCTAAGGTCTCGGATCGGGTCTGGTTGAGATCGGATGGACTCATATTCGGATAAATTTCGGTTGTTCTAATTTCGATTAAGGTTCGGATCGAGCTCAGGTGAATTTAAATTATTATATTTTCGGGTTGAATTTAGATTGGATTTAGGTTATTTCATATTTAAGTCATGCTTGTGTCATTTTTTTTTATTCCAAGATATTATTAAAAGCTAATTATTTTGAGATCATTTATTTTAATTTATCTTATTCAATTAAAAGTGAATTATTATATTAATTTTTTTGGGGCCTTAGAATTTTTTATCATTATTGCATCTTTGGAGATGTATTTGACATTTTAAATTTAAAAGTTTTCAAATCGTATCACTTTTCTTTTTATGTTAAGGTGTAGCTTATAATTCAACTCCATTATTAGCTTGGTCATATTGACTTCAAGTATTATTTTAAGTTTATATTATATTTATATCTTATATGCTCCTTACATAATATTAACTTATAATAATCATTGATAATTGATAACAAATGAAGGATTCTAAGGTTGTGTTTCTCATATTATTTTTATAAGAAATTGATCACATCATATCAACATAATTTTAATAATAATAATAATAATAATAATACAAAAATAATGATAACAATAATAATATTAATTAATGAATATCAATTATGGCAAAAATAATAGTAACAACACATTAGTTTTTATTATTATATATTTTGATTATATTATATCAAGAAAAATAAGATAAAAATTAGATAAAGTAAGTAATAATGACTATTATTGACAAAAGACCAACTAATATTGACTTATTACTATTTAACATTGTAGATGTAATAAAAAATATTAATCTTCAATTTTCATAATGAATGACTAATATTCTCACTCTAGATTTTTTCTACTTTCCTATGATATTATAGGTGCTATATTGCAAGGTATGGCCATATAGATACTAACATATAGTGTTCAAGGCTGCACTATTATTATCTTACAGTACTAGATGGAATCATAGAAGTGAACTAATATTTAGATGGCATAGTAGAGTTTTTCTTTTTTTCTCTACTTTTATTTCTACACTTTTATATTGGTATCAATGGATATTTTATTTGTATATACATAAGTGATATAAATTTTATGATTTCTAGATTTTGATGTAAGTGCTAGTATGGATTAGTTGCACATCTATATTATTTCATGCTTTATGAAGTTTTGAAAATTTTGAGTTATGGGTTAATATTAATTTTTGGATAGTACCAAGTTGAATCTGTATAGATTTATAATTTTTCGGATAATATCGGATTTTGGATAAATAATGGATCGGGTCGGGTCATTTCAGATTTATAGTTTTTCGGGTTATATCGGATTTCGTGTGAGTAGCAGGTCAGGTCGGGTTCATTTTGGCCTTATAATTTCTCGGGTTATATCGGATATCGGATATGTATCGGATCGGGTCGGATAGATTTCGGGCTTTTAATTGCTCGGATAAAATTGGATGGGATTTCGGACGGATCAAGTCGGTATTCGTCAGATTTTTCGAGTCGGGTCAACTTTTGCCAGCTCTAGCGGTGGCAGGCATCGTAGGTATACCATGGCAGGGAGTTGGTGGTCAGGGGAGAGAAAGGAAAGAGGGGCAGGCATGTGTAAGGGGGGAGAGGGTTGGTTGGGTAGAAAATGGGAAAGAAAACAACGGGGGATAGAGGGATAGGACGGTCGGTCATGGGGCTGGTGGCTGCCGGTAGAATCGAGGCTGCAGGTTGGGGGTTGTAGGTCGGACTATGGAGAAGGAAGGGGAATGGGAACGGGAAGGGAGAGGGTTGGACCGGGTGGTCCGAGAAGGAAAGAAAGAAAGAAAAAAAAGAAGGCGCATAGGGGTTGGGCGATAGGTGAGGAATGAAAGAGCGGTGCGGGCTTGGGCCACACAGAAGGGAGAAAGGAAAGAGAGAAGCTTAGGCCACATGGGCTAGCCCAAATCGGGGGAGAAGGAGAAAAACAGAAGGGAGAAAGGAGGGAAAAGAAAGAAAAAGGAAAAAAGGAACAAGAAAATAGATGGCTTGGGGTATTTAGGACACTTGGTATTTTTGATTATTTAAATTAATAATATTTTAAATAAAAAAATAAATAAACTCCCTTTTTGAGTTAATTTAGGATATTTTGAATAAATTTTCCTATATTTCATTTTAATTAGCAAAACACCCTAATTTTTCCTAAATAAATTATTTATTATTTTCCTCTTGATTTTACCTTATTTTATTCCTCTTATTTTAATAAATTTATTTATTTAATTAATTTCTATAATAAATCCTTATTTAGCCAAAATTTCTAAAATTAGGGTTTTGGGGTATTTCAAGAACTACCTGACACATGACCATATGTTGGTTGTGACCATCTTCGCATTAAAGCTCTAGAGCCATTTCCTGTATGGGACATGATGCAAAATTTTCATCAGCCATAAGAGCCTTGAGGACATGCTATGGGCTTGCCCTATGAATTTCCAAGGTAGTTGGGAGGATCGTTTACATTTAGTAGAATTCTTGTACAACAACAGCTATCATGCTAGCATAGGGATGGCACCCTTAGAGGTACTGTATGGACGTAAATTTCGAACACCCTTATGTTGGAGTTACATAAGCAAGACTATTGAATTTGGGTTATAAATAGTTGAGGAGATGACTCGGTAGGTTCAATTGACCTAGGACAGGATGAGAGTAGCTTAGAGTCACCAAAAGAGGTATAGAGATCAGAGGTGTCGTAGTGATGGTTTTGTGCTAGGGGACATAATTCTATTGAGGGTTTCACCAACCAAGGGAGTGCATTGATTTGGTAGGAAGGATTAGCTGAGCCTTAGGTATACTGATCTTTATGAGATTCTCGACAAAATTGGTGAGGTCACTTACGGATTAACACTTTCGCTAGAACAATTCTTCTGGTTAACAATAGTAGCTAGAAAGATGTTGCTTTGGGTTTGTATCTACGTTATAATTCTACCGGTTAAGAATAGTGGAGTTCATAAACTCAACGTGAATAAAATTATGAGTATTGATCATAACGCTATTATTGTATGATTTGGAAAGGAATAAATAAGCTGGCATCGATGAGATTGTCCTATTGCGATCTTGTGAACTTGTGTGACCTTTTTTATTGTCTTGTTATCTTTCTTAGTACGTAGTCCATTGATCATCCTTTTCATGGCTTTTGTTCATTCCCATAAGTAGAGACCCCTTTTGAGCATGTGCAGGTCAATGAGGACCCTCTAAATGATTATGCTACTTATGATGCTTTTATTGGAGCGGAGTGATTATGTCTCATATGTGGGATTTGGGAGTTTGATATTTATATTATCTGGTTATTTTTTAAAATGGTTTCCCTTCTTTTGTCATTTTATCTCTTAATATTTACTTAATGTATTTTTTATTTCATTTTCAAAGTTGGAATCCAGAACTCTTACTTATTTTTATGAAGTGTCCTTGTTCTATGTTTATCATGTCTCGCATTCTAAATTATTTTTGCCTTGTAATTTATGTAAGAATGGAAAGTCAGACAGACTTATGTCAATTAAAATGGTAACACCCATTTATGTGAATTAAATTTTTTCTTAAATAAAAAAATTTGTTGTAAATTTTGGGGTGTTACATCAGTGGTAGAGGAGGTGTAGAAGGGGAATGAGAAAGGAAGTACATGCGAAGGGCATATTGGGGTTGTTTGTGCTTGAAGAGGAAAAGGGAATAGGCATGCAAAATAAAGTAGGCATAGGTTCATTTGCGCGTAGAAGGCATGCTCGAGCGTAGGGACTTGTAGAGTGGGGCATGTTTGGGTTTGGTAGACAGAGAAGGAGAAGGAAAAAAATAGGTTGGGTTTGGCAGGTTTGGGGAGAAAAAAAAAGATGTGGGCTAGGTTGAGCGTAGGGAGGAGAACAAGAAAAAGAGAAGGAAAAAGAAAAGGAGAAGATAAGAAAAAAGGGAAAAGAGAAAAGAAAGAAAAGGGGAAAAGAAAATAAATGTAGGGTTAGAATTAGAATTAAGTTATATTTAGGTTTAAGATAAAATTAATTTATCTGGATTTAGAGTATCCAATTATAAAAATAAATTAGGTAAAATTATTAGTTTAGGATGGATTTTAATAAAAAAAAAGGATAAAATAATTAGTATATTTTTTATTTAAAAATTTATCTAGGTTTGTGTGTCAAGGGTTAAATAAAATAATTAAGCTAAGATTAAAGGGTTAGGTTTCAGATAAAAGGCTAAACTCACAAAATTATGAAATTTTAGGGTGTTGCATATGGTTCCCTTCCTCAACACATAGCGTACTGATCATCTAGTTTATGAGTATTTCTCATTTCGAGGGGTAGATGACCCAAGTTTTGTAGTTGTTGTCATTGAGGGTTGTCTTAATGACTTAACAACTTATGATGCACTACATATGAATTAGTGATTTTTATTTATTAGGGCTTGGATGTAGAGTTGACCTTTTATACTCTCAGTTCCATAGATCCCATTTTTTATTATATTCTCTTATTCTATCTTAGAGTTTAATCTCCAACTCTTATTAATGTTTTATGAAAAGTTCTTCATTATTTGCTTATGATATTTTAAGCTTTAAATATTTTACCTTGTTGTGATGGAAATTGAGGACTACTTGGATGATTTATGTTCTTTTGATGACATACATGTGCAAGAGTTATTTATGCATCTTGGGATTTGAATGTATAGTTGATATTATCTGGTATATAGTTTTAATTATAAAACATTTCAGACTCTTAGTTTTAATGGATCCCTTTTGGTTTTATTTTATTATATTATACTTGAAGTTAATCTTTAACTTTTATCTATGATTTATGAACTATTTCCTTCATTATATATTTATTTATGAGTTTAACTTCTAAGTTTTTCATTGTATTTAATTTAAGGTTGGTATGGTAAGCTAGAATTATTTTTAGTATGTTGGTAACACTCAAATATTTTGTTATTACACTTCCTATTAAATAAAAACAAAAACTAGGAGCAAATTTTGGGTCATTACATAGATACTCTTAGCATAGTTATTAGTACTAAAATAAAAAATTTATTAACAAACTAGAATTTTTACATGAATGATAGAATTCTTGTTTGTATCCTATTCCTTGTGGGTTCAACCCCTACTTGGCGATTACTACATATTTGAAAATTAAGGTTATTTGATAGTTATATGAGAAACATCAAACTCCAAGGAATCTCACACAAATTTTTTCATTTCTCTCTTGAATGTCACAAACCAACGATAACCTTTTGAACTCCCAAACATATTATTCCACAATAAAAAAATCCTTACTTGAGTGTATTCAAGTTGTATTTCTAGTAATCTCATGTTATAAACTTTCTCCTAAGATGGTTCCTCATCTTTTCCCACAACTTGATCTTAACTTTTTCTTCTCTCTGTTATACCTTCTTCAAATTCTCAAATCGCAAATCTGTACCTCCTCTCGCCATCTAGTTATTTCAACTCAAAAATTCCCTCTGTTGTTTGTTACCAATCTAGATATGCCTCATTATCCATATTGGTTTCAAAATTTGGGAGATCAAATCAAAGTTGTTTCTCTACATCATCACGAGGTATTCCTATACTTGAATCACCCCTCCAAAACTTTCCAATGTTGTCCTCCTCATCATCATTGATTAAGTTGTCTCCATAGGGTGGATTTTGGTAAGCTCTACCTCGTTCCCTTCATCTCTCATCTACTCCTCCACACAATTAGAGAACCCCTCGTCAATTATATACAAATGTTTATTATATCTCTCATCCTGTCTAGCAATTATTTGTGTAAGTTGTTGAATTTGAGCCACCAATGAATCAATTTTATCATCTTTTTCCATGTTTTAGTTTGTTTTGACATATTTATGTCAATCGATTAAAAACAAAACATATCCTCTAGTTTAGGACAAAAAAACCTTTAACTTGGAAGATTCTTGATAAGTTCTATCTTAGAAGAATATTGATAGAAAATTTTGAGTTCTTGGAGAAAAATTCAGCATTTGTATATATGAATTTTAGCATGTGATATAGCTGAATAACCAAGGCTTTTATACCAAATCATAATTATTAAAATATGAATAAGATACTACAATTCTACAATCCTACCACCAAAAAATCACAAAACTACCTAGGAAGAATCTTAAAGTAGTCAAATAGTTATAGAATCTTATGATCCTACACTAGAATCCTATAATTATACATAACAATTATAATTTTTATTGATTTATTTTTAAATCTATTTTCCATCTTATTTTAGCTATTTTTGTTCCTTAATATTCTAATTTTCAACCCTATATTTCTTTTTCACCATTTATTGAAATTGAGTTGACACAAAGAATGTATGAATGAGATACAACTAAAATAATGAAGTTTATTGTTGATGTAAAATTCTAACAAAAAAATGTAATATCTATATAAAAGGTAAAATGAATATATTAAACTTTACAATATTATTAATTATTAAGTTCTATTCAAATAAAATTTAGTATTTTTTATGGTTTTGCTACCTTCATAATACAAACATGCTTTAGTTTATCATTTATGCATTGTTCATATAGTAACTTAACTTATGTTCCTATAGCTACAACTTATTTTATCTTCTTTTTTTTATCTTGATTCATCAAAATTTTAAAAGCCGACATAAAACTTTTATGGGTCTTATTCTCTTAAATAATAGAAAATATTGTTCTCTTATTTTTACCTTCATTATTGTTCACTGTCTTCATTCTTTGTATGTTTTTTAGAGCTAAAAATATTGTATATTTTAAATAGATTGAGTTGTATGTTTTATCTACCCATAATCTTATAGTAATTTTCATATTTCATTAGAAAAAATTAGTTCTGATGTCATTAACTTAATATAGTTCCTAATATGTAAAATAACTTCAATAATTTATGTTATTTGTAAGTTGTTAGAACTCAATTAGTGACTATATAAAAGGTTAAAAGTGTAATACTATGTTCTTATAACATAAAATATATTATTTTGTAGCATATAAGTATATAAATATTATATTTTTACAACTTTTGTAGGATCTAACAATCCTACGATCCGATCGTAAGCATCTATATCAATTATAGACATAATCTCGATTCTAACAAGCTTATACTGAATTGATGTGTAGTGGAATAAGTAGTTTCTGAAATGCTTTATTGTATATGATTTTATGATGTCAAATGAATTGTATGGTGAATGGTAAGGATGGGTAATGTCTAAACTAAGGGATATGAATGAAGAAATACAAAAGTAATTCTTCAAAAACATTTGAAAGCCTCACATAGATAACTATTAAAAGGTCTTTAGTGAAGAGACACATATTAAATGTCACTAGATAACTCTATATAAGATCACAAAGAAAACTTATAGAGGATTTCTAAATTGTCACTCACACAAAATTTGAAAAAATAGAGAATAACTCACACAAAAAACACATTTTTTATTCAAACTTAAATCCCACCTTAATTAATTATCATATTAATTATGATCCTAATTTCTATAATTAATCTCAATAATGAGTCATTAATATAAAATTAATATCACCCTAAAACCATGCATCAAAACCCTAATCCAAATTGTGTAAATTGAAACCCTTAACCTCAAGTTCATCAAAATCTTCTTGTTGTTTTGATTCAATTCTTTTGTGTCTTATGTAAATTACTCTTTTTTTTGTGTGTGTGCTTTCAATACGCACCAATAATATTAAAAATATACAAATTTATTTTAGTGCTTTTTAAATAAATTAAAATTTGATTAGCTAGCTCAAGCTTATACATAGTCGATAGTTATGTTTGTCTGATATTATATACTACAAGTTCATTAAAGATATATATATATTATATACTACAAGTTTCTCAAAGATACTATGTGTAATACATTATTTGTAAAAGATATTATATTCTATAGACTATATAGCAGTGTAATATATAACACACTCGTTAAAGTTACTATGTACTACACATTAGTCAGACATAATAAATACTATATAATATAAATTTTTCATAAATAAAACACATTTCTTAAAGATACTACATTTTACATGTTCATAAAAATATTATATAATATATACTAAAAGTTTATTTAAGATACTATAAACATTCTTTAAATATATTTCACACTATGTGTTCATGAAAAATACTATATATTATATACTATCAGTTCATCAAAGACATTATATGATTTCCGTAAAGATGATACATATTGTTACATTTTAGAATTCAAAGCCAAATTTATAAAAGTATCATGTAATAATAATAATAATAATAATAATAATAATAATAATAATAATAATAATAATAATAATAATAATCATCATCATCATCATCATCATCATCATTATTATTATTATTATTATTATTATTATAGAGGGAGATGAATTTATTTATGGGGAATATATTGAAAAGAGAAAGTAAAACAAAGTTTCTTTATAGTAAAAAGTGAATAAGAGGACATTTAAACTTAAATTTTGACATAATTTATACAAAATAATAGACCTAAATTTATTAGAAAAAGATTAATCAAAATGAATATAAATTTTATTTTAATGAAAAATGAATAGTACACAAATAAAGCAGGGTGGAGGCAATAATTGTTATGCATATTTAGATTAATTCTATATTTGGATGAATAAGCTAAGGATTGGTGAGAAAAATTATTATTTTTCTTTTAAAATATTATTTTGAAAAGGAGAGAAGGGGGAAGACAACATTAAAAAATGACTATTTGTTGGCATGATGAATAAGAGCCTATTTGATTTTACTTAGGAAAAGTAGTTTTTTATATGAGTAATTATAAAAAATTATTTTAGATTAATTAATACTTTTTTGTTTTACTTTTCAAAACTTATTTTTGAAATTAATTATCTAAAGCAACTTTTTATAAGTTAATATGAAAAAGTAAATCTAGCCTACTTAAGATAAGTAGTTTATTTCTAAAATTGATTTTGATAAAAAAAATCACAGTATGTTAGTAAGAGTTAATGAAAAACTCATTTATTTGTAGTATACATTGAACTAGAACTAGTGTAAAGGAGGTCGAGTTGCTCGACTGTTATCCTCTCGCTTGACTCCCTCCCTCTTGCTCGACTCTGCCCCTCTTCATTACATAATCCATCTACATTATCGCCACACTTCACACTCATTGCATTAGCACTAATCGATGATTTTTTGCTTCCACCACCCCCAACTTCTCAATTGGTTAAGACTTTTGAGCCTTCTCCCTTCTCTATTGATTTTGCAATAGTCGAGGGAGATACAAGACTTTTCTTAGTTTTCTTTTGTGAAATTTGTTTCAAGGTATGCTTACAATCTCTCTTCGGTTGGTAATTTTGTTGATCTTGCTTAAATTCATCCCTGATTTTAGATGTTTGGGTTTGATTGGTATCTGCTTTGTTGTATTAGGGTATTATGGGTTTTATGCTGCTTGTAGATTTATAGCTCTGTGTGTCAATGTTGGTTTTTTCATTCCATAGTTCTTCTTGTCGAATATTGGATGTGAGGTCTACTTGTGATTAGGTTATGTTCTTGGTTAATTTTGTTTACATTAGAAGTTTGGCTCATGCACTTGCACTACACTGTTTCCATCTAAAAAACTAAACCTAGTTTCTTGTGCTATTATATTCTCGTAGCCTAGAAGGATGTTTTCAGAATGGGTTATAAGTTCCAATCATAATATTGATTGTGAACCCTAATTGCCTATTGGGATCTGTTGGTTCTTCTAAATGTGTTTCTTATCTGTTTTGAGAATATAATTCCTTCTGATTACTACATGTTTGATAAAAGCTATCAATTACTCCTAATTGGTCCTACTATTATTATTTTTGGTAGCCATTCCTGAAATAGTAGATGACCCACATGGATCCTCTATCCTATACCCAAACATTTGATGGAAATCAAAAATTTAATAAAAAACAATGCAGGTCACATTGCCCTAAGTCTAGCCATTCATGAAGCTGCTCAGATTGGCTGAATAAAGCACATTTAAGATCATTCTCCTTAGGAGTTATTAGATGGGCAAAATTTTATAACAATAAAATAATATAAAAAATGATAATTATAATTATAATTATAATTACAGTAGTGATGGTACCAGTTGTAATAGTGGCTATGAAAAATATTAATTATGGAACTAATAATATTAAAATACTAATTAAAACACATTAAAAAAATTAAATTGAATGAGAAAAAATCAAACAAGGATCATATCCATACTACATAAACAATCAAGCTCAAGCCTTCTTACTATGCCCTTTTACAAATTGACTCATACTTGAGCAAAAGAAGTATGGATAATTTATTCACAAGATGACTTGAATTTCGTTCATTTTACATGTTTACAATCATTCTTGTTAATAGATTGTATATATGGGTATCACCAAAATAAAATGTTATGTTTTAAGAATAATTTAATACATGCAACTTTTTAGACTAATATTTTTCCAAGTTTTCTTATTTCTCTTCCAAGCCATAACAAAGCTTCACTTCACACGCTAATTTGTTTGAACTCATCTCACTCAAACCTCACCATTGCTAAGAAACTCAAACACCAATGTTAGGGATTCTTTTAAGGACTGGACTTAAAATTGGGCCTAATCATCACAAAGAACCCTAGTTCCCTTTTTTCAATCAATCCCAATCCCTCTTCACACAATCTAGAAGTTCATTATTGAATAATTTTATAATTAAAAGTATTTGGTATAAAGTACTATGAATAATAATTGATCTCCTTTTAAAAAAATAAAAATAAAATCATGCTAACATGTGAGCAGCTAAAGTCCTTCCATAAGAGTATATAATGGCGGAAATAACTTCCTAGTAATAAAAACATCTAACTGCTGAATGGGTGCTAACTTATTACAGATCTTCATCATCATTGTCTTCAAACTCTAAGCCTGATTCATAATCACTTCTTGGTTCCGTCAAATAATTCATGTCAAATGCAGATTATGTCTAAGCGTCCATCTCTTCCAATTCAATAGATTCATAGCTCATCCTATCCTCAAACTTTTTATCAAAATAATTCAGAAGCCAAGCAAGAGAGCACTCGAGTCCCCCTTTTGCAATCACCTTATGCCTCGACTTTATAGTCGATTCAAGTCCATATGTAAAGAAGGCTAGAAAAGTAACCAAGTCTTCCAAAGGTCTATCCATTTCCATGTTGAAGTAATCAAAGCTAAGTTTCATAATATAAAGATTCAAAGTAAGCAATTGAGGAAAACCCACAACCATTTCTTTATTTGGCTTGAAGAGCATCCACAATAGTCTTTCAGAAAATCAACATGCTTTGACATGGTTGTAGTATTGAGACTAACAAATTGAGGCATCTTCTCCATTGTCTTTCCAAAATCCAGTTAATAGTTGTTAAGGGATATAATCCAGTTAATAGTTGCAAATAATCACTTAAATTCTAGAAAGATTATTATGTAAGTCAGGTACACTCAATTTTAGACACACCACTTCTATATTTGATATTTTAAATATCTATATCATCTACCTCAGCATGCTTAACTAGACTTAACTAAAGAATGTAACAATATAATATCAAAGTTCTAAGAGTAACGAGAAAATGATATCTCTATTTATATAAAAGTTGCATCTTGTAAATGATCTCTCATCATTGATAGTATGTAAGTATATTTGTAGGATCTATGGCATCTTCATCAGATATTGCACATTGGACTAAATCAAGGCATAAAACCTTTTTTTAATTATGTGTTAAGGAGATTAACAAAGGAAATAAGCCTAGTTCAAGTTTCAACAATATGGGATGGTCCAATATTGTTGATGGTCTTAATAGGCTTGAGAACATGTAATACTAAAAAATTCAAGTGAAAATTCATTTTACCTCAACAAAAAAAGATTACTTAGCATGGGTGAAACTTGAAAGTGAAACTGAACTTGGGAGAGACCCAATAAAAGGTGAAATCACTTTTGAGGAAGATAGATAGAAGATATTTATTCAGGTAAATTACAATTATATATTTTTTCACTTATTTTTTATTATTATATATAACTTGTAATAATTTCATTTTTTTTGTAGCACAACCCTATTTTTAAAAACTTTCACAATGAGCCAATTACCCATTTAGATGAGATTCAGCTGATCTTTGGTGGTACTCATGCAATCAAAGAACATTTATGGGCTCCATCTCAAGGGACTCATCCAAGTTTCGATAAGGATGATGAAGTGTTAAGAACATGTAATGTGGGTCCTTCTAAATGCCAAAAAGTCATTGAGATCAAGGGTTGTGATTCTAATGATTTAGATGGTGGGACATGCCAAAAGGAAAAGTCAAGCAACAAGCGTTCTAAGAGTCAACAATCTAGTTCGTGTAAGAAAAAGAAGTCAGCTAGTGAAAAGCTTGATAATAAGTTGCTACAATTGTGTGAATCTGTATTTAAGAGTAATGATGATCCTCCTTTGCTAACACCTGAAGCTTCAACAACCCCCACTATAAAAGAACATTTGGCTATTCTAAATGCCATGGCTGATAAAATTTCTGATAAGTTATTTATCCCTGGTACTAATGCTTTTAAGGATCTTGATAATAGAGACATATGGATGTATATGGCTCCCCAAAAATGTAATATTTGGTTGAAATCTTTAAGGGATCTATCTAAGAATTTATCAATGATGTTAGGTTATTATGGTATTTTGTCAAAGACTTGTTTCTGTAAGTGTTTTGTATTTTCTATTTGTAAAACCATGAAGTATAAATTCTCTTTTTTATGTTGAACTTATGTAATTTTCTTTAATTGTGACTTTTGGCTATATCATTCGTTCCTTAAATGATCTACCTTTGATAGCCTTTGGCCGATCAATAAAATGCATATCATATTTTCTTGAATTAGCTATGAAGTATTCATGTTCTTCGATGAAAAATGTAAATGTTGTTTGTTGTATATAATTTGAATTAGATTTTAGTGGAATTAAAGAGTATACTTTATGCATTCTTATTAATAAAATATATATTGGGTATATGTATAATACAAGTGATGTCTTCATTTTGAATAGATGGATGATCCAGAAAAAATAAAACTACTATTACTTTTACTTGTACAATGACATTTGTGAAAGACAAGGAAGACATTTATTGAGAAGCAAGTTTGTTTGGATTCTTTTGAAACAGGTCACCAATTTGTCCAATGTATATTAAATGGTCATGATAGGCTATGTTATAATTTATTTAGAATGAAGAAGGATGCTTTTCTAAGGTTATCACATTTTTTAATATCAAGGAGGTTGCTAAGTGATACCTATAATATGAGTGTTGAAGAAAAATTGAAAATTTTTTATATACAATTGGTCACAATGAAAGGAATAGAGTTGTGTAAGATAGATTTCAACACTCTGGAGAGATCATTAGTAGATATTTCAACAAGATTTTAATTGCTATATCAAAGATTGTTGGTGAAGTTATAAGGCCTCATCAAAGCCTTGACGAGGTCCCTCCTGAGATCATAAATGATTCAAGACTTTGGCCTTATTTTAAAGATTGTGTAGGAGCGATAGATGGAACACATATCTATGTTTCTATTCCAAAGAATGAACAAAAGCCCTATTATAATCGAAAGGAGTGTGCTCCCAAAATATTATGGCAATTTATTCTTTTAATAGGAGGGGTCGGTTCATGATTCTCAAATATTCCAACATTGTATTCGAGATCCCAACAAAAACTTTCCTCATTCTCCTCGAGGTAAATAGAATACTAATGTATATATATGAAATATTATAGTTGAATAATATGAACTTACATTTTATGCAAACAAATATTATATGATTGATTCAGGTTATCCCAATACATCTGGCTATCATGCTCCATTCAAGGAGACAAGTTATCAATTATGTGATTTTCAAAGAATTGGCAGTCCACAAGGAAAAGATGAGTTATTCAATCATTTACATTCATCAATGTGAAATGTAATTGAGCATTGCTTTGGTGTTTTGAAGGCTCGTTTTTACATCTTAAAGCAAATGCCGAATTATAGTTTGGAACAACAAATGTTCATTATAATTGTAACAATAACAATCCATAATTTTATTAGGCTGAATGGAATGGATGATATATTATTTGATGATTTTTGTAGCAGAAAAATATATAAAGAAAACAATACGCATAGGGACATTGGACAATATATAAAGGGTAGAGCTGCTAGAGAAATAGAAATGTTATAGTGTAGGATTACATATGATATTTACCATGCACGTCATTGAGTTGTTTGATTTTATGATGTTTATTATGAATACCGGAATGTTCATTACATAATATAAATTTTTATCATTATCACTATTTGAATTTTAGATGTTTATGAATTTTATAAAATTTTGTTAGTGATTGTTCATAATTTTTTAATAATTTTTAAATTTTTATTTTACATTTTTTAGTACTTTATAATATCTTTATATATATATATATATATATATATATATATATATATATATATATATGTTTCATATGATTTTTGATATTTAATATCATAGAAGTTATATAATAATAATTATTACCAAAAGATATATATAGAAAGATAAAAATTGAAGATGAAAATAACAAATAAATTTATAAAAAAATGAAAACCAAACACTAATAAAGTATAATAAATAGTTTTTTTATTATTAATCACTTATACAATAATAGTAAAAATAAATATATATTTTACTTTCTAAAGTAATTTTTAAAAAATAATTTTTTTATCTAAAAATAATTACTAAAATTAAGTAATACCAATCCAAGGATAAATTGAAAGCAGCTATAAAGCTGGTTGAAGTTAGCAAATTGAGGAGCAATTCCGCGTACGTATGAATTGAGGGCGCTGCCCCTCATTACTTCTAACTTCTACGGACGTGGGCTTCAAAACTTTCATAGAGTTTTTTTTTTTCTTCTTCTTTTTTTAGGCCAAAGCATGTAATCTTCGACCGCCTTTTCTTTCCCAATATTTAATAATATCAAGGCCGGACTTTTATGAGTGCATGGGATGGGAGTATGCCGGTAACATTTATTATGTACTAATTTAAAATTCAAAATTTCAATTTAGTATTCAGAAAATCCATCCGAATATATATGATTGCAACCAAAATTCATATATGGTCCAAATTTTGATTTGATTATTCAAAGCCGAAAGATTATTGATTCTTCAATGTATTGTACTATATTTAGGGCATGTATTATTATATTGTTAAAATATTATATTATATTTTTATATGTAAAAGTATTAATATGAATCAGAACATATTATACTATATTTTTTAAGTATTATAATATATTATTTAGTATATTATATTTTATCGTAATATTTTTTAAAATAAATGCATCTAATTATAAATATTAGTATAAATAGACATTTATGATGCATCAACTATCCAATTAGGTTTTTCGAAATATTTAATCTAATCTAAGAAATGTAAAGCATATAATCAATCCCGCAGATGTGCATATTTGATAATGTGTACACCCTTAACAAGTTGTATTAGGTGTCATTTTTTATAATTCTATAAATTTTATTGAGATACATGTGATCACTTTTTGGAATTTTAATCTTAATAAGTCTATTTTTACTTCTTTTTTTAATTTATTTTTAATTTAAATATTTTTAATTATTAATAAGTCTAATATTTGCTGCTTCTTCTTGTTCCATGAATTAATTTTTAATTTAAATCTTATTAAATCTAACCATATATATATAGACATATTATTAAGTTGTAATGAATATTAATTAACTTTTATTGAAAATATAATTAAATAGTCACTAAATGTGGAACAACTATATATATAATATATAGAATTGTTTAGCATGTACTAAAAATGTGAAATAAGTATGTGCTGAACATGATGAACAATTAACAAATTTGTATTGAACATATATTAAATAAATATTAAACGTGCAACAAGTATATAACGAACACATACCAAATAAATATTGAACCCACAAGTATCTCGTGATAGACATCTACCAAATAGGTGCGGACTATGTAGTAAATATGTGTCGAACTCATATAAAATAAGTACTGAACGTGCAACAAGCATATGTTAAATATATACAACACCATTCTTTTCACAGCACATGTAATTTTTAGTTTGGACACACTTATTATGAAATAATAAATTTGATGAAATAAAATGCTTAGCATGATTGATATATCATTAAATAAATGTATTTTTGACAACTGGGTCATTAATAAATGAAGTAGAAAATAGAGTGTATAATAGGAAATACATCATTTAATTTGTATGAGTTTTATTAATGTGACTTATATTTTACAACAATTTTTTATTGAAAAAAAAAAAGCTTTATAGTGTGAAATGGAGGGAGTAAAAAGTTGATGTACATATATTAAATAGGTGGAACAAGTATGTGTTAAACATTAATAGAAATAAGTATTTAACACTTAGCAAATTTATGGTTAACATATACCAAATAGTTTGATTCAAAGAACAAACATGTACTTGACATATATTTAAAAAGTCATTGAACATCTACTAAAAATATGGAACAATTATATGTTGAATATAAACAACATAAGGGCTAAAAATATGGAACAATTATATGTTGAATATAAACAACATAAGGGCTACACATGTAGCAAATACGTGTTGAGCATAGACCAAATATGTGACGAGCTCATGATGAGCGTTTGTAGAATATATATTAAAAAGTTGACAAACATATATCAAATAAGAACTATATAATTACAACAACAACAATAACAAATAATCACCTCATTACTTGAAATAAGATTCATAAAATTACAACAACACCAACAAAAAATAACCCCTTGTTAAATACACTTGTTGAACATGTTTAGAATAAGTATTATAAAATTATAAAAATAATCACATATTTATAAATAAAAATTATAAATGATAAAATTGTCCATGTCTTTATATAGGCATTATAACATTATAAAAAATGACCCTATATCCATACATAAGAATTACAAATTATTTTAAAACAATGATCCTATATATCTAAATAAAACTTATAATGCAATAAAAAATGATGGGTGCACCTCGTAAAGTGCATTTAGTTCAATGATATAAGAATTGTTCAAAATCTCATCAAATATAGAACTCGTAAACTTCTTAATGTATAAAAACTCTATACATCGACCAAATTTCTATTTTGGAATTTATATTCCTAAGATATAAATATACATACTTTATATGTTTAAAATTTTCCATTGTTTTCATGTATTCACATTATTACTTTAATCCTCGTCACTCAATTTATGTAATGACGTTGAAAATGTTATTTGTATTTTCAATATTGACTATTGTTGTTAAAATAGAGGCTTCATAAGAGGATAACCACTTACAGTCAGATGTTTGATCTAGTGAAATTATTTTTAAAACACTATGTTCATTAAACAATGGGTTCGGCATTGGGTTGCCAAAAATAAAAGCACAACAACAAATCAAAATAGTGGATTTGTGTTATTTGAGATTAGGGTTGTAAATAAGTTGAGTCGACTCATGAACTATTATACTCGGTCCGTTAAAAGATCAGCTCAAATATTTATCATTATGGTTGAATCTTACACCCTCGACTCAAACACTATCATTCCTAGTAATACTACTAATGCTCAACTTATGCATGTTTTTTTCTATGAAATATTTCACTCCCTCTTCGCTTACCCTACTTCCACCAACTCATTAGACAAGGTTAATAGTTTATCGGATAGATGCATATCCCTCTATGCCAAGGCTCTTTATGCCAATGTCCTCTTTTTTTACATCCTTTTATAAGGAAATTCCTTCAAGCCTGTTGACTTAGCTTAACACAATTTGTTCCCAATTCAAGGAAGATGATAATAGGCTTTTTGTATGGGAGTAATTTGTTGGAGTTCATGCCTATAACAAACCTCTATAGGCAATTTTTTTAATTCTTAAGTCACCCCTCGACTTCGGGCTTTCACTCCATACAAAAAAAAAGGGGAGAACAAATTTATTAAAGAGCCGTGATCCTCTATGAAGAAGTGGAATTCACAATACTTCTATATTTTGAGTGACTCTAAATGGAATTTACCAAAGTGGGGTCAGTTTAACTTTAATGTTTGGGAGCTTCCACCTTTTACTCTAGAGTTAAAAGCCTCTGTGGACAAATTCAATATTTTTTTACGAGAGGGAACATCATCAATAATAATGACATTGCCAATGATCACATCATCCTAAACAATATAGGTTTCATCTCTTAATCTGGTAAGTAGAATATTTCCTCTCATCTGTTTAAATATTTTTAATTCTTAATCTTGTTTGTCGTATTACAAGGCCATGTCCTTTCTATAGAGTGTAGAGCTTGGAAAACTTAACAACTGACAATCACTCCCAACTTGGCAAAGGGTGTAAAGAATCCCATTGTGTGTCCTAGTGGATCGATTCTCATTGATGGATCCAAGAAAAAAGTAATTATTCTTATGATATTCCAAGAATCATGTTAATTCATAGTACTTCTTTTAAAATTCTTTCTTCCTTAATTACATGTTTAGGAGAGCGAAGAGGTTGCCTGAACTATCTCTAAAATGCCAAAGAAAAAGGCAAAGCTAAATAAGGTTAGGGGTATTCCTAAATTTGCTAATGTTGAGGTTTGTTCCATCAAATATCTTCTCTTTGTGATTTTTTTATGTTCTGTAGGAGATAGGCCCACTAAAAATCATTTCAAAAGTCTCCACGGGTAAGAAAAATTCCAAAAACGCTCCTTGGAAAATCAAACTTTCATCCATCCCTACCAAGCTTAACTTAAAGCCTTCAACCTCATTTCAATAAATGAACCCTAATTTCCTTCTTAAAAATTTCCCTAGAAAAAAGGCAAGGGGTTACTAAACCCTTTATTGAGAGGGCCCGTACCACCCCCATTCCACCTCTAAATAAAGAGATGATTGTGCTTGATGGAGAATATAATGATATAGTGGGAGTATCGAGACAAGATAAGGTTCTTGACTAGTTAATGATATACTAAAAGTTCCCTATAGAGGGGTTCCTAGATTGAATACTTTCTATCTGAGGAAAGATGTTCTTTAAGAGGGGACTAAGGTCATAATGGAGGAAGATGTATCTACATTGTCCATTCCTGAAGACTACTCATTCTTCACCTGTCATTAGAATGATTTAGCAAGTTTCAAGTTAACCAAGTTCATAATGTTACATGAAGACAAGAAGATCATCGAAGGCCTAATGACAAACACTTTGCTAAGGACTAACATGAACTTAACTTTTAGGTGCATATCATATTCTTAATTCATATGTATGCAGTAATATTAATAATTTATTCTTGTTAAACTCATATTTGTTATCTACATCAACTCTTTGTGAGAAAATAATTTCTTTTACCATTTATCTCAAAATTCCAAATGCTTCCAATGGATAGATAATGAATACTTAGGTATTTAGATAACCTTCTCAACCTGTATGGATGAGAAGGAATCCCTTCAATCTAAAGTCTTTGAATTAGAGACTATGAAGAGTTGATTGAAATCCTCATTCCTTGATGTAGATTTTTTCCAAGCTCGCGTTACTAGCTTGGAAGATCATTTAGAGAGGGTAAAACAATAATCAAAATTTGAGATGGAGTTGATGAAAGAAAACAAATAACTATCTGGAAGACAGTCTTTGTAGAGAAATATTTATAATTGACAAGTTGTCTACTAAGAAGAATAAATGGGCTATAGATGCCAAGAATATCCAACAATACTCTGACAGACTTAAAATTTCATAGAAAGAGAAAAAAATTCTTCATTTTAAAGTAGTTGAGTACTATGCTAAGATCAAACAACTACATAAAGAAATCATAGATAAAAACTAGGGGAATAGTGAAGAAATAAAGAGGCTTTAGTAGCAATTGTTTGGTGTTGACACTCAACAACCTAACTATGCTGAGAGGAGGATGGACCACTCACTATTCATCCTTAGGAAACATGTATTAAACCCCCTACTCTTTACATTGAGAAAGGGATTGCAAAAAAAATCCCATTAGTATGCAAACATACCAAGCAAAATAATATACCACTACCATGTAGGTCATAGTACAACCAAGATCCACAACACATGCTCACAGTACGACCTATCAAAATGTACATGCGATTCCCCTACTATACCATTCATGTACAATCACACAGACCATAAAAGACATATTTGGATCCACTAAAGCATGCTTAATTATAATCATACTAGCATACAAGGGTATACATATTATAACATACATACCACCCACTTAAGGAACATGGATTACCCGGACTATCCACACAGGAGTGTTTAGAGTATAACTTGGAGTGTAATGTAAATTAAGAATTAAATATATGAATTTCCAACCATGGATTTTACAAAAAGTGGATCATGATTATAATAGTAATAGATCATGTGATCATTCATGGAAACATGCCGAAAAGAAAGAAATGTACCACAATGGGGAATTCAAGGAAAACATATGATTAGCATAGAATTTAAGGAAGGTAAATGTTAGTTACATAACATATTCATACTTACGTGAGATCCTTAAGTACTCATAGGGCAAAACAAGTATCATATCAGAAAAATAACCATATCAAGATCAAGAATAAATAAGATAAGGCCAATTAATACTTATTTGGGTTTCATTCATGTTAATATTTTACATTAGGTGAATATAGAACTCCTTTATGAAATTATTGACCAATAGGTGATCATATAATTATTTACCCCAATTTATTGAGCAATAGGTGATCATACAATTATTTACCCTAAGTTATTAAGAAATAAGTGATCATAGAATTAGTTTATCTAAGTTATTGGCGATCATAAAATTATGTACCCCAATTTATTGAGTAATAGGTGATCATAGAATTTTTTTACCCCAAGTTATTGAGAAATAGGTAGGATTATTCCCCATGGTCACTCAATACCATAGAAGTCAAACAGCCTAAATGGATATAAATTCCTAGCTCATGTCAAAGTAACCTGGTGGACATAAGTCCTAGCTCTTGGCAAAGTAACCTGGCGGACATAAGTCTTAGTTCATGCCAAATAACCATCTTGTGGTAACCAAACCCTTTAGTATCGATACCCCCTAGTATATCATCAATGTCTAGAGTAGGAAAGGCACTAGGATCAACTAAGATCCTGGTATCAACAAGGATCCCACCTTAAGGTAAAATGCTCGAAGGGAGACTAACCCCAGGTAGTTAATCAAGGATCGAATAATCTAGACTTATTATGATGCAAATTCTACTTCAAGTGATTAATATCTTATTATATTGGGATCTCATATCACAAAAAAGGCCCATAAAAATATCGCACCAAATAACAAGCCATTTTAATTCAATGGATCCATATAAGGTTCTCACATTATTAAGCATTCCCATTTAGGGTATCTTTAAGTGATCATTCTATTACATGATCAATTATGACAAGAGGTGGAATTTTATAATGTTAACATCATTCATAATGTCTAATACAACATTTGGTCTCCATTTATTCCCTTTTTTCACAATTCAAATCTAATTCAAAGCTTAGGGCTAAGGTCAAATCTATAGTTCATTTCTTAAACACAGTCTTATCATTCATTAAAGGATGTTCCAATTTAATACCTAAGGCCAAAGATGAAAGTCCAATTAGAGGTAAACTCGAGTCCAAACCTAACTCATAATAATTTAACCATTCATTTTAATAGCGAGTGAAAGTCACTGTTTATGGATAATACCAACTTAAGGCCACCATATGTGTCCACATTATTTTCTCTTATTCTTGCTAGGTCATTTAATTGATAAGGTTTCACATTTTTAAGGCCATGATATAAGTTATTAGAGGTCCATTATCTGTCATTTTGTTTCATTATATAAATACTTACCATATTAATAGTTCATTTTTATCCATCTAATCATCTACTCATATTATGGTCAAGAGAAAGGCCCAAATGCTAAATTAAGGTCAACATTAGTCAACTAAGATAAAATTTCTCTTTAATAATTTTAATCAATTATTTAAACTTCATTAATTTAGGTAAATTTATAGCTACTAGCCTCTTATATTATTATCCAAGCATGATAAAACTTAAACCATCACATTCAGGAAGAAATAGGTAAGAAAAACAAAATTGGTCAAGACGAGTTGATGGGTCTCCCTGACCAGTCGATTAGTTTCAAATATCAGTCGATTTATCAAGGCACTACCAACCTTCATAGTGGTGGTGAGCCAGTTGATTCATCAACCTCACTGGTCAATTGTTCTAAGAACCAATTGATCAGTTTGGTTAAACGGGTCAATGTGTATAACCTGAGGCTCAGACAACTAGGGTCACAAACTAACCAGACGATTGATTAAACCAACTAGTCGAACATTCTACAAATCATTTAATGGATTTGATCAAACCAGCTGATGGGTTTAACCCAAAACCAAGACCACTAAAGTAATAGGCGGACCCAAAAAATAGACATACACACAATTAAATTCCATAATCTTTGTTTAATCAATCTGAACATCAATATGAGGTCATTCATGGTTTGTAACAAGTAATATTCATGAATTGACATGCAAAATACCAAAATCATGCTAGGAATCTTAGTAAAATCATGCTTGAACTTCATAAACTTAATAAGAACTAGGAAGTCATACATCATCTCACTTTTTTCTAGGCCATCATACAAATATCTATCCATCAGATCATGCATACCATTTTCACTTAAGAAACCTATAATCTCAAAGGTAATTTGAATCTAAAATAATATTTATGAGGCTTATGCATGCAAGACTTTAAGTTAATATTCCTACCAATTCTTTCATTCATTTCATAATAACAAGTTTAGGTACATGGTCATCTCTAACAAAAATAGGGAAGACAATGGTTTACCTCAAAAGAGCTAAGAAAAAAACTAAAGAGAGTAAAAGTTTTTGAAAATTCAAACCCCTCTCTCACACTAAAACACCTTTAAAGAATCCAGATTAAAACTTACTAAAACTTTTGAAATCATGCAAAGAAGATTTACTGAAATCAAAGACTCCAGAGAGAAAATCATAGAAAACCCACCTTCCAAAGGAGAAAACAAAGAACAACAGAGATGAAAGCTAAACCCTCACCCCTTTCACAAATCTAACATCATTTTGATTAAGATAAAATTAAGAAGGATCTAGAGAAAGTATTAGAAGAGGAAAGGAAGCTCATAAATGAAATTCAAGGAGAGGAAATGTGGCATAGCAAGTACAAAGAAAAATAGGGTAGTTTGAAGCCTAGGGAAGAAGGGAGATAATGAATCCATTGAGTTCAAACTATTAAGGGTTTATGTGGAAAGAAGAAGGGTAAGGGAGTCTATAAATTGATACCCCCAAACCATAGCTCAAATCAAAGCTTAAAATTGTAGGTTTTGAAGGTTTAAGGCTGGCATTTCTGCCTTTAAGTTTAATTAGTGAAACTATAATGTTCTAGGTGATGTGCCTCAGAAATCTCAAACAAAAGTGATGAATAATGACAACAAGTGAATGGAATCAAAGTTCAGCAATCTAAAGAAGTTGTAGGGGCAAATAATCCACTCAAAAATCTTGTAGAATAGAGATAAAATAAGGAAAAAGAAGACAAAAGATTTAAAGTTATGAAAGGGACTCCTCATGGATTGCTTCTTTATGAATCTATTGAAAAATAATAAAATAGGTTAGGAGTGCTCAAAAGCTTCATAAAACTCATAAAAAAATGACTCAAAACATAATCCTAATGCTAGAAAAGTTTTGGGGGGAGAGATTCACAATGGAAATCAAGTTAAAAGAACAACTCATTCAGTTGAACTAGTTGACTGGTACCCCAAACCAGCCGATCGGTTCATCGGGTTTCAAAACTCAACTTTAATGAACTAACTAGTCAATTGGTACCCAAACCAATAAATTATTTTTCCAGTAAAACCAATTATCTTCCAAAATCTAAACCAAGTTCATCCAAAAACATACCAATCTTAAATACATGTCCAAAATAAGATAAGAAAAACACTCATATCACCAGCAAATGCATAGATTAATACACATTAAAGACCCTAACAAGTGGGGTATTAAATTTACTATTCCCTTTGATTTTATTACATCCCCTACAAATCCCATTAAGGGAAAAATTTTATTTGTTAAGCAACTTTCTAGTATCGCCAATTGCTTGTAAGATTCTTTAAAGATCACATCCATGGAGTTACCTATGTCTACAAGAACCCTTTTCATCACATAGTTTCTATTTGTAATTCAATAACCAAATTATTCTTCATCTTTCACTGTAAAGCTCATTTCCATTCATTTTTTTATTTTTTTTCATTAGTCTCATAAGAATCAGCTATTCTAATATATGCTTTAATAGTAGTATTACTGTCTTATATTATGGCATTTACCCCTTCAATGGTGTGAATAATCTTCTTAGGTATACTACTTTGTGGAGGAAAAGCAAGTTGTGGGGTTGAGGATATCATTTGATTGGTTGATGCTACATGTGAATATTTCTTCAGATAACCTTTACATACCAAATGTTAATGAAGTCTTTTAGTGCTTAACACTCCTCCGTTGTGTGTCTGTTCTCTTCATGATAAGCACACCACTTATTATTATTTCTATGATGTGCATCAAATTTCATAGGAAATTGTATTACAAATGTCTTATTACCATTCTCCACATGATGTATGTGTGTGTGTGTGTATCTGATAGGTTAGCCACAAATGGTGTGTACTTATTAATTCTATCTACCTGATACTTTTGGGATACTAAATGGCTTGTTTGCTTCATATTTTCATGACTACATTCTAGCATATATAGATAACTTTTTATGTCTTTATCTTGGTACCAAAGGTATGTCTATTTTCATTATAGCCAACCATATTACTTTGGTCATCTCTCTAACATCTATCTTTTCCTACAAGTCTTTTCTTAGAGAAGTGTTAGATTTTTACTAAGAGAGATACAAATTTTCAACCATATCTTTGTTATCCAAACCCTAAGTATGGAAGATCTAACAAGATCATTGTCTAACTTGTCAATCTATCAGACTTCCCAATCAAACCCATTTAGAAATCGCTAAATGAATTCAGATATATTCTAAGAGAATCCCATTAATGAGGATGAGTCTTTCCTAGGCTGTCAACAAGCATCAAATTATTCCACAAAAGCTGCTATAAGTTGGGAAAACGAGCTTATTGACCCAGCCTTAATTTTGGCAAACCATCTAAGCGTCGATCCTTTCAAAATTCCCAAAACATCCTTACATAAGTTTTATTCCTATGCTTTGGCCAATAACATTTTATTTCTAAATATATTCAGGTGGTCTTCCAAATCTAAAAAACCATCAAATGATTTAAAAGTAGGTATCCTAGTTTTCAATGCTAACGTTTCAAAAATGTCATTCATGAAGAGTGTATGCCAGCTATAACTACAAGTGTCATTTTTCTTTTCTTTCGTAGCTTCTAAAGCTTCTTTCACCCTTTGATATATTATAAAATACCCCAAAATCCTAATTTAGAAAATTATGGCAAAATAAGGATTTATTAGGGAAATTAATTAAATAAATTATTTTATTAAAATAAAAAGGAATTAATTAAGGTAAATCAAGAAGAAAATAATAAATAATTTAATTAGGGAAAATTGGGGCATTTTGCTCAGTAAAATAGAATTTATGAAAGAATTATTTAAAATATACCAAATTAACCCAAAAAGGAATTTTATTATTATTATTATTTAACCTAACTTCAAAATTATTCTAACTAATATTATTATCATTAAGGGTCAACAACCTTATTATTATTATGATTATCATCATCATCATCATCATCATCATCATTATTATTATTATTATTATTATTATTATTATTATTATTATTATTATTATTATTATTATTACTATTACTATTACTATTATTATTACTAATATTATTGTTATTACTAACCTTGGCATATTATCACTTCTATTATCAAGGTAAATATTTGAATCCTTATATCATTATTACCATTTTGGTTATTATTAATATTATTCTTAACATTATTATTATTGTTATTGTTACTATTATTATTATTATTATTATTATTATTATTATTTATTATTATTATTATTATTATTATTATTACTACTACTACTACTACTACTACTACTACTATCGCTATCACTATTATTATACTTGACCATATTATCACTAAGGCTACTACTATTATGATTATTAGGACCTTTGTTAGCATTATTCTTAAGATTGGAACTATTATCAATATTACTACTACTACTACTACTACTACTACTACTATTATTATTACCTTGTCATTATTGTTAATATTTCATATATCACTAAACTTGTTGTCACTACTAGCATTATTATTATTAGTATCATTATGATCACTACTTTTGTATTACTAAAATCACTAGTATTATTATTACTACGATTTGGGTTGATATTAGTATCATCACTACAACTACTATTATTATTATTAGCAATATTAAAGCTATTACCTTTAATAATATGAATATCGCTATAATTAATTTAACATAAACTGTTGTAGCTACTAAGACCTATTTTGATTAGCAATAGCATGATTAGCTACTTTAAAGAATAATAAGCCTACTTTTACTTATAAAACTACTATTATCATTATTATCTCTAATAGTAGGTTATAATAAGGGTAAGGTAGGAATAATGGTAATTTTGGTAAGAGGGAGATTAACCCATAGTATTTCCCTCTTATAAGTGAATCAAGTCAAAACCCTAAGGAGGTGTAGGAATGTGCTCCAAGACCCATGTCGTATTAGGTAACGATTTGGCTAAGAAAAACTATGTGTGTATTATGTGCCTTGTATGCCATATGTTATGCCATTTTGCGTAATTAATGATTATGATGACTAATTATTGTAGTGCAACTTGGAGTTGAGGTATGCTTATGTGAATTCCTTATGGCATGTGTATAATGATTATATATATTGTGTTTATGGTGTTATATGATGTGACCCTTTAGGATATGCATGCTAGGATGTTTAATAATATGATATGGGGTGAAAGGATAAAAAGGAAAAAGTGGAAAGTGAGTTGCCTAAAGGGGGCATGAGGTTGACCCAATTATCTCATGATCCATGAGAGGAAATTAAAAGGAGGTTATTATCAAAATGAATGAGTGGTGTAAATTTTGCATGGAAAATTTCTAGGGTTTGCATGGGATAAATGGAGTTTGCATGAGGATGATCTTTACGTGAGAAAAGTTATCTTAAGGCGTAAGTAAGATAAGGGGAGAGTTGTGGAGTAATTGGAGACTTGGGGTAAAAAATAGTACATAGGTTGGTATAAAGGTGTATAGGGGACCTAATTAGGGTTTTGGGAAGAAACCCTAATCTGAGGGGAAATGTGAAAGTAAAAATAATTGAGGAAGAGTGGAGTTAGGTTAAGAGTGGAAACTTATTATATGAGGGATGAGTATACGTGTCATGGGAAAGAAGAGATGTTAGGTGAAAATGGAGAGGTGACTTGTGGGGGAAGAAAGATGCTAGGGTTTAAAGTGGCCAAGTAGGGTTTCTCAGTCATATGTGTAATCGGTAAGTAAAGTGATATGATTTGAGTTGAATCTAAATAAGATGAGGTATTGGGCGATAAAAGAACTAAAGGCGGTGTAAGTCAGAGCAAGGTTGGGCCACTTAGGTCTAATTAGGGTTTCAAGGAAAAACCTTAGAGAGTGGTTGAAATGCCCCGAAAATTCTAATTTTTAAAATTATAGTTAAATAATAGTTTATTAGGAAAATTATTTAAATAAATTATTTTTATTAAAATAAAAGGAAATTAATTAGATCAAATTAAAAAGGAATTTATAAGTATTTTAATTAGGAGAAATTTGGGTATTTTAGCTAATTAAGGATTTTATTTTGGAAATTAATTAAATAAATTATTTTATTTAAAATAAGGAAGACAAAATAGTTTCAAATTAATATTAATTTTATAAATAATTTAATTGAAGATAATTAGGGTGTTTTGCTAATTAAACTGGAATTTATGAAAACCCTTTTAAAAATCCTAAATTAGCCTAAAAAGAAATTTAAATATTATTATTTTTAAATATCTCAAATATCCCAATTAATTTAATTAACCAAACACATTATTTTTCTTTCTTTCCCTTTTTCCTTTTTCTTTTTCTTTCTTCCTTATTCTTTCCTTTTTCTTCTTTTCCTCCTTTTTCCTTTTCTTTTTCTCTTCTTTCCGACCTGGGCTTCCCGCGGCCCAATCTCCTTTTTCCTTTTTCCTTCTTCCGCGGGCCGCCTCCTTCTTTGTCTCCTTTCTCCTTCGGCAGCTCAGCGGCTCGTCGCCTCTCCCTTTTCTTTCTTTCTCCTGCGGCCCAAGACCCGTTCCTCTTCTTTTCTTTCTTTCTTCGGCAGCCAGAACGTTGCATTTTGGTTCTTTATACTCCTAGAGCGTCGCGTTTTATTAATTCGTTCCCTCACCTCCCGCCCGGCCAGTTTTCTTTCCTTTCTCTTTTTTTTTCTCTCGGTCGATCGGTTCAGCCCAACCTTCTTCTTCTTCTTCCTCCCTTCCCGTCGATGACCTGCACCACCGCCAACGTTCCTAGTTTTTCACCACCAGCTACGGTCGTTTTGATAGGCCTTTTTCCTTCCTCTCTCTTCCCTTGACTCACCGACCATTTTGAACCAATCCACCTCCCCTTTTCTCATGCACGATCTCCTCTCTCTCCCTGCACAACTATCTCCGCCACATTCGAATTTTCACCAGCAAACATTACTGGCCGGTGCTCTCACCCCTGCCCTATCCTCCCTTCTTCCCTTCGACCTTATCCCCCATCCTTAGCCTATAAATATCCCCATACTAGCCTGAGCTTAAGCCTTCTTTCCTGAAACCCAAATATCACCCCTTGTCACCACCGCCCCTTCAGACACCATTTGCGCTACCTTCCGCCAACTATGACACCCTCTCTACACACCCAACTAATCCTTACACCGCCCTATAACTAGCTAAGCCTCCCTCATCCCTCAATTTTTCCTGCACAAGCTGCCCCGGCTGTATGAAGTTCCCTCCCCGATCAACCCTCTCTTCAACCTTCGCTGCCCTTCGAACCACCATTAGCCACCTCTCATGCACTACCGCCACTCCTTTTACCTCCCATTCTATTCTGTAGACCCTACTCTACCTTCCCCTACCTTTCTTTTCCTATTCCTCCCTCTCCACCTCTCTTTCTCTCCTTCTTCCCCATTCGGCCACCGCTGCCGCCACCGTGCACCGTGGCCTTTGGTTGTGTTGCAACCCTTATTCTGCTCATTTCCCTGTAGGCAGTCTCAAACACCCTTACTTCCACCCTCATTCTTCCTACTTTATTCCTAGCCTCCAACTATTCCCCTTTTCTTCTCTTTTTCCAGCCACTATCGCCGCTGCCGTGCACCACCGCCAGTGCCGCCTGTCACCTCCAACCTAAGGTTGAACCCTAAACCCCCTCAACCCTTTTTCACTATTTATACAAGCCTTAATCTATTTTATTTCAGTTATTTGAAATATATTATTATTATTATTATTATTATTATTATTATTATTTCTATTATTATTTCTATTATTGTTGTTGTTGTTGTTGTTATTATTTATATTGAGGGCCGAAGCCCTATTATATTTTTAATTTGATATTATTATTATTATGATTATTATTATTATTATTATTATTATTATTATTGCTATTATCTCTATTATTAATATTAATATTTTATTATTATTATTATTATCATTATCATTATTATTATTATTATTATTATTTTGAAATTATTATTATTTCATTATTATTATTACAAATATTTTACTAATAGTGTTACTATTATTATTATTATTATTATTATTATTATTATTATTATTATTATTATTATTATGCGATTATTATTATTATTATTATTATTATTGTTATTTTCATTGTTGGTATTATTATTCTATAAAGGGCTGAAACCCTATTGTGCCTATTTTGAATTGTAATATTGGTATTATAAATATCAAGTCTTATTATTATTATTAATATTTTTACCATTAGCATTTATTATCCTTATTAGTGTTATTATTATTACTATTATTATCCTTATTTAATAAGTTTATTATTATTCAATGTAGGGTCGAAACCCTACTTCATTTTATCTTCGATTATTATCATTATTACTATTACCATTATGAATATTATTATTTTTGTAATATTATTATGGTTTTTCTCAGTATTATTATTATTATTATTACTACTACTAAATTTTGTTATTTATTTTACTAATGTTATTATTAGTATTATTTTGGTAAAGGGGTTGAAGCCCTTATTTCACTGTGATTTTGAGTAATGCCCTTTTTATTATTATTGTTACTATTTTTATTATTCTTGTTAATATTAACATTGATATTATTTTTAGTATTTTTGCTATTATTATTTTAGTATATTATCAAAAGCCTAGTCTTAGAATAAGTTAGTAAATAATAGTATTTTTAGTAGGAGGGAATCTAATTTTAGCTTTTCCCTCATATAGGTGAGACCAGTCAAAGCCCTAAGGAGGCGTAGGAGCGTGCTCCAAGACCTGTGTCATTTTAGGTAAGGGTGTTACTAAGGCTTTATGTGTGTTTACGTGCATTATATGTTTGGTGTGCTTTATATTCTATGTTTATCATTATAATTATTTCGTATGTTGTATGAAGTGGAGTTGAAGTATGTTTTTGTGTATTTATATGGCATGAGTATTGTGTATGTGTGATGAAATATTATGGTATGTGATGATTGGTTTGTGACCTTTTAGACATGCATGCGAGGATGTATAAAAGTGTTATTGTGTGGGAAAAAGGTTGAAAATGGAAAATGGGAAGTGTGTTGACCAAAGGGGAGTAAGTTGACTAAAGGGGAAATGAGTTGACCCTAAGTATTTTAATGATCCATGAGTGGAAGAATAAATGGGAAATTTAGGGTTTCGTGTGACAGAATATAATATATGGTTTTATATGGGAGAATCTAATTTATGATTTTGTATGAAAAAATTTAATCTATGGTGTAACATAGGAGGATCTAATCTACAACTTGTATGGATTGAATTTAGGATTTTGTATGGCGAAACATTGGGTTTTGTGTGGATTGAATTTAGGGTTTTGTATGAGGGAATCTTGGATTTTGCATGAAAGAATTTAGGGTTTTATATGGATGGATCTAGGATTTGCATGGTTGAACCTAGGATTTCACGTGGGAGCTTAGGGTCTGCATGAAAAATTTGAATGGTTTCATGGGATGTGTAACGTTTACATGGGCATGAAGTTTACATATGAAAAGTTGATTTGGGGTGTGAGGAAGGTAATGTAAGTGTTGTTTGGGTTTTTGAACACTTTGGATGAAAAATAGTATGTGGAGCAATATAAGGGTACGTAGGAAATTAAGCTAGGGTTTTTGTGGACAATTAGGGTTTGATGTGGCTGCTTAGAGTTTTTTGTGGTATCATGTATATTTGGTGATTAAAGTGTAATTATGAGGATGAAATCTGTGAGTTATGGTTGTGTGAAGTGGACTAAGAAGGGCCACTTAGGCCTAAATTAGGGTTTTTGGGAAAAGCCTAGAGTAAGGAAGTAAGTGGACTTTGAGGTGTGTAGTAGTGGGCCTTGACCCACATATTTCGATGTTGGAATTCTAGTGTGAATTTGAGTATAGAGGAAAGGTTGCTGGGCAATATAGGAGGTGTAGGGTTCTCATGATATAATACGGATCAATTAGAGGATAAGTGTAAGGGAGTGAGTCATACATGTCTAGGGTAAAAGCTTCTAAATAAAATACTTAAGACACTAATCATTTAAAGTGAAAGAATATTGAGTTGGGTCCAACCGATCCACCGGTCAGAAATAGTGGTTAGGGTTTTTACCCTATAAGTAACCAATCCACCGACGAATAATAGTAGTGTGGACTATTGTCCCGCAAGTGACCAGCCCACTAGCAATAATAGTGGGGTGACCTTGAGCACAATAAACACAAACCAAAGTTTGCTAAGAAACCTAAAAGATATTAATTACTTACACTGAAACACCATGTAAGTAGGAACTAGCCGATCCACCGGTTAGGATTAGTGGTGTGGACTATTATCCCGCAAGTTACCGATCCACCGACAAAAACTAGTGGTGTGGACTATTGTCTCACAAATGACAGGCCCACCGGCTAAAATAGTGGGGTGTTCCTGTACTTACATGTATTTGATAAAAGGCATGGTATGTATCAACTTCTGAGAAAAGATTAATTAAATAATTAATATGGACTATAAATGGGCCTTTATGTATCTACCCGAATGATTGTACGTTATTATGTTATCATGATGGATTATGCTCTTTTATTTCTTTTGCATTATTTATGTGATGTTATACGTTGACCTTAGTATACGGTTATCTTACTCAGTACGTAACGTACTAATCACCCTTTTCATGGGTGATGCTCATTTCCACCAGTAGTAGGCCCTTCTGACTTTGTGCAGATGGGCGAGACATCAGTCGAGGCTGAGTGTTGAGTATGTTTTGGCTCCAAGTTTGAGAGTGTCATGGCCGTATTTTCTCTTTATGTTATTTCTTTCGTATTGCATTTATTCTTTTATGATTTATTACCTTGTATTGAGTATTTCAAATAAACCTTTTTATTGATTGTAAGATTATTCCCTCCGAGGAATTTGGATTTCGCACTCTGATTTCTATCTTATTATTGATTATAAACTTTTATGCATACTTTAATTTCTATGTTATAATCTTTTTAATGCATTTTATGAACTCTCGGTTAAAGTGTGAAAATTTCTCTTAGCCTTAGTACTTGGTACTGGAACGGTCAGAGAGAACTGGTATAATACTAAGTGTGGTGGTAACATCCCCAGAATTCACAGATTTTCAATTTTAAATTCTTCTGCTAAAAAAATAGTGAATTTTGGGTGTTACAATGGTAGTAAGTGGATTTGGATGTCATAACGTGATGGGACTTAAACCACACCCTTAGGAGTTGGATTTTTATTATGAGTTATTGGAAGGAGGAATGGATATCGGGGTGTGATAGGAGGCGCAGAAGTCTCAAGATATGGGACGGACCCTCTTGGGAGGATAGAAGTAGAAGGTTGGTGGCATGCATGTCAAGGGTGAAATATTTCTTGAATAAGACATGAATAAGATACTAACCATTTAAAGATGAAGATTGTTGAGCTGAGCCCAGACCAGTCCACTAGAGAATAATAGTGGCCAAAAGTTGGGGTGCCGTGGAGATCGGTCCACCGGTGAATAATAGTGGTCAGGAGAGTTTTGTCTTGCATGTTTTTCGGTCCACCGGCTATATTAGTAGATGATCCCGTGATCAACAAATCAAATGTAGTGATGATAAGATATGGGAAAGACACTAAGTAATTACAGTGAAACACCATGTGAGTCGGGGCCAGACCGGTACACCGGCGAATAATAGTGGCCAGGAGCGTTCTGCTCTAGAGATCGGTCCACTGTAATAATAGTTGTCAGGAGTGTTCTGCCCTATATTTATTCCGGTCCACTAGCTATAATAGTGGGGTTACCTCATTCACATGGATTGATAAAGAGAATGTGTGAAATGAGTATAATGACTAACGATCTAAAGAATAAGTTTATCTGGACTGTAATCGAGCCTTCATTAGTTGTATTGTTGTATGTTGTCTATATGATCATGCTTGTGTTATATGCCTTATATGTTTGGCCTTAGCTTCATGGTTACCTTACTTAGTATGTAGCATACTGACCACTCGTTTTATGAGTGCTACTCATTCCCACGAGTAGAGGGCCCACCTGAGTTTGTGCACGTATGAGATGATATATTTGATGCCTACGACACTTACGAGGCATCGGGTGAAGCAAAGAGTTGAGCCTGGACTTGGCCTGGGGATCGAGAGTGACTTGGCCGGATTTTATCTTTCATTTTGTTTTACCCTGTATCATTTTATTCTATTTATGTTCTATCGTACGGTATTTTATGTCTTTGGAAACTTTAATTACTTACTTCTTAGATCCTAACTCTTGTAACCGCATTCTAATTTCTATATGGTGAAAGATTTAGTTCTTTTATGAATTCTTATTTTAAGTGTAGAATTGTGTTTAATGATAATCCTCTTCAGCCTTAGCACTTGGTACTGGAACGGTAGGAGTGAACCGGTTTGGTACAAAGTGTGGCGGTAATATCCCTAAAATTCATAATTTTTTTATTTTGCTTCCGATAAACCTTTTCATTAAATGAAATTTTTTAATAGTAAATTTTGGGGTGTTACATATCATCCTACCACTAAATTCTTATTCTTCTCCGTGAGTCTGACCACCATTATATTCTTGATATTCTTCTTCATATATGGTTAACCAATGACCATTATATGTAGTATATTCTCCTTCATTTTTTCAATTTGGCAGCCACGATGCCTCATCATTGGAATCAGATGTCTTTCCCTCAGGTTTCTCTTATTAGGGCTTAGAGATAGTTGTTTATCACTTCTATATCTCTTTATTCTTGCATATTCCATTAACTTGAATTCCTTGTCCTTGGTGATGACATTAAGCAGCCTAGTCCTTTAATCCCTTTCTGGAAGGTCTAGGGCCTCCACCATAGTCTCTTGTGGGGTGGTCTGATAAGGCATTTCACAACGATGCTAATGATGTTGAATTAAAATATTCAACAACTGGTTGAGGGTGTTTGCTAATGGAGCTACCATGTCTAAAACCATCTCTTGAATGGATGCTCGAAGTTCAATTTTTATAGTTTCAAGCTAAGAGGCATTTATTATATTGTCTTCGCTGGAAAGTTCACTCATACTAGGATCAAATATTTTTGAAAGTTGGATGAGAGACATAGCTTTTTAGTTAGGTCTCTACAGATGATGACTATGGTTATTGGTGCTTTATGAATTGAGGGGTTCTTAAGGGAATCAATTGAGATATGAAGCAATCAAGGAGTGGCAATAGGAAATCTTAGAGGAGAGAACAAAATTGAGAAGTTGTATTAATGATTCCATCCCCCTAAAATGAGTAGAAGACTCTATATTTATAGAGGTAGAATTGGAAAGGAGAGGAATGGGGCAAATACTATATGGTCGGAAACATCCAATTATTCATGGGCATCAAGATAAACTCGCCTCTATCAGATCATGAGGGCGTCCTGAGGGATGGGCGTGCTCATCGGCCTTTGGGATATCCATTTTTCATTGGGTTGTCTTCCCTTAGGCCCAAAAGTGTTAGTTTGGGGAAGACCCATATCAATAGACATATATAAGTACTACTACATGTGTATAAAAATACCATGATACACATTAAAAAAATTTTAAAAAGACAATATAAGTATACTTATAAACTAATATATTATATGAAGCTAAATATGATTATTTATTATTTGTAGTTAAACATATAATTAGATTCATTGAAAGATTCTAACATAAAAACCACAAATATTATTACGGAAAAATACAATATTTGTAGTCAGAATATATTTAAGTAATAATGTAGAAGGATTTTAATGGCAATGGAAAATATGAATATTTTAATGTTTATTGGAATAAAAGCATATAATTACTATACATTTTCTATATTAGGGTGTTGATATCTCTTCATATAGTTAACTAGTAGCTTCCAGCTTAGTTTTAACATAAAATTATAAAGGGATAAAGTTAAAGAATTTCAAGGGTATACTAAGACAAATTAATTTAATATATTACCTAAAATGAACAAAAAAATTAAAACATTTTTAGAAAAATGTAGCTGAAAATTAACTTAGCGTATAATTTTCTATAACTTATAATATTGTGCTTATAATATTTAAGATTGAAGTTTATGTTTATCAAAATGTTAAACTAGTAATGAGCTTGTATAACTTATAACTAATAAAATAAAATTTATTTATAGAAAATTTGTAAGTTCAAGAAGAAGAAGAAATACTTAGGGAGCATTTTATTTCTTTGATAACACATTGTACCTAGTATATCATTAGGAGAGGCACATGATTGATCTTTTAACATGCATGGATAGCATGATATGTTATTGATTTTTTAACATACATGGATGGCATGATATGTGAAGCATTAACCACCTACACCACATGTTGTGTTTTTTCTCTAATGTTCTTATATTCAAAATACTAAATTTTATTATATATTTATTAGAAAAGATAAATCTATATTTGTTGTAGATTTAGGGTATATGTTTTTTATCTTACTTTTCTTTATCTAAGCTAATATGATTTGATATGATTCATTTCGATGCGAATTAAATTGATCTAATTTGAAAAAGAAAAAAACAACATGCTATTATAGTCGTCATCGTCATTTTAATATTTCTAGGACCATAATAAATATCTTTTTATGATTAATATTACTATCATTAATTTTATATAGTTTTTGTTATTATCATTTTTTATCTAATTTGATCTAAGCTAATTTAATCTAATAAGTCTTGAAAATAAACTAAGGAGAGCATAGCCATAAGAGAGTGCTTAATGAATAATAAATTATACTAGTAATGTATTCATATTCAATTTACATATTTAAACAACAAGCATTTATTAGTTAAATTATCTATACCTTTATATCAAGAGTTAATTTATGCACTCTTCATTAAATTTTTTACTAATCTTATGTTGCTATTATTAGTGTCAAAATTAATATACTATCATAAATATTATTTTTATTTTTATTAAAATTATAATTTATTTGATAAATTCTAAAAATAATCTATTAACATAATCTTAATGTTATTAGTTGGTTAAATTTGATTAAACAAGCTATTATAACCTAATTATTAATATAATATGTTATCAATGATATGCTATATGTGAACACCATGCAAAATTTCTTCTTCTTCTCTTAAGAATGAGACGACTAGAGAGGTGGGTTTTACATTCTACTAATTTGCATTTGGGAGGGCACTTTGACCCCCAACAAATAAATTTTATTCACATTTTTTTTTGTAAATTTAGTTAAAGTTTGGTAAGTTGATTTTCTTAATAAGTTCGAAAAAAAAATGTAATAGCTAATATATAGCTCACCAAACATATTTGTTAACTTATTCACATATGATCATCTATGTTTTGTAGCTCATCTAACAAGCTCCCCTTCCTCTTGTGTACAACTATTTGTTATCCTTAATTTTCTCTTTTATTCTTAGTTAAGTTGAGAGGCAATCACTATTATATGCTAGTTGTTTGTGGTAGTGGTAGGGGTATTTAAGTGCAGATAATCATATCTATAAGTTCAAATCTCATAATTTTTGGATACACATAAATTTGGATAGATTAGTGATTAGATTGGATATATATCCAATTTTCATATGAGTATTATACTTAATCAAATAAAAACACTTCTATAAAAATAAAGTAAATAAATAATTAATTAAACAAGTATCAAAAGTAGGATACTATTCATGCTTATATTCGTATGAGTCTCTCATTTTATCCAAAATGAGTGCTTAAATATATTGAAAATCTTTAACCCTAATAAATAAATAAATTTTAGAAACTAAGCCCTATTAAATTATATATTTCAATGGCCATCAAATGGTTATATATTTACTAGAGTAGTTATATAATTATGTTAAAATTATAAATAATATATTGTCATTTGATATGGTCACAAAAGGCTAATGTTTATAATATTATACCAAATATACATATTTTTACAAATAAGATATTATTTGCATTTATTGGATTATATATTCAATTTGTTTAACTTTTTATTAACCCAATTAACTATTTGATTTTTCAGATTGAATTGAATCGGATACCAAATTATATCAACAAATATCTATTCACATGAATAGCCTTAGTTTGCTATGGTAGAGCATAATGCTTGAGATATTAATGCACTATATGGAAAAATATAATCTAATAAGATATAGTAATATTTTCATATATATATTTTTTAATTTAGGAAATAAAAATGTTATTTAAATGATAAATGTTGTAAACATTCTCGTGATCAAACATCACCTACCAACCAAATCAGCTCGACTCCTCAAACTCCTGTTGTTATCCCTAACTCAGTTGCCCAACAAGCTATAGAGACCTATATAGCACTAGGATACTCATTAAGGGCCACCAAGTGCATGATCGCCTCTCTCCCTCACTCATTTTGTACTCCACCCTTTATAAATAAGAGGCTTCATTTGTCATTTAAAACATCTAAAAATATATAATAATATAACTCGTTTCCCCACTTTTCTCTCTATTTTCTCTCCCTAGAATCCCTTATCCCAAAAACCCTTTAATTCACATTTCCCTTCCATTAATAAGTAAACAAATATTATATCACTAATTACGCTAGCTAATATGAAGCAAAATTTAATAAATAATCAATTACCTAATGTATATTTCATAAATGTGAAGAGTATGTGTGTTCTTTGCTTAAAAGAATTTGTACCATCACTTAGGGTTTGTCTCTAAATTAAAATTTATTATGATTAAGTTAATAATAATTTATATATATATAGTGATGGCCCAACAATCCAGTTAGAAAAACACTCATATCATCACTTCTTTCAATATACAACCTACCGCCCTAGTTATGTTCAAGAGAAAGGCATACATTTAGGGCGTTAACCTAATTTATACATTTAGGGAATTGGTTAAAGTCATATATTTAGTATGTCGAGCACAGTCGTGCATTTGGGACACTAACCAAAGCCATACATTTGGGGTTTAAACTAAAGCTATAAATTTGGGGCACCAACTAAAGCCATAAATTTAGGGTGTCAACTAAAACCATACATTTGGGTGTACCAGATAAAGTGATAGAATAATATTCTAAAGGGAATCACGTGCCAAGGTGAGATGATAGACCAGTTATTGCACACAGAAACTTGGGAGTGGGCCATTATGAAGCAAATGAAGGCACAGAGTATGAGAGGCTGACAATCCTAAAAGAAGAGAGTATAACACAAAAATGAGTAACATTAGTAAATTTTTGAAATTCAAATAAAGTAAAGGTACCTAAAAAGGTGGGTTGATAAAAAAAAAGATTTATTCCCTTCAATCCACATATTTTAGTAAGGCACACGTCTCTAGGTAGTGAATGCCACACATATTTGCCAGTGCAATATAATATAAAAGGCCTATGATATGGACTATGATTTAATGCTCCTTATTCCCAAGAAAACATGCATGCTGGAGTAACTAATTATTGGAAAACCTAGGTATTTTTTATCCTCCATTTTTACTATTTATACCCCTATGATGTTTACCTCTTCCTATTTTTGAAATTTCTATATGCCAAAGAATTTGAAATCCTTCTAAAGATCAAAACCACTAGTAATTTCTATTAAATCTCCCTTTTGTGTCATTGTTCCTAGTCAAAACACCATGTATAATACCTTTACCACCATGTGTTGATACCTACAAAACACATCCCAACACTGTTGTAAGTGGTGGGGTGTAAAAGAAATAGGTTTCTCAACAATCATTGAAGGTGTAGAGTTTGTGTGGTCATTATACTATACACCACTAACCTCAAAAGTCCTAGTAAATCTTGTACATGTTTAAGTGTTCTTTATCTCAAACATTTAGCATAATCTTCTTATTCCTTTAATTCGTATTTCTTAAATGCCTTACCTATACCATAAACCCTAAACTCCTCAATGACATTTTCCATAAGATTGGCAGGCATACTATCTTCTTTAAACTCCTTACAACATCAAATGGACAACTCTCAATCTAAGTACTTGGACACTTTTCCTCCAAGTAACATTACAAATGCTTAACTCAACCAATTACGCACATTGCACCAGTTCATAAAAAAAAATAAGGTTAATCCATATCTCTCTTTTGAATGGAGTATATAACCCCATAACGGTTCATAACACTCTATGCTTAGGCCATGTATGCCGGTGTATGTCTTCCCCTCTATCCTTTTATTAGAGATTTACTCGAGGCATATAGGCTCAATCCCTGCAAATTTATACTTCATACACAACACATAATTGAAACATATAAATCAAAACAACATATATATTCAAAACACATATTTGAAATATGTAAAGCACAACTACATAGTTATCAAGGTTATCTTGAAGGAATAGTTCCCAAATTTTCCTAAGAAACCCTAATTTCTCATTATAAGAATAACTTCTTCCATATTGATCATTTATCCAAAAAATTTAGTACATATTAATCAAATATAATTATTATCAACATACCCAAAAATTAAAGTCTAAATCTAATGTCGTACACATGCAATAACAACCATATCTCAAGAGTTATTATTCACGATCCCTACGAAATACTAATTTCATAAGTTAGGTTTAACTTTTTCCATAAGATTCATAAAATTAAAAATTTTAATATAAATTTCTAAAACATCAATATTAACAACATATTCGAAAATCATGATCTAACTCTAACATCTTACACATATAATATTAACCTTGCTATAGGGTCAGTATTCCCACTTTAAGCCATTTTATTTAGACTTAGGTCATTCCTAATTAATCCAACATTTCAGATAATATCCTTAGAAATTTTTAAACCTATTAACACATTAAGACACAAAATTTTTAATATTTAACCCATATTAACCAAAATACCCTTAAGGAGAACCAAACACCCTTATTTCCCAAAAAACTTTTATGTCTGATATCATTATTTAAAAATCCTCAATTTATTACATCACCATACTTATTAATTAAACATATTTTCCACTTACCATACTTGATCCAACCCACGTTATAATTCCATATATCACATTGTTTCACTTAAGTCTCACAACATAAAAACTATCGCAATAATATCGTATAAGCACATGCTTTCTCATTCTCAAACATTTTTCATTATATTATCCACATTAAAATATCATAAAATTAACAAAATAATATCAAAAACATGATAATACGTACAATCATGCATAACATTTAGCATAAAAAAACTTAAAGTACAACTTATACCCTTACTGAAAAGGGCACCCGTATCTAATCACATAACATCCTCCTAGATTTCTAGAAAAACACCTAAGAAACCATGATAAAACACAATTAGAACTTAGGTATAAAACTAAGGAAAGGATAAGGTAATAGAGATTGAAAGAATGGAGCAAAAACTGAATTGCAAAGCTCAAAGGCGTATCGGTGATACTTTGTGCAACAAGGGGAGGGGAATGGAAAATAGTGGTAAAGTAATGGGGTGAGAAATGGCACTAGTTGTCATTGCTGGTGGTAGGGGAATGTCAAGGTGGGATGAAGGGGATGGGTGAGGATCGATTGAAATGGTTAAAGGACTGGGGGTAGCTTTGGTGTCGGATGCCAAAGCATTAGCAAATGGGGATATTTTTGTAGTGATGGTCAAATAGTTGGGGGTGGTTTCGGTGGTCATGACTAGTGTAAATTGGTGGGAGGAATGCCAAGGGCAGCTGATGCAAGTGAAGGAGTGGTGGAGGGTGGCGTTTTTGTTTTTGTTTTTGTGGCATTTGTGGCGATAGTGAGGAGGAGGTAAGGAAGAAAGAAAGCTTTGCAATTACTACTACTCTTTGATAGAAATGGAGGGAGGAAAGGGGTGGTTGGGGCATTAAATGAGGCTGCATCTAGTGTGTGAGTGTGTATGTTTGAATGTTTTAACCTTACATATTTATAAAAAATATATATATAGTTTTAAAAGTTGGGGTACTACCGATATAATTAATAATTTACATATTTTTTTAAATAAGTGAGTAGAAATCTAAAATGATATTCTATCCATATCAAAATAAAAGTCATTTTAGTTATATGTAAAAAAAAAAGTTATGTTGAAAAAGTCAAAACATGTTTTTCACCTCCATCCTCACTTTTTTCTTTCATTATTTGTGCATTAAATATTTCATTAGTTTTTAATAAAGGGTGTAAGTAAAATGTTAATGTTAGTTTTACTAATTCCTACAAAATTTACGTGAATTGATAAAATAACTTGTTTTAATATGGAGAGGACACTCATTTAGAATTTGAGGTAATAATTATTTGTTTCTCTACATAAAAATTAAAGTCATTTTAAGCACATATATTTGTACAAAAAATTAGTTTGAAAAAGTGACAACTTACTTTTTATTTTTATCCTCATTTCTTTTCTTTAATTATCTATGTATTAATTTTTTTTATCGCTTGCCAATAAATTATATTAGTAAAAATATAAGGTTATTTTAATTAGTCTATATATATAAATTATTAAAATATTTTTTTAATGCGAGTGTTGTAGTATTAAAAAAATGACTAATTAAAATGACCTTAAAATTTCACTTGCTCTCATATTAATACTACTCCCTGCGTATTACTACTAGCAATTTTTAAATAATTTGATAATAATATATTATTGATAATAAAAACGTACTCTCATTTTAATTTCATATTAACCATTCATGTTGCGATTTTACTACCCGTACCGCAATAGCATCCTTCTTCCTTAACCTACTGTTTTTGTTCTAAAAATAATTTATTACTTTGGTTTTTTTTTTTAAATATATATAAATATATTTTATAATCTCCGTCTTCGTTCTCATACTTTTGTACAATATTGTTGGATAGTAATAATAATGAGATTTCTTCCATGCTCATTTCTAACCGAATCCGTATCTTAGAAAAATTTTAGATAAGACATGTATTAATTATAAAATTTTTTATTAACAGTAATATTTTTTTATATTTTCCCCTCCGGGACGTCCATATTGCTATTGATTAATTACAATATTTTTCTATAGTTTCTTAGTATCATATAAGGCCGATTATGTTAAATATAGTGTTTGATTAACCATGGAAATCTTAGGATCACCCTAACTGAAAATAGAACAATCCAGTGTGTAAATTGTGTATATATACGTATGTGTATGTATATATTGTTCAATGAACATTTACGCTGAATAATCTATAATTAACATAATAGCAGGCAGATAAGAATTAAGGGCCGCGGTTGAATTTGTAACGAACATTCTTCATAAAAGTATTGTTTTTATTTAGGATAAAGCATTCAACTTTTTATTTAGTTTTTTTATATCCAACGTATCATCATCGTCGAATTATTGTTGCTGCCGGCCGCACCAATTGTGGAGCATACTACTAGGGATGGCAATGTGTCTCGGACCCGACCCAGATCCGCTAGACCCGCTTTATTTTTAGCGGGTCTGGATCCATGATTTTTAGATCCGATGGGTCTGGATCGAGTCTGGGTCCACATATACCTTAAAGGGTCTGGGTCTGGGTCCAATTCTAGACCCAGACCCGACCCATCAGATCCGTTTAATATACATGTGTGTGTGTGTATACATATATAAATACATACTAATATTATGTTTGTCATTATTGTCTTAATCTTATATAAGCTCCTTATTTATTTTTTTAAAATTTTATTTTTGTATACTTACTTTATAACAATATGTATAACATTGTATTCTAAAAGTTAGGGATATAAACGAGGTGAATTTTACTCGAAACCCAATGGATTTTGTTCAACGGATATGGATAAATGAATATGAATATGAATAAGGATATGGATGATGGAAAAAAAAATACCTGTAGAGTTCGAGTACGGATATACCCGTACCCGTAACCATACTCGTATCCATATCTGTATCCGTTTACCCGATATATAATTATCCTTTTACCCTTAATTTTAAAATAAATATAGTATAAATTAAAGTTAGAATTATCATTTAACTTATTTCTAAATGGGTTTATCTATCGGGTGATGGATTTATCCATCGGATAATATCCATTAACGGGTAAAGGAATAATCTGTTGAGTAATGGATATCCAACGGATACGGATATGGATATGTTAGCGGATATGGATTCGGGTACATGTACGGATATGAATATGGGTATACCCACCCCGAACTCATCCCATTTACATTCCTACTAAAAGCATTAAAATACAATTTGAAAAGTTAATATAACTATTTTAATATATTTTTTTTTTCACTTAGATGATTTTTTAACAAAAAAAATACATATTAAATTATATAAAACATAAATGTATTTGTATTAGCATAGATTATTAATTTTTTTAAAAAAATAATCGGACTCATTTAGGACCCGTTTAGGACCTGTTTACCCGTTAGACCCGATGAATCTGGATCTGGATCTGAACTTTTAAGACCCGACGGGTCTGGGTCGGATCTGAATCTAGGTAATATAAACAGGTCCGGATCAAAATATGACCCGACCCGATCCAGACCCGACCCATTGCCATCCCTACATACTACTCACGTTCTTCGAGCACAGTACGTAGGAGAGGCAATACACAAAAAAGGGCTCACGAGGGGAGGAGAAACTTTCAAAGGCTGAAGAGACGGTGAAAGATGACGCCGACCTACCGGGTTACTCACCGTATCACCTCCCTTCCCTCGATAAAGGAACCTGAGAGAGTAGAGTTCCCACGTCCACGAACGCGGTGCTTTTTACTACATTTACGCGAGAGGAACAGATGATGAATAATGTAGTGACCGTCTATGGACGGAACGAATGGAGTATCGCCACGTGGTATAAGTTTGCGTATTTTCTTAGACGTCCTGGTTGATTGATTTCCGGTAACAAGATCTGACGCATAATAACAGTGTCCGTAGATTTATTCGATGAACCGATGAATCATCTCACCAGTATTCTTTTAATATATTTTAGGTATATTCTTAACATGTATAATTATATTAAATATATATATATAATGAATATTTAACATTTACGAAATAATATATCATTTAAAGGTATGGGTTCGCACTTATCCTTTTTAAAAAAGCTAATTACTAAATCATAGCCACCAAATCTCGTATCTAGAGACTAGAGCCAAGGTATAATATAGAGGGGCCGTTAACATTAAAAAATTAGATTCTAAAATTTAGTAAATACAAATATATATATATATATAGAGAGAGAGAGAGAGAGAGAGATTAATTAATGCCGATAAATAATACATTAATAACAATACATAGAAACTCGGACCACATGCGGTAAATGTATTAAATGATTTATGATAGTAGTTCGTACCGGAAACTTTCATGAATGTATAAATAAATGTGAACGCAAGAAACTATAGTCCATCGGAATAAATCATAAACGTGTGACACACTTTATTTTGCCCGCCGCTTCTCTTGTTAAAAACCCAAATTCCATACATAAATCTAACTTTTCATTTTTAATAATAAAAATAAATAAATAAAATTGGCCACAAGATGTAGGTAGGCTTCGCTTGTACGAAAGCGTGATTCTCTCTTCTAAGCGTCTCTTTCAATGCACTAAGAAAGAGAAAGGGACGTGATGTATCATGTCATACGGAGTTTAGTTTTGGGGACCATTTTGAGCCAAAAGTTGTAGGCGTCGATGGACTTTTCGTACAATTCAATTGTTGCCGTCTATTCGACACCTTTGGCTATCAAAAAAAATCGCTATTGGAATAAATCTACCTTTGTTTTTAAACTGTGAATAGAAGTGTGGGACATTTTTGGGCCGGACTTTGAGTTTGTCAATTCAATCCTTTTAAATAGATTGTAATATATATATATATATAAAAGAGAGTTTCATTTGAATTAATTTAACAAGTCATGTTTGTTGGTTTGGTGTTTTTTTATTTGAATATTTTGAAAAGTCATGATTGTTGACTTAGTGTCTTTTCATTTGAATTAATTTGAAGAGTCATGATTGTTGACTTGATGTCTTTTCAAAGAAACTTCATTAACTCTATAAATAGCCCCCACCATCAATCGGAAAAATAAATTCGGAAATTCAGATTTTTTTTCGGAAATTCTAATAATTATCTCTCTCTACTTTTTCGATTCCTATATTCCTAGTTGAGTACAAGTATAACGTTACATTCGCTGAAATCCTATTAGATTAAAGTGGTACATCTAATAGGAACGAAAATCCGTTCTATCCTGGAAGACGATTGTTCACAACCTTGAGCACCGTGTGAGGGAGCAAAATCGTCTTAAGGACACATCGTGAATTCGGTGAGCTCGGATAAATTATTTCTGGTATTTTATTATATTTCTATACTATACACCCAACAAATCCTCCCATGATTTGTTGTTTGGACAGTTTATATAGATGATTAATCATCTACTCTTAAATTAATTTTTGAATAAAATTATAGCTCTTTTTTAAATAGTTATATTTGAGATCTTTTAAACGATTATGTTTTTTTGAATCCATATTAGCGCGTCACAAACAGTTAGATCTTGAGATTATAGATGTGGCTCGTATGGGATAATGATATCTAATCGCTAGATGGAATTTGTATTATCTATTATCAAAACCTAACCTCAATCAAAAATCTCACCTCAAGCTCGTGCTAATCGCCAACGAGGTGAAACTAATGTGATCCCATACCAAAAATTGAGGGGGGTCATTGAACAATTTATATAGATGATAAACTCTCAACTCTTGATCTAACTTATGGGTGAAGTTAGGAATCTCTTCAAACAATTATGTATTTGAGATCCATATTAGCCGGTCCTTAGATGTTTATAGCTTAGGATCACTAGATGGGGTTAGTATCAAATCATTTTATCCCTGTGAGTCATATATTAGTGTAATACTCAAATAGGACCCGACCTTTATCTTTCGATACCAAATCCTTTAGTATAGATATTTTGGTAGTGCATGGGAGTGTTGATTTCCACTGTTGTTCGAAAGGTTCCAAAGGTTGAATCATCATCCTCATGGTTTGGCTCTCTCACATTTTCATTTATTCAATTGGAAGCATGTTAAGTAGTCTATTTTCAAATTATACCAGCAGTTCGGTATATATCTCTAGTTCTACAATCAAAAACTCTAACATAGTATGAGAACTTTATTTATTCATTTTGATTCGGCTCAAGAAAGCAAGTTCAATTGAATATTCTAATCTATTATTTATTTTCCCTTCATTATATAAAGCATATAGTAGGTCTAGAATTTTATGAAATACATTATCTAGCAAGGAAATATAGAAGAATGGAATCTAGGCGTGTTGAGTTGAGTATCACCTTTGAGTTCTCCACCCAAGAAGAATGGAATGGAACAATAAGGAGTAGGGGAAAAAGAAGGTGTAACCATAAATAAATGCCATTTCATTGCCCAAAGTCCAAGGTCAAGCTAGTACTATTGTTGATGGCTCATCATAGGGAGCTTGTGGTTTAAAATGTCCCAGTGATGGGGTTGGTAAGCGAACAATATTTTCTAAAGAAAATTTACTTATAAAAGAGGAGTTAAGGTGTGTATTGAAGATGATGGAGCCACTTTAACATTACCTGATGAATAACCCTTATTTAACCAGTGCCCAAATGATAATATCACTGCAAAATGATGAACCAACAATTAATTAAGGCTAACAAATCACTACAAAATGATGTCAAATCCTTCGAAAATTGAATGAAGATGCCAACAGAAAATACTAGGGTATTATAATACCTCAAAGTTTAGCTAACCCTGTAACACCCCCAAAATTCATTACTGTAAATTTTCATTTAATAAAAAGGTTTAACAGAAGCGAAATAACAAAACCATAAATTCTAGGGATATTACTACCACACTTAGTACCAGACCGGTTCACTCCTACCATTCCAATACCAAGTGCTAAGGCTAAAAAGGATTATCATTAAACACAATTCAACACTTAAAACCATAATTCATAAAAGAAATGAATCGTTCATCATACAGAAATCAGAGTGTGGTTAAAAGAGTTACAATCCAAGGAGTAAGTAACCAAAGTTTTCCAAAGACATAAAATATTGTACAACATAACATAACTAGAATAAAAACAATACAGGGTAAAACAAAATGAAAGATAGAATCCGGCCAGGTCACTCTCAAACCCCAAGCTAAGTTCGGGCTCAACTCTCAGCCTTACTCGATGCCTCGTAAGTATCGTAAGCATCGAATATATCATCACCTACCTGCAGAAACTCAGGTGGACACTCTATTTGTGGGAATGACTAACACCCATGAAACGGGTGGTCAGTACACTATGTACTGAGTAAGGTAACCATATGGATAAAACCAACAAGAAGCATGCAAGTAAGGCCATGCAAGAGAATAAACACATAAGGCGTACAAGACAATAATCCAGAATTACAAGATTAGGCCAAACCTATATTAATGATTTATCTTACATCTCTTTTATGTTAATTCCATAAGAGTACGGGAACCCCACTATTATAGTCGGTAGACCGGATACTCTTCATAGGGCAGAACACACTTGACCACTATTATAGCTGGTGGACTGAAATCACTCTGTAGGGCAACACACACCTAACCACTATTATTGCCGGTGGACCGAAAAGTATACATATAACCTCACTGGCCCCGACTTGCATGGTGTTCCACTATAAATAATTATTATCTTTCCATGCCTTATACTTTTGGTTCATACATTTCTTATATTAATTCCACGTGAGTATAGGAACCCCACTATTATAGTTGGTAGACTGGAAACACTCCATAAGGCAGAATGCACCTGACTACTATTATTGCCGATGGATCAAAAAATATATATCCTCACTGGCCCCAACTTACGAGGTGTTCCACTATAAGTAAGTAGTATTTTTTCATGAGTTATTACCATACAATGTTTGGTTTATTGAGCCGGGAATCCCCCGCTATTATAGCCGATGGACCAGAAACACTCAGTAGGACAAAACATTACTGACCACTATTATTGCCGATGGACTGGGATCACTCACTAGGGAAAAACGCACCTGACCACTATTGTAGGCGGTGGACCGAATAATATATAACCTCATTGGGCCCTAGCTCAATAATCTTTCACTCTAAGTGCTTAGTGTTTTATTGTATCTTATTCCACACACAACCCCGATTAGACATGCACGACCCACTCAACTTTTTGACAATCTTGTCCCATATCTTGGGACTTTTACTTCTTCTAGTACATTAAAATATCCTTCTCACTCTTTCCTCAATACCACGAATACTCAACACCGAGGCCCAATTCCCATATTTTCTTAATCAACTTAATATAACTCTCTCGCGTTTCCTTCCGGGAAAACCCTAATTTGGTCTATATGGCCCAACCTGCCTCTATCCCATACAACTCATACTCCTCCAATTTATCACCTCGCTCGATTCATCCCAAGAACCACACATTACTTCCCATATAATACATGTGGCCATGAAACCCTAGTTGGCCATCCCAAAATTCTAGTAACTCTCTTTCCCAATACGATGTTATTCATTCATCACTATTACTTACCATCACCTCTTCCACATGACACATATCTAACACAACCCATGATCCCGAGACTTCCTTCCATCTTTTTGCCACTCACTATGAACCCACAACTCTTTGTTATTACCAAAACCATCACTTCCTTGATCCACACTTGACATTATAACCTCACTATCCAACTCCCATACATGATCACCAAAACCCTAGTTAGCTCCCCAAAAACCTTAGTACTTCTCCTTTCTCTTATGTCACTCACTCAACACCCAATTACATTATTCTCACTTGACTCACTTTTCCCTCATATGACACCCCTTCCATCTTTTATCCTCATTCTAACCATTTTCATAATTTTTCCTCCTTTACACATTTCTCTCACTTAGGGTTTCCTCCCAAAACCCTAGTCAAATCTCACATGCATCATTATATCAACCCACGTACTATTTTTCATATATGGACTCCAATCACCCTAACAATTAATCCATCACCTCACTTGATCCTCAAATTAACTTTTCCCATGTAAAATTCATCCCCATATAAAGGCTAACCATTCCATACAAACCTTAGAATTTCCATGCATGTTTAATCCATTCCCTTAATTTCATTCCTATTATTCCTCTTATTATCCACCCATAGGTCATAAGATAATTAGTCAATAATTACCCTTTCCTAGTCAACTCACTTTCCTCATTCTTCTGCATTTCTTTCACAACCGCATCATACTACTTAGGAGCTCCTATCCTACATGTCATAAGGGTTAGCATTACATAAGCACAATTCAAGTACAAGTAATAACATCACATTACACATATCATAAACACATGCAACTTACCTTACCTCTATGCTTAGCAAGCTGCCACAAGAACATGATAATATAAAACATAAAGCAGACCCATCAAATCAACACACATAGCATATTCTTACACATAAAAAGCCTTAAACATATCCTTACCTAATATGACACCGAGCTTGGAGCATGCTCCTATGCCTCCTTAGGGTTTTGACTTTGTTCACCTATAAGAGGGAAATACTATAGGTTAATCTCCCTCTTACCAAAATTACCATCATTTCCTATCTTACCCTTATCATAGCCTACTATTAGGGTTAATAATAGTAATAGTTGTTTTATAAATAAAAGTATGGTTATTATCCTTTAAAGTAGCTAATCATGCTACTATTAATAAAAATAGGTCTTAGGAGGTACATTGGTTTATGTTAAAGTAATTATGGCAATATTAATATTATTAAAGGTAATAGTTTCAATATTACAAATAATAATAATAATAATAATAATAATAATAATGTTAAGAATAATACTAATAGAAATAATAACCGAAATGATAATAGTAATATAAGGGTTCAAATATTTACCATAAAAATAAAGGTAGTCATAATAGGCCAAAGCTAGCATTAATAATAGTAGTAAGAATAATAATGAGGATAGTAGTAGTAGTAGTAGTAGTAGTAGTAGTAGTAATATTAATAATGATAATCATAATAATAATAAAGTTGTAGACCTTTAATAATAATAACATTAGTTAGAAATATTCTAAAGTTAAGTTAAATAATAATAATAATAATAATAATAATAATAACAACAACAACAACAACAACATAACAGTAGTAGTAGTAGTAGTAGTAGTAGTAGTAGTAATAATAATAATAATAATAATAATAATAATAAGGAAGGTACTTATTAATACTATTAAAAATAGCTAATACTTGTATAAAATGGGTTTAGGATTTGGGAAGGTTAGAGTACCACCTAAGGATGGTGGCGGTATCGACGATGGCAGAGGGAGAAGAGAGGTGGAGAGATGGTGGCGTAGGCTAGAGTAGAGGGAATGAGGGGGTGATTGAGGTGGTGGAGGGTGCCTTAGGCAGAGAGGGATAGAATGAAGGTGGTGTTGTAGCCAAAGGTGGTGGCGCATGGCGACAGGTGTGGTGGCCAAAGGTGGTGGAGGGTGGAGAAGGGAGAAGGAGAGGGAGGTAGGGAGAGAGGGAGGTAGAGGAAGTTCCAATGGGTTTTTTGAAGGGTAGAGGTGGTGTTAGTTGCGGCAGAATTAGTGGTGGGCGATGGTGCAAAGGGCGGCGGAGGTCGAAGTGGGGCTGATCGGGAGGGTGTCTTTGCATGGCCGGGGTGGCTCGTACAAGGAAAATTGAGGGAGGAGGGAGGTGTGGTTGGGTAGAGGGTGATGTAGGTATGCTTAGGTGGGTGGCGTGGGCAGTGGAGATGGTCGACGGTGACGAAACGAGTGTCTGACAGGGCGATAGTGCGAGGTCAGGATTTCTAGGCTGCAAAAACAAATACCTAATTATGACTGCCTATGGGGGTATTTATAGGCCAAATTGATGGGAAAATGACGAGGGAGGAAGAGGAAAAGCGGGGGGCAGGAGAGGCAGGACCATCGGCCAGTGGTGGCAGGCGGTGTAGTCCTGCCATGGCAGGGTAGGTTTGGTTGGGGAGAGAAGGGAAAGGGGCAGGCGTGCGTGAGGAGGGAGGACAGTTTGGTTGGGTTAAAAATGGAAAGAAAAAAACGGGGGGGGGGGGAGAGGGAGAGGATGGGCTAGTTGGTGGTGGTTGGTTACCGGCAAAAAAATGGCTACAGGTCGGGGTTGCAGGTCGGTTGGGGAAGAAGGAAGGGGTAAGGGGTTAAACCAATGGTTTCGGAAAAAGAAATAAAAAAAACAGGGGGCGGATCTGCTAGGGCAACGAGAGAAGGAAGAAAAAAACGAGCTGGGCCTGGACCACGTTGTAGGAAAAGAAGAAGGAAGGGAAAGCTGGACCGAGAGGGGCTAGCCTAGCTTGGAAAAAAGGGGAATATATAAAGGAGAAGGAGAGAAAAGAAAGAAAAATGCAAAAGGAAAAAAGGGAAGAAAGAGAAAATGGATGGGTTAGGGTATTTTGGGAATTTGGTATTTTTGAATATTTAAAATTAATAATATTTAAAATAATAATAATAATTAATTTCCTTTTTAGATTAATATGGCTCTTTTGAATAAATTTTCCTTCACTTCCATTTTAATTAGCAAAACACCCTAATTTTTCCTAATTAAATTATTTATTATTGTCCTCTTGATTTACCATAATTAACTCTCTTTATTTTAATTAAAAAATATATTTAATTAATTTTCCTAATAACTCCTTATTTTGCCATAATTTCTAAATTAGGGTTTTGGGATATTTCAAACCCTATTTTCAAGTAATTAATATATTAACCGAATTCTAATATCATAAAATTAAGATTTTTACCTTACCTTGATTTGATAACTCTAAACCTTAACCTAATTCTAAACTTTATTCCGAGTAATTTGTATTTTAACCTAAACCAACCCGAAATAGGCAATAGTTTATTTTACCCTAATCTAAAATTTATTATAATCTGAATTTTTTGAAATCCTATCTATAAACTTAATTCTCCTTCCTCTTTCATTTTCCTCCTTTCACCTTTTCATTTCCCATTTTCCTTTTCCTGTTTTCCTTTTCAAAATTATTTTCTTCTCCCTCTTCTTCCTTTTCTACGTGCAAATCCCTTCCTAGCCATACTCCCCTCTTCCATGCTATCGTCTACACCTTACCCCATCAAATCCCCCTCCTTGCAATTATATGTTGCTGAAAATTTTTTCCCTAATCACCTCATCCCTTTTCTTCTTTCTCCTTATGCATGCGACAATATATATATGGCAAATTTAATGCCGCAAAATACCTCCTTCTCCCTCCATTTATCTGTTGAAAACCACCTCCAACCTAAACTTACTCTCCTCCTATCCTTTATTATCGTCGTCGCCAAAACAACCCACCAACACCTCCATCAACAGCCTTTATCATTCCCTCACCCCTAGAACCAGCATCCTTCACCAATCCCTCTACCATACCACCTACCAACTCACCACAACACACCCTAAGCCTTGACAATCTCAACCAAAACCACCCCTCCTCCCATTTTTTCATCCTTAAAGCAATGGTGATCCACATTGTAACAACACCCCTACCACCACCATCCTTCATCATTCCTACCCCGTAACACTAGAAAACCCCACCATGGATGCCCCCTTACTTTAGTAAAAATACTATAACACCCCCACCACCTTCGGTAAAGACGACCGTAACCCACCACCTCCATTAGGCCATTTCCACTATAGCCCATCACCCTCATACGACCTAAACCATTGGTCCTCGCCCCCATATTCAACCAAACCAGTGGTTTCCCCTCCTTTATTTTGCTGCAATCAACTAATCCCCTCCTTTGTTGCACATATCTCTACTAAAACTCTCTTTGGTTCGGTTCAATTTTCCTCTATTCTTTCCCTCTTCATTACCTTAGCATTTCCCTTAATTATATGATTAAATACTAATGGTGTTTTTTTTATTGTTTATTAGGTGATTTATTAGAGGTTCTGGAGGAGGCAGGATAGGATATATAAGCATAGAGACTGGAGCCTTTTTCTATAAGGATAATAGTTGTAGTATAGGGTTTATGTGCTAAGAGTTATTATTAAATATGTGTATTATCATTTTATTATTATTATGTTCATAAATGTTTGTTGTTAATGATATGGTATGATAATATGATGTTGTATAATGAGAAATGAGTGAGTTAAGAAGTATGTGATATCATTACGATAATATTTTATGTGAAAAACCCTAAACATATTGATGTGATGTATGGGTGTAATATGGGCTTAATAGAGTATGATAAGTAAGAAAAGAATATTAAGATTTATGGTGATAAATTTAGTAATTGGAAATAATGATACCGAAATATATAAGATTTTCATGAAAAGAGGGCTTGTGATTACATGTAAGGGCATTTTGGTCAATATGTTTTTAATATAAAATTTATAGTATTTTATTGTGTTAGATGATTTAAAATATTCTAAGGGGATCAGATGAAATGTTTGGAATCATCATGAATAATAAAGTCCCACAAAATGAGAAAATGGCTTAATTTGATAACATTAACCCTAAAACAGGGATGTCATTATCACATGTATGAAACGTTATAAATCAACCAAAATTTGTGATATGTTGTTAATATTGTTTTTAGGAATGTATATTAAATTTTTTTACTTATATGAGTCTTATAGAAAAGTTATGACGTACTTGTGGATAAGGTTTTGTAAGCCTTGTACATAGTACCTTTTGATATAGGGTTATTATTACACCTGTAATACATTGTAGTTATACCTTCATTTTTGGTTGTGTTGATAATAACAATATTTCAAGATTATATACTAAATATGGTGGATAAAAGAGCAATAGAGAAGAATTTATGCTTAAAATATGAAATTAGGGTTTTTTAGGAAATATATGGATCTTAAACATATAAAACAGCCTTGTTATCTATGTGATTATAATTTATTGGATCACATTATATTTTTTACCTATCAAATATATCATGAAATAATATATTAATCATTTAAAGTGAAAGATCACGTGAGTTGAGCTAAGGTGTTGGGTCTGTTCCATCAAACTATAATAGTGGCTCAGGCGTGTTGTCACTGAGAGATGCTTCAGACCATTCCACTAGTTTAAAAATAGTGTTTAGGTGTATTTTTTCTTGAGAGGTTTTGGTTCCATTCCATCGATCGATAATAGTAGCTCAAGTATATTTTCCCTGAGAGGTGCTTCAGTCCATTCCACGAATTAAAAATAGTGGGAGCCTAAACTCAACTCATATGAGAATATGATTATAAGATAAGTAACCAACGGATAATGCATTAATTATTTAAAGTAGAAGATTATGTGATTTAGGACAAAGGTTTTGGGTCCATTCCATCAGATAATAATAGTGGTTCAACTGTGTTATCCCTAATAAATGCTCTAGACCATTCCACTGGTTTAAAAATGATGGCTCATGTGCATTTTTTCTTGAGAAGTATTAAGTCTATTCTACCAGAAAATAATATTAGCTTAGGTGTATTATCTCTGAGAGGTAATTCATACTGCTTCACTGATTTAAGAATAATAGGATTTTAAACTCAGAGTAAATAAAAGAATGGATTATATTATGTTGAATAATGAGATCTGGATCACTTTTTACCTAGAATTATTTTATGTATCATTCATATATGCTTATTCTTTGATATGAACTTATGAAATTTCTTTGTACCCTTACTTGGTTGTATTGTTACCTTACATGTTACATAGTATACTAACCATATTTTACATGAGTCTTACTCACTCCCACAAGCACATCTACCTAATTTATAGGTGATTAATGATTTTAGTTTGACGTGCTTTCCTTGGGTGAGCATTAACCGAATGGGTACAGGATATGGTTATCTGGATATCTCTATCTCTCTTTAAACTCATAGTCTTCTATTTTTACTTTTTATTCACTTCTCTCTATTTCTTATCCTATATTATGGTGGAATCATTGCTTCTCACACTTGATTATTTGGTATAAGGTTACTTTTTCCTTACACCCTACATAGACCGGGTATAAGTAGTGCCTCTTTTATGTTGGATTTGGTGTGACACACCTACATTTTATGTTTTAGCTTTCACTATTAACTATTAGAACAAAAAAAAGTTCCTAAATTTAGGGGGTGTTACAAGTATGATGGTAAAATGAATAAGGCCTTGGAGAAACAAGTAACCACGACCAAGTTGTGGCACTTATAGGTGGCTAAGGTATTTAAGAAGTTGTGGCCTTAATTTATCCATTTTGGACCAACAACTTTGTGAGTTCACATAATTCAACCCTAACTTTATTTACATCGGTGGATTATTTTTACATGAGCTTAACTTTGGTTGTCCTAGGTGAGAAGGAAGTACTAATAGAGATAAACTTTGTTAGCATGTCAGCTAGTGGGTTGGTATGTAATACACCAATTTTTAAAATCTTAATCCCAAGTAATTAACACCTTTATATAATTTTAAACTCAAAAATTAATATTTTACAATACCTTAATCCTAATATTTAGTCTAATATTATATATATATAACTTAAAACTAATCTCGGGTGATTAATATTTAAATCTTATAAAAAATTTCTAATCACAAATTTTAACATAATCTTAACCATAAGCTCACACCCATATCCTCTTTCATTTTTTTTATTTTCCTTATTCTCCTTCTCCTTTTTTTTTCCTCTACCCAATTGCCTTGTTTTTCACTTTATTCCTCCTTTATCTGCATGAATCTCTCCCCCAACCATACCCTCTTCCATGATACCATAGCCTACCTCTCCTACTGTTATCATCAACTATCATCTCCCAAAAATCAGTGGTATATGTCCCACTAAATTTTTTTCATCACCCCCGATTGTGACTCATCCCTTTGCCTATGCACCCTCTACCATTCCTCCTCATGCACATCTCCCCTCCCCTGTCGTTCACTATGCACGCGCGCATATGTACCTCTCCCAATATTTACCTCATTTATTGCCCAGCGCGCGCATATGTACCTCTCCCAATATTTGCCTCATTTATTGCCCAACTATTTTTCTCCTTTTCATTCCATTTTGTCGAGCAAAGCTACCCCAACCACCTTCATTTCTTGCTCTTCCTCGACATCGTCCACACCCATCAACATCACCAAGCACCACCATTACCATATAAAAATGGCCACCACTATTGCCTCCATTATTCCCCTTCATCGTTGCCAAACCATTAGCACCCTATGCTACTTCATTTCCCTTCTTCCTAGTCATGCTCTGCTAGCTTTTGTTGAAGCGCACAGTCGTGCACCTTCGCATGTCCCATCCGTTCCCACTCACACAATCCACACACAAAGTTTCACGCACAACCATACACCCTCTTTTGTTCTCACCTATGTGTGTTCCTTACTCTTGGCTTATGCATGTGTTGCATGCCATACCCGTATCATTCCTTTGGCACAACTGTGATGAACCACTCTAACACCACCATACTTCCACGCAACCCAAGCTTCCCATTCATTTTGGTTAATTCCATTTCCACCCTCCTTCACTTAAATGTTCCCTTAATTCATATTTTTAAGTTTTAATTATGAACTGCTCATTTTTTTTATAGGTGATATTCTAATGATCTCAAAGGAGGTAGTTTAGAATTATGTACTTAGAGATCAGTGTTCTTATTATTAGGGATACAAGTCGTAGTTAGAACTTGAATGTGCAACTTGTATTTATATGTGATGTTTTATTTAGCATCTTTACATGGATAATCTTTATTTGATAATGCATTGATGTAGTGTCTTGAAAGTGAGGAAAATGTGAAAGTATGCATTTAGGTATAATTTTGGATACGTGGTATATATGTATATAATTGGGGTTAAGTATTTCATATGAATATTGGATATTAAAATGTATTAATATTGGGATTCTTGCAGTCCTTAGGAAAATATGAGTATTTTGACTATTATAAGGGATTTTTCGTCATCTGATGATAATATGGGAAATAATCATGACCTGATAAATTTTGAGGGTGTTGGAAATTATTCCATAATTAATTTTACTAAATGATGGTTGAGTAAGATAAAAGTTACTTAAGATGAGATTCTGAGGTTTTTTGTAAGAAAATGGTATTTTGGTTAATAAAGGTTAAAAATAGAATTTCAATGATTTGATAAAGGGGAAATAGAATTTAAATGTGTTAAGTATGCTACGTACTGAGTAAGGTAACAATACTATCGAATCAAAGATACAGATAACACATACATTCACAATTGATGATGAGTACACATTCAATCTACGTAAAATCTCGTAAGATAAAATGTTGATCTAAGCCTCTTTATTAGGTATAACCATTTTCATTCTTTTATATACATTAAGCTCAAGAAACCCACTATACTTAAACCCTTGGAATGATCTGAAGCACCTTCTCGGAGACAACATATCTAAGTCACTATTATCATCTAGTGGAACGGATCTAAAATCATCACCTTCTCGAGGCAAAATGATCCTGAGCCACTATTATCATCCAATGGAACAGATATAAAAACATCACCCTAGTCCTGACTCGCATACTCTTCCACTTTAATTCATTAGTGTCTTATCCATATGTTACACAAATTATATTTTCATTCATGATGAGCAAAGACCCCACTATTCTTAATTCGGGAGAACGGACTAAAACACCTTCTCGGGACAAAACGCTTTTAAGATACTATTATGCTCTGGTGGATGGATATAAAACATCACCTTAGCCCTACTCATGTGATCTTTTAATTTAAATGATTAATATATGATTCATGATTGATGTAAAGTTACCAAACACATTAAGGCAAATAAGCACATCACGCGGGTCATAAGGCTGATCTCTAGAGTTAAGATTCTTATTTTCCTTGAACCCAAATTTTACACTCTTAGCATAACTTCTCTTATATTGATCGTTCAACCACAAAATGTAGTATGCCATTCTCAAATTTTACCATTGTTAACATACTCGAAGTTCATGGTATAACACCCACGTCTCACACATACAATAATAGCCCTATCCCAAACATTACTATTTATAGAGCTCTCAAAACCCTAATTTTGTAGGTTAGTCATAACTCTTCCCATATGACTCATATGATTACCCAAATTCAATAAAACTCCTTAAATTACCCACATTAACAACATATCCAAAATTTGTGGTCTAACTCAAGGGTTTTATACATGAGATAATAATATTACCACTTTAAGGCTATTATGCCCTAATTAAGCCATTATCTCATTTGGAGGAACCCACAACATTCATTAATTACTCCAAATGCTTCTTTTGATAACATTACCAAAATGAATACACCTAACACATTAATATATAGAGATCTCCATAATAACCCATCTCACTATTCCATAAGTTATATTTTTCCACAAGTATGACTTAATGTAACAGAATTATATCAATGCATATTTCCAATTCTCACCTCCTCTATATCATATAAATCCACATTATCACAACATATCATTAACAAGATACATTCCATCATATAATAATAATATCATTATAATACACGTAGTTATTCAAGCATTTAACACAAAACCCTAAAACATCAATTAGCATCCTTACCAATAAGTACATCGGGCTCTAAGAAAATAAATCCTAGACTTCCTCCTCCAAGATCACTGAAATATCACCTATGAAAGTAAAATAATATACAATTAAGAATGGAGATTAAAATTGAGGAAAATTTAAGGTAAGGGAGTGTAAAAATGGAAATAATTGGAGTCAAAGGGAAGCTTGAGTTGCGTGAAAGTTTGGGGGAATGAATGGTGGTGCTATGGTAAAATTTTAGTGGTGTTTGAGTAAGGTTTGGGGATGAAAAAGAGAGTGCATGACCGAAAAGGATAGACCGCATGGGCATGTAACATATGGTGTACTCCCAAGGTGAGAGCTGAGATCCTGCACTGGTAGGCTGTGTGAAGAGGCACAGTCATGCTTGAGCAACTTATTACATAGGAATTAACAAATAGATATACATGGGCATGCATATGCTATATGTAAGTCATCCAAGGGTGCATAGAAAACCATGCAGGTGTGCATAGGCATACGATAAGGAAAATTAGAGGTGCACGGTTCTGTGTGATCCGTGCTCCTCACAAAACTTCAACGAACATAAAAAAAAAGAGAGGATAAAATGGTGGCGATTGATGACGATGGTCAACAACAACAAGGGGGAGTGATGGAGCGGCCTTGGTGGTTGATCCACCAAGCTCAAGGTGGCACTTGGTGGCCGTGGTTGAGAATAGTGATGGAGGTGGTGTTTTGGGCATACAAAATAGAGCATGGGAAGGAAGGAAGGAAGAAGAAAGAAGGATAAATAAGAAGAAGGAAGAGAGGGAGGCTTAGGCAGAGGTGATGACAAACAATATGGGGATATAATGAGACAAACAAATAAGGGAGAAATAGAGAGGTGACTAGTGTTTATATATATATATATAGTGTAGGGTGGCGTACAAATAGAGAAGATGTAGAGGGTGGTATAGGGGTGATGATAGGAGCAGAGGGTGATGATGATGATGGTTGTAGGGGGATGGAAGCATATGTAGGATGAGGGTGATGGTTCCGTGTTGCAAGTGGTAAAGGGAAGCACATGTAAGAGGAGAAGGAAAAGAAATAGGCACCAAAAAGGAAGAAAGGAAAAAGAATAAAGAAAAGGGATAAGTTAGGATTAGATAAATTTGGATTAGTTAAAATAGGTAGGATTAGTGACATAAAGCTATCAGAATTAAGATTGGGTTCTGAAAAATAATATATCTAGGTCAAAGATTTGGATTAGATTAAGATTTTGGGTTTAAGAAATTTTACTAGCTAAAATAATTTGTTTTGGAGATTAGAATCAGATTAAGGTATTGATTAAATGGGATTAGGTTTATCAAAATTTTAGGGTATTACAATAATAGTGGTTTAAGTGTATTTTTTTCTATGAGTTGAGTCAATCTATTCCACCAAATTAATAATAGTGGGACCCTAAACACAATGTGAATAAGAACATAATTTTGCGTTAAGTAATTAATTGATAAGATATTAATCATTTAAAGTGAAAGACTACATGAGTCAAGACCAAGGTGTTGTGTCCATTCCACTATATGATAATAGTAGATCAAGTGTATTTTATTCTGAGAGGTGCTTCAAATCATTCCATCAGTTTAAAAATAATAGTTAGGAGTGTGTTATGTTACCCTAATATATGTTGGGTTCGTTCTAGTGGACGATAATAATGGCTTGGGTATATTTTTCCCTGAGAGAAGCTTCAATCCATTCCACTGGATTAAGATGGTGGAGTACCTAAACTCAACGTAACTAAAATAATGGATATTATTTATATCCAATAATGAATTATGAAATTAGTAGTTACCTTACATTATTTTATGTTAACTCATGGATATTGCTCTTTTCCATGAGTAGATGACCCGGATGTTTATGTACAAGTCGATGAGGACCCTCTGGATAATTTTACTACATATGATGCCCTATGCATAGAAGAGTGATTTTATATATTGGGTTGGGCATAGAGTCATGTTATTTGGTGGATAACTTTATCCTATTTTATGTTCTAATTGTTTTGCCTTGTGATTGATGTAAGGAGGGTATGATAAGTCAGACTTATGTCAATTACGACTGTAACACCTAGATATTTTGGCATTAAGCTTACGTTAAAAATAATTTTTTCAGTAGTAAATGTTGGAATGTTACATAGTCAATCGTGGTACTTGTGTAATTTCAATAAATGAATAAAGTGTTTTGTGGCTTCAATTAACTTCCCCTAGTACTTCTCCATACTCAGCTCCCTTACTTCATATTTTTCATTATATTTGTCCGCAACAAATGCTAAGTTTTAGTATAACTATATATTGTCAATGTTTAGGCCTTGAGTTGTTTTAAGGCCAGCTAGAGCATCTTCATATTCAACCACACTATTGGTTGCAAAAAATTCAAATCGGAGCATATACTCCACTGTTACTCCATTGGAGTCAATAAAAACCTCTCTAGCCTTAGAGCCCACGTTATTAAAAGCCTTATCAACATATAAAGTCCACTCCTTCTCCTTTGATACCAATAAGAGGCTTAGACCAACTTCAAATGAACATTCAAAAATAAAATCAGCTAAGGCCTAGCCCTTAATGGTAAGTTGAGGTTGGTACTGAATGTTGAATTGACTTAGTTCAGTAACCTATACCATAATTTTCCTTGAATTCTAAGGTTTTTGTAGGATAGTTTTGAGAGGGACATTTGTTAGAAATATAATATAGTGGGAATTAAAATAAGTATTTACCTATTTCAAAGCAATAAGTGTAACACCCCCAAAATTCACTACTGAAAAATTTCGTTTTATTTAAAACAAATAGCGGAAGAAAAATATAAAACGGTGAATTTCGGGGATATTACCGCCACACTTAGTACCAAATCAGTTCACTCATACCGTTCCAGTACCAAGTGCTAAGGCTAAAGGAATGAGATACACTTTGCTAGATTTCCAAAACATGTTTAAATCAGAGTAGCGCAATACACTTTACAAAATTAGAATCCACCAGTGGTGGTTACAAGAACAAGAAATACATTTAAACCAGAAAGTAAAAGCAAAGGGAGAACCCTAAAATTCCTGATAATCCTTACTCTCTTTCCCGTTGCCCACTTGAGTAGCACCTGAAAAGACCTGCAAGGGACACTGCCCATTGAATAGGCAGGGGCCCCACAAAGGGAACCCTTCAGTAATATGGTACTGAGTAACCCTTTAAAGTCACACTTAAAAGCAAACCTGTAATGTCACACATGATACAAAACTACATGCATATATAAAAAGATGTGTATATATAACATTCACATAATTAACGATCACATCAGATATCAATAGGTAGTCATGAACAATTGATACTTTCGAACCTTAAGTCATGTCATAGTGCAAAATCAATACATTCGAGCCTTAAACCTCCATCATTATCCAATCAATCTCATATTTTATATCCACTATTATAGCCGGTGGATCGGTCACTTATACGGCAGAACGCACCTAACCACTATTATATGCCGGTGGATCGGTCTCCAGGGAAAAACGCTCCTGGCCACTATTATTTGCCGGTGGACCGGTCTGGCCCGACTCACATGGTGTTCCACTATAAGTGATTAGTATTTTTCCATGACTTTATTCACATACATAACTAGTTTTATTGAGCTCGGGACCCCCACTATTTTTTCGGTGGATCGGAATATATATCAACATCATCCAGGGCAACACCCTCCTAAGCCACTATTATATCCGGTGGATCGGTACTCATAATCACTTGCCAGGGCAACAATTATATCCGGTGGATCAGTACTCATAATCACTTGCCAGGGCAACACGCTCCTAGGCCACTATTATAACCGGTGGATCGGTAATCAATATCATAATTCAACTAGGCCCTGCTCATAATCTTTCACTTTCATGATTTGTATTTTCCCTCTCTTTAATTAGCACAACAATTCCATTTATTTGCCTTGGATGGGAGATCAAGAACCCGGGACACAAAGGTACACCAGTCGTATCGGTGCATACAAGCTACTCAGTACCTTTCAACCACGAACCCAAGGAACCCAAGGACACAAAGGTACCCTAGTCGTACTGGTGCATAAAGCTACTCAGTACCCTACCGACAAAGACATCTAATCCATAAGTATGCATATCCCCTAACTAGGTCCGTAGAGCTAGATAGAGTAAGGTATAGGGCCTGGCTGGGGCACAAAGGCACACCAGCAAATACCAAAATAATCGTGGGCTAAACGACGTCTTTAAGGTAGCGACCCCTAAAGAGCCACCATTCCCGATCTCGAGGTCTTTCACTTTAAGTGTTAGTGTCTTAATTAAAGTGATCAGGAAAAGCACAATAATCAATACTTATTAACTTTCAATCGTTCTGATATCATTAGTCGTTTCTTATTCAGGCGGTTATCCAAGATAACACAGAGAAATCATTAAGGCCATCATAATCTCATATAATTCTGAATTAAGATTCGTTATCATAATACTTACTAATTATCAAATACGGGAACCTTGATAATCAGCGTTATTTAAGTCATATTATAAAATTTCACAATCACAACGACATGTTAGGTACAAATTACTCATTTACCCCTTTCTTATATAATTGCTAAGTCATCCCTTTCTTACTTGACAAATTACCATATTACCCTTAAGGTTGCATAATTATCAAATTACCCCTTGCTTGGTTTATGTTACTAAGTTATCTTCTACGCTTTTTAGCTCACCATTCACCCTTCATAATTGTTAACCTTAACATATTTCCCTTTTTAGTTGGTTAGATTACTAAATTGCCCTTCTCCTTTGTTATAATTACTAAATTGCCCTTGAGTTGGATAATTATCAAATTACCCTCCTTCATTATCATGATTAATATTTTGCCCCTTTAGTTGGTTAAATAATTACTAATTTACTCTTTAGTTGGCTAAATTACCAAATTGCCCCTTTAGTTGGATAAATTACCACATTGCCCTTCTTCTTTATCATAATTACCATTTTACCCCTATCAATTATTATAATTGCCATTTTACCCCTTTTTCAATTATTATAAATCCAAATTACCCTTCTTTATAATTACAATTACTAATTTACCCTTCTTTATAATTATAATTACCAATTTACCCTTCTCCATATTTATAATTATTAATTTACCCTTCTACATATTTATAATTATTAATTTACCCTTCTCCATTCTTATAATTACTATATTACCCTTCTCCATTATTAAAATTACCATAATTCCCTTTTATTGGTTAATTTACCAAATTACCCTTCTCTACTATCAAAATTATCCAATTACCCTTTTATAATCATAATTTAATTACCAATTTATCCTTCATTGTTATCATTATTACCAAGTTACCCCTTACTCCCGAGTTTGCCATAAATATCCTTTTAATTTACAAAATTACCCTTCTACCCCTTACGTCCAAATTACCATAATATCTTTTTTTTACAAAATTATCACAATACCCTTTTACTTATAAAATTACCATAACACCCCTTTTACTTTACAAATTACTATTTTACCCTTTTACATTCAAAATTATCATTTTTATCTTTCCTTACAAAATTACCATTTTGCCATTCTTTTCCAAAATTACCATATTACCCTTTACTCCCAAAATTACCATAATACCCCTTTACTTATAAAATTTACATTTTTCCATTTGCTTATAAATTTACCATATTGCCCTTTTAACCATAAATTTACCATAATGCCCTCTTACCTCCAAAATTACCACTTTACCCCTTTGTTTCACCACTTTTATTAAGTTAACATTACCACATGAAATAATAATATTAATACTCCATTAACAATATCCAACTCCACCAAATATTATAATTTAACATAATACATATTAGCACCCACACATATTAGGCCATAATCTAGCACAATGAATATTACTAAAATGCCCCTAGGGCTCACAATAATATTATTCATGCATAAATGGTCACAATAACATAAAATAACATGGATAAGTACTTAACACTTTTATTAATAATCAACTTCTTCGCTTAGACAACATTTACACACATAGCACATAAAAGGGCATACTTTCCTTTTTATTAAACAATACAAGCCATCATATAAATTATACTAACCACCATATATCAAACATAATAAGATATTAAAAATCCTAATGTGTAAACATACGTTTATCCATGCGTTTAAGTGGGGTTTAACGATTACCTTAGATCTCGCAAAAATCAAATCTTACCGGTATCTCGATTAAAGATTCAAGATTTAAATAGCAAAATCAACACCTAAAAAGAATTTCAATTTATTATATTAGAAGTAGGAATTTAAAAAGGATAAAACTTTATAAAAAAAACTTAATTAATAACACACTTTATTTAACTATTAATATACCTCAATAATTAAATATAAAAACTCCCAAAATAATGTGGAACTCACGCTGCCTGAGCAGCGTGAGCCACATGCAGGTTGGGATGGGAAAAATGGGTCGAAGGTAGGGGTAGAGGTGAGGGATGGTCATTTTCGGGTTGAGGTCTTTAGGCTAGGAAAAAAGATGGATGGGGGAGGTTTTAAGGTAAGGGAATGGTGCATGAGTGAAGATGGGGTGTAGGTGGATGCTGGGGATGGGTTTTTGGCGGCCAAGAGTGGCTGAGACGGCAGCGGCAAGGTGGCGAAGGTGGCTACTGAAGTGGGTCGAGGTGGAAGGGCTGAGAAGGAAGGAAAAGAGGAGGGAAAAATGAAGGGGTACAGGGACTGGTTTCGGGAATATAAGGTATAGGGGTGGTAGAGGAGGTTGCAGGGAGGAGATCGGTGGTTTGGGTGGCGGCAGAGGTGGCCGGACGGTAGAGGAAGGACGGGTTGCAAGTCGCCTGCTGATAAGGGAGAAAAGTGGGGAGGAAAAGAAGAGGGGAGGAAGGTGGAGTTGCGGGGTGGCTTGGACGGTGTTGGGGTGGTGTAGGGAGGCAGTAGAAGGGTGTAGAAGACGGTGCAGGGGCTGGGTATGGCAGTTGGAGCGGTGGAGGGGCGGTGGTGCACAAAATAGGGGGGAAAAGTGGAGAGGAGAAAAATGAAGGGAAGAGGATCGGGGGAGAAAGATGGCTCGAAAGGATGGGGCAAAAAATGAGTGGAGAGCAGAAGAAAAAGAAGAGGGGGAATAGGTGGCAGTCGGTGGCAGTGTTTAGGGTGGCAGGGAGGTGGTAGGGTGGCAGGGAGAGGTTGACGAAGAGGGGGAAAGGGGAGCCATGAGGGATGGGGTGCATGGTTGCCTAGTTTCTGAAACAATGAAAAAAAGGGTATGGGAGAGAGAGAGAGAGAGAGAGAGAGAGAGAGAATGCAGGTGGTGGTAGCGGTTGTAGGAGGTGGCAGCGGGAGGCTGCTGGTGGTGGTAGTCATGGCGAAAGGGACCAATTGGGCTACTGTGTCGAGGCAGGTGGAGAAGAAAGAAAAGAGGGGGGGAGGTGCAGGTCAACACATAAGGAAAAAAAATAAGCGGCCGACCCGGCCTGGGAAGAAGGGAAGGAAGGGGAAGGAGGGGGCTGGTCCGTTGGTGCGTGTGGGGCAAACGGGCCTATGGCCTAGGCGGGGGAAAGGGATAGGCTGGCCTGGCGGCCCAAATCCAGGGAAAAAAAGGAAAAGAAAATAAAGGAAGAAAAAGGAGAGAACGAGAAGGAAAAGAAAAAGGAAAAAGAAGGAAAAATGGAAAATAGAGAAAAATAATTTAATTTAATTTAATTTAGGAAATAATAAAATATAATATTTTTGATAAATTATTTAATTTAATAATTTAATTCAATATAATTCAATATATTGGTTCAAAAAGGATAATTTTAGTAAAATATTAGTTTGGAAAATTATTTAAATGAAGATAATATGATAACATAACAAAATATTTATTTTCAGTTTATTAAATACTCCTATCCAAATTTATATACTCAAAAATCCATAAAATAATTAAACTAAATAATTTTAAAAGCTAATTTATTTCAAATAAAAACTATTTATTAAATTATAGGTTTCCTAAAATTTTGGGGGATTACAATAAGTAAATACTATACCATCTTTTCTAAAATTGAGTACCAATGCTCGACATTAGTCAACACTTTACTGGTCTAATAGCTAAACTTCTTTGTTCCCATTTCTGTGTCTTCTCGAACTAAGAAGAAAGATATGGTAGACTTTAAAACTATCGTGCAAAATAACAATGCCTCACCCTCCATTAGAGTAGTTAGAGTTGACAATCTAGACAAATGTTCTTTTAGGTTATCAAATGCTCTTTGGCAATCCTTTGTCCATTGAAATTCATTTTTCGACCTTATAAGTTGGGGAAAGGGTAAGTTATTTTTTCCCCTAATAGGAATTTATGTAGGGTCACCAACTTCCCTGCCATTTGTTGAATATCTTGTTTGCATATTGGGGCTTTCATGTTCTTAATCGCTTCTACCTTTTTATAATTTACATCTAGTGTACTAGCTTCCATCTTTTTTACTTTTCATGATCGCATCATCAACATAAGCTTCTATCATGTTCTAATTTGTCCATGTAATATTAAGTTGTCTAATCTTTGGAATGTTGCCCAAACATTCTTGAAGATGAACAACATGACCTTGAAATAATAGAGTTTTTCATATATAATAAAAGTAGTTTTATTCTAATTGGCCTTAGCCAACTTTATCTAATGATACCCTAACAATGCATCCATGAAATTTAGCGTGTCGTGCATGACCGTTATATTTATCGATCTATTTATTTGATGGAGTGGATAATCATCTTTGGGGTAGGTATTGTTAAAATTTGGGAAGTCAATGCACGTTCTCCACTTACTATTATATTTTTCACTAATATAGGATTAGCAATCCTTTCAGAATATTTTACATCACTAATAAACCCTCAATTTATTAACTTTTGTACCTCTTATAAGAGTACCTTATTTTTGCCACACCAACTGGCCTTTTCTATTGCTTAACATGCTTGTATCCATCTATTATATCAGGGAGATATTAAATGACCTCAAAGGGGATGCCCTTTAGATTAGCTACCACCCATGTAAATACATATATGTTATTTTCAAGGACTTTCGACAATTCTTGCTTGTCACCCTCACTCATATCCTTACTGATTACCACCATATGTTTTGGTTCACCTAATTTTTTTTCTTTTGTCTCGATGTTAGCCTAAATAACTTCCCTAAACATGTTAAAATCCTCTAGGACTAGGGTTTCACTTGTCTCATTAATCTCATTCTACCTTAGATTTCTTCTTTCTTTAATAACATAATAACACCCATACATCCTTTGATCAACCCTGACTTCTATCAATTTGCTACCAACTAGGTATCTCATGAGTAGACTGAACATGAGGATGCTTGTCTAAAGCTTAGTAAGGGAAGGCGAACCCATGATCATATTGTTTGTCGAGGGGCACGTAACAACTACAAAATTTGCCTTAATACTTCTCCGTGCACCTTGTTAGCCAATAATTAATGTAATGTTGATTGTCCTCTTGGACCTTATGGTATTTTTAGTGAATCCAACTAGGGGTAAGGCCTTGGTTGTAAAAAATTTCTATGGTAACTCTAGATTATTTAAAGATAACATCAATTGAACTTTTGATATCTACTAGAACTTGCCTCATAATGTAATTAGCAAGTTGAACTCCAGTAATCAGAGGGGCATTATGAGGTCCCATTGTATTTAGGTCCTCGTCCCTTTCTGTAAATATGACTTCCAATTTATCTATATGTGTTCTCATATTAGCTCCATGGAAGTCGAGCCCTCTTATATATGCCTTTAAAGATGATTTGCAAGCCTTGGCCAACAAATCCCCCCCGACGATCATATGTATTACTTTATGCTACTCCTTACTCAAAAGAGGTAAAATAGGTTTTGAGGTTGTACTGGTTTATTCTCTTATCAATGTTAAATGTGTATAATACCTTATATCACATTTCTGTATCAATTATTCAGCAATATCCCTTAATGCCCAACATTTCTTAGTATTGTGACCAATATCCTTGTTGTACGCACATCATTTGTTTGGGTTTCTACACTTTGAGTTAGTTTGTAGGGGCAAAGGCCTAAAAAAATGTCTATGGGCCATTTTTAATATTAATTATGTGGGAAATGATATCCACCATTGGGTTGTACTTGTCATACCTACCGAGTTTACCTTTTCTGAGGACTTGTCCTGCTGCCAACCTAGGATCTTCTTAATCCCTTCCTTTCTAATATGTTTCCTAGTTTAACCTTTATCTTGGGATCAACTATGTCTCCACCTTTTTTTATTATTTGACACATGGCTTTAATCAACTCTTTGACATTGATTATGTCCTATACATCTTTCATAAAAGTAGTGTAGGACTTGTGTTTTTCCAATTATAAGCTCTCGACCAATTCCTTATCCATTATCCCCTTAGGAGGGATGATCTAGCAGTACAGTTATCCAACTCATAAATATATTGTGTTTCCTTGTCAAAACTATCCAATAAAAACTAAATTGACTCTAATGGTCCCTGACTATGCCCCGTTAATGAGGAAGAATTTTTTTAGGACGTCAAATTACATCAAATTGTTCAATGAAGGTAATTCTAAGATGAGAGAAGGATTCCATTGAGTTGACCTTTAGCTTTTCTTTCAAAGTGGTAGAGAATGTTCTGTATAATGTCTCCTCTCGAGCCCTGACCAACAATGTTGAATTTTTGAAGGTTTTAAGGTGGTCTTTTGGATTGGTGGATCCATCAAATGCCTCAAAGGCCAAAATCCGTAACTATAGTAAAAGGCATATGACAACTAAACTTGTGTCATTATTTTGATCTTTCATATCTTGGATCCCACGGGCAACCTTTCTATTTATCATCCTACAAATCAAATATTATCGTCTCCCCTATTTCTCCAACTTCCTTACCCTCCTCTCCTATATCAATTTATTTCTTCCTAGTGTCTATAGGTTTGAGGGATTGGACTTCTATGCTTTCCACGTCATCGTGAACGATATTTGATGAGATTTGTTAGCTTGATATGAAATTTGTGAATCCAACGAGGTGGTTGATACTTTGGAAAAATTAGGGATTAATAGACAACACGCTTCATTATATGGTTCTAATTTTAGGGTTGTACATGTATTATTTGCATGATTTTAAGAACAAACAAAATGTGCAATAACATTGCTTATCTTCATGATATTGGCTTAAGCAATGATTCTAGGATAAAGGGTATTGGAGTTTTGTATTATGTAACTAAAAGAGGATGCCTTGTAGTCATGTTGGTGTAATCAGGGCTTTTAGCCTGAGGACTTGGGACGAGCATGCAAATGATATCATGAGGCTTCATTACCCTTCCTAGAAAATAAGGGAAGTCGTTATGATTGATGCTTTAGCCCTTCTTTACTAAAACCTTACTTATCAAATATATACGTGCCCACACACACATATTCATCATCTGTTTTGACCAATAATTTATTCCAAGTAAATTAAGTGGACCCTTTTTTACAACAAAGAAGTAAGAATGCCCCTCTGCTACAGTCTCACCTATAACTAAGCTAGCCAGCAAGCAACTTCATAGAAATTCATCATGAATTAATTGATTATATATGTAAAAGTATATATATTTCTAGATATATAATTCGATATTTTGTTTACCTATTTTTATAGTGAATTATAATGAAAGGTAAGATTGAATTTAAACTTTATAAAAATAAGACTTACTTGAAACAGAACTAATATTGATATCTTAATTCGACTTACAAATAGAATAGCAATACCTAAGGCCTTATCAATTGTTGCCCCATTAGAAAGAGAGCTAGAATTCGACTAGTTGAAACAAGTTATAGGGTGGTTGGTGTTGTTGCTTAATGAATACCATCATTTAAGAAAACTATAAAGCTTTTCTTTATTGGCAACATGAGATTATATGTGTTGCCGATCAAGTTTAGTTTGACGGCGAAGACAAGCTTTTGAATATAAAAAATTATAAGTTTATAGTCAACTTTCTTCTTATCTTTTTGGTATTATAACATAAATGGTAAACTCGCAGACTTATATGTGATACACTTGATAATAAGTGTATTGACTGAATAGTGTGATCATGCATGGCATGCATGCCTTGCTCTTATCGATCATAATTACAACATTTCTTTAATAAGGGAACAGAATCACGTACAAATCTAAAACTGTGGATTTAAATTCGTTCACGTGCAATTGTAAAACTATGGATTTAAATTTGTCTACTTCAGCCGTTGCAATCATTAGGTGAAATATTCGTTTATTGTGCACGTAAGTAATTGTTGTTGTTTTTATTATTATTTAAAAAAAGTCGTCAAATTCATGTGTAAAAGTGCGTTTATAATTTTAAGTTTTGATTGATGCACGTAACTCGATCCTTCTGATTCAACATCACCATTTCAAAAACATACGAATTTTATTCGATTTCAAAATGTGTATATATAGGGTTCCAAATGGGTCATATAGATAAGGTATATGTTGGATCAATTTAAATCGGATTATGTAGTTGGATCAGGCTCAAGTTTGGTGTCCTTTAGTTTGAGTTTAATTTGAGTAACAATAATTTAGATCGGGTATGTATTGGGATTGTTCATTTCGGACTATAAAAATATCGAGTCGAATTCGGGTCTAATACTCTAGATTTTTTTAGGTTTAGGATCGATTCGGGTCAACATACTTTAAATTGGATTGAATCAAATTTGGATCAGGTGGATTAAAGTCTATAAATTCTAGACCGTATTAGGTTTAAATGAATTTAATTCAATTTATAATTTGTATTAATATTGATTGTTATCAATTTAATATAAATAATAAATTATATTTTATGATTTATTACTATTATGTTTATCATAGTAACTTTTATTATAATATATGTAATGATATAAAAATTTATTATTTTAAAATATGTAGTAATAATAATAATAATAATAATAATAATGATAATAATAATGATAATAAATAATTATCATTATTAGTATTATTATTGTATTTATTGTTATAAATACAATTATAAATACTATTATACACATATATACAATAAATGTTATAATAATTATAATTATTATTATTGTTGTTGTTATCTTTAGAAATATAATACTCATTATTATGAGTAGAAATGCAAATATAAATTTTACTATTATAATTATTATATTTACAATAATAGTTTTATGTTTATATTGATTATAATGATAATAATAATAATAATAATAATAATAATAATAATAATAATAATAATAGAATTTTTGTATGATATAATATGATCGATTCTAATATGTTATTAAAATAAAATAAATAGAATATAGTCTTACTAGTTTTGTTTCATTTGTTATTATATAAGTTGTTTATTTTTGTTCACGCAAAATTTTATTAATAAAATAATTTATTGGTATTTATGTATCAATTTATACAAGATAAAATATTATCTTTATAGATAAAATTTAACTCTAATTTTGACCAAGTTTGAAATTATGTCTGAGTATAGGTTGGATTTAAAGCAGATCATTTTGGATCGGATTCGAGTCGGATCGAATTATTGTCGGATTTCTATTTGAATATGGGTCAAATTTAGTTTGGATTATTTTATGTTAGGTTATTTTAATTTGAATTATTTAGAATATAGGTTATGATTGAGTTAATTAAATTTAAAATGAATACAGATTGATTCAAATTATTTTAAATTTTTAGATTAAGATTGAATATAATATTTTAAGTTCAGATTGAATTTTAGATTATTTTAAATTGGATTAAGATTAATTGGATACAATCAACTTTGCCATCTCTACTTATATATATTCGTTTTTAAGTTAGCACGAAAAATCAATAGCTAGCTATAACTCTAAAGAAAATTCTTAAAGATAGTCTTAACTTTTTATCACCAGCTTAAGTATTTGAAGATAGTTCTAACTTCTAAAAGTATGTTTAAGAATAAAGATACTAACAAACAATTGAAAAAGTACGTACTGGGATGGAGAAAACCGGAGCCGAAAGTGTTGTACTACACCTATCCTATGACACTATGATTGCTACACTAGCTAGCAAAGTACTCACCTTACTTGCAGGAGTTCATGGAGTCCAAAACCCAATTCATACGTCATGTACTTGGGAATACAGTTTAAACGGAATACATTTCTCATTTTATAAATTTTATTTAAATAGATTTAGTCACTTATTATAATTTATAATTTTTATATACAAAACTAGAGTCTTTCTATAATTTATAACTTTTATTTATAAATAAATAATTATTCTAATAATTATATAAATCATAATATTATATGTGTTCAATAATGTTTAATAAACATTATTATGTAACTTGCATGAAAGTTTGATTGCGATGACTAAGTGTGCATTATGAACTTGTAAATTTGTAAAATGTCCCAAAATTATAATTTTAATAATATTAGCTAATTAAATATTTATTTTAAAAATTAATTGAATAAATTATTTTATTAAAATAAGAGGGAGTAAATAGGGCTAAATTAATAGGGATTTTATAAATAATTTAATTAGAAAAAATTAGAGTGATTTGCTAATTAAAACAAAAATTTATGAAAAATCATTCAAAAACCCTAAATTAGCCTAAAAAGGAAAGTAAATATTATTTTATTTAAATATCCCAAAATACCAAAATATCCCAAATATTCCAACCAACCTATTTTTTCTTTTCTTTTTTTCTTTTCTTTCCTTTTTCTTCTTCTTTTTCCTTTATCTTTCTTCCTCTCCTTTCTTCTTTTCTTTTTCTTCTTCCCGGCCCAAATTCCCCTCCCTTCTCCTACACGGCCTAGGTCTGCGCCGCACACTTCTTTTTCCCCTATCCGCCCAGTCGGCTCTTCTTTCTTTTTCTTTTCTTTCTTCCTCGACCGCTAGTCCAACCCCAATCTTCTTCTTCCCCCAGTCGTCGCGGCCTGCAACTCCCTCCCCTACCCGCGTGGTTATTTCCACCGCTGACCACGCCAAATTGATTGGTCGTTCTTCCCCTCTCTTCCCTACTGATCGGCCTGCCATTTCGACCCAACCAACCTCCCTTCTTCTCGCGCAATTTTCCCTCCTCCCTAGCCAATCACCCCCTGCCATGATTGATTTACGTCAGCCCTGCTGTAACACCCCCAAATTTACTACTGAAAAATTTCGTTTAAATCAAAAGGTTTAGCGGAAGCGAGATAATTAAAACCGTAAACTTGGGGGTATTACCGCCACACTTAGTACCAGACCGGTTCATTCCTACCGTTCCAGTACTAAGTGCTAAGGCTAAATCCGATCATCAATAAGTACGAATTATCATAAAACGCTAGATGACATTTAGCATAAATCGTTAATAAGATATAAGTCAAACAAAAGTTTGAATACAATTTAGGATTACAACCCCATAATGCTTTTTCTTTAAAAACGGGAAACGTAATACAAAATATAGCTAACAAAACAATCCCCAAAAATGATCAGTATCCGGGTCGCCTACTCACTCAAGTCAAGTCTTCCACCCCAAGATAGTACCCGATCATAAACCTGCACAGGAAGTTTGCTCCCCACCATCGGTGGATCATCACAGGACCCATTCAATCAAGGTAGTATTAGTATGGGTCCAATACTGAGTAAGGGCGTAGGTGCGCTAAGGCCAAGCATACCATCATACAACATAACATGCACAGCACAAACACATAAGCAACATGTAATATTATGGATGATGAAGATCGGTTATGGTCCAATCCAACTTCTTCTTTCATAACTCTGATAATTATAGTCGATTCACGTCATAATCGTTATGAATCCATGAGAGTACGGGAACCCCACTATTATAGCCGGTGGATCGGTCACTTATAGGGAAGAACGCACCTAACCACTATTTTATGCCGGTGGATCGGTCTCCAGGGCAGAACGCTCCTGGCCACTATTATGCTGGTGGATCGGTTTGGCCCCAACTCTCATGGTGTTTCACTGTGATTATAACATATCTTCCCATGATTTATTTGTAAGTCATTTCACACCATAATCTTTGTTAATCCATGCGAGTACGGGAACCCCACTATTATAGCCGGTGGATCGGTCACTTATAGGGCAGAACACACCTAACCACTATTATATGCCGGTGGATCGGTCTCCAAGGCACAAAGCTCCTGGCCACTATTATGCCGGTGGATCGGTCTAGCCCCGACTCTCATGGTGTTCCACTGTAAGTATATAGTATCTTTCCCATGATTTAATTTCAACATAATGTTTGGTTTGTTGAGCTCGGGATCCCCCACTATTATAGCCGGTGGATCGGTCACGTATAGGGCAGAACGCACCTAACCACTATTATATGCCGGTGGATCGGTCTCCAGGGCACCCCGGCACCTGGCCACTATTATGCCGGTGGATCGGTTTGGGCCCGACTTAACAATCTTACTCTTTAAGTAGTTAATGTCTTATTCATGTATTATTAATAAGGTTCCACCCTTGACATGCATGTCTACTACTCTCTATTCTATCCTTCGAGGAGGCTCGTCCCATATCTTGAGACCGTTCTCTCCTTCTCACACCCCGACATCCATTCCCTTTACACTTATCCTTAGATGAAAGAGTCAACCCCTACGGGTGTGGGTTAGGCCCTACACTCATGACATCAACTCCACCTCCCATCACCCCCTAGGATTTTCCCTTGAAAACCCTAATTGGGCCGATGTGGCCCAACCTTCTCCTACTTACGCTACCTTTACCTCATTCAACGCCCCACATCTTACCTCAATTAGATCCTCTCCCAAAACATATCACTTTACCTTTCGATTCAGCACATAACCATGAAAACCCTAGTTGATCACCTCAACCTTAGTACCTTTCTTCTCCCACAAGTAACCTCTCTCTTTTCCTCCCAAAGTCTCTTCTTCCACATGGGAACCCATACTCACCTTTTATATAAATGAAACCTCACTCTAACCCATACTCCACCCTTCCTTAATCATTCCTACTTTTGTACTTCCCAAATTTCCATTTTCTCCCAAAAACCCTAATCAGATTCCTTATACACCCTTACATCCGCCTACGTACTATTTTACATCAAAGTCTCCAATGGACCCATAACTTTGACATTATCTCATTTACGCCCTAAATCAACTTTCCTCAAGTAAGATTCATTCCCATGCTTAATTTAAACACTCCAACACCCGCTTACACACAAAACCCTAATAAGGTCTCTTATGCGCCAACTTACGTATTATTTTTCATACTAAGTCTCCAATCATTCCAAGACTCTCCCATTCTCTTACTTACACCCAAATTAAAATTTTCTCACGTAAGACACACCCCCATGTAAGAGTTAGTCACCTCATGCAAACACCCCAAGTCATAATGCAAATTTTACGACTCCCATGCGTGGTTTCCCCAACTCTCATTTGTTTAAGTCATTCCTCCCTTATTAAATCTTTTCTCATAGATCATGAGGTACTTAGGTCAACCTCATATCCCCCTTAGTGAACTCACTTCCCATTTATTTCATTTTTATCCTTTCATTCCCATATCATCATAACAATCACCCTAGCATGCATGTCCTAGAGGGTTATATCATATCACCTCATAAACATCATACATATACATGTCATGCTCATGTCATAGGAAACACATACAAACATATCTCAAATTCCAAGCTGCGCTACATAAGACAAGTTGCCCATAATCATATAATACACGACATAGCATGGCATATAGAACATTCAAAACATACAGGTCACACATCACACAAAGGCCATAGCTTCGTCCTTACCTAAGGCGACGCCGTTAGTGGAGCACGCTCCTCTAACTCCTTAAGGCTTTGGTCGGGGTTACCTATAAAAGGGAAAAATGCTAAGTATTAGTTTCCCTTATAATTACTATCAATCCTCATTCTAGTTTAAGGTTAGGGTTTTTATTACTAAAAAGGGTTTTATACAAAAACTAGGGTTTTTACCTTATAATTAGTATACTAAATATTAGTAGTCAAAATATGTTTATTTTTAATACATATTGTTACACTTATATTATTAGACCCGTTAGCCCTATTCTTATAATAATAATGTTCATGCTAACTATAGAAAAATAGTGATAATAATAATAATAAAACTAATACTAGTGACACTAATGTTTATAGTGAGAGAAACCCTAGGATTTTTAAGGCTAAGTCTATTAATGGTCATATTCGAAATAATATTATTATAAGGTCACAATATTACAAGTAACTATTCCTAAGGGTGATAATGATAATAGTTGTATATTCTTGAATAATAAAAGGGTTCAAATGCTTTTGATTACAACAATAAGGTAGTGATAGTAGTAATAATAGTAATAGCTAATAATAGTGTCATAGCAATGAGGTTAGGGTTAATGTTAAATGGTATGGTAATAAGGTTCAAGTACTCTTCTTAGTTAACAACCACATGATATTTACTAGCTTGAGTTAAGTAAAATGGATAAGAACAAAAGTAGTATTATTATTAACAATAGTGATAAATGTGTTAAGTATAATAATAATAATAATAATAATAATAATAATAATAATAATAATAGTACAACCAAGTAAGGTTAAGCAATAAAAATAATAACCATAGTAAGGATAATAGAAATAATAATAATAAAAATGTTAATACTAATAATTATAAAAATAAGACCAAAGTTAAGTATAATATAGGTTAGGGTTTAAAAGGGATGTTAGTATTAGTAAGAAAATAAGAACATTAATAATAAAGACAATAATAATGGTAATAATAATAATAATAATAATAATAATAATAATATTGGTAGAAAATAGTAGTAGTTATATAAAAGGGATATTAGGGTTTGGATGAGTGGAGAACCACCTAGGGTCGGTGGTGGTCCGGCGGTGGCGCGTGGCGGTGACGGCGGCGGCGGTGGAGGAGGAGGAGAAGAGGGGGAAAGATGGAGGTGGCGGTTAGATGGGAGGGGAAAAGGAGGAGTTTGAGGTGGGGAAAGAAAGAGCAGGTGAAGGGGAGTGGAGTGAGGGTGGTGGCGTGGTAAGGGGTGGCGGCGCGCGGCGGCGACGGCGGCGGCCGAGGGTGGTGGAGAGAGGTGGAAGATGAGGGAGGAAGGAGGAGAGGGAGGCAGGGGAAGGTAGAGGAAGCTTCCCTGGGTGTTTTGGAGGGTGGAGGAGGTGTTGGTGGCGGCTGGGTTGGCGGTGGAAGGTGGCGCAAGGGTGGCGAAGGCTGGGAGTGGTGGTTTTCGAGATAGGAACTTTGCACGGCGAGGGCGGCACGTGCAGGGCAAGGCGGAGGGTGGTGGTGGCTTGGTTTTGTCGAGGGAGGTGCAGGGATGGTAACGGTGGGCAGAGGTGGCGGCGGCGGCGGCGGTCTCCGGTGACGGTGAAAAGCCCGTCTTTTTGAGGTGGCGGAGAGGCAGGGTTTCGGGGCAAAAATCAAAAAGGGAGCTGATCAGGGATGCCAATGGGGGGTATTTATAGGCAATTGGAGGGAAAAATGACAAGGGGAGAAGGAGGCGTGCGGGGCAGGTGTGCAGGTGGCCGGCCGGTGGCAGGTGGTGCAGGTCCTGCCATGGCAGGCTGGGTCGAGGAAGGGGAGAGGAAAAGGGAAAGAGGTGGGCACGCGGGAAAGGGAGAGAGGGACTTGGTCGGGGTCGAAAAGAGAAAGAAAACGATAGGGAGAGAGGCAGGGAAAGACAGCCGGTACTGGGCTGGTGGCCGCCGGCAAAATTTGAGCTGCAGGTCGACGGCTGTGCGGGGGAAGAAGAAGGAAGGGGAAAGGAGGAGGACCGGCGGTCCAGGGGAAAAAGAAAAAGAAGGGGGGGACCGGCCGGTTCGGCGGTGTTATAAAGTTTTAAAACAACATGCGGTGTTTTGGGGATTGTTTGGAAAAAACGCTGCGTCCTCGTCGGTCTGGCAACGGTTACTTTTTTCTTATTGTGACGCGGCGTTTCGGCGAATATAGCGTCGAAACGCAGCGTTTGGTTTCACGGGCGGCTGGCTCGCTAGGCCGCGAGCGAGAAGAAGGAAGGAGAGGCGGGGAGGGGGGTCTGGGCTGCGCAGGCCAGCCCAGTCCGGGGGGAAAGAAAGAAAAAGAAAAAAAAGTTAAGGAGGAGGAAGGAAAAAAAAAAGAGAAAAGAAAGAAGAAAAGGAAAAAGGAAAAAAATGGAGAAATGATAAAATGGTTGGGTTGGAGGTATTTGGGTATTTATTTATTTATATAATTAATTTATATATTTAATTTTAATAATAATTATTTTAATTATAATAATTAAATCCATTTTTAGATTAGTTAGGCTATTTTGAATAAATTGTCCTTAACTTCCATTTTAATTAGTAAAATGTCCAAAATTTTCTAATAACTTATTTATTATTTTCTCCTTATTTTTCCTTAATAAATTTCCTCTTTATTTAATAAATTCACCTATTTTCTTAATCTTTCTCTAATAAATTATTATTTGCCATAATTCCTAAATTGGGATTTTCGGGGTATTTCACCTGCCGTTGTCAGCCGGTGCCCTCTCCTACCTGCCCTATTCTTCCGTTTCCCCTTTGACCTTATCCCCTCCTTTAACCCTATAAATACCCATATAACCAGCCTTAATCGAGTTTTTGTTTCGAACCTAGAAAAATCACCCCTTTGTTCCACCGCCCAGTCAGACGCTAGTTTCATCGTTGTAGACCAACATTGCCACCCATGCCACCCACCTAAGCACTCCCTGCATCACCCTCTACCTAACTACACCACCCTCCACCCTCGATTTGTCTTACACGAGCCACCCCGGCAATGCAAAATACCTTCTCGATCAACCATTCCTTCCACCTCTTCCGCCCTTCGCACCACGATTAGCCACCACTCTCGCCTCCTACACCTCCCAAACGACTCTGTAGACCTTCCTCTACCTTCCCATACCCTTCTTTTTCCTTTTCTCCCTTTCCTCCCCTTTCGGCCACCACAACCGCCGCCGTGCGCTGCCACCTTTGGCTATGCCGCCACCTTCATTCCACCCCTCTCCACCTCGGCAACCATCAACCCCCAACTTCTACCCTCTTTCTACCTCTCCTTCTTCCCGCACTCAACTATCTCTCTTTCCTTCTTTTTTTTCAGCCGCCGTGCATCGCCGTTAGTGCCGCCGGTCACTACCAACCCAAGTTGGTACCCTAAACCCTCTCAACCCTTAAACCCTAATTATGTAAGCTTTATTTATTTAATTTTATTATATTACTATTATTCGATTATTATTATTATTATTATTTCTATATAGGGTCAAGACTCAAGACCCTATTATGTCACTATTTCGATAATTATTATTTCAATGTGTGGTCGAAACCCTACTTTACCTTATTTTCAATTAATACCATTATCATCATCATCATTTCATATTATTATTATTGTTTTCATTATTATTATTATTATTTTGGTGAAGGGTCGAAGCCCTTATTTCACAATTATTTTGAATTATGACATCATCGTCATCATTATTATTGTTGTTGTTGTTATTACTATTATTATTATTATTATTATTATTATCATCATCATTATTATCATTATCATCATTATTATTATTAGGATAAAATCTTCAAACCTTATATTATCATCTTTAACAATATTACCATTATTAATTTTATCCTTAGCAAAATTAGTATTTAATTAGTGTTACTGTTATTAGATTATTATTTTATCTATAACTCTAACCTTGGAATAAATTATGAAATAATAGTATTTTGGTAGGAGGGAAACTAATCCTTAGTTTTTCCCTCTTATAGGTGAGACCAGTCAAAACCCTAAGGAGGTGTAGGAGCATACTCTAAGACTAGTGTCGTATTAGGTAAGGGTGTAGCTAAGTCTTATGTGTGTTGCGTGTTGTACATGCCTTCGATTGCCATGTATAATGATGTGTTGTGTAACATGTGCTATTAGTTTAACTATTTTAATGTGTAGCACAACTTGGAGTTGAGGTCTGCTTATATGTCATCCTATTGTATGTGTTGATATATGGTGAAATGTGATGTAATGTGATGTGGCATTTTAAGATATGCATGTGAGGATGTTTAATAAGGTATTGTGGGGGAAAATATGAAAAAGAAAAATAGGAGAATCTATGGTTTTGCATGGGAGAATCTATGATTTTGTATGAGAGAATCTATGGTTGTGCATAGGAGAATCTAGGGTTTGCATGGGACTTTAGGGTTTTGCATGAAAAAGTTCAAAGGGTTGCATAGGATGTATAAAGTTTGCATGGGGGTGAATTTTACATATAGAAAGTTGATTTGGGGTGTGAGGAAGGTAATGGAAGAGTTGTTTAAGTGTTTGGACGCTTTAGATAAAAAATAATACGGGGGACAGTATAAGGGTATATAGGAGACCGAGCTAGGGTTTGATGTGGCCAGCTAGGGTTTGGTGTGCCTACTTAGGGTTTCGTGATCACATGTACACTTGGGGAGTAAAGTGTGATGATGAGGGTTGAATCTAAGAGTTATGATGTGTGGGTGTTAAAATAGTTTGGGTTGAGTGAGGTGGAGTAGGATGGGCCACATAGGCCTAAATTAGGGTTTTTGGAGAAAACCCTAGAGTAAGGTAGTGAGTGGACTTGGAGGTGTATGGTAATGGGCCTTGAACTATACACTTAGGAGTTGGGTCTCTAGTGTGAGTTAGGGTAAAGAGGAAAGGACGTTGAGAAAAATTAGGAGGTGTAGGAGTCTCATGATATGGCATGCGTCTTTTTGGAGGATAAGCATAGAGGGAGTTAATCATGCATGTCTAGGATGAAACTTCTAAATAAGACACTTAAGACATTAATCATGTAAAGTGGAAGATTATTGAGCCGGGCCCAGGCCGATCCATCGGCATACAATAGTGGTTAGGGTGTTCCATCCTATAAGTTACCAATCCACCGGCTATAATAGTGATTAGGTGCATGTTACCCTATACGTGACCAATCTACCGACTATAATAGTGGGGTTCCCATAATCACCTGGATTGATAAAATGTATGGTGTGAAATGAGTATTGATCATAGATTAAATAATTAATGGATCCGGACTATAATTTGGCCTTTATTCATTTATTTATCTCAAGTGATCGTATGCTATTGTATTATCATGCTTGGATTGTGTGCTTTTGTGTATTGGCATTAGTGCATGGTTACCTTACTCAGTATGTAGCATACTGACCACCCGTTTTATGGGTATTGCTCATTCCCACAAGTAGAAATCCCTTTTGACTTTGTGCAGGTGGGTGATACTTATTTTGATGCCTTCGATGTTCATGAGGCATTAGGCAGAGCTGAGTGTAGAGTTTAGACTCGGCATGAAGATTGAGAGTGGCGTGGCCAGATTTCCCTGATATGATTTTCTAATTATGTTTTGAGTTTCTTAGATTTATCTTTTACCATTTGTAAACCTATTTCCTCTTAAAGAACTTTGACTATGTATGCAGGTTCATAACTCTTTGACTTTGCACTCTAATTCTATCTTATAATCTTTTAATGCTTATTTGAAGTCTTGTTTAGATTTGATTTATATTGATTATTAAATTCCTTTTAGCCTTAGCACTTGGTACTGGAATGGTCGGAGTGAACCGATCTGGTACTAAGTGTGGCGGTAACATCCCTATAATTCACTAATTTTAACTTAAGTGCTTCCGTTTTAAAAAAATTAGTGAATTTTGGGGTGTGACAATATGAACATAAAGATATAATGATCCACAAGTGTGAGTTTTTTATGTGTGAACATAATGGCTATAAAAAAGGAATCGTTGAGTTAGGTGTCCCAAATTTCTATATTTTATGTTATTAATCTAATGTTATACAAACTTTAGTGAAATTCCAAAAAATAATAATTAGGATTATGATTTCTATTCTATTAATTTTGATTTATAGCGTGTAATAATATTAGGAAAACTATTATATCATTAAAAATATTATTAAATTGATCTAAATTTTATTTAAGAAAATATATACTTGAATTCTAAAAAAATTCCAAAGTAAAATTTCTCTCGCAGCCAACATCAATGAAAATTTAAAACTTCTCTATGATTTTGATTTTGTGTTTTTATCAATTTCAGTTTGTGGTATGCGTGTAATAGTATTAAAAAATATATTATAACATTAAATTGATCTACACTTTATTCCAAAATAAGGTTAGGAGAAATAAATATTAGTAATTGTATAAATGAACTCGAACATAAATAGATTTAGTATAAGAGTTTTTGTGATGAGTTTATAAATTTTATACAATGAAACTAAATGTTTGTTACCATAAACCTAAATAAATTATGTGATGAACCTATTAGAAAAGTAAATGCCTCTATACATGAATACACCTATTTATTTTATATAGTGAACCTAAATATTTTATGTAATCAACCTAAATATTTTATATGATGAACCTAAATATAAGCATGTTAATCCAATGTTGGATATATATATATATATATATTTGATTTTTGCGTTAAAAGTATATCAATATGCGTGTGTATTCATATAAAAAAAATTAGGAACAATTTTTTTATATTTTTTTAATTTTTATAATAGTCAAAAATAAAGATTATTCATTTCAAAAATAAAAATAAAGAGGGAACATATAATAGAGTGAAAGAAATAAAAAAAACTCTCATATTTTTGTGCGGTAAAAGAGATTTATAAATTTATAAAAGTACAAAAATTACCTATATATGTAACACCCTTATTTTTTACTACCAAAAAAATTTTGTTAAAAATATGTTATGGAAGCAAAAAACACTTTAAAAAATAGGGTGTTACCGCCATACCTGATATAGGTTAGATGCCCGCCACTTACCCTATATCAGATACAAGACTAAACCAACAAAACACTGAAATAGGGGAGTGTATAATTAATGATTTAATTGAAACGATTTTAAAATATTTACAACAGATGACCTAATGTGTTCCAATCAAATCGTTACAAAATACACATTAAAAGTGTGAAATTACAAAATATAGGTTGGGGCATGATGCCCTAGACAAATACCACGGTCCTCTACGGATCCCATCAAAACTTTCCAAATGTCCTCGTTCAAAAGCCCTAACCCAACTAAGGTAGGCCATTTACTAACCATCCCCAAAAACCTGCACAAGGTCCTCTTCTCATAGGAATGAGCAAGTAATCGAGTAAAAAGGCACATTAGTACGCTACATACTGAATTAGCCAAGTTACTTCTTCAATATACACAAGTATACAGGTTTATCACACATAAATATAGATTATAATGTGCATTATGATAGGCCATATATAAAGATAGAAATAAATGAAGTCATATTATCATGTACAATTCTAAAAAGTAGAATACTTCATGCATAGGCTTACCACTATTCCACATAAGCATACACACACTTAATGGCAAGGAGAAACAAACAACCTATAAGGTTGATTCCAACTATCCAAATCCTCAAGTTATACTATTAGTTCATCCATGTAAGAGATAAGTGAGTCAACCTATCAATATTCCATTTCATAATCAAGTAGACATGTCAACCATTAGCCAAGTGTAATAATCAGCTTTACTCATTTTTGACCAATCATATCATTACTTTCATTATTGCCAAGTGTTAGCCATTATCTTAATCATCATTTATATTTGATCAATTACTTACTTAACAACCATATTTTATTATCATTGAACGATGAAATGTGCACCGCCCCATGGTCTTACATACCTTGGAAACCTATCCAAAAGGGGGCATAAATTCCAGGTCGAAGCCAACCACCAAAGCAATTATAAGTCTAGGCCGAAGCCAATCACTACAATGGACATAAGTCCAAGTCAAATCCAACCACCAAGGTAACCAAACCCTTTAGTATCGATAACCCCCTAATATATCATCAGTGTCTAGAGTAGGTAAGGCACCGGGGTCTTTTAGGATCTAGCCTTAAGGCACCAAAATGCCTAAAAGCAAACTAACCCCTTGCAGCTAATCAAGGATCGGGTAACCCTGACCCATACTCAACTCGACTTTCTTTTAATTTAAATGATTAGTATTTTCTTCATAAGGATGGGTGATCATACAAGGCCCACACAAGTAAAGAAGGTAAATTCCCATATTAGCCATACTAATCTTTTTATTTTCATTTTCCCCCACCATGTGAGTTTACCACTTATCCTTGGCTCATAAGATTCATACCCATCATATGGTTGAATTCATTTCCTTATTGATTTCCATTAATCTTATTTCCATTTATCACTTAGTACAAGTAAATTACACCTTTAGCCTTAACACTACTCATAATGTATACCATAAGTTATTATCTATTTTAATCCCTTAATAAGGACAATAATCCATGTAAAAATCTACATTTCATCCCATTAATCATCATGAAATAGTCCCAAATACAACACCTAAGTATAACCAAAACACAAGGAAATAAATCATGCAAACCAATGAAACCACTTGATTAGTCTAGCCCAACTAGTCGATTAGTTGCACCAACTAGTCAATTGGTTTGGGTCAACTAGTTAATCGGTTCAACTCAACCAACCCATGCTTTCTTCAAACTAGACGATCAGTTTGGGTAAACCAATCTACTATTCATAGACCAGTCGATCAGTTTTGTTTAACTAGTTGATAGGTTTAAGTAGAGATCAAGACTAAGGTCTCTATAGGCAAACCAGTCGATGGGTTGGGTCAACCAGTTGACTGTTCTAAGAACAAGTCAATTAGTTTAACCTAAATGGTTGATTGGTTTACCCTAACATAGCATTAATTCACAAATTTACAAATTCTTGCTGATAATCATTTCTAACTACATTAGATCGTGCATCAACATCATCCAACATGTTCCTAACCAGATTAACATGAATTTCTCCACATAACATTAGCATAGCCTATTTTATCCATTTTCATGCTCTTTCTCCATTTTATGCCATTTCATCATGCAATTCATGCATATAACTACATTTTCCTCATACTAACACATATTCACCATTTGAAATATCACTTTTCATGCATTAACACATGTTAACATTTTAAGAGCAATAATTATTTACTAAATGCAGGCTAAATCCCATTAAAAATAGAATTTCCAAATCCATGAAAACTTCAACTGTTAAAACCTTAAAACCCAAAATCTTAACTTAGGTATTATACCAAAACTTCATCAAATTTTGAAAAGAAAATAGAAAGGGAGAAGGACATACCACTAAGACAAAAATAGAGAAAAGCTCAACTGGACCACTCAATTTGTTCCCAAAATCTAACTCTGCCTTGATTAACAATTAAAAAAAGATAGAGCTAGAGGTAGGATCAAGAGAGTGTGCAAATAAATTGTAAGTTCTCAAAGTGTAGAGGGAAAAGAAAAGAATGCAGAACTCAAAGGAATTTGATGGCTGAAAAAAAGTGCAATGCATGGAAGATTGGGGCTATTTATAGCCAACCAATTGAAGGGAAACAAGGAAGTTTTGGAAGGCAACTTGAAACCCTACTTGTGACCATTTAAATTTGAATAGGATGAATGAATTTTCCTGGGATTTGCTGCCTAGTCTCCCAAGCTCTATTTGTGCTCTAGGGAACTCAGGTCAAACAAACTAGAATTATCATGCATGGAAGAATAAATGAGAAGTTAGTGTGGAAGGAATCTTTTAGCTACTCAGAAGCATACTTGAGGTTGAAGCAATCGATCTCAAAATTAGGCAAAGGAGAGATGAGGAAGAAGACATTGGCTGAGGTCACCTCTCTCCCCCATGTGTCTCCATCAATCTTCAAAACAAATTGAGGTATTATTTTGGGTTAAATGCATAATGAAAATGATTAGGAATCTCTTAGGGACAAACGGTATGAAAATAGTAAGGTTCCATTTTAGTGTAAGGGATTTTTCAGAAAAATCCAACTCGCAAAATATGATAATCTAGACAAACAGTCGATCGGTTTGGTTGAGGAACTTAATTTGGTTAAAATGACAAACCGGTTAATTTGTTCATAGAACCAATCAATGGGTTCTCCTATAAAACTCAATAAACTTCATTTTTTAACATGATTTCAAATCAAATTTTATTCCAAATCAAATCATAACATTTAATTAAAATCAAAGGTCCAAAATTTGTCACAAATTCTCATCCATTCTTTACACAAAAGTGTGGGGTATTACAATATATGTGTTCATGAATATCTCATGATCCTAAAAGCTTTATTAAAATGATTCTATGTATATTATGAACCTAGAAGTTATCAATCTAAAGATATAATGCTCTATGCAATACCTCATATTTTTTAAATTTTATTTTCCTAAGCTCAAAGATTTCATTAATAAAACTTGATACAATCATTTAATTATTTTATTTGTGATCCATTGTATGGTTCTATTAATGGTTTCGAGTTCATATAAGAATTTTATTAAACTTTTTATGTATAGATAAATTCGTTCACGACTATGATCTTTAATATATTCATATAATTTTAATTTTCATTTAAAAATATATTTATGTTTTGTCGTGTTCCTTTTTACTATTTTAAATTTATTTTTTATTATAACTTCGTCATGTGATTACAACTTTATTTTAGAGTTATATTTGGTTAATGAAACAAATTGTTTGATGTATAAAATTCCCTAAAAGTGGTGAAATTATTTTAATAATTGTTATCCATAATAATTATTTTCATCCTTCAATTTATTTATTTTACAAGATTAACAAGATATTTGGAAAATTTTAAATCAAAGATTTTGTATCTTATTTATGACTTTCTTTCTAAAATTAACTTTCTTTCATTTTCCTTTTTTTGATTTATGAATGACCTTTTTTGAAAAGTATTTAAATTAATCACCATTTTTTAAATTTTGATTTAAATATGTGTTGTGATAATTTTAAATATTTTTTGATATGTTATTATCTTTCCTCCTTTGTTCTCTTCACTAATGCTTGACCCTCGTCTCAAACTCCTCTTCCTTATCTTCGATGATCTACTCCTAACTCAACCACCACCACTCAAGTCTTATCACAACCAACAACCACCAAGCCACATCAAACCACCATAAGGGATGAGAACCACCACAAAGACGCAAGTAGAAATCGCTGACAAGTAGCAGCGTAATAGAGTAGCAGTGAGGATGCACTCTTAGGGCTACAATGGACAACCACAAATGAGCCACCAATTCCTCCCTTTGTCTATCATGGAAGAGGTTCAATAAGTCATTGAAGCTTCAACAATAGTTTGGCAAATAGAAAAGAGCAATAGCTTGAGCACATCTACACCTTAGCATTGCCGGTTGAGCCACCTATAGCACCGCTTGAGCATCGAAGAGTGGTGTCTGACTTTCAACACGCACAAGCAAGCTATTTGTTATCCAAATTCTATCGGTAAGATTTCCAAACCTTGACCCCTGATTATTGAATCAATATATGCAATTTGTATTTTGTTAAGCCAAATTGGTTGTAAAGAGTTGTATAGACATGTTTGATGTGCAATTTGAGAGGTTTGATTGTAGTAATTTTAGTTAATTTTAAGGGTTCTCAATTTTTAACCCAAATATGTCTGATAGTTTTGGTTTATCCTATTGAGAAAATTTTGATAAATTTATTTTACAATATACTTTGAAATGTATTGAACTTTATATTAGTGGATTTAATTTGATAAATTCATGATATTTGGCTGAATTGGAATTTTAGGCTGAAAGCTTAATTGGGGAGTCAAGTATTTGAATTATATTTGATGTTTGAGCTTTTTATCCCAATTTTCTTTATAACATTCTTTATAATATGATTAATTGTATTTTTGATTTGTTAATTTGATAAATGTTATGAGAATGTACAAAATTGAGATTTTTAGGTTATAATTCTAATCAAATTAAATTAGGACATGTCTTTATGGTTTTTAATCAACTTAATTATATAATAAGTTTTAGAATATAATTAATTTCATATTTGAATAATTAATTTAATTATTTGAGCAAGAATTGACCACGATCACATTCCGAGCCAAAACCCTAATTTCTAAAAATGGTTTATCTTAAATTGATTATTTGTAATATTCTATTTGTTGAAATTGATTATCTAGATTTATCTAGAATTATCTTAATTGTATCTTTAAACTTTAAATTTGATGTAATCAAAGTGAAATTTTTGATTTGAATTTTAGGCCTATAATTTTAATTTTTAAAGATAGTTTTATGAACTTGTTTGCTTTTGCTTCCTTTACCTAGTTGATTACTAACGTTGATTTAAAATCATTCAAGTTGTATGTTTATATCATCTTTTTAGATTAGTTATCTAAAATTGGTTGATTTGTCTTTTTGGTTGCAAAACCTAATTAGTAAGTCATGTTCTAATAAACTTATAATTTATAGTCACTCCCTTGATTTTCCAAATTGATTTGAAATGCCCTAAGTGACCTTTGACGAACTTGACTTGGTTAAGACTCAATTTTGAATCTTAGTAGAGCTACACTCTCAAGTATTAGGTTTTGGATACATTTTCCAAGAAAATTCATATTTTATTTTCTTTGTTAATCAAATTATAATACTTAAATTATTGATTGATATAGTAGTTTTCTAACTTAATCCTACAATTTCATCAGTAATCTAGGAAAACATTCTTACAAATCCTCGAGCTAGTGATCTTCGTCTCTTTCTTATTTTGTTTAGCTAGCTTAGGACTTAGTAAGTCTATACTTACCATTTCTCATGGTGGAATCATAAAATGTATGTCTTATTGAATTTGAAGGTGACGAGTATGCATTTTTAAATTTAAGTATGTTAAGCAAATAAAATGTCTTGTATGATACTTCTATGTATCAATGAGCTAATAATTTTAAATGTGAACATATGTTGACATATTTCTTAATTATTTTGTATGAGTTTGGGTATGTAGAGGGCTGAACATGATTATGTGGTCAACACGTTTACTTTATTTCTAAAATGTTTGGTGATTCTAGAACATGTTTTTGAGTGTTTTAATTATAATTGGTTTTGGAAAATAATACAATTGGTTAAGTATGGATTGAAATAGTATTATGTCATATGTTAAGCTTTTATGCCATAAACTTGTCTGGCTTTAATACTAGTTAGATTGGATCGGCTTTAATGCCACTTGGAATTGATTAGCTTTAATGCCATACGGTTAGGGCATTGGTCCCTTGTAGATAAAATGTGTGGATAACATTATAACATAATAATGGAATTATAGTGAATTTATAGAAGTGAATTAAGTGTTATTATATGATCTTGAATCATGTTTGGTTAAATCCTTAAATAAAATATTAATCACTTAAAATGAAAAATCTTGACTCTAGATTTGTATAACTTAAGCTAGCTATCCAAATTAGGGTTTGGTATTCACTTGACACCATCCCAATATTTTTCTCTTGCGTGATCTCGGATTCCTTATAAGGTCTCTTTTAATCTATAGGTATCTTGATATATAACACCCTCATTTTTTACCCTTGAAAATTTTAATTTTAAATAGTAATTCTAAGCTAAAGTAGATAATAGGGCATGTTACCAGCACACCTAACATAATACAAATGTCCATTATATATCTCATGCTAAATGTAAGGTTAAAACATGTTTAACTTAAATTTAAACATCATCAATATTGAGAGGATAAAATCCTACAAGGATAAAAATTATCTCTGACCAAAGTAAGTGGAAAAATGTAAAATAATCCTGAAATTTTAAAAACATAGCAAGAAAAAAAAGTAAACTAAAATTCAATTACATGACTAATAATATTTTGATACAACACTTGAAAATCTAGAAAATAAGTATAGATAAATAAATAGGAATCCCTAAGGGATAAGAACTTTGGGTTTCCTAACTCTCTCAAGCCCAAGTCTTCAACATACCAATAGTAATCGATCTCAAGTCAACATAAGAAATTTTCTCCCCACCATTAATAGATCATTGTAGGACCCATTCAACAAAGATAGTATTAGTACAGGTCTAGTACTGAGTAAATAAAAACCACCTAACTCATGGAGGGTACGTGACATACATAAAGACATGGTAAGCTTTGACATGCAATACTCATACTTAAGTATATGTGTGATACACACATCATTCTATGCTTACAACTTATAAGTTTTCATGAAGCACATAGCATATCATTACTTATCCACCAAATAAGTATCTATAAAATCCACTCATGAAATGACAAGAGTAAACTACACATGCGATAACTAGAGTAGGGCATGCCCATATGGAATATAATGGCTGTAAATATCAATGATATAGATGGGTACATGTGATAATATAAGAGGTCCTGTGAGGTGTGCGATAACATACAATAAAACATGTGCTTATGGATTTATGCTTATAAACATATGGTTGTACATGGTAACAATAGGGGTACCGGGTACGAGTAAATAATGAAACACGAACTCATATTAAATAATATAACTATCCTAGAAGATAGCATTCTGCACATAAGGTTCACATGTGATTAGAAGAGTAGATCATGCAATAATAACATAAAAACATGCATCATAGGGTAGCACAATGGTAAGGAATACAATGAAATGACATGCATAGGATTATGAAATATAAAGTCCAAGAATGGATAAGCCATTATTTTGATCCCAACCATTCATTTATTTTAACTTGAGGAGAGAGAATCAAATAAACCACAACAACTAATCTATCACTTGAATAGTACTAGACTTAGTTGGCTTGCCAAGAAACATAATCAAGCCACTGAATAATAGGATACTTAATCACTTAAGTATGTATACCATCTAAAGGGCCAACAAATATCGAGGCACCTATAGAGTAGAATATGACCTCTCTAGACTTCATAAGGTACCCGAGATTAAAAAAGAGAAAAAAACTAAAATAACACCTAGTGAATATCAAACCTATCTTTGATAGCTACCTCAAGTGGCACAAGTCCTGACTCAAGATCTTTCATTTTAAGTAATTAGTATTTTAATTAATAATTTAACCAAACATGTACCAGGCTTGTATAATAACACTTAAATCACTTCCATTAACACAATTAAATTCCGTTATTACATCTATTCCCAACTGTTTTAAACCCGGTCAATTTCAAGTGGCAATAAAACTAATCCATTCCAAGAGGTATTAAAGTCGAAAAATTCCAAGTGACATTAAAACCAAACATTTGCATATGGAATTAAAATTGATCCATTCTAACTGGCATTAAATCCAATTGATTTAAAATGGCATTAAAGCCAATTAATCCAAGTGGTTTTAAAGCCTAACAATTACATGGCATGCCTAACATAAGGCAACACATAACTTCAATCCATACTTGACCGATTACATAATTTTCCAAAGCTAATTATAATTAAAACACATCATGACATGCTAAAATTTACTTATATTAAAAATAGTAACCTCAGACGTATATAAAAATATCATACAAGACATGAGATCCACATGACATGAAGAAACCATACAAAGCATACTTATCACCTTCAACTCCAAGACTTTATACATTTACTGATTGGTAAGTAGAGAATTATCTAAGTCTAAAGCTAGCTACGAAAAATAAAAAGGAGAGAAAGAGAGATCGATAGCTCAAGATTCCATGATAATGCTTTCCTAGATCATTGATAGAAATTGTAGGACTAGGTTAGGAAACTACCTTGTCAATGAATAATTCAAGTAATATAATTTAATCAAAAAAGAAAGATAAATCTTGACTTTCTTGGAAAAAGTTTTCAAAACCTAAGCCTCGAGAGTGTGGCTCGATTAATATTCAAAATTGAATATTAATGAAATCAATTTCATCACATATCACTCAGTGCGTTTCAAATCGATTTGGTAAATTGGAAAAAGTACTACAGAGGATAAGTTAATTTTATCAAAAATGACTTACTAATTAGATTTTACAACCTAAATGACATACTAACCAATTTCAAATAACCAATGTAAGAAAATAAAATAAAAATACAATTCAAATTCATTTAAATCAAATCTAGTTATTAGCTAGGTAAAAGAAGAATTCGCAAATCAATTTCATAAAACTATCTCTAAAAATAAGGGTTTCTTTGCCCGAACTACAATTCAACCAATTAACTTTGATTATCTCAAATTAATAGGTTAAAAATACATTTAAACCATTTTTAGAATAATCTAGATAATCATTTTTTTGCAAAAATAATATTATGAATAACCAATGTAATACAATTGTTTATAATTAGGATATTGGCTCAAAATACAAATCTAGTCAATTCTCACTCAAATATACAAATTGATGTTCTAAATATATAATTAAGTATATTCTAAAACATATTATATAATTAATTAATTTCATTAAAAAAAATAAAGATATGTCATAATTTTATAGGATTATATTGATGACCTAAATATCTCAATTCGGTCGATTCTTATGAATTTTATTTAATTAAATAATCAAGAATAAAATTAAACATATTCCAATGCAAATTATACAATCAATTAAATAAAATAACATAATTACACAATCCAATTTAAATTCACAAGAGGTTTGACTAAAAAATTAATTTTGATGTATTTCATGCAATTTTTCCAAACTAACACTTCCAACATGAAATTAAATATATTTTAAGGTATATTATACAATCAATTTATCAAAGCTAGCTTAATTGGATATATCCAAGCAATTCAGACATATCCAGGTTAAAAATCCAAAACTCTTAAAATCTCACAAATTAACAGCAACCAATCCTCTCAAATTGTATATCAACCATATCCATACAATTCTTAACAACCAATTAGGCTTAAAAAATTCTAAGTCACGCAAAATAATTCATGAATCAAGGTTAGGGTTTGTAAAGTATACCAATGAAATCCAAACAACTAATAGCTTGTCGGAAGTCAGTCACCATTTGTCGATGCTCGAGCAATGCTAGAGGTGGCTAGATTCCCAACGCAACCCTACTATTGGTGTCTTTTGTTGGTGCTACTCACCATTATTGTTTATTGCCTTAGCTAATGGAGCTTTAGGGATGGTAGCCTGCTGGTGGATGCATTGTGGTGTGGTGGTGGATTTGGCAACATGCTCTAATGGCGGGAGAAGCAATAAGGTCCTAGAGGAAGATTGAGCTGAAGCTCCCTTGCTCATACTAGTTGTTGTTACACGGATTGTTTGATTGCCTTGCTCATTAGCATTAAAAGTCAACGCATGAAGAGCGCTAGCAATTATGGGCTAAAGCAACAGTCATGTGGAGTTGTGGCAGTGGATCTAGGTCAAAGGGAGAAATATTTTGAAGCAAAGGAGAAAGAAAAGGTGGGGGAATTTGCGTATTAGTGTTTTTTTTTACAAAAAAACACGTACACATGAGAGGGTACAAAAAAATAAAGGGTGATTTTATTGGACACTCATTTAAAAAAATCATTTGCTAAAGATCCGAAGATATAAATCAATATAACTACTATTTAATGAATTTTAGAAAAGTTTAGAAGAAAATACCAACGAGCACAAAAATTTGTATTATTTACGGAAATATAAAATACGATCTTAAAAATATTTAAAACTACTAAAAAAATTAAATCAAATGATAAGAAAGTATGATTAAGTTAAATGATTTCCGAATAAAATGTCATCCATAAACCAAAATGGCAAAATAGAATAAAATTAATTTCAAAAAGAAAATTATTAATACATTACAAAAAAAATATTTAAATTTTTTTTAAGATCCTATTGAACTTGTAGAAATAAAAAATTTCAAATATAGAAATATTTGTTACGGGTACAAGTTATTAAAATAATTGTACTGCTTTAAAGGAAATTTTATAATTTAAACAATTTATTTCGTTCACAAAATATAACTCTAAAACAAATTTTTAATCACACTGCTAAATTATAATTGTAAAAGAATTTGAAATATTAAAAATGAAAACACGCGACTGAACAAAAGTATATATTTAAATGAAAATTAAGATCATATGAATATAATTAAAATCATGGTAATGAACGAATTTGTTTGGAATAATCCGCAAATACAATGATAAATTAAATTCTAATATGAATTCAAAACCATAAATAACAACGAATTGAAATTAAAATAATTAATCATTTTCATCATATTTGGTTAATAAAATCATTAAGCTTAAAAAATTAAATTTAAAAAATACAGTATATTACATGATATTCTTCAGCCCTATAAAGGGTATACATACTTAAGAGATTAGGTACCCTATTTATTATTGATTTGGCTACATTAATAGGTGGGTCATCTAGGGCTGGTACCATTCACATACTAAATTAGCTATTATGGTTCATTTTAGTCTTCATCATCAAGTTAAAGTAATCTAAGAGGTGTGATCACGATAATGATATACAATAATCAATGGTTCTCATTCATTTGTGCACTTTATATATCATCATCATATGCACGCCACTTTATATGTCTTCCTTACAATTACACTACCATATGATGCATTTTCTTATTCTGTTATCATATGATCTACTGTAGCCATAGAATGTGATCCTAATGTGTAGAATGCTACCTTTTTAGGATAGTTGCATTGTTAAGTGTGAGTTTGAATTTAGTTATATACTCGTGCCCCTATATGTTGACATGTCTAATCATGTGTTTATAAGCATGAATCCATAACCACATGTTTTATCATATGATATCATATATCTCACATGACCTCCTATATTATTACATGTACCCATGTGCACCATTGATATTTATGACTATGATATTCCATATGAACAGGCACTACTCATGTTAACGCATGTGTAACTTTCTTTGATACCTTATAGGTGAACCATGAATGTTATGCCATTTATTCATGGTATTATATGAGGTGTTATCTGAGTGGAAAAGTGTATGTAACCATGAATTTATATGAATCATGTGCTCACCATGAGTTAGGTAATTTTGATGTCCTAAGTATTGATCCCGTACTAATATTACCTTGGTCGAATGATTAATACAATAATATACTGATCGTGGGGAGCAGACCTCTAGTGCGGGATTGAGATAGAATGTGACATTATTGGGTTAAAGAATTGAGCTTTGAGAGAGTTAGGTCACCCAAAGTTCTTATCCTTCATAGATTTCTATTTATCTTTTTGTACCTATTTTGGACATTTTCAAATGTTGTATTGAAACCAAAATTCAATTTTTTATTACTTTGATAAGATTTTAAAATACATAGTTATTTTTATAGATTTTATGCTAATTTATTAACAATGTTTTGTTTGATGTAACCATTTGTCTTCCCTCTACCATTAGACAACTCATTGTAGGAGGTTATTCTATCAATAAAGATGTTGTTTAAGTTTTAGTTAGATATGTTTTAACAATGCATCTAGCATGAGATAGATGAATATGTATCTATCTTATGTTAGTAATATCAATAAAAATCCCCATTTTCTATTTTGGCATCTATATATATATATATATTTGAACAAAATTTTTCAGGAGTGAAATTTAGAGGTGTTAAACTTTGCACCAATGATTATTTTTTTGGTGAACCTAGTTGTTATAAAATATAAATCTATGTGTTATATATCATGAACCTCCATATTTTATATCATGAACTTATATTTCATTAATGTAATCCTATAAAGTTTGTAAAAAAAGTTATCTGGTGAACAAGTGTGTTTTTTATGTTAACACGATCACTTTCCTTCATGAACCTAATTATTTATCCTATAACAACAAACTTCAACAAAATTCCAAAAATTGATCTAAATATTATCTTGAAACAAGATACTTGAATTAAAGAGTTGTTTTCTGACCAACTTCAATGAAATTACAAAAATAATAACAATTAAGATCTTGATTTCTGTTTTATCAAGTTTGGTTTGTAGTACGCGTGTAATAATATTAGAAAAAATAATATAACACTAAAGACATCATTAAATTTTTCTCAATTTTATCTCAAAATAAGATACTTGAATTTAAGGATGTCTTTTCATAATTGAAGTTTGTTGCTACCAACTTCACTAAAATTCTAGAAACTATCTTGAATTTTAATTTTCATTCTATAAATTTTAGTTTGTAATATGAAAATAATAGTTCTAGAAATCAAAAATATTATAACATTAAAATCATCATTGAATTGGTCTAAAATTTATCCCGATATGAGGTTAAAAGCAACTAATACTAGCAATTGCATGAATTAACCTAAACAGAAATAGGCAATGAGTACATAAATTTTATGTAATGAACATATGATATTACATGCCTCACCTTCCCTCCTATATTATCTCATGTAATATGATATTTATGACTATGATATTTCATATGAGCATGTGTTACTCAGTTTATTATATGTGTAACTTTTGTTAGATACCTGATGGGAGAATGATGAATGTTAAGTCATTTATTCATGATATTTTGCGAGTTGTTTTATGAGTGGAAATGTGTATGTAACCATGATTTTATATACATAATGTGCCCACTATGAGTTAGGTAGTTTTGATTTACTTAATACCAGACTCGTACTAATACTAACTTGGTTAAATCGCTCATCTAGCATTCCATTGAAGGTAAGGAGCAAACCTCTTATGTAATATTGAGATTGAATGTTACATTTTGGGTTAAGGACATGGGCTTTAAGAGAGTTGTGTGTGTGTGTGTGTGTATTCCCGTTCCACAGGGCAGAATAGTGGCTCAGGAGAATTCTACTCCGATAAGAGGTCACCTAGAGTTCTTGTCCCTCAAGGATTTATATTTATCTTTTTGTACCTATTTTGGAAATTTTTAAATGTTGTATGGAAATTTTAGTGGTGTTGTAACTAAATTTCAAATTTCCATTACTTTACTAACATTTTAATCCAAAGTAATTTTATAGGTTTTTTTTTATAATTTTATTAGCACTATATTGGTTTGATATGTAGCCATTCATCTTCCATTTACCATTAGATAACTCATTATAGGAGTTTATTCACCTAGTAAAGATAATGTTTAAGTTTTAGTTTGATAGATTTTAGCATTACATCTATTATGAGATATATGAATGTGTATATATCTTATGTTAGGTGTTGAGATAACAACCCCATTTTCTATTTTCAATCATCCCGAGTCGATACGACCAAGTGGGGGCTACCTTGGAGCGCTTTCGGATTGATCGGTTGGGCCCACAGATCAACACGAGTCTTTTCAGCGTGTTTTGTCCTCACTCACACACTTTTCAAGAAATTTTTAAAAAACTTTCAAAACTTCCTAGGAGGGTCACCCATCCTAAAATGCTCTACAGACAACACGCTTAACTGCAAAGTTCTTAGGACAAAATCACCAAAAGAATAGTATACTATATTCATATAAATAGCCAGAACAATTCCATATAACACTATTGTAATACCCCAAAATTTTAAAACCTAAAATTAAATAATTAATCCTCATTTTGGACAATTTAATTTTTAAATTAATTATTTTAATTACTTTATGGACTTTTTGGTGTATAAAAATGGATATGAATATTTAATAAAATAAAATAAATATTTTTTTATTTTATCAAAGTTTTTTTTAATAAATTTTCAAACTCATATTTTACTAAAATTACCCTCTTAAATTAATATCTTAAATTTTAAATAAATTAATTTATTAAATTAATTTATCCATATAAATAGTGTAATACCTTTATTTCAAAAATTATTTTGATTTTATTTTTCACTTTTTTCCTTTTTCTTTCTTCTTTTCCTTCTTTTTTTCTATTCTTCTTTTCTTCTCCCTTGGGCCCCCGGCCTGCCTTCTTCTTTCCTTCTACGTTGGCCCTCCTTCTCCTCCCCCCCCCCCACGTGTCCAACCCAGCACCCCCTCTCCTTTCTCTATTTCCTTTCTCCCCACCGATTGGGCTAGCCCAGCCTCTTTTCTTTTTCCTCCTCTCCCTCGCGCGCAGGGCAGGCCCATCCCTTTTCTTTCTCCCTCGCCCGCCCAACCTCCCTCCTTTCTTTCCTTCTTTGTAACGTCCCCAAATTTCACTCTTGAAAATTTTCATTTAAAAGAATAATGTGGAAGTTAAATTAGAATTTGGGGAATATTACCGCCACACCTAGTACAAGATAAATGTCCACCATCTATCTTATGCTAGATACAAAACTAAAACCTGTCCAACAAAAATTCAACCAACATCTATGCCGAGAGGATAAACTCCGACAAGGAGATATCCATAGGCAGATGGCAGTGAATAATTTTACTGAATAAAATTGTCGCTCAATAAATCAGCGGAACCTATGAAATAAACTTGGATTTTAAAAGCTTATCAAAGTAATAGAACATTTAAAATTCAATCACAACACCCTTAGTCTTTTAATACGACACTAAAAAACTTCCAAAAATAAATTCAATTAAACAAAGAAAAATTTTGATGGATTAAACTCTGGATTGCCTACTCTCTCACGCAAAGACTTCAACCCAAAATTAACATCTGATCTCAAACCTGCACAAGAGGTATGTACCCCACCATCAGTGGATCGTCGCAAGACCCATTCAACCAAGGTAGTATCAGTACGGGTCTAGTGCTGAATAAATCAAGAGTACCTAACTCATGAAAAGAAACATGATACACATAAGACATGGTGATCTTTAGCTTACAATACTCATACTTAATTATACACGTGATACATACACCATTTTACTCATATAATAACTCATTCTCAATTATACATGCGATACATACGTCATTCTACTCATATGATAACTCATGCTTGATTATACATACAATACATACGTCATTCTACTCATATGATAACTTATGCTCGATTATACATGCGATACATACACCATTCTACTTATATAATAACTCATGCTCGATTATACATGTGATACATATAATCAAATATGGGGTTATAGATTCATGCTTATAATACATGACTAGACATGACAATACATAGGGTACACACATACAATAAATCACAATCGTACACTAAGTAACACACACTACCCTAAAAGATAGCATTCTGCACATAAGGCCCACATGCTATTTAAATAATAGATCATGTGATAATTGGATATGAACATATGTCATATAGTATCACTAATGTAAGGGAGACAACCAAGAGACATGCATAAGAAAAATAAATATAAAGCCCATAAGTGAGCAAGAATAACTCATTATTATATTCTTTTATTGTGATCACAACCATTTGATTATATTATCTTAAGGACGGAGACTTAAAGAGATCGTAACAACTAATCTAGTACTCAAACGGTACTAGCCCTAGTTGGCCCACCCAGAAACGTAACCAGACCACCAGTAAATAGGACAACTAATCACGTAACCAAGAGACATGTATAGGAAAAATAAATATAAAGCCTACCTATAAGGCCGAAATATATCGAGACACCTATAGAGTAGAAGACGGCCTCTTTGGACCTCATAAGGCACCCAGGATCACATAATATAAAAAAAACGGAATGGTACCAAGTAAATACCAAACCTAAATCGAATAGCTACCCCGAGTGATACAAGTCCCAACTCAAGATCTTTCACTTTAAGTGATTAATATTTCATTCAAGGATTCAACCAATTATAAATCAGGCCCACATAACAGCACTTAGCTCACTTCCATCAACACAATAAATTTCCATTATTATATCAATTTCAAGTGGCATTAAAGCCAAGCGACATCAAAGCCGATAAATTTCAAGCAACATTAAAGCTAAACCAATCCAAATGGCGTTAAAGTTGAACCAATTCAAATGACATTAAAGCCGGTCGATTCCAAGGGCATGAAAGCCGAACCAATTCAAGTGGCATGAAAGCCGAACTAATTCACGTGACATTAAAGCTGAACCAACTAATGTGGCACTAAGGCCGAATAGTTTCAGGTGGTGTTAGAGCTGAATAAGTCTATGACATAAAGATACAACATAAAGTATCATATAATTTCAATCCATTCTCAACCCTTCATATATTCCAATACATACAATATTCAAGAGGCATACGAACATGCATTTGCATTAAAGCTATAACTCATACATACATAAAATTACCACACAAGAATAAAACATATGCTTGACATAATTAAATAATCATGCATACTCATCACCTTCTACTCCAAGCAGAAATACATTTTAGATTCCGCCATAAGTAAGGGTAAGTAACGATTTACCTAAATCTGGAGCATGCTAAGTAAATTGAGAAAGAGAGAGAGTTATCGAGAGCTCGACAATCCATGAGAAAATTTTCCTAGATCGCCGATAGAAATCAAAAACTAGGTTAGAAACTATCTTATCGATTAATAATTCAATTATTATAATTAAATAAATACAAACTGACACAAATGATCTTTCTTGGAAAATGTGTTTGAAACCTAGGACTCACGAGAGTCACTCTATTAAGATTTAAGATTAAATATTAATCAAATCAGGTTTAACAAATATCACTTGGGATATTTAAAATTAATTTGGAAAGTCGTGGAAAGAATAATAGATTATAAGTTAATTTTATCGAAAATGACTTACTTATTAGGTTTTACGACTAAAGGGGCAAGCTAACCATTTTTAGGGAACCAATCCAACTCGATAATATAATAATGCACTTACAATGATTTCAAATCCAAAGCTAGTAATCTACTAGGCGCAAGAAGCATAAGCAAATCATTTTCATAAAACCATATCTGAAACTAGGGTTTTTAATGCCCGAACTACGACTCGACTAATTAACTTTGATTGCCCCAAATTGATAGCTTTAAAACACAAATAAACTAATTTTAGATAAATATCCGAGTAGCCAATTTAAGACAATCAATTTTTGAAATTAGGGTTTCAAAGCCCAAGACACAAACTCGGATAATTCAAATCAATTAATTCCAATTGAAGGTATTATAATGCAATTAGGATCATTTCAACTATTTCTACAAATTCAATTTTAGAAAAGCAACTATACAAATGACCAATTTCATAATTTCACTTGAAATTTAGGGCTTTAGGGCCGAAAATACAATTCAGTTGATATCTATTAATTTAATTAAATTAAATATTTAGAAATGCAATTAGACATATTTTATAACATATTATATAATCAATTGATCAAAACCAAAAAAAGAAATATCCAATTCAACACAATTAGGATTTTTGAGCCCGAAACGCAAATCCGAGCAAATATTGCTAAAATATTTAAATTGATGGTTTGAAATTACAATTAAAGGTATTCAAATATAAATTATATAATCAATTGAATAAAACAACCTGATTACATAGTCCAATTTAGACACGCAAGAGTTTTGACCTAAAAATCCAATTCTAATCAATTTCACACAATTTTCCCAAATCAACACTTCCGATATGAAATTAAATACATTTCAAAGGATATTATAAAATCAATTGTGTGAAACAACTCAATTATGCATCCTAATTTCATTACACATAGATTTTGACCTAGAAATCCGATTCCGATTAATTCCGCATAAATTTATCAAACTGTCGATTTTGATATGAAATTAGATATATTTTATAGCATATTATAAAATCAATTTACCCAAAATAGCTTAATCAGATGAATTTAACATATTTGGGCATAACTAGGCCAAAATTATGATTTTCACAAATCAACTAAATACACTACAATTAACCACTCTAAATCAATCATACAACATATATATACATAATCAAACAATTAATTTATCTTATCAATTCATACTCAATTAATCCAAACAAGGGTTAGGGTTTCCAAAAATTTATATCAAACAAGGAGTTGCAAATCATGACAGGTAAAGGCTGGAGAAGATTTGCCGAAAGTTGAAGACCACTCAGCGGTAGCCAGCAAAGCTTGTTGTGGCCAGACGGTAGCGGTGCAACCTTTGTTGCTTGTTGCTGCTACTCGCAGCTACTATTGAGCATGGCTGCTACTTCTTGCTGCGGCGGTAGAGCTAGCAGCGACGTGCGAAGAGTAGCACCGACGGTGGTGGTTATGGCCGGCATTTAGCTGGTGTGGAGGAGTAGGGAGAAGGAGATGGCAGGGGTTGGACCCAAGTGTAGGGAGCACGAACGAGAAAGAGAAAAAGAAAAGTGGGAGGAGAAGAGAGAAAAGGAAAAAGGAAGAGGGGAGAAGGGGTGGTCGGGAATTTTATTTTTATTTTTTATTTTTATTTTTTTACAAATATACAAAGAAATACTAAATATCTAAAAATATTATTGGAAGATGTTATCTAAAATTTATTTAACAAAAAATCATTTTGTTAGAATCTAAATACTTAAAATCGATATAAGAGCTATATAAAGAATTTCAGAAGAATTTACAAATGAACGTAAAAATTTATATTACTTACAAAAATATATTATAAGAACTCAAAAAATTATTTAAAAGCACATAAGAAAATATTTAAGTCAAATTCTATTAAATTGATACTAATTTAAATAATTTCGGAATATGATCTTCCGCAAACCAAAAAGGGTAAAACGGAAGAAAATTAATTTCGGAAAGAAATTCATAAATAAGCTCCGAAGATCTTAACGACCTCAGAAATGAATAAATTCAAAGTCAAAAATATTTTCTATGGATAAAATTATTAAAATACATTTAAATATTTTTAACAAAAATTTTATAATTTAAATAATATATATCGTTAACAAAATATAACTCCAAAACAAAATTATAATCACACAACGAAGTTATAATCGAAAATAAATATAAAATATTAAAAATCAAAATACTAGAAAGAATGAAAATACATATTTTTAACCGAAAATCAAAATCAAATGAATATAATAAATTCATGGTTGTGAATGAATTTATCTAGAATGATCCACAACGACAATGATTAATTAAATTTAAATAAGAAGTTGAAATCATCGATAAATCTATAAAACGAATCAAAATTAAAATAATTAAATGTTTACATAAAATTACTCTAATAAAATAATTAAGCTTAATAAAATGAAATTTAAAGATATGGAATATTACATTCTTCTTCCCTTATGCTTCCTTCTTCGATGTCGCACGCCATGGTAGCCTACAACTAGCCGCCTACACACTTGCCTACCAAACTCCTATATTCTGTCTCTCCCTCTCTTCCCTGTCCTTTGTTTTCATTTTTGGCCACACAAGCCCTATAGACCTCCTCGCATGCCTCCCCTTTTCCTTTTCCTTCTTCCTGTGCCCTGCCACCCTACCCTGACCTACAACCTACCCTTTCACCCTCCACCTAACTTGGCCATGACTGCCTCCTCTCCCTCTCCTTTTCTTCTTCTCTTTTGCTTATTTTCTCCCCTACTCGAGCCCTCCTTCTCCCTCTTCCCCCTTCTCCTCATCCCCTATTTTTATTTTACTGCCTCCAACCACTGTTGCTGTCGCCCAACCAGCCACCAAATCCACCTCCTAGCATCCCCTGCTACCTTCCTGCACCATCCAATCAGCCTCACTCACCCCTGCAGCCACCCTTCCCCTCCTTTTCTTTCTCCTTTTTCAGCCTCCACCCTGCACCACCCCTGTCCACTGCCTTCCTCCTTCTTTTTCCGCCTCCACAACCACTAATCTACCCCTTGGCACCTCCCCTACCACCACCCTTCCTCCCCTTGGATGAAATCCCCCTACAACCTCTCCCTTCTTCTCTTATTTTCCCTTCCTTCTTCACCTTCGCCCATCCTTGCATCCACCTTCCCAGTCCTACGGCCACCGCCTCTATCGTCCTCAGCCACCAACCTTTGACCCTTAACCACCACCTATACCTCTACTCCCTCCTTGTACCTGGCCACCACCCTCACTCCCCTCCACAAGCTCTCAACCCAACCCCAAAACCCTTAACCGAACCAACCCCCTTCCTCTTTCTTCCATCCCATTCAATCCTTATTCTCCCTGGGATCGTTGCATGCAGCGTGAGTCATGCATCCCTTTGAACCAAAAGCTTGGTTAATTTTGAGGTATAAAAATAGTTGGTATTAGTAGGTGTTAATTAAGATTTCGATAAAAAAAATTATTCTTTTGACTTTGTACTTCTATTATGCTAATTTTTTATATTATTTTTAGGTATCAATTTATACTAATCAAACTCAAACCTTTAACTGGGGTATCGGTAAGGTTTAATTATTGCTAAAAATAAGGTAACCATTATACCCTACTAAAATGTGTGGATATATGTATGCTAGCACATTAGAGTTTTTAATGTGATTATGTGCATGTTGTATGAGGCTAAGTATATTATAACTTGTAGCATGTGTTGGTTATTGAAAAGAAAAGCATGTTAATTTATGTGCCATGTGTAAAAATAATTTTTAAGGTAGAAGCCTTATTATTAAGGACAATGTTAAATACATCTGTATGACATGATAAGCTAATATGGTCATTTGTTGCATATATAATGTTAATATGAGCCCTAGGGGCATTTTAGTAAATCTTCTTGTACAAAAGGTATGGCCTAAATAAGTATATGTGGTAGGTGCTAATGAGTATTAATAATAAATAATAATAATAGTCGGTGGTACTAGATGAGGTATATAGACCACGGATGTTAATGTTTGGTATGGAAAGGGTATTTTAGTAAATTTGGTATAATAAGGGGAAAATGGTAAATTAATAAGTAAGGGGCGATTTGGTACTTTTAATAAGTAAGAGGGGTAATTTGGTAATTTTAATAAGAATAAAGGGCAATTTGGTAATTTAACCAACCAAAATCGTATTTTGTGATTTTAACAAGTATGGAGGGCAATTTGGTAATTTAACTAAGCAAAGGTAATTTGGTAATTTTCATAAGTGTGAAGGGAAACTTGGTAATTTACCTAACAAAAGGGGAATTTGGTAATTTAATAAACCTGAGGGGTAATTTGGTAATTTTAACAAGTATAAAGGGGAGTTCGGTAATTTAACCAACTAGAAGGGTAATTTGGTAATCTAGCAAGTACAAAGGGTATTTTGATAATTATACAAACATGAAGGGTAATATGGTAATTTGGTAAGTAAAAGGGGTAACTTGGTAACTTTACAAACAAGAGGGGTATTTCAGTAATTTTGTAAGTATGAAGTGGTAAATCGGTAAATTACAAATAACATGTCAATAGATTAAATAAGCCTCCATAATAAGACAAAGTAATATTAAATAACAGGATAATGGTATTTCGGTGAATCGGTGAGTATCACAAGAACATGGCATAACATAGGGTTTAACCAACAATTAAGGGTGTGATATTGTGTTTACCTCATATTCATGCAAGAGGTGCATTAATCATTAATTATACATGGAAATGTGTGTTGGATGTGATAGAAGTACATGTTAGGGTTTAAGTGTTCCATGATCCTTCGATGTAGACTACTAGACTCTAAGACCATATTATGATTATGATATGATAGCCCTTTATGACATATGAATAAATGGAAGCGAATTCTGAAATGGAAATGGATGATAAAAGGATGGCATTAGTAGTCTATTTAAGTTAACCATGGACAACTAAAATACCCAAAAACCTTAATTTAAGAAATTATGGCCAAATAAGGAATTATTAAGGAAATTAATTAAATAAATTATTTTATTAAAATAAGAGGAAGTACTTAAGGTAAAATCAAGAGAAAAATAATAAATAATTTAATTAGGAAAAATTAGGTATTTGGAATTAAGGAAAAATTACTCAAAATATCCTAAATTAATCTAAAAAGGGAATTTATTTACTATTTTACTATATATTATTATTTTAAATATTCAAAAATATCAAAATAAAAATGTTCTAAATACCCTAACCCGTCTATTTTTCCTTTTCCCCTTTTTTCCTTTTTTCCTTTTTTTTTTCCTTTTTTTCTTTCCTTTCTCTCTTTTCTCTCTTTTCTTTTTTTTTCCTCTTCTTCCCTGATTTGGGACAGCCCTCACGGCCCAAAACACCCCCTCTCATTTCCTCCTGTGCGGCCCAAGCTTGATTCCCATTTTTTTCCCTTGGACAGCTCGCCTGCCAGTTCTCTTCGTTTTTTTCTTTCCCCTGGACCAGTCGACCTTCTTCTTATTCCCCGCTCATTCCTCGTGCAGGCCTGCAACCTTGCAACACCCCGTACGCCGACAGCCACCACCGCATGCTAGCTTGCCACCTCCCCTCTCTCCCCCGTCGTTTTCCTTTCCCTTTTTCGACCCAACCAACCCTCCTCTCTCCTCACGCGTGCCTTCTCTAACACCCCCAAATTTACTACTAAAAAATTTCGTTTAAGACAAAGGTTTTAGTGGAAGCGAAAGAATTAAAACCATAAACTTGGGGGTATTACCGCCACACTTAGTACCAGACCGGTTCACTCCTACTGTTCCGATACTAAGTGCTAAGGCTAAACTAAACAATCATTAAGTAAGAGTCATCAAAACATAGGTCCATAGTTAACATAGACCATTCACGAAAACCACGAGTCAACAACAGTTAAAATATCATTTAGGAATACAACTTAGAGTACGGTTTCAAAGCAAGGAGCGTAGTACAAAATATAGCCAATAAAACAGATCCCAAGGGACCAATATCCGGATCGCCTACTCACTTAAGCCAAGCCTTCCACCCCATAATTTTTAACCGATCAAACCTGCATAGGAGGTCTGCTCCCCACCATTGGTGGATCATCACAGGACCCATTCAATCAATGTAGTATCAGTATGGGTCCAATACTGAGTAAGGGCGCTGGTGCGCTAAGGCCAAGCATACAATCATACCACATAGCACACATAGTACGATCATATAGAAAACAAGCGATAACACACAAAATAAGGCTTGAGTACTTTCCGGTGACTTATTCTTTATCCTTGTTAATAATATTCCCATTTCACACATATTCTTTAATAATCCATGTAAGTGCGGGAGCCCCACTATTATAGCCGGTGGACCGGAAATCAACACTCAGGGCAGAACACCTCTGACCACTATTATAGCCGGTGGACCGGAATCAACACCCAGGGCAGATCGCCACTGGCCACTATTCTAACCGGTGGACCGGACTGGCCCTGACTTACATGGTGTTTCGCTGTAAGTACTTAGTATTTTCCCATGGGTTACTTCATTCACATTCATTCAAAGCATTCTTCATTAATCCATATGAGCGCGGGAGCCCTACTATTATAGCCGGTGGACCAAAAATAAACACACAGAGCAGAACGCCTCTGACCCCTATTATAGCCGGTGGACCGGAATCAACACCCAGGGCAGATCGCCACTGGCCACTATTCTAACCGGTGGACCGGACTGGCCCCGACTCACATGGTGTTTCACTGTAAGTACTTAGTATTTTCCCAGTGGATTAACTTATTCGTTTGGGTTTGTCGAGCCCGATTCCCCCACTATTATAGCCGGTGGACTGGAATAAACACTCAGGGCAGAACGCCTCTGACCACTATTATAGCCGGTGGACCGGAAATCAATACCCAGGGCAGAACGCCTCTGGCCACTATTCTAACTGGTGGACCGGACTGGGTCTGGCTCAATAGTCTTTCACTTTACATAATTAATGTCTTATCCGTGTCTTACTGAATCGCACCACACCCTTGACATGAATAAATCATTCTCTTTATACTGTACTCATCACAACTAATAAAATCCCACATACATAACTACCCTTCAATCAATAGATACACATGATAACACCGAACAACTCTAAGCAGCCATAACCAACCCTAGTTGTCCACACCAACCGTGGTTAGCCACTCTTATCCCTATTTTACCATAACCACCATACGTAGCCATCCCAAACCTTAATTGTCCTCAATAATCACGATTAGTTACTCCAACCCTACTTAATCACAACACCTCGGAGTTAATCACTCCAAACCCTAATCCCGTACAATCGTTAACTCCCATGCAAAACCCTAACTCCACCACGCAACCCTAAGGCCACCATACCCACATTAATACCACCATGCAAACCATAACACCACCAAGAAAACCCTAATACCACCATAAGCCATTAATACCACTATGCATTCATTAATACCACCATACAAACCATAACACCACCATGCAAACCCTAATACCACCATAAGCCATTAATACCACCATACGAACATTTATACCACCATACAAACCCTAATACCACCATAAGCCATTAATACCACTATGCAATCATCAATACCCCCATACGTACCCTAATACCACCATGCAAACCCTAATACCACCATACAACATTAATACCCCCATAAAAATCACAAATACCACCATACAACATTAATACCTCCATGAAATCACAATTACCACCATACAAACCCTAATACCACTATAAGCCATTAATACCACTATGCAATCATTAATACCACTATACGAACATTAATACCACCATACAACATTAATACCTCCATGAAATCATAAATACCACTATACAAACCCTAATACCACCATACAACATTAATACCTCCATAAAATCATAAATACCACCATACAAACATTAATACCTCCATAAAATCATAAATACCACCATACAAACCCGAATACCACCATAAGCCATTAATACCACTATGCAATCATTAGTACCACCATACGAACGTTTACGCCACCATACAAACCCTAATCCCACCATACAAACTTCAAGACTCCCATGATGGTTCCCAACTCATATTACCATTTATCCTAACATGCATGTCCTAGTGGGCCATAACATATTACATCATAAACATCATACATATAAATGTCATGCTCATGTCACGGAAGCACATACAACATACCTCAATCTCCAAGCTGCGCTACACATAAGACAAGTTATCCACAAATCAGATAATACATGGCATAGCATGGCATACACAACATTCAACACATCCATGTCACACATAGCACAAGGCCATTAGCTTCGTCCTTACCTAAGGCGACGCCGGGCTTGGAGCACGCTCCTGTAACTCCTTAGGGCTTTGGTCGGGGTTACCTATAAAAGGGGAAAATGCTAAGTATTAGTTTCCCTTATAATTACTATCAATCCTCATTCTAGTTTAAGGTTAGGGTTTTTATTACTAAAAAGGGTTTTATACAAAAACTAGGGTTTTTACCTTAGAATTAGTATACTAAATATTAGTAGTCAAAATATAGTTATTTATGATACTTATTGTTACACTTATTTTATTAAGCCCATTAGTTCCATTCTTATAATACTAGTGTTCACTAGTCATAGTAAAATAGTGATAATAATAATAATAATAATAATAATAATAATAAGGCTACTAATAGTGATACTTATGTTTCCAGTAATAGAACTCTAGCGTTTTTAAGATTAAGTCTAACAATGGTGTTAGGTTTGAAATAATAATATTATAAGGTCACAATATTACAAGTAAACTATTCTTAAGGGTGATAATGATAATAGTAATAATACTAATAATAACGATAATAATAATAATACTCCTAGTAGTAATGGTTATAACAATAATACAACCAAGTAAGGTTAAGTAGTAATAATAATAACCATAGTAAGGATAATAGAGATAATAATAATAAAATTGTTAATACTAATAATTATAAGAATAGGACCAAAGTTAAGTATAATACAAGTTAGGATTTAAAAGGGATGTTAGTATTAGTAAGAAAATAAGACATTAATAATAGAGACAATAATAATGGTAATAATGACAATAATAATAATAATAATCATAATAATAATAATAGTAATAATAAAAGTAATAACAATAATGATAATAATAATAATAATAATAATAATAAGTATATTAGTATCAATATTAGTAGAAAATGGTAGCAGTTATATAAAAGGGGTATTAGGGTTTGGATGAGTGGAGAACCACCTAGGGTCGGTGGTGGTCCGGCGGCGGCGCGTGGTGGCGACGGCGGCGGCGGTGGAGGAGGAGAAGAGGGGGAAAGATGGAGGTGGCGGTTAGATGGGAGGGGAAAAGGAGGAGTTTGAGGTGGGGAAAGAAAGAGCAGGTGAAGGGGAGTGGAGTGAGAGTGGTGGCGTGGCAAGGGGTGGCGGCGCGCGGCGGCGACGGCGGCGGCTGAGGGTGGTGGAGAGAGGTGGAAGATGAGGGAGGAAGGAGGAGAGGGAGGCAGGGGAAGTTGAAGGCAGGGAAAGGTAGAGGGAGGTCTGCTAGGCATTTTGGAGGGTGAAAGAGGCTCTGGTGGCGGCTGGGCTGGCGGTGGGAGGCGGTGAATCAAGTCAAAACTCTAAGGAGGGGTAGGTGTGTCCTTTAAGACCGGTGTTATATTAGGTAAGGATGTAGATAAGACCAACTATGTGTGTTATGTGCCTTGTATGCCATGTGTTATGTTATGTTATGTACTTTATGATTTTTATGACTATTTACTTGTAGTGTAGCTTGGAGTTGAGGTATACTTATATAACTTCCTTATGGCATGTGTATAATGATATGTATGGTGTGCTTGTGGTATTATATGATGTGACCCTCTAGGACATGCATGCTAGGATGTTTAATAATATGATATGGGGTGAAATGATGAAAAGGTAAAAAGGGGAAGTGAGTTGAGTAAAGGGATATATGATTGACCTAATTATCTCATGATCTACGAGGGGCAAATAAAAGGAGAATATGAATAAAATAAAAGAGTGGAGTGAATCTTGCATGGGAAAATTCTAAGGTTTGCATGGGACGGAAGGCATTTGTATGGGGATGATCCTTACATGGGAAAAGTTGTTTTGGGGTGTAAGTAAGGTGAAGGAAGAGTTGTTGGGGGTGATTGGAGACCTTGGGTGAAAAATAGTATGTAGGTTGGTATAAGGGTGCATTGGGAACTTGGCTAGGGTTTGAGAGGAAAACCCTAATTAGAGGAGGTTTTGAAAGTAAAAATAATTGAGGGTGAGTGGAATATGGGACAAGAGTGGAAGAATATCATATGGAGGGTGAGTATGGATGTCATGGGGAAGAAAAGATGGTAGGTGAGTAATGGAGAGGTGATACATGGGGAAAGAAAGATGTTAGGGTTTGGGGTGGCCAATTAGGGTTTCATGGTCACATGTGTAATTGGGGAGTAAAAGGAAATGATTGGGGTTGAATCTAAGTGGGATGATGTGTTAGGTGGTAAAGGAGCTTTAGTTGTGTGAGACAAAGGAAGGATGGACCACATAGGTCCAATTAGGATTTCAGGGAAAACTCTAGGGGACGATAGTGAAGTTGACCTTAGATGGCATAAGGTGGTGGGCTATGAACCACACACTTAGGAGTTGGGTATTCACTGTGAGTAAGTGGAAGAAGGAAATGATGTCAGGATGTGTAAGGAGGTGTAGAAGTCTCAAGATATGGGGCGGGCCCTCTTGGGAGGATAAAAGTAGATGGATTGTGACATGCATGTCAAGGGTGGAAATATTTATCGAATAAGAAACGAATAAGATACTAACCATTTAAAGAGGAAGATTGCTGAGTCGGGCCCAGACCAGTCCATCGGCGAATAATATTGGCCAGGAGCTGGGGTGCTCTAGAGACCGATCCACAGGCGAACAATAGTGGCCAGTAGCATTCTGCCCTGCATATTTTCGGTCCACTAGCTATAATAGTAGGCGATTCTATGCTCAACAAACCAAAATTAATGATGATAAGACATAGGAAATACACTAAGTAATTACAGTGAAACACCATGAGAGTCGGGACTAGAGCGGTCCACCAGCGAATAATAGTGGGTAGGAGCACTTTGCCCTGGAGACCGATCCACCGGTAATAATAGTGGTTAGGAGCATTTTGTCCTATAAGTTTCTGGTCTATCGGCTATAATAGTGAGGTTTCCGTACTCGCATGGATTGATAATAAGCATGGTGTGAAATGAGTATATTGATCAGAGGCCTAAAGAATAAGTTTAACCGGTCTATAGCTCAGCCTTTATTATCTGTATTGTTTGTATGATGCCTATATGATCATACTTGTGTTATATGCATTCTATGTTTAGCCTTAGATGCATGGTTATCCTACTCAGTATATAGCATAATAATCACCCGTTTCATGAGTGATGCTCATTCCCACGAGTAAAGGGCCCTACTGAGTTTTTGTAGGTAGGAGATTTCATCTTCAATGCCTACGATACTTATGAGGCATCAGGCGGGGCTGAGAGTTGAGCTTGGACTTAGCCTAAGGATCGAGAGCGATATTAGTCGGATTCCCTCTTTCTATTTATTTACCCTCTATTATTTTATTTTAGTTATGGTTTACCATACTATACCTTTTATCCCTTTGGAAACTTTAATTATGCACTCATTTGGATTGTAAACTCTTTTTTACCTACACTCTGATTTATGTATCATGAATATTTCAGTTCTTATATGAATTCTTACTTTAAGTTTGACTAATGGTTGACGATAACTTTTCTTTAGCCTTGTGGTTAGTATGAGACTAGTCAGGGGATGGGCTTGTATTGATCACGGTGTTGCACCCTCATGCTTGTATTTATTTTATTTGCTTCTGTTGTATCTTAAATAAAACAAAAAATTTTAGTAGTAAAATTTGGGGTGTTACAATAACCCTATCAAAAAGTATTACTTGATATAAATATAAACAAATGGAAATGGTCAATATGTGGTTGTTGTGTTTCTTGTGGTCACCTAAATTAAGACACTAATGATTAAAATAGAAGACCTCGAGATAGAAAATGGTAGTTCTTTAGGGGTCGCTACCCTAAAGACGTGGTTTAGCCCACATTATTCTAGTATTTGCTGGTGTACCTTAGTGCCTCAGCCATATCCTACATCTTACTCTATCTAACTCTACGGACCTATTAAGGGGATACGCATACTTATGGATTAGGTATCCTTGTTAGTAGGGTATTGTGTGTCCTCGTGCACCAGTGCGACCAGGGTACCTTTATGTCCTTGGGTTGATGGTTGAAGGGCAATTTGTTGCTCGTATGTGCTAGTATGACCAGTGTACATTTGCCTCTCTGGGTTCTTGATCTCCCTCTCAATTAAATAAATGGACTGGTTGTGTTAATTAAATGGAAAACACTAATCATGTAAAGTGAAAGATTATTGAGTCGGACCCAGATGGATTATATCATATGTACCGGTCCACCGGTTATAATAAGCAACAAATACTAGTAGCCGGATGAATGAATACAAAGAGAAATAGGTTCAACAAAAAAGTTTTGTGATAAGGTCATAAATTTTATGCAATTAACTTAAATATTTACTATGATAAATTGATGAACCTAGCTATTTTATGTGATGAATTTAAATTAAATAAGTAAATATTTTTGTACATGAGTACATATGTTTATTTTATGTTATTAACCTAAATATTTTATGCAAGTTTGGATCCGTCAAAAATTTTCTATTTGGGTTTAGATTTAGAAGAGATTTCAAATATTCTTATTAGGGACGAGACAAGGACATGTTAGGTTTGGGATATTTATGTCCGAAGCCATCCCAAATAAATTATACATATATAATATAATATAGTTAAAATATTTTATAAAAAATAAGATTGGAGATAGAGTCAAATTTTTAGGATTGGGTAGACTTTTAAGGTCGAAAAATAGATCAAGAATTGGATTGAAGATTTAATATTTATAGAAATCATATCAAAGATTCTTTGATTAAAAATAAAATAAAAATATACATGAGGCTAAAAGTTTTATACAATAAATATGCGTGTGTTTAGTGTCAAAAGTATATTGATATAAATAGCGTGTGTGTGTATTTTGTGTCAAAAGTATACTGGTATAAATATTTATTTATAGAATGTAAAAAAATGATAAACGTTTTGATTTAATTTAATTTTTTTCCTAATAACGGATGATGTAAATTGCGCGGAGACACCGTCCATCCACAATAGGTGTGTCATGCATGGTAGCTTGAGTAGGGTAGTACAATGGTGGGTAGTTAGGGTCCAGCTCAAAAGTTGCTCAAACTTTGCCCGAAAGCAAGGCAGAGCAGCAGACTGAATTTCAGGCTTGCGAGTGGCTACGTGTTTTGTAGAGAGGGGTGAAGTGGGCTGACATTATTAGATTAGCCGCCCCACGCTCCCTGTTAAAGACTTAAACCCCACCCACTTTTATGAGTACGACTAGCCCTTAATGATTGATACAATCCAAGCACCCAAACCAAGGACCCAAAATCCTTGTCGCTTTGTAGGCGAGCCCAAACTTCGCCAGAATGATTATTGTGCCGACTGCCTACAATGTATTCCATGTCCAAAGTAAGAAGTAATCTTTTCAAAGTTTCCAAAATCGATATAATCGTACATTACTTTTGTTAGTATGCTAGTCGAAAAATTATTACAGGAACATGGTATATTTAATTAATATATTTAATATAGATTTTCTCATTCGCTTATAAAAAAAATTATATTTTTTAAAAAATAGAAAAATAAATTTTCTTCAATTGTCCACAAATATATACTAATAAAGATAATTTTCAACCTTTAATGATATCAATTAAAACATACACTTGCATATAATTTCTAATATAATACTACTCCATGTATTTCACAATTACAAGTTATTTATTTGTTTATATGTTTTGGATACGCTGATTAATATATAATAAATTTAAGAAAATAAATTGTCTAAGATGACCAATATGTTCTCATATAAATACAGTTTGAACAACTTGATTATTTATTAACGAAGGAGATAATAGATGGTATGGCAGAAAATGTGGTATATAAATTTGTATGAGTTTTCACAATATAACTTATATTTTGAAATAAGTTTTAGGAGAAAAGAAAAGATTTATATTGTGAAATAAAAATATACACTAAAAAAATGACTAATTAGATCGATAAACAATTGAGCTTGTTAGATCATGATCCATTTGCTTATATCAATCTCCTGCCCTCCCAAACCAGCCAAAACAAATACAAAAACTGGCTGAATTGAGCAAAAGGAAAAGCAACCATAAACTAATTTAGAAGTGGTCAAAATTAGCTAGTTTGATTTTTTTTGTCCGACTAATGCTAATACGAATCTATAATTAATCTGACTTTAAATATTTAACTAATATACTTTATTTAAAATTACTTATTAAAATAATTTATTTAAAAGAATAAATTTATATTTTAAAAGAAATAGCCTAATTTTTTTTAAATAAATAATTTTTATAAATAATTAATTTTAATAAGTAATTTTGACCTTACGGATAACACATATTAAGTGATATATATTTTCTATGAGATCTCAGGACCGAAACAGAGGCTTCTCAGACGAGCCTTTCATTGATCAAATGTAGAATGGAAATTAGCTACTAAAAAGTAGTAGCAAAAGAAAAAAAATCTTAAATAAATTCGTTAGAAAACTTCATTTAGTATATTCATTCAAAGTCCTATCACAAAACGTACGTACGTACGTGCCTACATAATTAGTGCATTTATTGAAACAAAATTCTGAAGAGCGTAAAGTTATCCAACAACACGATAGATTAATGCAGAAGATTGAAACCGAAAGATGATTATGCACTTTTATTTCCCTTCCCCCCCACCCCCACCAAAGGCAAAATACCCGGGCCTTTTTGTCTTCATTCTTCGAGCAACTAACCAGGCGCGCAGCATTATCAAAAAAAAAAAAAAAAAAAAAAAAACACCAAGTAAGCAGCACGATCGGCTCCACCACAACTATCAATAATTGAATAGCATTGGCCGGTCGTAAGGCTTCACCGCTGAAAACGCTCCTACTCCCTTTTCCCTTCCATCCTCACTACAGTTCCATCAACATTAATACAGTCAAACAATGGCTAACGTCCACAATCTGCTCACGCTAGAATACATCATCTTAATAAAACCAGTTTCCGATAGGACCACAGCTCCTCATAATCCTTTCCATTTCTTTGACATGTGACCGCTAACCAGCGACTTACTCAACAAACGCAGCCGGAAGGGCAAAACGGAGAAAGAGAAGAAAAGAACGGCCGTTGGCTGTGTTTTTTTACCCTAGGAATTTCGGATCATACTTGTGCCGGTGTGAGCAATCACTTCGTAGGCGAAGTACCCAGCAAGATTTTGATTCTCGTGAAGGTGCGTAATCTCATAATTGCTGTTCTAAAATTCTGGTGCTATTTCTATTATTGTAACCTGCAATGTCTGGATTGTATTCATTTGAAATTTTAGTGGGTATTGGGTACTAGTCGATGTTTTCATTGGGAATGTGGGTTTAGTTGATTCTGATACCTATATTTTATACAACCTAGGCGCTATCGGTTTCTTGATTTCGCAAACAGTCGACGGAATTGTCTGATCGCCTTCCTTTTTAATCTTTTTTTTTTTCTCTGTCATATCTCGCATGCTTCTTAATATAATCCAAATATCTCGTGTGCTGATAATTTACAGCTGTATCCCGACTTTGTAGAGGGCATTTGTCGATTGACTCTACTTTGTTGCTTTATGACTATGCATTCATGTTTGAGAATGGTTGTGAAGTGCTACAGTTTAACTCAAGCAATACTAGCACTGGTTACCACTAGTACTTAGTACTAGGGGAGTTAGTAAAATGAAAGGAGACAACTTTCGCTTTAAAAAGTGGCCCAAGTTTTGGGTTAAGATTGTCATCTGCTCTGGTTGTGGCTTTGTGTGATATTGCTGGTCGTATCATGTCCTCTAGCAGGCTATGAGCTCAAGATAAGTCCTATATCTGTGCGGATTTATCAGAACGGAGAGCTATATACTTATGTGGTCGCTAGCAGCTGGACTGAGGGTAGAATATATGCGTTGTTTTACTTTTGCCTATGGAAATATCGGTCCAGCATGAGTGGTAACATGCATCAATGGTGTGCCATTGTGCTCTATTACTTGTCGAAGCAGCATGCTGAAATTCTAGTAGAGGAAGTTGTGAAAAGTACGATATACCTAGTCTAGACTTTTGATACCCTTTTCTTCTTTAGCGACTGTGTATAGTAATCGTCCTGATATGTTTCTTGCATCTCTGTATGAATTGAGTTTGTCCTGAGCACTGTTTGGAATAGGTCAAATTGAAAATGGTCAATAGAATGAAAGGGCATAAGGGGGAAGTGAAAGTCATCCCTGGCCCTTGAACATCATCTTCTCTGCTACTATTCATAGTTAAATCCCACATCATCATTGATACTCATATAACTATCAGCATTCATTTATGCTGGAAAGAGAGACTTTTATTCTAAGACCTGGCGAATGTTTCACTGCCCTTCTGTGAATGTTTCATTTGATCCAAAGTTGTTTTACAAATATGCTAAATTTGTCCCCTTCATTTCATTGTGTCCCTCCCTCCATCTTGTTTATGATCCTCTCAGTACCTTTTCCATCCACTGTGACTGCTAGAAACAGGACATGGGAACGAATGAGGATGTTGCCAATGATCCCTCTGTTTTGGATCCTCGCAATATCCATTTAGATGGAGACTCTAATGTTTCAAATGACATGCTGGAAGTGGATTTCATTGTGGGAACTTTGAAAAAATTGGACTCAGACCTGGCGTATGCTTCTGAGAAGCTGACAAATTTGGAAAATTATGTCACCAATTTGTCTGTAGAGAGTGATATCGCGTCACTGACGATGCAAGACATTATATTGACTGGAGTGCTTGAAAAAGCTCTGGTGCTTGATCTTTCTTCTGTATATCTGGATTTTGAAGTCAGGGAGCTCGTTTGTTTCTTGGATGTCCTCCAAGCAGAAGTTACCGGTGTTTCTCAGAAAGTATCTTCCTGCCAACATGCAAAAGAACTGATCAGTGGTTTGCAAAGCAAGTTGTATGCCTCTGAAGTATCTTTGGGGCGTCTGCGTGAGCAATCATCTCAAATAAAGAAACAACTGGAAAAGTTGCAGAGAACTCCCTCGTATGATGACCTGCAAGATTGTAAGCCTTTTAGCTTCCCGAATAAGGCTTAAATTTATTCCTAAAGATGAATTTATTAATCAAATTATGGAAAAATTTTATTCTCATTGCCTCTCTGTCTACAGCACAACTGTCGGAGGATGAAATTTGTGATGGGCTGAAGCTGAAGATGCATTCACCTGAACAACAGAGACTTGTTCTAAGGATGCTGGACAAGTCCCTTGCAATAGAGCTTGATTGTGAAATGAAATTAATAGAATCAGAGGAAAATGAGGATAAGCTGAAGGCAAAGCTGTGTCTTGCGAATGAGGTTGCATTGAATCTGGAAGCAGAAGCAGAATATGCTTTGGGAAGGTTGTTAGAGGCCGAAAATTCTGCTGTTATCTTCAAAGCGATTGCAAAAGAAATGATGTGCCACCTCCAAATCATTCAGTTTAATATGAAATGTTCAATTCAGAGAGAAGATGAGCTAAAATCTAAACTTGAAATCTGCCTTGATCAGCTGGAAGCCAAAGAAGCTGTGTTACAGAAGCTTGACCATGTCCAGTTAATGAATGTAGACAAATCTTCTAAACATGAAACTGGTATCAATTACAATGAGGCGAATGCATGGATGGGGAAAGTCAAAGTGCTTGAAGAAAAGATGAATGATTCTGCGTTGAGTCTAAAACAGGCAAATGCCTCCAATGAAGTTTGTCAGGTGCAACTTGCTGAGATGGGAAACATCATTGAATCCTTGACGGCAAGCCTGTGTATGGCTGAAAGAAGGGCTGAAGAGGCAGAAGTCAAGCTTGCCACGGCGACAGAGGCAAATCTTGAACTCACAGAAGAGCTAGGATTTCTAAAAAGTGGGGATAGTAGTGTGGAGAAGATAAGCTTGCTGGAGAAACAAGGCAGAGAATTGGAAAAGCAACTGCAGCATGCAAAGGCATCATCTGAAGCGAGTCAAGAGCAACAAAATATGTTATATGCTGCAATATGGGATATGGAAACTCTGATTGAGGACCTGAAGTCAAAGGTTTCAAAGGCTGAAACTAGCACAGATAATGCAGAGGAGCAATGCCTTCTGCTGGCTGAAGCTAATATGGAACTCAATAAAGAAATTAGCTATCTGAAAACCAGAACTGAAAGCTTGGAGGCTGATTTGAAAGAGGCTCATAGGACAAAAGTAGCAAGGGTGAAAGATATTAGTTCTGGAGCCAATCTAATAACAGAGACAGTCATGCAGCTAGCAATTGAAAGGGAGCGGATCCAAAAACAGGTATTTTCATTTTTGTTGATTTCTTGTTATAGCTTTTGGCAGCGAAATGTGGTGTTGGAATTATGCGTACGATAGAAGTTCATCTGTGTAATTCTTTGTCTGGAGAGTTGCTTCATGCCCACTCTATTTAAAAGCCCATACTGATGAAGCCTTACATTTAAGTGTTCACATAAGCTAGAAATTTTATCTTCAACAAGAAACCTTGGCGGCGAAATATTATTCACAGTTCCTCCTGTGCTGTAACCATAGAAATGCTGGCCTTGAGAATGACTTTTGGCACTTTTCCAGTCCATGCTAATGAACTTTTGAGAGATCAAACTCCTGCTTACTGAACAGCTCTCTGACAAAATTAAAAATGCCATTTGTGGAGCATTAGTCAATTTGTATGGATTTTAGGTGAGAGTTATATGTCATGAATTGAAATTAAAATGGCCTTCCTATGCCTCATGTAGCATAGAAATTCATCAATTCTTATAGGGTAATTGGGGCAGAAGTAATTCCCTTTATCTTGTGTTTTTTATATTAAGTATTTAGAGATAATAAAATTATTTTTGATGAAATACTCATTTTAGATGAAATTAAGGTCTAAAATTAGTATTCATTTGGAAAAGAGTTTTTTCATTTCAAATAGACTATACATATATGTAAAATACAGTAGAATTTTTCCATCCCTATTACTTGCATATGAAACAAGCACTTACTTGCATCAATTGTATAGCTATATTCTTTAGCAAGAGAAAACCAGATTCTGATGGAGGAGTTGCGGAGAAATAAGAAAAATGGCTTGGTGGCTAGTAGGAGTGAGAACAGCGTGCAAGTGGAGAAAGAAATTTCCTTGACAGATGATTCAGTGACTTCAAGAGGCATAGCAGGATCTAATGAAGAAATTAGAGAACCTCCATCAACAAGTGATAAGGTGCGTTCTTATTCCATCTAAAAAATGTTATGCTCGTGGAGGGTGTATTTGTTTTTGCGCGAGGCAGATTAAGTCCAACACAGTCGATTATTCTATGTCGCATCACTTGATGCTGAGACCGCGTGACCATTTTGATCAACATTGCCACAATTGTTTGCAGATAGTTTCATACATTCGTGTTTTAGTTCTATTAAAACATACTTAAAGCTGAATTTTGTGATTTGTTTTCTGTTTTTTTTTTGTTGATCATTTTTCTGTGCATTAATTAATGGTGTAGGTGGATTATGAACCATCAAATGAGACCATCTCAAGTGAGGCTGTGCCTTCTCCCTCTGTTAATGTTTCCCCTGGTGTAAATTCGGAGCACAGAACTAGATGCATTGAAAGGGTGGGGAACCTTAAGACGAATCACATCCTTTTGGCTATTCTAGTGTCGGCTTTGTCTGTTTTAGTCATGAGCTCGTATAAGCGAGATATATTTCTTGCCATCAGGCATCATGTTGGTCTATGATGAGGGAGCCATGCGTCCTTGTACTTCGTTTGCCTCTGGCACTAGTTTTAAAATTTTGGTAGCCTTTGCATGTAAATCATTGTCATTTCATGTGTGTATATATATACAAGACATTCCTTGATTAATATGTAATGTATAATGAGGGAAGTTCGTTTACTTCATCTGTTCTCCCCTCCGGCCGAAAACACCACATATAAACATAGACGAATAACTCTGGGCAATATAGTTGTGCCTTGTAAACTGGACAACACAGGTTGATCGTAGTTTGCATAATGGAATTGTGAATGCCAAAAGGATGGAAAGAAAAGAGCAAGAGAAGATAAATCTATACCATATTTTAAATTAAGAGCCTGTTTGTTTTAATGTTTAATAAGTAGTTTTTTAATAAAAGTAATTATAGATTAAAATAAGTGTTTGCTTTTACTTCTAAAAAATTATTATATAAAAGTAATTAATAATAATAACTTTCTATAAGTAATTAATTAAAAGTAAATTTTTCCTATTTTTTAAAATTACTTCTACACGTTGTGGCACGATATCTACTTGAAAAAAATAGTCGTACATGTCGTTCCCATTCCCATCCCTGGCCGTTGTTTGGTTTATGTTGGCTCATTCTCCACCATTTTTTCTCTCCATTTTTACTTCTATGCTCTACGGGGCGTTGAAAAAATTTTCTACCATCGCCGACATGCCCGTTTGAGTTCTTTATCTCTACTGCTCACCTTCTCCATTTTTGCTACTTGCATTCACCATCACCATTTTTGCTACTTCCATCTGACGCCGCTCTTTGATTGATATTTGCAAGATACAGATATATAATTGTTGGTGTTAACGATAAAATTTCTGCAAAAAGAAAATTGAAGAACAAAATATGCTTTTATTAATTATTAATTATCAGATCGAATGTAGGTACAATCTCTGTATAAATCTGGTACAAGATTTAATATCCTCTGATTCAATCTCCTAGGCAATTGATGGTGTTGTGATTCACGATGTTGAATTTTGGGCTAAATTTTTTCGGGGCTCGTCTTGAGATTAATGAGCTTGATCCAAACCTGTTGATGAAATTTTAATTTACCTGGTAAAGAGGGCACGCTTTGGTGGTGCTTGATACCTTTGAACAGGTTCAATGATGTTGAAGTTGCAACGCTTCAACGTTTCCGACTTTGATGATCTAGAAAGCTTCGTTCTTCGTTCTTCGATCCTCGGATCTTACTTCTTCAATCTTCGAATCTTCGTTCTTCGGGTCCTCGATCTTTAGCTTAAGAGTACTTGGGAGCGTTCTTTCTGTAAGTTTTTGATCTTGGGACTTCAATGTACTTCCAATGAGGAGGGGAACCCTCTATTTATAGAGAAAAGGGTCTCCTTGGCTTTTGGGCTTGGGCCTGTCTTGCGTTGTATACTTAAAAGTCATGCTTCATTTAACTTAATTTTACGGACTCATGTCCCTTTGTAAAATAAATTAGGCTCATATTTAATTAAGCTAAGCCCAATTAAAATATTTCGGCCCAATTTAATAAAATACGAACGGGAAGTAAATAATTAAAATATTTTATTTTAACATATAAATCCCAAATAATTTTAGGAATATTTAATTATCCCTAATTTAGGTTGATTGACCATATGACAATCAAATATGATTTTTCTTCTTATTATATTTTTTTCGGTGTCAACAATTGGGCTTTGATTTCCCGTCCTCTTCAAATTCTAGGTTTGTTATTCTCACTTTCTCCATCTTCTACTCATTGTCTTCGATTTTGTTGGTTCTGTTTTTTCTTTTCTTTTAATTTTTTAATTTTTTTAATTATTTTAAATTATTTAATAATTAAATATTTAATTATTTAATTATTTTTTAACCTAAAAAGGTTGCTAATTTGGATATCTCGGATATTGAGTTGTTTAATGCACTTCATCAATGGTTGAATAAATTTAGTTGTGTTCATTACCTGCTACTCATTTGGATATATACACCTATGTAATTTATTGAAGGAATTTTTAATCTGCTGTTGATTCTTCTTGGGATTTCAAGGTGCCAACCAATTTAGTAGTATTCAGCATTGACCGATCCTTTGAGCTCTCAATTTCTTTGAAAGCACCATGATCAGTATAACTCTAGAGTAGTAGTCTTTGATTCTCTCACTTGATTTCATCTTTAGTTTCAAATTCCCTTTGTTAGTATATCCTTGGAATTCTCTATGGAGAGTACCCCATGCCTCTTTTTGCTTGTACAACTAAATATCAGTAGCCCAAACAATCATTTAGAGAGGTCTTGCCATCACCTGATTGTCCTGCAAAAGAATGAGGAATGTTCATTAGCACTAGAGTTTTTCTTGGAGTTTCTGTTTGGGTTTTGTTGAGTGGGGGTTTTTCATGCATAGATGGACGAAGATCTACCATTGGGAGGCATCCACGAATCATAATCACCAGCATCACATATGTTTCTCGTAGACTCGAAATATCTTGCTCTAGCATATCCTTCACCTAGAAAAGATTCTAGGTCAGATTGAATGTCCATGAGAGGAGATGTCACCTGAGATTTAGCTAGTCCATAATCATGAGCCTTATGACTTGATTGCTTCACAATCTCCCTGCATTTACAAGTAAAGAAGCCAGGAAATTATTTGAAAAACTTGCACCTTTGTGGTAAAATTAATAACACAAATCCCTCACACAACCTTGCTTGACAAGACAAAATGCCTTAATTTAAGGTATTTCTCTAGTAAGCATAGTGTGCAGGAAATATAGAGCATACCTTGTATATATTACACATCACTTGCAAACAAACCATATGTGGTAGGAAGCTAGTGCATTTTGGCATAAATAATTTGCCTTCTTTGACTTGGGTCCTGTAATACCCCCAAATTTATTACTAAAAAATTTCATTTTAATAAAAAAAAGGTTTCATGAAAGCGAAATGACAAAATCGTAAACTTGGAGGCATTACCCCCACACTTAGTACCAGATCAATTCACTCCTACCGTTCCATTACTAAGTGTTAAGGCTAAACAAGGTTAACATCAACCACAAGTCATTAATAAAAACATAAGGCATTAATAAAACGCAAGTCATACAGAAATCAGAGTGCGGTTTAGAATTACAATCCAAAGAGTAAGTGACTAGAGTTTTTCAAAACATAAAGCATCGTACAACATCACCTAACTAAAATAAAATAATACATGGTCCAATAAAAGAAAATAGAGTCCCATCGAGTCACTCTGAATCCCCAAGTCAGGTCTAGGCTCAACGCTCAGCCCCACCCGATGCCTTGTAAGTGTCATAGGCATCGAAGACGTCGTCCCCTACCTGCACAAACTCAGATGAGTCTTTTGCTCGTGGGAATGAGCAACACTTATGAAACAGGTGATCAGTACGCTACATACTGAGTAAGGTAACATATACGCTAAGGCCAAACATACAAAAACATACAACATAGCACACATAGCACAATCACATAGGTAGCATGTAGTAATACAGATGATGAAGGCTGACTACGGTCCGGATAGAGAAATTCTTTAGATCTCTGGTAAATATAGTCGATTCACATCATAGTTTTTATCAATCCATGTGAGTGTAGGAACCCCACTATTATAGCTAGTAGACCGGTCATGCAGGACAAAATGCTACTGGCCACTATTATTTGTGCAGGGCAAAATGTTCCTAGCCACTATTATTTGTCCGTGGACCGGTCTGGCCCCGACTCTCATGGTGTTCCACTATAATTACCTCGTATCTTTCCCATATCTTGTCATCATTATGTCTGGTTTATTGAACATGGAAACCCCCACTATTATAGTAAGTGAAACGGTCATGTAAGGCAAAATGCACCTGGCCACTATTATTCGTCGGTGGACCAATCTGGGCCCGACTCAACAATCTTTCTCTTTAAATGGATAGTATCTTATTCGTGTCTTATTCAATAAGCAATTCGCCCTTGACATGCATGCCTCCAATATTCTACCTCTATCCTCTCAAGGGGGGCCATCCCATATCTTGAGACTCTTGCACCCCTTATCACGCCCCGACATCCATTCCCCCTTACATTTACACACAATGAAAACCAACTCCTAAGGGTGTGGGTTAAGGCCCAACACCTCATGACATCAAACTCCACCTACTATCACCCTCTAGGGTTTTCCCTTGAAAACCCTAATTGGACCTATGTGGCCCAAGTTTCTCTCACTTACACTACCATCACTTCATTTATCACCCCATACCTTATCTCATTTAGATCTAATCCCAAATCATATTGCTTTACCCCTCAATTCCACATGTGATCGAAAAACTCTAGTTGGCCACTTCAACCCTGGTACCTTTCTTCTCTCACAAGTAACCTCTCTCTTTTCACCCAAAATCTCTTCTCTCCCATGGAATCCATACTCACCCCTTATATAATAAATTTCCACTCTTAACTCGTACTCCACTTTCCCTTAATCATTTTTACTTCCACATTTTCCAGATTACTGCTTCCTCCTAAAACCCTAATCAGGTCCCTTATACACCCTTACACCAACCTATGTACTATTTTTCATCCCAAGTCTCCAATCACTCCACAACTCTCCCCTTAGCTTATTTACACCCTAAAACAATTTTTCTCATATAAAGATCATCCCCATGCAAGTTTTATCCATCCCATGCAAACACCCAAAGTCCCCATGCAAATTTTAGGATTCCTATGCATGGTTCCCATCTCTCATTCATTTTTAGTCAACCTCATATCCCCCTTAGTGAACTCACTTCCCATTTTCTTTCTTTTTGTCCTTTCATTCCCATATCATATTATCAATTGTCCTAGCATGCATGTCCAAGAGGGTCATATCATATCACATCATGATCACCATATATACATATCATACTCATGTCATAAGAAAATGCATACAAACATACCTCAACTTCAAGCTGCACTACACATAAGATAAGTTAATGATAATCACAGGATACACGACATTGCATAATATATAGCATCCAAGACATACAATTCACACAACACACATGGGCCTTAGCTACATCCTTACCTAAAACGACGCCGGGCTTGGAGCACGCTCCTATGCCTCCTTAGGGTTTTGGCTTGATTCACCTATAAGAGAAAAAACTAAGGATTAGTTTTCCTCCTACCAAAAGTATTATTGTTCCTTATTTTAGTCTAAGATTAGGGTTACTATTATTAAATGGAGCTTTACAAGTGAAAACTAGGGTTTCTATCCTCAGGTTAGCCTAAATAGATATTACCAGTCAAAATATGTTTATGCTAATATTTATTGCTATACTCATATTATTAACCTAATAGCTTTATTCTTCTAATAATAGTACTAATACTAATTATAGAAAAATAGTGATAATAATAATAATAATAATAATAATAATAATAATAATAATAATGCTAATGCTTATAGTGATAGAAACCCTAGCATTTTTAAGGCTAGGCTACTAATAGTGTTAGGGTTAAAATAATAATATAATAATTGCAATACCAACAAAGTACTAATATTCCTAAAGATAATAATGATAATAGTTATATTTTGAATAATAATAATATAAGGGGTCAAATGTTTTTATCACAATAATAGTAACAAAATAATAATAATAATAATAATAATAATAATAATAGTGATAACTAATAATAATACCATAGTAATAATGTTAGGGACAAAAGCATTAGGAATAATATTAGCAATATTCGAATATTAAATAGTAAAAATACTAAGGCTTAATTATTCTTCTTCTTTAACAATAAAATGATAATATGCCAACTTATGTTTAAATAACATTAATATAATAAAAATAGTAGTCGTAGTAGTAGTAATAATAATAATGATGATGATGATGATGATGATGATAATAATGTTTAGTATAATAATAATAACAATAACAATAGTAATAGTAACCGAAATGATAATAATAATAATATAAGGGTCCAAATATTTATATTATTAAATAAAAATGATAATGGACAAAGTTAGTATTAACAATATTAGTAAGGAAATAGTGATAATGATAATGGTAATAATAATAGTAATAATAACAACAACAACACAAAGATAATCATAATAATACTAAAATTGTAAATCTCCATTAATAGTAACTCTAGTTAGAAATATTTCTAAAGTTAGGTTAAGTAATAATAATAATGATGATGATAATAATAATAATAATAATAATAATAATAATAATAATAATAATAATAATAATAATAATAATAACAATGAGGGAAAGTCCTAATCATAATAATACTAAAGTTGTAGGTCATTATTAATGATAATATTATTATTACTTGTTAGGAAAATCATAAAGTTAGGTTAAGTAATAGTAGTAGTAGTAGTAGTAATGTTAAGCATAATAGAGGATAACAATCGAAAAGGGTAATAGTAATATAAGAATCCCAACATTTACACTAACAATAAAAGTGATAATGGCCAATTTAGTATTAATAGTATTAGTAAGAAAATAATAATAATAATAATAATAATAATGATGATGATGATGATAGTAGTAGTAGTAGTAGTAGTAGTAGTAATGATAATAATAAATATGGAGATAACTATATTGATACTAAAGTTGTAGCCCTTTTAAATGATAATACTATAGTCATACTTATTCCCAAAGCTAGATTAGGTTGTAAGAGTGATAACATAATGATAATAATAATGACAATAATAATAATAATAATAATAATAATAATAATAATAATAATGATAGTAGTAGTAGTAGTAGTAGTAGTAGTAGTAGTATTAGTAGTAGTAGTAGTAGTAATAATAATAATAATAATCATATCACAACATTAATAATAAAAAAATATTAATATTAATATTAAGGGTAATACTATAAATTTTACTAAAAATTATTAACACTTAGAGAAAAAATAGTTTTAAGGGTTGGAGAAATTAGAATACCACCTAGGGTTGGTGGCGGAACCGGCTGCGGCGCGTGGTGGTGACGGCGGCGGCGGTGGGGGAGGAAGAGAGGTGGAAATATGGGATTTTATGCTAGAGGAGAGGGAATGAGGGGGTGTTTGAGGAGGTGGAAGGTGCAGCAGGCAGAGAGGGGTGGAATGGAGGTGGTGGTGCGGCCGGGAGTGGCGATGCATGGCGGTTGGTGCGGTGGCCGAAGGTGGTGGGAGGTGGAGAAGGTAGAAGGAGAGGGAGGTAGGGAGAGATGGAGGTATGGGAAGGTAGGGGAAAGCCCCTTGGTAGTTTTGGAAGGTGGAGGAGGTGCTGGTTGAGGCGGAATTGGCAGCGAACAACGGCGCAAGGGCGGTGAGAGGTTGACATGGGCTGATCGGGATGGTGGTTTTGCATGGCCGGGAAAGTTCGTGTAGGTAAAGGTAAGGGAGGAGGGAGGCTCAGTCCTGTAGAGGGCGGTGTAGGGAAGGTTTTGGTTGGCGGATTTGGCGGCAGCGGAATAAGGGTTTTTTTGGCCAGTAGTGAAAAATTGAGATTTCTAGGTTACGGAAAGGAAGCTCGGTTATGGCTTCTCATGGGGGGTATTTATAGGCTAATTTGAGGGGGAAACGATGAAGGAGGATTAGGACAATTAGGGCAGGTGAGGCAGGACCACCGGTAGGTAGTGGCAGGCGGTATAGTCTTACCATGGTAGGTTAGGTCGGGGGAAAAAAATAAAAGGGAGGCAAGTGTGGAGGGAAGCTGCGGGGCTGGTCGGGGTCAAAAAATGGAAGAAAAACGATCGGGGGGAGAGAGAGAAGGGAGACAGGATGACTTGTGGCTGTCGGCGGTAGGGTTGCAGGCTACAATCGTTGTAGGTTGGGATTTGGGGGAGAAGAAGACGACAGGCTGGACCAGTTCGTCCAGGGGAAAAGGAAAAGAAGAAAAAGGAAGTGGGCGGACCGACTGGGCAGTTGGGCAAAGGAGGAAGGGCGATGCAGCTTGGGCCGCATGAGACGGGGAAGGGGGAAGGGATTTGGGTTGGCGGGTTGGCCCATTTCCGAGGGAGGAGAAGGGGAAATAAGAAAAGGAGAAAGGAGAGAAAGAAAGAAAAAGGAAAAGAAAAGATAACAAGGAAAAAGGAGAAAGGAGAAAATGGATGGGTTGGGATATTTGGTCTTTATTTATTTATTTGGATATTTAAAATTAATAATAATTAAATTCCTTTTTAGATTAATTGGGCTATTGGAATAAATTTCCTTTAATTAGTAAAATGCCCAAAATTTTCTAAATAATTTATTTATTATTTTCTCTTTATTTTCCTCAATTAATCCCTCCTTTATTTTAATAAAATAATTTATTTACTTAATTTTCCTAATAAATCATTATTTTGCCATAATTCCTAAATTAGGATTTTTGAGGTATTTCAAGCTCTATCATCCTCCTGCAATGTTAAGGGAGCACAAAGGTGTGATACTTTTTGTAAGCTTGTTAGACTCTTAACCAGACACAATATAGTTATAGTCACTTCGTTAGACACTTTAGACATGTGGAAACAGAATGGTCGTCAAACATTGGACTATTCCAACATCTAAGTTTTATATTGAAGAAAATCACAGCACAGTCCAAGAGCGACATTTGAATACAATGAGACATTTCAAAATATAATTCTCCCTAGATTGAGGGTAGGGACAACACTATTTAGTTATTACTGACATGCACATTTATGTGGATCATAAAATAGGTAATAGTAATCGCTAATATTGGTGCAATCAATATTACATTCAACAATAAAAAAGTTTAGACCAACATACTCGAAAGAGAACAATTACCAAAATCACCCCAAACAATGCTAATAAACATGAATGGTGATTTTGTAGGTATAATTAAATGTCCTACCTAAATTTATTTTTAGGACTAAACAAACCAACAGTTAGACACTAAATCTTCCAAGAATCCCTATCCCTACATTGAATAACTATGGCCCCAAGAATATGGCATGTGATTAAAAGTAAATACAATATTAGTACCTTGAAAATCTCCCATCAACTGCTGCACCCATTACAAGCTTCCCAATTCTATTAATATGCCTCAACTTCTTGTCTTGTTGTAGCACTCACCGGCATTTTTCCTATTGCTCCAACAATCAAATCAAAACAAGTCAAGGAATTATTATCAATTAACAAAAAGGGCATCACTGCGTGGATATCATAACTATGCAATATAAGCATGAATCAAAAAAGGAAAAAATAAATAAAAATTGTTGAGACCCACATTGAAACCAAATCCAATGAGTGATTATCCTGTAAGATGAGAATAACTATTGCCAATCCATATTAAATCAATGCAGATGTAACAACAATAAAGAAGGAAAAGTTGTGGCTGTTTTGCATCAATTCCTACTAAAAGCCTCCGGTCATCACTCACTATTGCTACAATCCCAGGGGATTAGAGGCTTTTCAAATACAATAGAATCACATTCCGATAGTCAGCAATATCATGCTTCAATGTTAAAAACTATAAACAACTATGAATAAAGAGGAAGAGAAGGTTTTCAATAATCATAAACTTAAAAATTACAAAGATTGAAACACCAAAATAATTTATAAATTCGCACCTAATAGGGATTCTCATCGGTTTTCCTCCTCCTCCTCTACTACAGCCCCAAGCCATTGAGGCATTAAAGCTGTATACACATGGTCTTACATTCTGGCGCATCCTTGACATCCTTAGCAGCTTCATTCAAGGTGTGTGTTTTTTCAATCATATACGGCGCCTCTTGGTTACCAAAATGGATACATGATTTCTTGAGCCCTTTTCAATCCTTTTCTTCAATTGACAGTTTCTCCATATTCTTAGCAGCAAAAATTGGTGGTTTCTTCATACTCTTAACATCAACAACAAGAGGTTTCTTTGTACTTTTAATAGCAGCACTTGGAGGTTCAGATTCTTTAGATTTGGGCTCCTGTAGGGTTTGCAACCTCTTCCTTGCAGCTTCTCCAGTATGGTTTGCAACCTTCAACAAGTACAGGATCCTGTCCAATCCATTTTGGAGGGTAGATAACTCCTCCTCAAGCTATGCAGTTTTATCAACCACTACAATTGAAGAACACATATCAACAGAAAGTATAATCAGATGCCACTTTGTTCAATTAGAACTAGATAAGAGGAACAACAAACTATTTTAAAGTCAATGCTGAGTGAGGATTATAGAAATAGAACATAATGTCTTATCAAGCTAAGTTGATAGACCTGACATATGAGCATCAAGTGCATCTGTGGGTTCAAGTTCAACTTTACACTCCAATATCTTGGTCTTCTCATCTGCAAGAATTTTCCCTTTTTCCTCCATTTCTTTCATGATGGTGTCTTTCTTATCTAGAAGAGTATCAGTTGTTTCAACTGATTGACTATTACTATAAGCTTACTCGCTGATAAAGAGAAACCATTGCAACTTTTTTTCATCGAGATAGATAATGAATTACACGTTCCTATAAAATGGAAAAGAAAATAATGAGAGAAAGAAAACTGGACATATGTTTATAACCAAATTATGTACACTTAAAATATTGCATTACTTGCGAGCCAATATCATATTAGCTTACTCTCTCAAACATATTAAAATTATCATATTAGCTTACTTATGCATTAGATATTTTGGTAATATCAACTGAAAGAGTAACGATTGCATTATATATATATAATATGGAATTTGTAAGAGTAATGAGAAAATGATATTTGTAGGATCTATGTCATCTTCATCAGATACTACACATTGGACCAAATGAAGGCATCAAACATTTGTTCAATTATGTGTTGAGGAGGTCCAGAAAAGCAATAGACCTAGTTCAAGTTTCAATAAGATTGGATGGTCCCATATTGTTGATGGTCTTAATAGGCTTGAGAATGTGCGATACCAAAAAATTCAAGTGAAAAATCATTTTACCTCAACAAAAAAAGATTACTTAGCATGGGTGAAACTTGAAAGTGAAATTAGACTTGGGAGAGACCTAATAATAGGTGCAATCACTTATGGGGAGGATAGATGGAAGATATTTATTCAGGTAAATTACAATTATATATTTTTTAACTTATTTATTATTATTATTATTATTATTATTAGTATTATATATAGCATGTAATAATTTTGTAGCAAAACCTAAGTTGTAAACACTTTCGCAATAGGCCAATTGCCCATTTAGATGAGCTTCGGTTAATCTTTGGTGGTACTCATGCAACCATAGAATATTCATGGGCTCCATCTCAAGGGACTCGTCCAAGTTTCGATAAGGATGATGAAGTGCTAAGAATAAGTAATGCGAGTCCTTATAAATGCCAAAAAGTCATTGACATCAAGGGTTGTGATTCTAGTGATTCAGATGGTGGGACATGCCAAAAGGAAAAGTTAAGCAACAAGCATTCTAAGAGTCAACAATCTAGTTCTCATAAGAGAAATGAGTCAGCTAATGAGAAGCTTGATAATAAGTTGCTATAATTATGTGAATCTACATTTAAGAGTAACAATGATCCTCCTTTACCTACAACTCAAGCTTCAACAACCCCTACCATAAAAGAATGTTTAGCTATTCTAAATGCCATGGCTAATGAAATTTCTGATGAGTTATTTATCTTCGGTACTAATGCTTTCAAGGATCCTGATAATAGAAACATATGGATGCATATGGATCCCCAAAAGTGTAATGTTATATATATTGGATATAAGAATTGATAAAGGATGTTAGGTTATTATGGTATTTTGTAAAAGGCTAATTTCTTTGAGGGTTTTTTATTTTCTATTTGTAAAACTATGAAGTATGAATTATGTTGTTTATGTTGAACTTATGTAATTTTCTTAACTTGTGACTTTTAGTATTTTAGAATAGTCTACCTTTGATAGACTTTATCCAATCAATCATATGCATATCATATTTTCTTGAATTAGCTTTGAAATATTCATATTCTTCGATGAAAAACATAAATGTTTTTTTTTTTGGTAAGTAATGTATGGATTATATATATGATACCAAAAGTAGAGTTTGAGTACATAAAAAATTCTCAAGACATCAACAGAGTGACATGTGATCTACCAAGGCTAACATATGATGGTATGATTTACATTCATTAAATCCAACAGCTCGAGTGGCTAAATCCTTCAAAATGAGCTTTTTGATGTGAGTCCAGGGGAGGTTGGTATGCTGGAAAATTCTTCTATTGCGTTCCCCCCAAATATGGTAAATTCCTGCAGCAAATAAGGTTCGGAAGAAACTTGTTCTAGCTCTTGGTCCTCTACCTGTCTTGCTCAGCCAGCGAGTGATGTCGTGCCATCTTGTGGATTTTTGGAGGCAACCAGTAGCTATAATTAAGTTGGACCAAAGGGTTTGGGAGTATGGGCAAGTAAAGAATAGGTGTTCAAGAGTTTCAACCTCATCATTGCAGAAGACACAATCTGTGCTTATGTGAGGATCGAATCGAATCATACGATTTTTGGTAAATAATCTGTCCTGGATCGCCAACCAAAGAATAAATTGATGTCTTGGAATGGAGCATTTGTTCCAGACCATGTTATGCCAGGGTACCTTACTATGATGGGGTCTTATGAGATGATACACACGAGATATGCAATATCTGTTATGATATATGCATTGAGCCTTCCCCTGCTCAGTAGTAAAATGAGTGAAAAGATAAGATCTGAGAGATAAAATCTTCTTAAAGATCCAAGAGGATGTGGTAGGTGCTTGCATAGACCAAAAGTTTTGGTCTTTAATATAGTAAGAATGTATCCATCTAATCCACAAGACCTCTTTATGATGCAGAATGTTCCAGAGATGTTTTCCTATAGCTGCATTATTCCACCAGAAAAGATTTAGTACACCAAGTCCTCCTTCTTGCTTAGGTTTGCAAACTGTGTCCCAAGCAACAGGATTTTTCCCTGAGGTTTCAGAACCAGTCCAAAGGAATGCTCTACATCTGGCATTTATCTCCTGTAAAACTTGATGAGGTAGAATGAAAAGGAGGCTCCAGTAAGCTTGAGTTCCAAAGAGCACAGATTTTATCAATTGAAGGCGCCCTGCATAGCTGAGGAAACGATTCTGCCAAAGTTTCAATCTATCTGTGATTTTATCAAGAAGAGGAAGATAATGTTGTTTTCTCAATGTTGTGCCAAGAAGGGGAACACCAAGGTATCTTATAGGTAGATGGCCCTCTGGGATGTGGTGAGTAGAATGTAGAGAGTGTATGATATGGTTGTTAACCCTGCCACCAAAGAAGATATTGCTCTTGAGATTATTAAGCTGCAGTCCAGAGTTTTTGGAAAAATGGTTGAAGGTCTCAATGAGGTTTAGGACAGAATTTGAATCACCTCTGCAAAATAGCAGTAGATCATCAGCAAAAATTAATTCTATGAGCTTTATCTTCTTGCATTTAGGATGGGGTTTGAATAGGGGGTTATGCCATAACTGTAGGAGAGCTCTATGTAAATATTCCATGACAATGACAAAGAGATAAGGCGATAATGGATCTCCTTGTCTAACCCCCCTTGCAGCTTTGAATGGTTTCTGCAGGCTACCATTGATTTTTATTGAGTAACTAACTGTAGTCACACATGACATGATGAGATTTATGAAATGGGGAGGGAAGGCTAGGGCACTGAGCATTTTTTTCAAGAAAAGACCATTTGACAGTGTCGTAAGCTTTCCTCATGTCAACTTTCAGCATGCATCTTGGTGAGAGGTGTTTTTGATGGTAACCTTTAACTAGCTCAGTAGCTAGTAGGATGTTGTCACTGATTGCTCTTCCTTTAATGAACCCAGATTGAGTGTCACCAATTAAATCATTCATAATAGGTTGTAACCTAGTTTTTATGACTTTAGCCAAGATCTTGTAGAGCACATTGCAGCAAGCAATAGGTCTAAAATCACTAGGTTTTGTGGCATTTGGGATTTTTGGGACAAGATTTAATGTGGTAACATTGAGACATGAGGGCATGATTCTAGTTGTGAAAAAGAAATTTGTTGCAGTCCATATGTCCTTGCCAATTACATCCCAACAGCTCTTGAAGAAGTGAGGGTTGAAACCATCAGGACCTGGAAATTTATCACTGCCATAGAAAAGGTTGCATTTTTCACTTCTTGTAAGGTAACAGGTTGTAACAGGGTTTGATGATGAGTTTGGTTAAGCTTGGGTCCTCTATCCATAACTGTCTGCAAGAAGGTGTCTGAATTTCCAGAATGAGAGCCTAATAAATCTTGGAAGTAGCTGGTCAAAATGGTCTTGATCTTGATTGGGTCATGATGGAGCAAACCAGTAGAGTCTTGCACAGAACCTATATGATTTTGAGATCTTCTGCCCTTCACTATAGAGTGAAAAAAGTGATTGTTGCTGTCTCCTAGTTTCAGCCAGGTGATTCTAGATTTCTGCTTGAGAAAATATTCTTCACATTTTGCAAGGTGAAGATATTTCTGGAGTTGAGATTGTTCCTGACTTATTAGCTCTTGGTTTAAAGGATCTTGAGCTAACTGAAGTTGGGTTTGAGTCAGTGAAGTTCGAGCATCTTTGGTTCTCATAGATATACTGCCAAATTTTTCTTTGTTCAACTTCTTTAAAAGAGGTTTTAGGGTTTTCATCTTGGTCATGATGACAGTGAGAGGGTTACTGGATTGAATGTTTTGAGACCAAGTGGAGTGAATAATTGATAAGAAGTCTTCATGTAGTGTCCACATATTGAAAAAGCAGAATGGTTTGGGACCATAATTCTGTGCACTATAGATAGTAATCTTCATGGCTGAGTGATTTGAGATCATAGGAGTTTGGAATTCCACCTGAGTGAAGGGAAATGTGTCCAGCCATGCTTCATTTCCCATTACTCGATCTAGTTTACTGCAGACTCTATTTGAAGCTTCTTTTTTGTTACTCCAAGTGTAGAAAACTCCAGTATATCTGAGATCTTGTATCTGTAGCTGCTGAGAACATTGAACAAAATCATTTATATCCTGAGCTCTAACCATGTCACCCTGCAGTTTCTCATCATTGTTCATGATAATGTTAAAGTCCCCCATGAGAATCCAGGGTTTAGAGTTTTGGTTATGGTTTAATAACCAAGACCAAAGATGCTTCCTGCCTTCACCATTATTTAGACCATAAACAATAGTAAGGGAGAAGGAATTTTGCTGCTGAATATTTGTAATACATGCCAAAATTCCTTGATCACACTGAGATAAAATATTGATCTGCCACATATTAGGATTCCATCCTATCCAAATTCAACCATAGTGATGACTTGAGTAGTTCTGATTCCATTTCCATCCTGCTGGTAGATTATGAACTATATTGTCCACTTTAGTTTCTTTTATTTTTGTTTCAACTAGACCAACTAAAGATAAACTATTCTCACGAATCCATAAGCAGATATCTTTCTGCTTTTGGGGGTTGTTCATCCCCCTAACATTCCAACATCCAATACTCATGATAAATGGATGTCAAAATCAGGGAGGTAAGTAGTATATAATTTTATTTATATATATTGGATATAAATATAATACAAGTGATGCCTTGATTTTGAATAGATGGATGATAGGAAAAATAAAATATACTACTACTTTCACTTGTACTGCGACATTTATGAAAGAGAAGGAAGACATCTATTGAGAAGTAAGTTTGTTTGGAATATTCTGAAATAGGTCACCAATTTTTCCAACATATATTAAATGGTCATGATTAATTTAGAATGAAGAAGGATGATTTTCTATGGTTATCAAGTTTTTTAAGATCAAAGAGGCTGCTAGGTAATACTTATAATGTGACTGTTGAAGAACAAGTGGCAATTTTTTTTATATACAGTTGATCATAATGAAAGGAATAGAGTTATGCAAGATCGATTTTCGCACTCTGGAAAGACCATTAGTAGATATTTCAACAAGGTTTTAATTTCTATATCTAAGATTGCTGGTGAGATTATAAGGCCTTATTAAAGCCTTGATGAGGTCCCTCCTGAGATCATAAATGATTCCAGACTTTGGCCTTATTTTAAAGATTATGTAGGAGCAATAGATAGAACACATATCGATGCTTGTGTTCAAAGAATGAACAAACACCCTATCATAATTGTAAAGGAGTGTGCTCTTAAAATATTATGGCAGTTTGTTATTTTGATATATTGTTCACATTTTTCAAAGCTGGATGGGAGGGGTTGGCTCATGATTCTCAAATATTCCAACACTGTATTTGAGATCCCAACAAAAACTTTCCTCATCCTCCTCGAGATAAATAGAACATTATTTTATATGTTAAGTATAAAATATTATAGTTGAATAATATAAACTTACATTTTATGTAGGTAAATATTATATGGTTGATTCGGGTTATCCCAATACATCCGGCTATCTTGTGCTATTCAAGGATACAAGGTATCATCTATCCAATTTTTAAAGAGTTGACGGTCTACAAGGAAAAGAAGAGTTATTCAATCATTTACACTCGTCACTGTGAAATGTGATTGAGCGGTGTTTTGGTGTTTTGAAGGCTTGTTTTCCTATATTAAAGCAGATGCCAAATTATAGTTTGGAGCAACAAATGTTTATTGTCATTGCAACAATGACAATCCATAATTTTATCAGGTTGAATGAAATGGATGATATATTATTTGATGAGTTTTGTACTAGAGAAATATGTGAAGAAAACAATAGGAATAGAGATGTTGGACAACATGTTGAGGGTAAAGTTGCTAGAGAAATAGAAATAGTACGGTGTAGGATTGCAGATGATATTTATCATGCACGTCATTGGACTATTTGATTTTATGATGTTTATTATAAATGTAAGAATGTTTATTACATAATATAAACTTTGATCATTGTCACTATTTGAGTTTTAGATGTTTATGAATTTTATAAAGTTTGTTTAATGGTTGTTCATAATTTTTTTAATAAGTTCATTATTTTAATTTTACAATTTTTAGTACTTTGTAATATCTTTATATATTTTTTTATACTTTTAATGTTTCATATGCTTTTTAATATATAATATTATATATTTTATATAATAATTATTACCAAAAGATATATATAGGAAGATAGAAGTTAAAGATGAAATAGAAAAATTAAATTTATAGAAAAATGAAAACCAAACACTAATGAGATACAATAAGTAGTTTTTTAGTATTAATCACTTATACAATAAAAGTAAAAACAAACATATATTTTACTTATGAAAGTACTTTTAAAAAAGTAGATTTATAAAAGTAATTTTGATCTAAAAGTAGTTATTAAAAATAAATAATACCAAACGAGGGCTAAGTTATTTTTTTACTTTGAAATTTTGGAACATTGGTTATTATCATTATTCTATATAAAAAAAAATTATGTCTCTTTATAAAAAAGATTTTAAATGTTAGAATTTAGTGCAAAAGTTTACTCAAACATATATTTAGTAATGATTCTTTAAAATGTTACAGCATTATAGTTTGAAAGTAGTAGGATATGACAAATTTAAACCTAACTCCCAAACTATATTACAACCCTATAATTACTAAGTTGATATCACTATCCAAAGAAAATATAATGCTCTTTCTTAGATGCCTCCTTTTCTATTATTACTCTATCCTCTATTCTTGAATCTCTGTTGAGAATAATGAGCCCCAACAGTCTCTTGCGGGTTGTGTCTGTCAGACTTATTGAGTGAATATGTTGGCCAAACTGATGAAAGGAAAGAAATGATTATTGAAACACTAAGAAATTTAATCATTATTTCAATGGTTTTTGTGCTTTAGTGATGGCCCTTTGGCTGATGCGCCTTTGGTTATTACCTTTTGTAGTTGGTTAACGACCTTTTTAGCTAACATGCTTCAGTCAATGGACTTGTATCTCAACTTCATTCTTTTTATCGAGGAACCCAACAATTCTCTCCCTTCCAATATAAGGGGAGAATCATCTTCTTTTCTATCTAGAGGAGCCATACACCATGCTTAAACCAACTTTGGTGCAACATAAGGCATACTTACTTTCGGGTAAGGAAATTGTAAGCATATTATATCCATTTTCACCAATATTGACTTTCTCCAGACATATGTGTCTTTCTTCCAGTACTTCTCTTACCAAGTGATAGTTAACCTCAATATGTTTGGATCTTGAGTGGGTGTTGGCATTCTTTCTGATATGAATGATAATCTATGAAACAATGAATACCACAAATGTGTTATGCCTCAAGCCGATCTCCCTAAATAGTTTCTTCATCTGCAACATCTCATTGTATTCCTCAATAATAACTATGTACTCTGCCTCGGTCATAAATAGAGCCACACACTTCTGCATCCAAAACTACCATAAGATAACTACCCCATTGAAGGTAAATAGAAATCCTGATGTTGATAGTCTTATATCTACATCTCCTACTATATTTGAGTCGGTATAGCCTACCCAAATTGGCTCAACCCTACCAAAATAAAGCCCTATCTTGGATGTCCCTCATAGATACTTTAATATCCACTTCACTATCTCTTAATGGTCTTTACTGAGGTTAGATGTATACCAATTGACCGCATTAATGACAAATGTAATGCCAGGCCTTATACACACCATTACATACATCAAACTTCCAATGGTTGACACATATGTCATTTGACTCATATTCTTCCTTCTATTTTCATTTTTTGGACATGATGCCTTGCTCAACCTAAATTGAGGAGCAAAGGGACAAGTAACTGGCTTCACTTGGTCCATGTTGAATCTCTTGAGTATCTTCTCTATATTATCCTCTTGAGATAATCATAGTTTGTCCTAAATTCAATCACGTGTGATGTGGATGCTTAGGATATACTTGGCATGACACAAGTCTTTCACTTTGAAATACTTAGTCAAATATTCTTTCAACTTTGATATTCATTTTTGATATTGGCTTGCTATTAGCATTTTTTACACATATAAAAGTAGAAGGATGAAGTTGTCGAATCCAAACCTTTGCATAAGTTCACAGTGGTTTTTTGACATCTTATTGTACCTTTGTCAAGCCATGAAAGACTAAAATTGTAGTCCATTCAATCTCTTTACTAGCTTGCACACCATACCCTCTCTATCCTCGACCTTAAACCCATATTTTTGTTCCATGTATGCATCCTCCTTGAGATCTCTGTGTAAGATTTGTGTCTTCATGTTTAGTTATTCTACCTCTAAATCTATAATGGCATCTAGCCCTAAAATTACAGAGATGGATGTCCTCTTCACCATCAGAGAGAAAATCTTATCATAATCAATCCCTTATCTTTGGTCAAAACCCTTAACCATCAACCTTGCCTAGTGCCTTGGCTTAGTTTTACCCTCCTTATTCTTGATCTTGAAAATCCAATTATTCTTCAAGACATTTATTTCCCTCAGCTTCTCACAAGCTTGTAAGTGTTATTTTTTTTAATGGAATTCATATCTTCCTTCATTACAACTAACCAATTCTCCTAGTGGGAATTTTCGAGGGCCTTATCATAACATAAAGACTCTCCACCATCCAAGAGTAACACATAGTCTGTTATAGGGTACGTGTCGGTTGGTCTCGGTCCTCTGATGGACCTTTGAACTTTTTATGGTGCTTTAGATGTGTTGGACTCTTGGGGTTATACTAGCTTGACCTCTTGGTCTCTACATTCTATTTCCTTAACGTGATGCCTTAGAATCTCTTTATTTGAGCCGAAATGTGCCTTGACCACCCTTTTTAGATTAGTCTCTATTAAGATAGTTACCTCAAAATTATCATTGGATTTTACTAAGTAATTAATGTAAACCTCTATGTTTTGGTCGCCAAAGAACATAACTTCCTTTCTTTAGATTATCTTATTGGCTATTGGATTATACAAGTTGTAGCCAAAATTTTCTTCATCATATCCAATGAACATACACTGGCGAGCCTTCTCATCTAGATTTGTTTTATCTTCCCTTAGTATGTGGACAAATTCCCAACAACTAAAAACCCTCATATGGTTGTAGCTTACATCTCTATCAAGCCACAATCCATCAAACATATCACCTTTTAGAAGACTTGATGGAGATAAGTTGATGATATGATACACCATTTGTAAAGATTATTCCTAAAATGATATTGACAGTTCAACATGTGAGAGTAAGTACCTTATATTTTCCATCAATGTGCGGTTCATTTGTTCCACCAACCTATTATGTTAAGGGATTTTAAGATTGATCTACTCATTTTTGATTCCATAAGCCTTACAATATTAGTCAAATGAACCAAAGAATTCATCTTGGTTCTTTTCCCGATTACACTTGAACTTCCTCCCAATTTCATGCTCAACTTTAGCATAAAAAACCTTAAATTCAACCAACACTTGATCCTTAGTCTTCATGGGATATACCTAAAGCTCCTTGGAGAAATCATCGATGAATATCACAGAGTATGATGATCCACCCAATGACTTAAAATTTATTGGACCACATGCATATGAGAAGTAGGTTTAGTGCCACAGTTGTGGCCAAATGGGGCATCATTAGTTTGATTATCGTACCATTGAGGGTAGTGTCCTGCAAGGGCAGGCACATTCGCAAGATATAGTGGTGCAAACATTGTCAGTTTAAAGAGCTCAGTTGACATATAGTGGAGCTAGCGGGATTAATCCACAACAAAGGGTGCTGAGACCCCGTGCTTTTTAGCAAGATCAAGGTTCAGGTAGTGCTGCTAGACCACCTCCAGGCAATCGCTTGAATGTGATGAGTTATTCAGAGGCCAATGAACAGGAAGATGTCATCACGTGTACGTTCACGGTTTATTCCCTTCCTACTTACGTGTTATTTGACTAGGGTGCTTCACATTCTTTGTGTCTACTACTTTCGTAGCTAGGATAGCAATAATTCCTTTTGATAGAATAGATATTTTTTATGCTCCTGTTTGGGGATAGACTTCCTTGTATTAGGTTATATAGAGATGTGGTTTTAGTCATTAGCAAAATCGATCTTCTGGTAGACCTCATAGAGCTTGAACTGCATGACTTTGACGTAATCCTTGGGATGGATATGCTTGTGAGATATTGATCTATGATTGATTGCACACAGGAACACATGGTTCTTAAGGGACCAAAGGATGCTAGGGTCTCTTATTGGAGATGTAAGCTTAGTCCCTCGATGAAGGTGGTGTCAACATTTGTGCTTGGTACATGAGTATGGAAATGGTACCCACTCTTCTTGTGTAGTGTTCAGGATCTTGATGTCAAGGAGTTGTTGATTGAGGATATTCTAGTGGTACGAGATTTTCCAGACGTGTTTCTCAATGCGATCATGAGTATGTTGTCAATGCGTGAGATAGACTTCATGATAGACCTTCTACCAAGGATAGAGGTTGTGTCGAAGGTGCTTTGTTGCCTGGCACCGATTGAGATGTAACACTCCCAAAATTTATAGTTGAAAATTTTCGTTGTTATGAAAAACCATGCACTAAAAATGGAGGGTGCTACATTTGTGATCAATGCAATATTGACCCTTGGCTAATCTCATACTAACCATAAGGCTAAAGGTACAAAAATTATTAACACGAATGATTAAAGACCATAACATATCAACATTAATTAATAAAACCAGAGTACACAAATGTCAAGATTAATACAGAACTGAAATAAGGTACAAAACAATACCCGCTACGGGGAAATAAAAAAGGTAGAAATAACATAAAACAACAAGTCTGGAGAACACCCTCTCGGACCCCACAATAGGTACATTAGATTGTCACTCTACCCCACCCAAGGCATTATACATATTAAAATCAGTAAGAGCATCATCTCCTACCTGCACAGACTTAAGAGGGGCCACTATTCATGGGAATGAGAAGCACCTATGATAGGGGGATCAGTACGCTGCGTACTGAGTAAGGTAACCATATAACTAAGACAAGGCATATCATATAAAAGGAAGATAATATAAGCCATAAGTCAATCAGATTAATCACCATTATTAGAATTTAAACCATTACTTCCAACTTTACACATTTCTTGAATTATATCTACATGAGTACAGAAACCCCACTATTATAGTTAGTGGATCGAAAATACAACTCTAGGGCATAAAGCTCCTCGCCACTATTATTTACCGGTGGATCATTCTCTAGGACAAAATGCTCTTGGCCACTATTCTCACCGGTGGATCGATCTGACCCCGACTCATATGGTGTTCCACTATAAGTGATTATTGTCTTCCCCATGATTTGTTATTATCCAAGGTTTGGTTTATTGAGCTTGGAATCCCCCACTATTATAGCCAGTGGAACAAAATACATCTCTAGGGTAGAATGCACCTGAATACTATTATTTATTGGTGGATTAGTCTCTAGGCCAAAATGCTCCTAGCCACTAGTCTCATCGTTGGATCGGTCTGGGCTATGCTCAATAATCTTCCACTTTAAATGGTTAGTGTTTTATTCGTGTCTTATTCAATAAGTAACCCCTTCAACTAGACATGCACACCCCCAATGGACTTCCCCGACTAATTCCACTCTTCCACCCCAAACTTCCTAAATGACCCTATCCTATAGCTTGGAACCTCTACACTCCGCAAGACTCCAAGACCCTTTTTCTCCTTCCACCCTACTCACCATGAATCCAAAAGCTCCCACACATGTGGGTCAATGCCCACTTTTCCATTTCTCCACCTAGGCTCACCATCGCTTACTAGGGTTTCCCTTTAAAACTCTAATCTAACCTATATGGCCCTAGCCTCTCCTTTTCCTATACAACCTATACTCCCCCTTGATTCCAATACCATCACTCCACTCAACCCACTCTAAACATCACAGCTCTACTCTCCAACTTCCACATATGATGAGGAACCCCAGTTGGTCATCCCCAAAAACCCTAATACACCCGTTTTCTATTTTTACCTTCATCTCTTACACAATTCCACCCTCCATTTCACTTGAATCTCACCATCCATATAACTCACTCCTAATTACAACCCAAAATCCAACCCAACCTCTTTTAACTCTCTCATAATACCCCTATACTTAGGGTTTTTCCTCAAAAATTCTAGTTAGGCTCCTATGCATACTTCCACTAACCCACGTACTATCTTTTCCCCCAAGCACTTCAATCACCCAAAATACTCTTTTCTTCCCAATTTTAACCCTCAAACTAAAATTTCCCTCATATAAAGACTAAACACTCCATGCACACTCCCCATGCAAGATTTTACCATAACCCTTCATTTTATTACTTTCTTCCTTTATTTTCTCATCCATATTTCATAATACACTTAGGCTTTTCACCACTTCTCCTTACTCCACTCTCTTTATTTCTTTTAGTTTCCCCACAACCACTCAAACCCACCTAATTCCTCTAAACATGCATGGAATACCATATCAACCATTCATAAGAACATGTCATACATAACAAGTCTTATCACCCATATTACACATAATATAAATCATACTCAACATACCTTAACTCCTTGCAAGTAAAGCTGCACTACACACATATTTAGTTCACATTCACACATATAAGTACACAACATATATCATTACACCCATAAGCACATAAATCATAACTAACCCAAGCCTTAACTATATCTTTACCTAATAGGACACCGAACTTGGAGCACAAATCCTATGCCTCCTCACAGAAAGGGCTTTACTCACAACCTATAAAAATAGCATACTGGTCATTTAACCTTCTTCCTACTCCTTTTTCCTTTTTTTATTCCCTTAATTAAATATTAGTAATAATAATAATAATTTTAATAATAATAAAATATTTAAAATAAAATATACTAAGTAAGTGAAAGGGATAAGGGCACAACTAGAAGGGATAGAAGGTAAGGGGCAGCGATGGCGGCACACGACGGTGGTGGTGGTGGTGATGGAAAAGAAAGAGTTTTGGGGTTGGGAAAAAGGAGAGAAGCTAGGGTCTCTTTGGTGGTAGGGTTTCTAGGTCAAGGGGGTTGTGGTGGTGATGGTGGTGTCTCATAGTGGTGGTGTAGGCAATAGCTGTGGTGGTGGCCGAGAGGAAAGAAGAGAGAAGGAGGAGGAAGGAGGCGAAGGAAAGGGAAAATGGTGATGTGGAAAGGTATGGGAAGGTTTTCTAGGCAAGAAGGGAGGTAGTGAGGTTGGTGGTTGTTGTGGTGTTGGTGACGTAGGCATCGGTGAGGGGTGCAAAAGGGCATCTCGAGCTACCCACTTTGCATAAGTGGGGAGAGAAGAGGAAGGGGATCTAGGGGTAGGGGAGTGTCTCATTGGGTGGAGGGTGATGCAAAACAAGGGTGGAAGGGGTCAAAGGTAGGTGAAAGAAAAGGAAAAAATGGTGTTTTTGGGTTAGGGTTTTGGGGCTAGGAAAGAGGGAAGGTGGGGGAGGATTTAGGGCAAGGGAAGGATGCAGGGGTGGAGAGGGGGTGTAGGTTGTGGTCGAGGATAGGTAGTTGGTGGCCAACGGCAGCGGCGGCGGTGGCGACATTGAGGTTGTGAAGGTGGATGCCGAGGTGGAGGGAGTTGAGAAGGAAGGAAATGGAGGGGAAAAGGAAGGGGGTAAGTGGGTTTGTTTCAGCCAAGGAAGGTGTGGGGTGGTAGAGGAGATTGTAGGGAGGGGTTTAGTGGTCATGGTGGCGGCAAAGGCGGCGGAAGAAGGAGGTATAGGGGGCTTGCTGAGAAGGGAGGAAAATAAGAGGGGAGGAAGAAGGGGGTTGTAGGGAGGCTCTCGGGGTGGTGTGGTGGTGTAGGGATGAGGTAGAGGGTGGTGTAGGTGGTTGGTGCGGTGGTGGAAGCAGCGGACACTACAAAAAACTAGGCTTTTAACGACCAACAAATTTCGTCGTTAATGGCCAAAATTTGGTCGCTAATGTCAATAACGACCAAACAAATTGTTGGTCGTCGGTGGTCGTTATTGCTCCCTCACTAAAGGCTTTAACGACCAACCGAAATTTTTTGGTCGTTAAAGCAATAACGACGACATATAATGTTGGTCGCTAAAGCAATAGCGACGGCTTATAATATTGGTCGCTGTAAGCAATAACGACGGCTTATAATGTTGGTCGCTATAAGCAATAGCGACAACGTATGATGTTGGTCGTTATAAACAATAGCAACGAAAAAAATATATCATCGTAAATAATATTGAGGATCAATTGTTTTTTTGTAATTATATATATATATTTCAATCTTATCAATCCCTGTACCTATATCCATATATATCCCTTTTAACACGTGGATATAATTTTTCAAATACCTGCCTACAAAAATTCAACTAAATATTCATACAAATAGTTTGTATTACATGTCTGGTACAACAAAATATTTGATCAAATATAAATATATTACAAAAGAGCTATAGGATGTCATTGCATTATACAAATATTATGATAAGCAGCCACCTAAAAATTAATCGTTCTATTCACCGAACCTAATAGACTAAGTCAGCCTATCAAAATGAATAACATCTGCAACAACAGAAATATAAAAACAATAATTAATATAAGTATAAAATTAACAATGACATATCATATCAAAAGTTAATCAATCTTACATTGCAAGACTTGAAGTAATACATGTACAGGTATATTAATGAATTGATTATTTAATTTTATTTTGTCCAATTGATTAAAAGGTTTAGATAGATATCCTACATTCACAAAATTATTTTTTCTATTATACATATTGGAATATGAGTTCTTCTATCTAATGTTAATAAGACCAAACTAGATAGTATTGTCATGTATCTATATGATTTGCTCAAAACACTTCAGACCTAAGATTGTCAAAGTAGCACTACACATAAAATCTTTCATTTTTCCAAGACCAAACTGTTATAGTGAATCATGGAGATGCTACTTTTCTAACCTTTTATTTTCAGTGTCTCGATTATTAGATAATTCTAACCATCAAAGTTCACCAAACTCCACAAGAAATGAGAAGGGATAACCAATACTCAACCAATTAACATAGTCAAATTTGAGCTGCTTGAACAGAAACATATATAGAACAAATCAAAATGCAAAGACAGTTACAGTTCTTTAGATTCCGAACTGCAAAACTCTTCCTAAGACCTACTACAATTGCAATCATTTCCACGCCCCCTCCCCATAATAGAGAAATAATATGGCATTGAAAATTCAGAAAGAAAAACGAATTATTTGAGCCTCATAAGAAACAAACGAAATCACAATGTTCCGATACCGAAATCCAAAATACTCACACCCATTTTTCTAGCAGAGGTGGTGGTAATGAAAGCATTTGATTCATCCTTCTTAACTTTTGATATATGTTACACCTAAAGCTTACTTGAAGACAATAACCAAACAGTAGTTAAATACAAATATTTTTTTTGATAAATTAGGAATTTTATTAAAAATAGGGAAAGATTTGTCCTCACCACAAACCATTTCATAATATTAAGCAAAACACATACATAATTAACCCATCCAAATTCCCAAATTCCGAACATTTCAAACAATCCTCACACAACCGGGTCAAAATTCCCAAATTTCAGAAATCAAGCATATACCACATAATTAACCCATCCAAATCAATCATACAACACATACATACTCAATTCAGCAGATAATTTAGCATAATCAAAGCTAAGTCATAGAAATTCTGAACATTTCGAACAATCCTCACACAACCGGGTCAAAATTCCCAAATTTCAGAAATCAAGCATATACCACATAATTAACCTATCCAAATCAATCATACAACACACACATACTCAATTCAGCAGATAATTTAGCATAATCAAAGCTAATTTATAGAAATTCCGAACATTTCGACCAATCCTCACACAACCAGGTCAAAATTCCCAAATTTCAGAAATCAAGCATATACCACATAATTAACCCATCCAAATCAATCATACAACACATACATACTCAATTCAGTAGATAATTTAGCATAATCAAAGCTAATTCATAAAAATTTAACCGAAACAAAAATTAGGGTTTAGGATACTTTATACCAAATAATATCAGCCAAAATAGGGTGGATAAAGGGCACTAGAGCTTCGTCAAAGGTCGAGGAATGTCTGCCGATGGTAGACGTCACTAGAGGTGGCCGGCGGTGGCGTCGCGGTGGTGTCATGGAAATGGTGTTGGAGCAGGGTCGAGCGACCCACTCTGCTTCCCTGCTCGCGCTGCTCGTCCGACCACAGCTGTTGCTGCCTCGCTCCCGTGCTGCCGTCGTCCGGTGGTTGTGGTGCAGTGGTGAGGTGGTGTCGTGGTGGCTGAAGAAAGCACGCAGAGGAGCAGGAAAGGGAAGGGAGAAGGGTAGCAGGGGGTCGGGCCTCAGCGCAGAAAAAAACCAATGGGAAAGGAAGAGGGAGAAAGAAAGAAAAGGGGGGGCGGGGCCGTGAGTCTGTGACTGACTCTTTTTTTTTTAAGTATCTAAAATATGATAACAAATAAATTTATCTAAATTTTATTTAATAAAAACCGTATGCATAAAGATCCGAGAAATAAGTTTTTTTTTATACAAGTTTAAGTGACTAATAATAATTTTATATATTTATAAAAATGTCATCCGTAAAAAAAATGAAAAAAAATTAAAAAAAATCATAAATAAGTTGTAGAAATTTTAAATATAAAATTTTGCGAAGATCTTATCAATCTCATAAAAACAATTCATAGACATAAATATTTTTAATAGATAAAAATTATTAAATTTTTTCTACTATAAAAAAATATAAATATATATGAGACTTAAATGCCTTTAGCGACCAAAAAAATTAACGATTAACGACCAAAAATTACACTGGTCGTAATAGATTTACCAATAACGACGACTTTTAATAGTGGTCGTTAATAATATATTAATAGGGACTAAAAAAAATTTTGGTCGCTAAATTGGTCGTTAATGCACCAGTTTTTTGTAGTGGGAATGGGGCGGTGGTGCAAAAATAGGGGAGAGATGAAAGGCGAAGAAAATGGAGAGAAAGGATTTAGAGGAGGGAAGAAGGCTTGAAAAGGTTAGGTTGGTGAGGAAAGGGGGAGAGGGAGAAGAGAAAAGGGAGAGGGAGAAGAGGGGAGGTGGGTGTCTAACTAGAAGGGAAGCGGAAAGTCGGGGAAGTGGCTGGGGAGAAGGGAAGAGAAAAGAAGAGGAAAGGGAAAAGGGTCAGGGTGGGAGAGTGAAAGGGGAAGAAGGGAGGTAGGGGAGTGGAGGGGAAGGGAGGGAGGAGGGAGATGGAAGGGCGGTCGGGGTAGCATCGAGGAAGGAAGAAGGCAGAAGATGGAGGTGCAGGCTGGGCGATGCATGTGGGGGAGGAGGGAAAGATGAAGTAGGGGAGTTGGGCCGGTTGACGATGAGAGGAGGGGGAAGAACTGGGTTAGCGGGAGAGGGCGGAAGTAGGGGGCGGAAGGGGGGAAATGGCCTGGAAGCCCAAAGAGAAGAAAAGGAAAAAGAAGGAAAGGAGAAAAAGGAGAAAAAAGGAGAGAGAGAATAAAAGGGGGAAAAGGAAAAGGAAAATTAGGGGAAAATAGATAAAATAATTTATGGAAAAATAGGATGTAATACTTTTGGTAGATAAATAAATTTAATAATTTAATTTAATATATGGGTTTGAAAAGGTAAGTTTTAGGAAAAATATTGGTTTGGGAATTTATTCAAATAAAATGAGCATGATAAAATAATAAAAAATATATATCCTAGGTTATTAAATATTCTTATCCAATTTTATATGCTCAAAAATTGATAAAATAATTAAATTTAATAAATTTAAAAGATAATTTATCCCAAATAAAAGCTATTTATTAAATTACAGGTTATTAAAATTTGGGGGGATTACAACACCAATCCTTTTTTTGTGAGGAAGAAGAATGGTGGGTTGAGACTCTACATATTGCCGAGGATTGAACTAAGTTACGGTAAAAAAACCATTATCCTTTACCCTGGATCAATGATCTCTTTTATAAGTTGCGTGGGGCCACAATGTTTTTGAAGATATATCTTAGATTAGGTTATCATTAGTTGAGGATTTCCAATAAGTAAATTGTAACACCCCCAAAATTTACAAGGTTTTTTTTTTTAAATGGAAGCATTTACAATAGAAACATTTTAAACCGTAAATTTTAGGAATGTTACCGCCACACTTAATACCAGACCGGTTCACTCCTACCGTTCTAGCATTAAGTGCTAAGGCTAAAAGAAACAACTTCAAAACCTTAAAACATAATCCAAATTCATAATAATGGAAACCGAATACCACAAGTCCTTACACCATCCAAAATACGAGAATTTGTTTTCCAGGAAAGAAGATAACGACAATAATAAAATTATTTTCAAAGTACTAATCATAAATAAAAGATAGGGTAATAAAAATTGTAAAGAGAGCCGGCCACGTCACTATTGGAACGGATCCCGCCCCATCATCACTCGACCCCTCTTGATGCCCCATAGACATCAATGTCATCATAAAAGACATCTCCTACCTACAGGAAATCAGATGGGCCTTCTACTCGTTGGAATGAGCAGCACCCATGAAACAGGTGATGCCAATTTACTCCTGGAGTTAAGAGGAAGACAATGAGTCAAGAAACGGCCGGTATTAATCACCGTAGACGAAGAGGCCATTGATGGGGTCGAAGGTTTCGTTGCAGCGACGGGGAAAGGCAGAGGGAGAAGGAAGAAGAAGGAAGGTGGGTCAGTCGGCCAAGGAAGGAAAAGAAAAGGGGGAGAACCGGGCGGTTCGTGCGCTGGTTAGGCCCTCACTTAACGAGACGCAGCGTCTCGACATAAAATCGACCAAAACGCCGCGTCTGGGCGCACGCAGGAAGAAGGCCAGCGACGCTGGGCCGTGGGAGAAGAAAGGAAGAAAAAGGAAAGAGGACTGGGTCGCGCCAGGCCCAATCGGCGGAAGAAGGAAAAAGAAAAGAAAGAAAAGAAAAGAAAAAAAAGAGGAAAAAGGAAAAAAAATAAATAAGGTTTTGGCTTTAAATAAATTAATTAGAATATTTTGGGTATTTAAACTAAAATAATTTATTTAGTAAAAATATATTAAATTTCCTTTTTAGGCTAGTTTAGGGTTTTTAAAATAGTTTCCATAAATTCTATTTTAATTAGTAAAAACACCCTAATTTCCTTCAATTAGATTATTTATAAAAATTATTAATTTAAAACTATTTTCTCCTTCTTATTTTAAATAAAATAATTTATTTAAATAACTTCCCAAATTAAAATCTTTAAAAGTTAAAATACCCAAATTTCTCCCAATTAAAATACTTATAAATTTATTCTTGGTCTGCCCTAATTAATTTTTTTTAAATAAAATAATATATTTAATTAACTATTATAATAAACTTCATTTAAATATACTATTTTAAAATTAGAAATTTTCGGGGCATTTCAGAAATACTAAAGACACCTTTTAGGACGAGATATGACCATTATGAGTTCACTGTGATGTCCTTGGGACTCATGATTGCGCCATCAGTGTTCATGGCTCTCATGAGCTGCATCTTCCAGCAGCACCTTGATCAGCTTGTTGTGATCTTCATCGATGATATTTTGATATACTCTAGGACTCGTGAGTAGCACGAGCAGCACCATAAGAATGCTTTAGAGTTGTCAAGGACCCATTAGTTATATGCCAAGCTCTCAAAGTGTGAGTTTTAGTTGGACGAAGTGGCTTTCTCTAGTTATGTCATCTTAAAGGAGGGAGAGTTAATAAATCCTTCGAAGTTCCGAGCTATATCAGATTGGTCAGGACAGACGAACATCAGGGAGATACATTATTTTTTAGGGTTAGCAGGCTAATATAGATGTTTCATCCAAGATTTTTATAGGATCACTCGTCTTTTGACTATCTTGTTGAAGAATACCACGTGCTTTCATTAGGACGATAAGTGCACAGAGGCTTTCGAGGAGCTTAAGAGAAGATTAACTTTAGCTCTAGCTCTTACTTTACCATTGGATAAGAAGGGATTTGAGATGTATAGCTATGCATCCAAGTTTTGCCTTGGGTGTGTATTGACACAGCATGGGGGTGGTACTGACATATGCTTCTTGCCAATTGAAGGAGCATAAATAGAAATATCCAGTGCATAGCCTTAAGCCAACTACGGTGATTTTCACCTCAAAGATATGAAGACATTACTTGTACAGAGTGTAGTGTAAGTTCTACACGTACCATATGACCCTCAAGAAAATCTTCATCCAATGCAAAACAAACATGAGACAGAGAAGATGTATGGTATTGGTTAAATATTATGATTTGGAATTGACCTACCACGAGGGGAAGGCTAACGTTGTATTAGATGCTCTCAAAAGAAATATTTCATACTCCTTAAGTTCGTTGGTTGTGTCGAACTAGATTTGGCTAGATCTTTATGAGTTGAGCATAGAGATCATTGGGCATAGGGATCTAGAGACAAGTATGAGTGCTCTCTTGATCACACCGACCATCCTCGATGAGATTCGAGCTACTCAACTAGGAAATGTCAAGCACGAGCGAATTAAGAAAGCTATATCAAAGGGTAAAGTAGTGGGGTTTCATATTTTTGAGGATGGTAGTATCTGTTTCTAAGGAAGGTGGTGCGTTCCGCATAGATGTGGAGAACTTAAGAGGAAGGTAGGCTACCTCATTTAATTTCCTTCACTATTTTCTTTTATTGTTTTTACATTTTTAGTGTAAATATTAACATTTAATTCTTTTTCATTTATGTTTTAAAATACTTTATTTAAATCGTTTTATGCACTCTAATTCATTGTCAAGCAAGTCTTATAACTATCTCAAATCATGTGCTAACCACACCTGACTCCTTGGCGTATTAGAATCCCTTTAGCCATGCACTCGACATGGATTAGGTATTAGTTGTATCATCTTCATGTTGGATGCAGCAACACCATCCCCATTTTTTTTACAACTTCCACAAACAATAAAATTTTTTGGTTGTGAAAATAGGAGTGTCACACCTTTATTCTCAATTAGATTGGCTGACTCTTTCATATAGAGCGGATCTTCAACCTTGATTTTCTAAGTCTTACAATTCGTGTTGTTCAATATCACTATGACTAGTTTATCAACTCTCATTACTATCAACCACACTTTGACACTCTGATACTATTTGTTGAGAAAAATGACTCCATCGATCTCTCGTGGGTTATATTCGTCATACTTCCTAAGTGAGTCTATCATCCAACCTAATGAAAGGAAAGATATGATCATTGAAACACTAATAAATTTTAATCCTTAGTTCAATGAAACAATTATGAGGAAATGTAATTTGAAGATTTCAAGCACAAGAATGAGTAATTATGGGAGGAAGAAATTTGAGACTTTTATTGAGTATTAAGATTGGGAGGAAAGGGGGAGTTTGCACACCCTTTACCAATGGTTAGCATATGTCTTTTTAGACCCCTCCTTCATCCTTAACCAAAACACTCAATCATCGTTGGCAGACAGACTCAATATAACTTTCTATCTCACCCTAATTAAAGTCAAGAGGTAGTGTCCAAGTTAGAACCTAATTATTGACACTATGAGTTGACCCCTACTAACTTATATGTTATCGTGTGGACAACTATCAAATCCCTTATATTAAGGGATTTTCCAATCATTCCCTAACATCTTTTCTTTTCTCACAACTTCTTCCTCTGCCTCGACCACTTGGTTACCCCGGTCCACTAATCCCATTAGTTGGTATTTTGTTATCTACTTTGATTTATCGCCTTTAGCTGATGCTTTTGGCTGATGCCCTTGGTCATTGCCTTTTGCACTTGGTTGTCACCCTTTGGCCATTTGGTTGATTGCCTCTAGCTAACACCCTTTAGTTGATGCCCTTTTCTAATGAACCTTTTATAGTCACCTTTTGCATTTGGTCGATGGCCCTTTGATTTCCCTTTTTGCACTTAGCTAGTGACCCTTTTGACTGACTCCCTTTGCACTTATCCGATGCCCCTTTGGTCATCATCCTTTGCATTTAACTAACACCCTTTTCACTATTGTCCTTTACACTTAGTCAATGACCTTTTTGGTTGACATGCTTTGGTTAATAAATAGGAACCTAACACTCTCTTCCTTTAACTCTAAAAAGCAACCATTGCTTAGGCAACATATAAATAGTATCTCCCTACAAAATCAAAAACTCTTTCATAACCACAAGATATCAAATGCAATAAAGCTATTAATTAGCAAATCCTATACTTCCATGCATCCATGTAATACCCCAAAATTTTCTAACCCTATTTACTATGTAATTGGGCTCGTAATATAAACCCCAAAATTCATACCTTGGTTTTTCATGCCACTTATATTATATTTGAGCTTTCAGACACTTATATAAGTTGTTTTCACTTATTCTAAACTTGTAACTAATTCATAAAAATATTTCCAACCTTATTCATTTATTTCAATACTTTTACATCACTTTCGAACCCTGCACTAACTATTTATTTGCTAGCTTTAGGTTGGCCAAAAATTCTTCTTAATTCTAAAATAATTTTAAGCTTGGACAAGAATTTCCCATATATTTTTAAGTTAGTCCATTCTTTTTCAATCATAAAGTCATAGAAATTCTCATTTTTCATGATAAAAAATTTTTGCTAATTTTTTCATCTTAATTTTTTTTGAGTTCAAAATGAATTTTAAAGTCAAATATTTTTATATATTTGACATTCTAAAATTATTTTGCATCCATTAGTATCCTTCATCAATTGTTCCATCCATTTGTGAAAAAATGTAGTTATTTAGATTATTCAATTTTTTGTTTTCACTTATTTTCCATTAGTTGAGCCTCAAACCAAATTTAATACCTGATATTTTTATATATTTAGATTTTTCAAATTATTACACACCTTCCCATAACTTTTGTATAATTTTTGTGATTTATTTACTATTTTTCCTAATAAATCCCTATATTCTAACCTTTTTACTAATGTAATTATCCTACAAATTACAAAATAGCTACCCTACCCCTCTTCTAGTTATCATGTAACTCTCACATGCTCGGTAATCAAATCTCAAAATTTGGGTGCTAACAATCAATGAAAAAATTATCTATAATCCAATCTCACCAAAATCTAGCAACTCTCTTTTAATGCCTTTATTCCCCTTTTGTATTTTAGTAAGCTTGAAAGAAAAACCCCTCACCCCATTTAATTCACATCACATATGGGTAGAGGAGAAGTGATGCATATTCTAAATAAGTTGGCATATGCTTAATGGAAGATGGTGGCTTATGGGATAATTGACCACCGAAAGTTAAAATGGAGAAAAGAGATGAGGAGTATGATAATATTTAATCTGAGGTAGCCAAATACCAAATACTCACAATTACCACTCAAGGTTTCAGCACTTAAGATAAAAGTTATAAGATTTTTCACTCAACTTTGTAGAGGGGGGACATAGGGAGCTCAAAAATTTGATTTGTAATTCAAGGGGGTAGTGTGTTACATTGTGTTGAGGTTATCCATATTTATAGTGGCAGCCATGATTACAAAAATTCCATTATACCCATCCCCTTTACTTACCTAGTTACATTCCAACCATTCTTTACTATATAGTTATCTAATACAAGCTAACAACTAGTTGGATGATAACTAAAATGAGGTCAGCCTATGTGTGGTATTTTGACTGCCATACCACAGCATGAAGCCCCTTACATGCTGAAAAGGTAGGTAATAAATAAAAGTACAAATCATTCAATCATCCCCCATACCTAATTAATCATCTCCCATGCTTAGTCAATTGAAATAATTTAATTTGTTGACTTGGTTGACTTTCTTCACCTACTCCACCATCCACTTGTCCTCCTTTTTCTTTTTCTATTTTTTTTGTTTCAATTTTTGAAATCAACCTTAGGCTTGGGCTGATTTGGCTTCTTAGGTGGAAAAATACTTGGAATTAGTAATAAAATAGCTGGTTGGCCTTAGGCTTAATGTGCCACCATAGTTGGTTGGGCTTGGGTTGGATAAGCTACCACAATTTGTTGTGTTTGGCCTAAACATGCCACCATACATGCATGGGCTAGTACGTCCACTTATTTTCTCATATTCAGCTAATTAATTTCATCTAAGTTAATAGTTTTTTGTGATCCCCTAACTTAGAAAAATTAATTAGTGAAATATTATTATGAGATGCTCCTGCATCATCCTCCCCATCTTAGGAGGGCTCCACCTCTTCCGCGTAGGGTTCATCATGAAGGTAAGGGAGTAGATCACCCACATTAAATATATTTGATATATTTCCTATGTCCAGTGGCATCTCAAGCTAATAAGCACTACTTCCAATCTTCTCAAGAACGTTGAATGGTCCATCACTTCTTGGCATAAGCGTGTTTCTTCTTTTGGAGGAAAACCGTTCCTTTATAAGATGTAGCCACACGAGATCTTTTGGTTCAAAACTTTGTTCCCTCTAATGTTAGTTGGCCTTCCTTTTTATTTATTTCATTGACTTTCTTGATTCTTACTTTGACTTGCTCATGTAATTTCTTGAAGGCTTGAATTCTATCTTTGGCTTCAAAATTTATTTGGGCTTTGATAAGAAGCAGAATGAGCTCGATGGGAGTGATAGGGTTGACACCATACATGATCTCAAAAGGAAAATGGCTAGCAGTGTATGTGGGGGATCTATTGTATGCAAATTTGGAGTGAGGAAGCTTAAGGTCCCAATCCTTGAGGGATTTGTGCATCAAGCTATGCAAGATAATAATCAGGGTCAAGTTGGTGACTTTGGTTTGGTCATCCATTTGTGGGTGGTAGGCAGTGCTAAATAGAAGTTCTGAGCAAAGCCATTATGAAGTCCATACTCACATAGTCCCAAGGTTGATGAGGGACTGGTTATGGGGTGTAACGTCCTTGGTGGAAGTGACTCTTGGAATTTTGCCATGTAACACATCTAGCTATGACGCTATGTACATCACTTATCATTTTAGGCCAATAGAAGTGCTCCTGAAGTATGTCATAGGTTTTGTTGATCCCAAAATGTCTAGCTAGCCTACCTCCATATGATTCTCGTATCAACAGCTCTCAAATGGGACTCTTCAGGATGCAAAGCTTGGTATTCTTGAAGAGGAATCCATCATGTATGACATAGGGGCTTTGAAGCTTGTCTAGGTCTTCAAGGTAGCTTGCAAAGTCTTCATCCTCCTTGTATAGCTCCTTCAAGCATCCAAACCCTAAGACTCGAGCTTCTAATAGGCATAACATACAATACCTTCTAGAGAGGGCATCAACTACTACATTGGTTTTACCACTCTTGTGTTTTACTACAAAAGAGAAGGATTGTAAAAACTTTATCCACGTAGCATGCTTGTGGTTGAGCTTATGTTACCCATTTACATACTTTAGAGACTCATGATCGGTATATAATACAAATTGTGTGGGCCTTAGATAATGAGACAAATGATCTAGAGCCCTAATAATATCATAAAAATCCTTGTCATACATGTTGTAGTTAGATCTTTATCTATTGAGCTTCTCACTAAAATAGGATATTGGCTTACCTTCTTGTAGTAGGACAGCTCCAATCCTGACCCTGCTTGCATCATATTCAACTTCAAAAACTTTAGCAAAATCTGGTAACCTTAATATGGGGGCCTCACTTAGCTTGCCCTTGATCACATCAAATGCTTCTTGGGCTATAGGTGTCCACTTAAATTCTCCCTTCTTGAGACACTCTATGATAGGGGCCAAAAGAGTGTTAAATCATTTTATGAATCTCCTATAAAATGAGGCAAGTTCATGAAAGGATTGAACGTGGGTAATGGATGTCGGTGTAGGCCATGACCTTATTGCCTCCACCTTTAACTCATCCATTGAAATACCATCCTTAGATACAACAAACCCTAGGAAGGTGACTTGTGGTACAAAAAATCACACTTCTCTAACTTTCCATACAAATTGTTGTTCCTAAGGGTCGAAAATATTTTTTTTATCTACCGAGTCAAAAGAAAAATAAGAGAAAAAAAGAATGCGCCTCACGCGCGGGAAAAATTCCATCTCCTGCGATGGGAAAGAATCAGCGGAAACGTTCTAAGCCTACCGGCACTTCTGCCGGAAAGGAATTGCCGATTGCTGAATCCATTGAAGATCAGATCAGTCCTGTTAGGAAATTCAATTTGAATACGCCAGAGGATTCCTCTTGGGGTCTGTTGAATGGGGCGAAAAGGAATATTGAATTGAATGTTACCTATATTGATTCATTGATGGGAGTTAATATGCCCTTGCAGATTGATGATCCTGTTTCGATTGGGTTAAAATGTGATAATGATGTAGAGAAGGGAGAAAATCCAGTTGTTAACCCTACCGATAGCTGGAAGGATATTTTGCTTAAAAATAGAAAGGAGGAGGGTGTTATGAGTCTGAAGTATGCTCCCCCGATTATTGTGAATGGTGAAGCCAGAGCACAATTAGTTTTAGAGGAAATTGAAGCTGAGGAAAAAAGATGGGTGTATACTATAGTGGGTATGGTTGCTGGCTTTCAACCAACCCATCCTCAAATGGTGAAATATGTAAAAGAAAATCGGACGAAAGTGTCTAGTCCTCCTCAAGTGTTATTCCATGATCAGGGGTATTTTTTATTTCATTTTGATAATGAATTTGACTTACTCATCAAAAGATGGAACCCAAATGAACCGTTTGACAATGCTGAATGGAAGAAAATGCCTCTCTGGATTACATTTCCTGGTCTCTCTGTGACCCAGTGGTCTACTGATTCACTAAGCCGTATAGGCAGCTGTATTGGAATTCCATTATGTGCAGATATGGTTACAGCCACTAGAGCACGTGTATCTTATCCTAGACTGCTAGTGGAGGTGGATGTTAGCCTTCCTGTTATTGATCATATACAGATTGCTCTGCCGAATGGTATAGTAAGAAACCAGAAGGTTGACTATGACTGGAGACCAAGGTACTGTCCTAAATGTGATCGGGTGGGACATGATGAGAATTTTCACCTACAAAAACCTCAGCTAGGGAGAGGATAACCCATCCAACGAGTATGACAAGTTAAAAAGACTGATCCACAACAGATTAACAAACCAGTACCAGATCAGGAGAGGGGTTATGATATTCCTCTGAATGTAACTCCTAGTATGTAGAGTAGGACATTGGACTCTGCTGCAAGGTCAGAGCCAATTCCTTTTAGTAAGGAGCAGGAGCTATTAAATGTGCTGGACCCTGTGAATACAAATGCACTATTAGAAGTTACTGCAAAGGGGAAAGGCAAAGGGGTGTATATTGAGCCTGGAGGGGTTATTGCACAAAGTGGTAGTGTACCACCCTTTGAACTCAAATGAAGCTTGCTATGTGGAATGTCAGGGGTATTAATAAACTCCTGAAGCAAAGATTAGTTAGTAGATATATATAGTATAATAACCTTGATATTATTTTCCTTTTAGAGACTCGTGTGAAAAAAGAAAAAATGCAAGGTGTTTTGTAGAGAATTGGGAATCAGTATTACTTAGTCCATAACTATTCTGCACATCATAATGGTAGAATATGGATTATTTGGAGAGACTCAATGCTGAAACTCCAAGTTCTGGGTATTTTTGAACAAGTTATTCATGTTTCTGTTGCTTTAGCTGATGGCAAACAGTTTTATGCTTCTATTGTGTATGCTCAGAATGATAATGTTGCCAGGAGAGCACTGTGGTCACAGCTTGTGGATTTTCATTCCTCACATAAGGGTAGCTTAGTAATTGGTGATTTCAATGTTGTTCTCTCAGCTAGGGAGAAGAAAGGTGGTAATTTACACTTAGCTGATATGGAAGAATTTGCATACTGCCTATGTACCTGTGGATTGGGGGAGTTACGATCCACTGGCCCTCTTTTTACATGGTCAAATCAGCAATCAGGGTCGGCTAGAGTCAGCTGTAGACTGGATAGGGCTCTTGGTGATCAGGAATGGTGTAATATCTCAAAATCCTAATTTCCGAAATTATGGCCAAATAAGGAATTATTAGGAAAATTAATTATATAAACTCATTTATTAAGATGTAGAGAGTTAATTAAGGTATATTAAGAGGAAAATAATAAAGAATTTAATTGGAAGAAAATTTGGGTATTTTTCCTAATTAGCATGGAGGTTAAGGAAATTTATCTAAAATGGTCTAAAATAAGCAAAAAGGAATTTATTTAATATTTTATATATATTAATATTATAAATAAACCAAAAATACCCCAATTTCCCCATAAGTTATTTTATTTATTTTCCCTATCCTATTTATTTCCTATTTTTCCCTTTCTTCTTTTTTTTCTCCCTCCTCTCCTTTTTTTTCTTTCTTCTCCCCCCCTCCCTGGCTGGGCCAGCCCATCGGCCCAAACCCTTCTCCTCTCCCCCGTCTCGCGCACGGGCCGCCCAAACCCCCGTCCCTTCCTTCTTTCCCTTCCCGCGGCCCAGCGCCGTTCGACGTCTCCTCGTGCATCCAAACGCAGCGTTTCGGCCATCCTTCTGTTGAGACGCTGCGTTCCGATTACTGAAGATAGTCGTTGCCAAACGGGTAACTCGACGCAGCGCTCTATCCCCCATACTGTTAAAACGCCGCGTTTTGGTTTAAAACCTTATAAACGTCGCCGAACCGGCCGGTTTCCCCCTTCTTTTTCTCTTTCCCCTGGACCGCCGGTCCACCCCCTTTTCTTCCCCCTTCTTCTTCCCCGTGCAGACGGCAGCAGCGACGCATGCCTGCACTGCCGGCGCTGCCCCGACACCGGTGAACCTGCCTCTCTCTCTCTCTCTCTCTCTCTCTCTTGTCGTTTTCTTTCCCCGTTTTGGCCCCAACCAGCATTGTCCTCCCTCCTGAGCAGCCTGCAACCCTTCCTTTTTTTTCTCTCCTGCAACCGCCTGCCGCCTGCCATGGCAGCTGCCGCCTGCCGGCCAGCCTGGCGCCCACACCCCCTTGTCTTCTTCCCCTTGGCCTTGCCCGACCACCCTGCCTATAAATACCCCCATTGATCACCTGGATTCGGGATTTGGAACCCCGAAACCCTGGGTTTGCTCCCTCTCGCCACCGCCCTCCCCCAACGCCGCCGGTCGAGCGCCGCCCAGAACCCCACCTTGCACCACCCTCCACCTAACCAAGCCCTCCTCAGCCCTCGATTCGCCTTGCACGAGCCACCCCAGGCGGTGCAAAATCGCCACCCCGAGCAGCCCCTTCAAGCCCGTCGCCGCCTTGCGCCACCTTCTACCGCCTCCTCCGCCACTACCAGCCACCCTGCCACCTCCCAAAATAACCGGCAGGTCCTCCCCTACCTGCCCATACCATCCTTACCCCCTACCTCCTTCTCCACCAGCCTCCACCATCTCCCACCACCTTCTTCCACCTTCGGCCGCCGCGTCCACCACCGCGCGCCGCCTCCTTTCTCACGCCACCACCCTCACTCCACTCCCCTTCACCTGCTGCTTCTCCCCCCACCTCAAAATTCTCTTTTCCTCCTGCCATCCAGCCCCCACCTTGATCTTCTCCCTTCCCTTCCTCCTCCACCGCCGCCGCCGTCGCCGCCACGCGCCGCCGCCGGACCACCACCAACCCTAGGTGGTTCTCCACCCATCCAAACCCTAACCCCCTTTTTTTTATATAGTTGCTACTATTTTCTACTAATATTAACACTAATATACTTATTATTATTATTATTATTATTATTATTACTTTTATTATTGTTATTACTATTATTATTATTATTATTATTATTATTATTATCATCATTATTACCATTATTATTGTCTTTATTATTAATGTTCTTATTTTCTTACTAATACTAACATCCCTTTTAAACCCTAACCTATATTATACTTAACTTTGGTCTTATTTTTATAATTATTAGTATTAACATTTTTATTATTATTATTTCTATTATCCTTACTATGGTTATTATTATTATTGCTTAACCTTACTTGATTGTACTATTGTTATTATTATTATTATTTTTACTATTATTACTATTATTATTATTACTATTATTATTATTGTTATTGTTATTATTATTATACTTAACACATTTGTCACCATTGTTAATAATAATACTACCTTGTCTTACCCATGTTACTTAACTCAAGCTAGTAAATATCATTTGGTTGTTAACTAAGAAGAGTACTTGAACCTTATTACCGTACCATTTAACATTAACCCTAACCTCATTACTATGACACTATTATTAGCTATTACTATTATCACTATTAGTAGTCTTATTATTATTATTATTATTATTATTATTATTATTATTATTATTATTATTATTATCACTATTTTACTGTGACTAGTGAACACTAGTATTATAAGAATGGAACTAATGGGCTTAATAAAATAAGTGTAACAATAAGTATCATAAATAACTATATTTTGACTACTAATATTTAGTATACTAATTCTAAGGTAAAAACCCTAGTTTTTGTATAAAACCCTTTTTAGTAATAAAAACCCTAACCTTAAACTAGAATGAGGATTGATAGTAATTATAAGGGAAACTAATACTTAGCATTTTCCCCTTTTATAGGTAACCCCGACCAAAGCCCTAAGGAGTTAGAGGAGCGTGCTCCAAGCTCGGCGTCGCCTTAGGTAAGGACGAAGCTAATGGCCTTGTGCTATGTGTGACATGGATGTGTTGAATGTTGTGAATGCCATGCTATGCCATGTATGATATGATTTGTGGATAACTTGTCTTATGTGTAGCGTAGCTTGGAGATTGAGGTATGTTGTATGTGCTTCCGTGACATGAGCATGACATTTATATGTATGATGTTTATGATGTATTATGTTATGGCCCTCTAGGACATGCATGTTAGGATAAATGGTAATATGAGTTGGGAATATAAGGATGACCGGAAATAAATGAGAAGTGAGACCACTAAGGGGGATATGAGGTTGACTAAGTACCTCATGATCTATGAGAGAATATTTAAGTGGGAGGAATGTCCGAAATAAATGAGAGTTGGGAACCATGCATGGGAGTCTTAAAGTTTGTATGATGGTATCAATGTTCTAGGGCGGTACTAATGGTTCGTATGGTGGTATTTGGGTTCGTATGGTGGTATTGTGATTTTATGGAGGTATTAATGTTGTATGGTGGTATTTGTGATTTTTATGGGGGTATTAGTGTTGTATGGCGTTATTTATGATTTCATGGAGGTATTAATGTTGATTGGTGGTATTAGGGTTTGCATGGTGGTATTAGGGTTCGTATGGGGGTATTGATGATTGCATAGTGGTATTAATGGCTTATGGTGGTATTAGGGTTTGTATGGTGGTATAAATGTTCGTCTGGTGGTATTAATGGCTTATGGTGGTATTAGGGTTTGCATGGTGGTGTTATGGTTTGTATGGGGGTATTAATGGTTGCATAGTGGTATTAATGGCTTATGGTAGTATTAGGGTTTTCTTGGTGGTGTTATGGTTTGCATGGTGGTGTTATGGTTTGTATGGTGGTATTAATGGTTGCATAGTGGTATTAATGGGTTATGGTGGTATTAGGGTTTTCTTGGTGGTGTTATGTTTGCATGGTGGTATTAATGTGGGTATGGTGGCCTTAGGGTTGCGTGGTGGAGTTAGGGTTTTGCATGGGAGTTAACGATTGTATGGGATTAGGGTTTGGAGTGATTAACTCTGGGGTGTTGTGATTAAGTGGTTGGAGTAACTAATCATGATTATTGAGGACAATTAAGGTTTGGGATGGCTAAGTATGGTGGTTATGGTAAAATAGGGATAAGAGTGGCTAACCACGGTTGGTGTGGACAACTAGGGTTGGTTATGGCTGCTTAGAGTTGTTGGGTGTTATCATGTGTATCTATTGATTGAAGGGTAGTTATGTATGTGGGATTTTATTAGTTGTGATAAGTACAGTATAAAGAGAATGATTTATGCATGTTAAGGGTGATGTGTGATTTAATAAGACACCGATAAGACATTAATCACGTAAAGCGAAAGATGTCGAGCCGATCCTGTGATCCGGTCCACCGGCTATAATAGTGGATCAGAGGCGTTTTGCCCTGTGCGTTTATTTCCGGTCCACCGGCTATAATAGTGGATTAGAGGTATTCTGCCCTGTGCGATATCTTCCGGTCCACCGACTATAATAGTGGGGGATCTCATGCTCGACAAACCAAACGTATAAGTTAATCCATGGGAAAGATACTAAGTACTTAAAGCGAAACACCATGTGAGTCGGGGCTGTGATCCGGTCCACCGGCTATAATAGTGGACCAGAGGCGTTTTGCCCTGTGCGTTTATTTTTCCGGTCCGCCGGCTATAATAGTAGATCAGAGGCGTTCTACCCTGTGCGATATCTTCCGGTCCACCGGCTATAATAGTGGGGCTCCCGCGCTCACATGGATTAATGAAGAATGCTTTGAATGAAAATGAATGAAGTAATCCATGGGAAAATACTAAGTACTTACAGTGAAACACCATGTGAGTCGGGGCTGTGATCTGGTCCACCAGCTATAATAGTGGAGTAGAGGCGTTTTGCCCTGTGCTTTTATTTTCGGTCCACCGGCTATAATAGTGGATCAGAGGCGTTCTGCCCTGTGCGTATATCTTCCGGTCCACCGGCTATAATAGTGGGGCTCCCGCGCTCACATGGGTTATTGAAGAAATGTGTGGAAATGGACTTATTATCATCAATGAGAATAAAGATTAAGTCACCAGAAAAGTGTTCAGACCTTATCTTCGCATGTTGTCTACATGATTGTGTTATACGTGCTATGTGGTATGACTGTATGCTTGGCCTTAGCGCACTTGTGCCCTTACTCAGTATTGGACCCGTATTGATACTACACTGATTGAATGGGTCCTGTGATGATCCACCAATGGTGGGGAGCAGACCTCCTATGCAGGTTTGATCGGTTACAAATCGTGGGGTGGAAGGCTTGGCTTAAGTGAGTAGGCGATCCGGATATTGGTCCCTTGGGATCTGTTTTATTGGTTATATTTTGTACTACGCTCCTTGCTTTGAAACCGCACTTTAAGTTGTATTCCTAAACGATATTTTAACTGTTGTTGACTCGTGGTTTTCGTGAATGGTCTATGTTAACTATGGACCTATGTTTTTGATGACTCTTACTTAATGATTGTTTAGTTTAGCCTTAGCACTTAGTATCGGAACGGTAGGAGTGAACCGGTCTGGTACTAAGTGTGGCGGTAATACCCCCAAGTTTATGGTTTTAATTCTTTCGCTTCCGCTAAAACCTTTGTCTTAAACGAAATTTTTCAGTAGTAAATTTGGGGGTGTTACAAATGGTTTGCCATATTTAATCATGTTTGGGTTGAAGTGGTTGAAGACTGTCTATGTGATCATTATAGGCTACAGCTTGTGTGGCAGAATAATGATAGAAGTGGGGTGAAACCTTTTAAGTTTTTTTAACTTTTGGACCACTTCTCCTGACTTCTTACAATGTGTTGCTAATGTTTGGCAACAACCTGTTCAGGGATCCAAATAGTTTTGTTTGGTTATCAAGCTCAAACGGTTAAAATAGGTTCTAAAACAATTTAATTTACAACACTTTGGTAATTTGAGCAGAAAAATGGATCAAGCTAAATCTGATTGGTTGAAGTGTAAGCACAATCTTCAGGCCAATCCTGGAGATACTGATTTGGAGATATAAGAGGGAATTCTAAGGAAGAGATGGTAGCAACAAGCTAAAATGGAAGAACATTTTCTTCAGCAAAAAGCCAGAATCCAGTACATAAAATTGGGGGATGGTAACAATGGCTTTTTCCATGCAAATATAAATGAGAGGAGAAGATACAATGCTATATATGCTCTGCATGATGCAAATTGAAGAAAGCTCACTTCCCAGATAGATATTAGCAAAGAAATCCAAAACTTTTATGCTCAGCTGCTTGGTTCTTCTTCACACATACTAGAGGTGGTTCATCTTGAAATTGTGAATAAACGCCCTACACTTCACAGTGCTCACCGAGCACATTTGATTAGACCAGTTTCTGAAGGTGAGATAAAGGAGGCTGTTTTTAGTATGGGAAACACAAAGGCTCCTAGATCTGATGGCTTTAATGCCCATTTCTATAAGTCAGCTTGGCTTATTGTGGGGCAAGATGTTATGGATGTTGTTAGAAAATTTTGGGAGACAGGTTTTCTCTTAAAAACTTTGAACAACACTTCCTTGCATTTAATTCCAAAAAATTCTGATGCTCGAACTGTGGTAGATTATAGACCCATCTCATGTTATAATGTTGCTTATAAAATTATATCCAAGATACTCACTACTAGAATGCAGAAGATCTTGCCAGACATAGTACACAACTCACAGAATGCTTTTATGGAAGGGAGATGGTTAGGTGAAAGTGTTCTGCTAGCTCAAGAGTTGTGGAGAAAGTATGGAAGGAAGGTTAATAGCCCCCGTATGATGCTCAAGGTTGATCTAAGGAAGTCTTATGATACTGTGGAATGGAGTTTCATTAAACATCTTATGGAAGGTATGGGTTTTCCTAGTCACTTTATACACCTGATCATGCAATGTATTTCAACAACACAATTCTCCATTTGTTTGAATGGTACCTTATGCAAACCATTTAAGGGTGGTAGGGGATTAAGACAAGGTGACCCCTTGTCCCCATATCTGTTTGTTTTAACCATGGAATATCTCCATCGATTATTGAAAACTTTGTGGGATGAAAACAAGTTCAGAGGACATCCAGAATGCAAGACCACAACGATCATTAATATCAGTTTTGCAGATGGTTTACTCATCTTTTGTAAAGGGCATGTTATATCAGCTGAGTTGATCCAGGAAAAGCTGAAGATCTTTCACCTCACCTCTGGTCTCCAAGCAAACCCTGAAAAGAGCAGTGCATTTTTTGGAGGGGTTAATGAGGTTGATAAAAGACTGATTTTACAGAAATTAAATTTTAAAGAGGGCAATTTTCCATGCAGATATCTTGGTGTTCCTCTAAATCCTGCCTCCCTCTCTGTCAGCCAATATCAACCTCTCATTGATAAAATTATGCATAAGCTGAAATCCTGGACTGTGAAATATCTCAACTTTGCTGGGAAGTTGCAGTTACTTCACACTGTTATTTTTGGTATTGAAAATTTTTGGATGCAAATGTTTGTTCTGCCAAAGGCTGTCATTCATCAACTAGACACTCTGTGTAGATGTTTTCTGTGGAATAATATGGATCCACAAAAAAGAAGAGCACATGTTGCTTGGTTGAAAGTTTGCATGCCTAAACAAGAAGGAGGGTTGGGCTTGAGACAATTGGTCCACTGGAACTCAGCTTGTCTTGCAAAATTCTTGTGGAAGCTTATTGAAGTTAAAGAAAGTATATGGGTTAAATGGATTCATGAGAGGTACCTCAAAGGGAGGGATGTTTGGCAGCTAGAAGAGAAACCAGAGTTTTCGTGGAATATAAAACAACTGCTAAGGGTAAGAAATCAGATAAGAATTTGCTATGCCAACCGTTGTTGTTCTGGAAAACTAAGTTCTAAACTAGTGTATCAGCATATCAGAACCTCAGGCCTGCCAGTTGAATGGAGTGCGTTTGTTTGGAAGAATAGAGGGTTGGAGAAACATAAATTCATTGTCTGGCTTATTTGTCATTCTGCTTTGCCTGTTAAATCCAAATTGTATCAATGGGGGATAACCATTGATAAATTGTGTGAAGTTTGCAGAGATGAAGAAGAGGATATGGATCACCTTTTTACTAAATGTCCAGGTGCTCGAGTCCTTTGGATTTCTATATTGAAGTGGCTAAAAATACAGGGGGATTTCAACAAATGGCAAAGTTGTTTTCAATGGTTGATGAAGAAGACTAAGGGAAAAGGCAAGAAAGTGGTGTGGAGAGCTACCTTCAATGCACTACTCTATCATATCTGGATTAATAGGAATTTGGTTGTTTTCCAGATGCTACAAAGGAATCCGAGGACCATTATTAGACAAATTATTGCTGAGATTTTTGTTTGCTTTGGCGACACTCCGAATGTGCATATAAAAAATTATCTAGAGAGACTTGATAGATGGATAGTATAGTTTGATAAGGGGAATGCCCCTGTGAGGTTGTATATTTTTTTGACATTCTGTATTTCATTTCTCTATTTGGTAATAAAATCTTTAATTACCAAAAAAAAGGGTTGAAAATATGAGCCTTAAATGATTTGCTTGATCTTCACTACTAGAGGAGTATACAAGTATATCATCAAAGTACACTACAAAAAATTTAAAGATAAAGGGCCTAAGGAATTCATCCATGGGCTTCATGAAGGTGCTAGGAGCATTTGAGAGACCAAAAGGCATCCCCATCCATTCATATAATCCTCCCTTAGTCTTGAAGGTGGTCTTCCATTCATCTCCCTCCTTTACTCTAATTTGGTAGTATCTGCTCCTCAAATCAATCTTTGAGAATACACAAGCCTCATGTAAGCAATCCAACATTTCATCAAGTCTAGGTATAGGATACCTATACTTGATGGTGATGTTGTTGATAGATGTACTATTAACACACATCCTCATACTCCCTTCCTTCTTTGGTACTGAAAGGGTTGGTATCACACAAAGGCTAAGGGATTCTCTAATAAACCATTTTTGCAACAAATCATCAACTTGCCTTTGTAACTCCTTAGCCTCCTTAGGATTACACCTATAGGCAGGCTTGTTTGGGAGTGTATCATTGGGGACCAAGTCAATTTGGTACTCAATTCCAAAAGGGGGTAGCTCACTAGGTAGATCATTTGGGAAGACATTCCCAAACTCCCCTAGAAAAGGTTTAACCCATGGGTCACTTCCTCTACTTTCTTCATTATCTTCAAGTAATAATTAAAAATACATGAACTTCCCCTTGGCTAGTGCCTTGTCTATCCCATTGCTATCTAGAAACAAGGTCTTCTTCTTTTTGGTTTCCTCCCTAACAAGTGAGGAACGATGACTAAGGGTTGTGAGTACAACTTTCTTTTTTTCAAATTTCAAAAAATAAGTGTTCCTCCTACCATCATGTTGGACATGCCTATCATATTTCCATGGACTTCCTAGCAATAGATGACAAGCGTCCATAGGAACCACATTATCTTGGTAGGTTTTTCCAATGGAAAAAGGAAATACAGCCTACTCGGTCACTTCAACCATTATTCCATTATTAATCCATTTTAGCTTATATGGTTAGGCATTTTGAGTGGTAGGCAAGTTAAGTTTCTCCACAAGTGTGCAAGAGGCTACGTTAGCACAACTATGTCTATCAATAATAAGGGAACATACCTTACCAAGGATCATGCACTTGGTTTGAAATATGTTCTCCTATTGTGTCTCCTCCTTCATGAACTCCTTGGTGTGCAATACCCTTCTCACCATTAGAGCTTCTCCTACATCCAGGGGTGCCTCTTCTTGCTCTTCCTCCTCCTCATGGTCTGCTTTGGTCTCTTCATTTGCTCCTCATGACCTACCTCCTCCAACTCCCAAAGAGTCATAACTCTTTTGTTGGGACACTCATTTTGATAGTGCCCTAGGCCTTGACACTTAAAGCACCTTACAACCTTTGGTTTGTTAGGTTAAAACCTAACACCTTTCCCCTTGTCCTTCACTTCAATATTTCAAATGGGAGGGGATGGATTAGATGATGAAAAGGCTTCTTTGGAATTTTTGGGAGTGAACCTTCTTTGAGGAAACTTTGGTCCTCTCTTCTCCTTCTTATGCTTCTCCACCTTAGTGGCTAGATAAAAAATCTCATCTAAGGTGTAGTACTTGTGTAACTCCACTTTGCGTGTAATTTCACTCCTTATCTCTCCAAGGAAATGTGACATTGTGTGCTCCTCTAACTCATCTAAATCCAACCTCATCTTCAACCGCTCAAACTCCTTGATGTATTCTTCAACACTCATTGACCTTTTCCTCAAGGAGGACATCTTGTTGTAGAGGTCTTGAGTGTAGGATGAGGGTAAAAACCTTTCCCTCAAAAGCCTCTTCATCTTCAACCAAGATTTTACCTTAGATTTCCCCTTCTTTCTCCTTTGGTGAGTAAGGCTTTTCCACCATAGGGAGGCATGTCCCTTGAGCTTAAGGATTGCAATCCTAAAGCTCTTGTCATCATTATAGCCTTTCGCTTCAAACATCCTAGAGCACCTCAACTCCCACTCTAGGAAATCTTCTAGATTAAGTGATCCATCAAACTTAGGCACTTCGGCTTTGATGTCATGAAAAGGATCTCTCCTTTCATGTCTCCTTCTTTTATCACATGGGGAACCACTTGGTGAGGAGTTGGAATCACTAGCATCATCACTTGTGCTAGATCTGACCACCTCATATTGGTGAAAATGGGGTATTCTTCTCGACCATGGGGAAGTATTTGGGCATGGAGTGTTATGGTTTTGAATGAGATTCTCCAAAAAGCTAAGAACTCTTCTCATGTCATTTTGGAGGTTTTCAATGGCTTGGTCTCTTCTCAAATTTTGTACCTCTTCAAGGCTTAAGCCTCTTGGAATTTGTTCATCACCCATAGTTGCTTGAGTTTGAAGAAGAAATCAATAGAGAAAGATGATGTGTTTGGTTCGGAGAGGTTAACTTGGGTTTGAAAATTATGGTGGGTGGCTAGAAATTTTTTTTGTGAACTGTTTGGGCCTAGACGAGGTAAAGAAGGAAAAGAGGACATAAAAATTATCCCAAATTCTTAACCTTAAGCTCTGATACCAATTTGATGCATATGCTAAACAAGTTGGCACATGCTTAATGGAAGATGGTGGCTTATTGGATAATTGATCACTGAAAGTTAAAATGGAGAAAAGAGATGACGAGTATGATAATATTTGATATAAGGTAGCTAAAGGCCAAACACTCACAACTACTACTCAAGTTTTCAACACTTGAAATAAAAGTTATGAGACTTTTCACTCAACTTTGTAGAGGGGGGACATAGGGAGCTTAAAAATCTGAGTTGTAATTCAAGGGGGTGGTGTGTTGTATTGTGTTGAGGCTACCCATATTTATAGTGACAGCCATGGTTACAAAAAGTCTATTATTGTAATACCCCATTTTTAGGAACCCTAATTAAAACTAATAATTACGTGTGAATAATTATAATTATTATTTTAGGAGGTTTAGTATTAAATGTGTTGTTATTATTATTATTATGACGGTTTATATATAAAAATAATCAGGTTAAAAAGTTGATAGAAACCGACTTTTATCTTAATCATAGTTTTTATCTATAAATCCTATCCTAATTATTTTATTAATAATCGCGACTCGTAACCTAAAATAAATTCCTAAAATTTATTCATGATTATTTTTATCTTTTTATTTTATTTAAACCTATCTCAAATCAGATTATTTTTCCCCAAATTATTTTTCTATCTAATATTCAAATTTATCTAAACTAAATTTAAAATAATATATATATATATATATATATCATTTCTTCTTCTCTCTCTCCCTCTGCCATTTATTGTCTCTTCCCCATAAATACTCTCCCTATCTCCCTCACTTTCTTACTTGACTCCACCCTCTGCATTTATACTCACATATACATGTTACACACTCCACAAATACACTTACACACTCCAAACATCCCCCAACCCACTATTCCTCACAGCTCCCCCTACTACGTACGTCAACTTCCCCAAGCACCCAACCAAATAAGCTTCTATACTCTATACACATACACATGATGCACACTCCACCATAAACAAACATCTCCTCTCCCTATTTCGTTTGGTTCTGCCCTTGCATATAACACACACATACACTCCTTAACCAACCCCAGCCCCGACCTTCTACCCCTCCACTTCCCCTCCCACTCCTCTCTCTTTCTCTCTCGCTCAAGATTTCCAACCAAATAGCCCTATGTAGCCACCCTACACCGCATCCATGTCGCCCAAACATCATCCAACCTCCCTACCACCTCCCCCTTCATCCCAGTAGCCACAACTAGTGTACCACTCCATCCGCCAAACCTAGCAGCCCCAACCTCCCCTGTGAAACTCGTCGTCCAGCTCCCTGACCACCCCAGCACCATCACACATCATCACCACCGTAGCCTCTACTCCACCACTCCCCGACCAGCCCCCCATGTAGCCATCCTCAACGCACAACCACAACTCCCTACCTTTCCCGTCCACCGAGCAGCCCACCACCGTAGCCAACCATTTCCAACCCTCCTCCTCTTCTTTCTCCTCCTCTTGCAACCCATCTCTCTGTAGCACCAACCGCCACCGTCGCCCAGCAGAGCTATCACCCCCGTCACAGTCCTACACTCCCCAATCCAACCAGCCGACCGCCATCCCACCATCCCATTGCCCAACCAGCAGCCTCCACCGTTGCCCAGCCTAGCCATCACCACCAGCTCTGCCAACCACCACCTTTTCTGCCCTCTCCTTCCCCTTGCCTCACAACTTGGCCAACCCTCTCGCCCAACTAGCAACCGAGCCCCCTTTCTTCGTGCGTGACTCACCCTGCATGTAGTGTGAGTTGCATGGTATTTTAAGAAATTTGGTACCCATATTAAATGTAAGGGTATTTTGGTAATTTCAAAATAATTAATATTTTTATATTATAATTATTATTTTATCTGATAGGTATTAATTTGATATTTTTGGTATTATTTTTAGGTACAAAAGTTTAATTAGTAGGACCTAATAAATTTTAGTGGATACCACTAATTTTACGTTTTTGCTGGAATTCATGTAACCATTATACTCCACTAAAATGATAAATATTGTGTGATAGCACATTAGGATTTTTGGTATATGAAATATGTTAAGCATGATTTATTTCGATATAATTATGTGTTAACTATTATTATTATGAAAATGGATATAAACGAGCATGTTATCTAATGTAAATTATTTTGGGTATGAAAGTATGATTTAAAAATAATTCTAATGACGGAAAAATATTTTGTATGATAATTATGTGTAAAATAATAGGTTGATCATGCTTAGATAAAATTGTGGAATAATTATTAAGGATTTGTGCCCTAAGGGCAATTTAGTCATTTTTGTGTAGTATGATATTTATCTTGAAAATTATGTTTAATATGTATTATCTGTCGTTGATTATACGATCATGTGTTTTGTACATTTTAAAAGTGTATGATAGTATTTTATATACAGAAACTTGTGTAAGGGTGAAATGGTCTTTTCACATGGTTGATAGCTTAAATTTTATAATAAATAATTAGATTATTTTGTTTTATCCTTTTCATGAAAAATTAATAAATAAATTAGATTTAGTATTTAAATGAATGATAATCTGATAATTATTAGCCTCAGGGCCATTTTGGTCATTTTTGGCCTAGTGTGCCCAAATGGGAATAATTGGACATAGGATGACCTTAGACTTTTGGTAGGATGACCTTAGTATTGACTTTGACCTCGTTTGGACTGTTGACCTTAGGGGCTGACTTCGATAGTTAGAAATAAAGGAAAAATGAATAAGTATGGAAATGAGAATAAATGTGCAATATGTGTTATCTGTGATCACCTTATAAAAATACTAATACGTAAAGTGGAAGAAATCGAGTTTGGGAATGGTTTCTTTCTAGGGGTAGCTACCCTAGAGACAAGGTAGGAGTCCTTGATTTGTTTGGGTTCTAGTGTGCTGGTTGTGTCCCACTAAGGCCCTAGTCTACTCTATAGGTGACCTACGGACCCTATAGGGGGTATCGATAATTAAGGATTAGGTATCCGAGGTGAGGAGGATATTGTGTGCCTTCTACATCAATATGACCAGAGTGTTGTTATGCCTCTGGGTTGGATGGTTGGAGGGTACCGTGATGCCTTGTGCGCCGGTATGACTGATGTACTTTTATGTCTTTGGGTTATTATTGTATTCCCCTCGAGTAAATAAAAATGGAAATGATATGATTAATTCAGAATGATTGTTATTGGATATTGGATTAGTTTTGGTAGTAGCATTTGTGCCTACCTATGGATTCGGTAGTTTCCTTATGCCTACCTGTGGTCTCAGTAGTAGCCTTTGTGCCTACTTATAGTTTCAGTAGTAGCCTTTGTGCCTACCGGTGTTGGTATTATGTCTGTAAGTATACTTGTGATGTTATGTATATTATTATACTATACCTGTAGGTATATCAGTGATGTTATGTATTTTAATTACTATACCTGTAAGTATACCAGTGATGTTATGTATTTTAATTTACTGTACTTGTAAGTGTACCTGTGAGATTACATATTTTATTATCTTGTATCTATAAGTACATATGTAATGTTATGTATTTTATCATATTATACTTGTAAGTATACATTTGATGTTGTGGATTTTGTTATAGCTTACCTGTGAATATATCTGTGATGTTATAAATTTGGTTGGGACTTATGCTGAGATATGAGTCATGTTGTGGATGTTATAATTGTTATGCTTGAGTTTGGGTTCTAATTATTACTTTTGAGAGCATCTCTGGCATGTTAGTCTGGTAAGCTTTCGGTTGTTTTAGACAAATAAACATGAGTAGTATGTGGATTTAATAGAATTCAACCATCTAAATGAGTATTATATATCAATCCTTGGATGAATACTTAAACGTCTTGTACATGTTAGTTGTATGCCTTGTATGTGTTCCATGCTAGTTTTTCATATTAGTTTGGTTAAAGGGTTATTTAGTATCGAGCTCTGTTTCATGGTCCCCTACCTATTCAATGAGCAGTATTTACCTTGTAGGATCACTTTGAGGGTAGGGTCTGACGACTTCAAATAGAGGGTTAAGAGTTAGGACTATCCGATGTTCACTCTGAATTCTTTTGATCTGGATATTTTGTGGACTCTTAAGTCCCCTGCTATTTCCCTTTTGTTATATTACAACTCTTTGCCTGCTCTTTTTATACTTATTAGGACAATGTAATTTGTAATGAAATTCTATCCTACCTTCGTTATAATGTTATTTAAGTAAAGTAATATTTTATCCTTAGCATTTAGTATAAGACCTGTAGAGGATGCCAAACTTATGCTGAGTGTGGCGGTAACACCCATTAATTTTGCAATTAACGCTTCCGCAAAACAAAATTTTTTAGTAGTAACAATGGGGGTGTTACAATTATACCCATCCCCTTTACTTACCTAGTTACATTCCAACTATTCGTTACTATCTAGCTTATATAACAACTAGTTGGATGAGAACTAAAATGAGGCCAGCCTATGTGTGGTATTTTGACAGCCATACCATAGCATGGAGCCCCTTACATGCTGAAATGGTAGGTAATAAATAAAAGTACAAATCACTCAATCATCCCCCATACCTAATCAATCATCTCCCATGTTTAGTCAATTGAAATAATTTGATTTGTTGACTTGGCTGACTTTCTTCACCTACTCCACCATCCACTTGTCCTCCTTTTTCTTTTTCTATTTTTTTTTATTTTTGAAATTAGCCTCAAGCTTGGGCTGATTTGGCTTCTTAGGCGATAAAATACTTAGAAATAGTAATAAAATAGCTGGTTGGCATTGGCCTTGATGTGCCACTATAGTTGGTTGGGCTTAGGTTGGATAAGTTACCACAATTGATTGTGTTTAGCCTGAACATGCCTCCATGCATGCATAGGCTAGTACGTCCACTTGTTTTCTCATATTTAGTTAATTAATTTCATCCAAGTTAAGAGTGTTTGTGATCCCTAACTTAGAAAATTAATTTTTGAAATATTATTATGAGATGCTCCTACATCAAGAAGGTTTATGGTCGACCAAAAACAACCACAACCTTACATATTTCATTTTAACAATCAAAACACACATTTTAACAATTTTCTCCCCCTCCTCTGGCAGATTTCTTTGATACATTACACGCCTCATTCTCTCTTTTATTATCCTCTACCTTGAGTCTTTATTTCTTTTGAAGCTTACACTAAATACTACAATTATCAACTCTTTCCCCTCTTGTTTCGTAGTTTTATACCCCTCATATAAGCCCCAACTTTTGCTTTCTGACCAATTTAGTTTCTCCCATTCTCAACTAGGTTGATTTTTTTTATAAAAAAAAATACAAATTGGGCCTCTACCATGGCTTGGATCTTGGGTTTTCATGTTTCATTCTTGTTGGGTTTTGTTCCTTGCATGTTGCACTCTATCTAGGTACCATTTTACCTAAAAAATTGTGCCCATTCCCTCTTTCCCCCTCCTTTATGCCTTGCTAATCAACTTCATTTTTTGTTGTTGATGGTGTTGCATGTATTACAACAACATTTTTTTTGGCTTTTCTTCCTTCATTTTTCTTTCCCCCCTTCCCATTAACCTTCAAACACCTAGATCTCTCATTTCTTGGTGGTTATTGATGGTTTTTGTGGAGGGTTCCAAGCCTCCATATCTAATAGTATTTTCTTCCATTTCACTTCTTTCATTTCCATTCCATAATTGTATTTTCATGCTAATCTATTTTGTGCTATTCTTATTTTAGGAGATCAATTGGTATAATGAGAAGAGTAGGAGTATTTTATGCTTAGACCCCGTATGACACTTTTGTAAGGATGCACTTCTTTAGATTTTTGTTCTTGGTTGGTATGTATTGATTTATTGTAATCTATGTTAGTGTATTTTTATTTTTAGAAATCATAATTTAGGTTGTTTTATATAGAATTCTTGCATTCAACCTTGATATCATGCTTTTAGGTTCTATTATATATATATATATCTACCATATGGTTTTTTTCGAGACCAAAATGCATTTGGAAGATATGAATAGATCTCGTTTTCAATTTGATTTCTTAGTTGGGTAATCTTATCCTTAATCAATTTCGTTTCTAATTGATTTTGTATCCTGGATAAGTTTACGTTTTGCTTTAAGAAATTTAAATCATTTTGCTTTCCTTGAACGAGAAGATTAATTTGATTTTTGTATATTGAATTTGCCTTTAATAAATTTAGGTTCCTTGTTCGGGGGATTTTAAGAAAGGAAAGGGTATTTTTTGTTCCTTTTGTTTTGAAAGAGATTCCCATTAAACATAATTTGTAAGGAGTGATCAAATTGATGAATGGGGTACCTAAGATAATGCTTTGGCTGATATCTGGGGTTATCAAATAGGTTGTTTTGATTTGTAAATCGTTACAGATTAAATTTGCCACACATTTATGTTTGATTTTTAATCTGGAGCTATTTGCTGTAGATAATTTCTCATTTGTTTTGGAAAGGAATCTTTTGTGTATGATCCCTTCTTTGATACAGTTTAAGTCAGCACCGATGTCCAATAGTGTGATTGTGTTGATTTGGAAGTCATCAGACAACCTAAGGGTTATACTAATGAGATATTTCCTAGAAGTAATTTCTTTTAATACATTGAGAAAGTCTTCTGGGATTGGTTCATTTTGAATTTGTTCATCTTTAGATATGTCCTCTTCACTAGGTTCTGTAGATGTGTTTTGTAATTGTTTAGATAGAAGCATTTGAATAATCTGACCATCTAATTCTTGCTTTTGTTTCAACAATTTCAATTCTCTTTTAACTTCTTTAATTTCATACTGAAGTTCAAAAGTTATTGGAATTAAATTTTTTGATTTTTGTTGTTTGTTAAGAATCGTTGTTAGGTCATAATGTTTTGTTGGTTTTGATGGAATCTTTGAAACTGGTGACTTTGGTGGTTCATCTGTCTTGATCGTTTCCATTAATTTTTCAAGGTATTCGTTTTGTCTTAATGGATCAGGGATTAGGTGAACTATGTCTAGAACCAGTTTTTGTTCTTTTGTCAAAACATTCATTTGATTTTCAAAGGTTTCTTCTTCTGGGTTAGAAGAGCGGTATGAAGAAGAAGATGATGTTACAATTTTATCTAATTCTAGATTTTCATTTTGATTTTCTTCCTCAGATGTTTCGACTAGAAGATTTTGAATTTTTCCCCTAGTTTCTTCATCTAAGTCTAATTCTCTGATTTGTTTGTTTAATTTGTAAAATCTTTGAGTGTGTCCGATTTTCCCACACTTATAATATTTAAAATTTTGTCTAGTTTGGTTCCCATATCCCGAGGGTTTTGAAGAAGAAATTATTTGTTTCTTGCCTTTTGGTTTTGATTTTTGGTAATAAGGGATTTGTTTCTGCTATTGAGGTGCAGGTAAATATTTGTATTTTGATTTCTTTTGATAATTAGGTTTGCAATGTCCAGAACATTTTTGTTTATTTGATGTTCCTAGAATATCAATTTGTTTACAAAATGATCCTAGTTCCTATTTTGTTTTGTTCATTTCCAATTTCAAATGTTTATGCAGTTTTAAATCTTGATAGATTCTTAAACTTTCCTTTTGAGTGAAGCTTATTAGTTCACCGTAGGTAAATTTGTTATAAGGAATTTGATTGCCATGGGTATCTTTGATTTTGTTCCTAACTTTTTCTCCTAATAAGGGAGGTAGTCCAGCTAGAAATTTTTCTTTCTAAAATGGTTGGTTTGAATCTTCCCTAAGAATAACTTTGGTTAGGAAGGTATTCTTGTACCATTGGAAATCACTAAGGCGTTTGCATCTAAGGTTTGAAAGAAGTTCTCCATTTTTATCTTTCAGGTGTGATGGGTCACCTACAAAGTGCAACAATATAGAAAGGATAAGTGATGCAACAACATCGGAAATTGGTTCACCATTATCAAAAATGATTTCATCATTTTCATCTAATTTAATGGCGTATAAGATTTGAGTTTGTTCTTCCGATGTTAAGTGGAAATCCCACCATCCTTTGAGTTGTCCTGAGAACCCTACTATTAGGAGTTCCGCTATGGTTCTATCAGAAGTATTAATTTGAGTTTTGTAGGCATTTGCTGCCATTGTCATTTGTTGTAACAAATTTAAGATATGATATTCAGATAGTTCATCTATGTTCCATTCATATAATGAATTAGCTTTGTAGTTGGGTTAAACTAATTTGTTGGGCCTAACTTCAAGGCTGAGGTCAGGTGCGGTTTGTCTAGGGATTATGGACCTAGATGTCATTGGGTCACCTAAACGGGTTACGACATGCTCTTGGGCTTCGTCACTTTCTGTTTGATCCATTTGGTTTACCATGTTAATTTGAGCAGTTTGTTCAGGTGTATCAGAAACATGAGCTTGGTTTGATGAAGATGAAGGGTCAACCTGGTCTAGTTTATCTTTGATTGCCCTAAAGAACTCATCTTTCCCAGTTTGGATAGATTTTTTACTCGATTTTGATAACTCAAAATGTTTGAATACAGGCATTTTCTTTTGTTCTATTTTTTGATTTTTGGAAATAGTTTGAATTGCCGGTAATATTGTCTTTTGAATTTGCTTGTCCAGTTTTACCAATTGAGTGAGAGTCGTGTTTAGATGAATGTTCGTGTAATTGTTCTATAAAACAATATTTTTGTGTTTTCTAATTCATCTTCTTTTGGCATCCTAAGTGGTTTCAACTCCAGAGTGTTTTCTCCAGCAGTCATTTTGATGTTTTGCAGAGGAAGATGTTCTATTTCGACAGTTCCTCTTTCAGTTTGCCATGTTTTGGTTTTGTTTCGAGTGGTCACTGGTCTCATTGATTTGAATGGTGATTCTATACCATTTTGTTTGAGTTCTATTTCTAACCAATCGAAAAACATTATTTTGATTTTGTTTGTTCACATGAATTCATAATAATCTTCTTGAATTTCATGTCTTTCTTCCATCAGATTTTTGAAAAACCAATTTCTCTTTTCGTGTTATGTTTTGAATAGAAATATTTTTTGAAAAATTCTTTATCAATTATAAATTCTTTTTCAAAAACATTTAATTGATTTTCAGTTATGTCGGAAAGGCTTGGAGAATGAGGAGGTGATTCAATTTTTTGATTTATTCTTTCCGATTATTCATCTTCCTGTTTTTGGTAGTTTGCTTTAGGAATTCTATTTTCATAATTTACACCTTTAAATGATTGTCTAGGTGTTTCATCTACTGAATTCCTCTTTTGATATATGTCTTCCAAGTTGATAACTTTCGGAAGGTTTGAGACTTTTCCTAAGTCTATGGTTGAAGAAGTCGAGGCATCATCCTTAATTCTAAGGCTAGGACTCCTACGAAAACTAAGTTTGACAGTTCCATCCTCAAATTGGGTTATTCGATTGATATTTGTGTTTGGTTTTGGAATTACCGGTTTATTTTTATCTTCCTAGGGTGGTAAGGCTTTTTCTAAAGTCCAATCCTGAGGGAGTTCTACCTCATTCCATTTGATAGTCTTTGGAACGACTATGTTTGATTTTGAATCGTTAGTTTGTAAGACTAAAGTTTCTCCTTTTTGCATTTGGATTTTTGCATTTGTTTTGAATGCCATTTTTGCTACCTTATAATGTATCCTATAGATTACATCTACAAGCACAGATCCTTCTAACATGTCATAACCATGTGTTTTGATTTGTAAAGTTCAAGCATGCAAGATATTTGGATCATCAAGCGAAGGAGCAAAATTTGGATAGTAATTAAAAAATATTGGACCAAAACATAGGCTGCTTTCTACAGTTCCCATCATGGAATCCGTAAAATTCTTCATTCTACCATCTCTAAGGACAGCTAAGATTGAAGTATTAAGGCCTTCTCTAGTCAAAGATTTGAATCCTACTTGGACTAATCCTAATCCAAGTAGGATGTATTTGAATCCATTTCTCCTATGTTTTTTGATTGATTCTTTTGATAGGAGTTGTATTGTTTCAAAGGGTTTGCTAATTTGGATGTCACATTCCTCAGTTTTGATCACATAATTTGTTTGAAGGATGTTCCAGTTTGAAGTCCTATAGACCATTTCCTTTTGAATTTTGGGAAGTTTCCAATTATCTATGGATCCTTCAAAGTTTTCAAATTCATATTCTTCACTTAGTCTGTTTGAATCTCTAAGTTCTAAGTTGTCCCTAGAACTTGAGCTAGAAGAACTAGAAGATTGAGAAAATAAATGCATATTCTCTAATCTATTTTTATGCAAGCGGCTTTCGACCCCAATACCGGCTGGACTTACTGCTCTACCCTTCGAGACTTACTCCCAGACACACAAAGTAAGGGCTTACCTCACGGCCTACATAAAAAATTAAAAAGATAGATACACTTACCCCTCTCACAAGCTAATCCCGCTAGCTCTGATACCAAGATGTGCCCAAGGACCTTAGGATTAAGACAGACTACTTGAAGAATAAGAACACAAAAATTTGAAAGATAGATAGATGATTGGAAGGAACAGATAGAAATTTGGAAAAGGAAAAGGGATAGGATAAAACTCAAATCTTTATTGATTTCGAGTTTTGATTTGGAGTTTGGGTTATAATTTTGAAGATAGGTGGTCGTCTTGCAAAGGAAGTGTAAATTTTTTTTTAACCCCTCCAATGAAGACCTAAGACCCCTTAAATAGAATGGGGGTCGAACTATTACAAAAGTGGACTCGGGAATCCACAAAAGGATACAGTAGAAGTACATAGTAAAAGTGTACTTAATGTTTGAACAATAAAAGAAAAAAAGTACAAACAGTAAAAATAACCTAGAAAATACAACAGTAATCCGCGTGGTGTCCTTTTCTCTTTGCTTTTCGGTCGCTTTTACCCGTGCTTTTACCCTTAGTCAAAAGTGTCAGTCGCCGAAAGCGTCCATGTTGGAATCTTTCACTTTTGTTGACGATGCTTTTGTCTTTGTCACTGATTTTTGTGCTGGCAAAAATATTCTTTGTCTGCCATTAATGTTTGTTGTCGACGCATGCTAGGACGTACACCATTTGCCTCGGATACCTATATTTGTAAAAGTTACTGAATACTCGGGAGTATTCTGTAACATTCATCTTCATTTTCATCGCCATAGTCAGGTGTTGGAGTAGACGATGAGGAGGAAGATTTCTCCTGCTTGGTTTGAGACAGTACTTCACCCAGAATGGCTAATTACTCATCTTCTGATTTGGCGGCTGCAAGCTTGGCAGTTGTAACAGATTTCTGGCCCAGAAATTTGGTTTGATCTAGACTGGTCTGGATCTGCTTTGTTGAAGAAGAAGCTGGATGTTTTTCTTTGACTAATTTGCAAATAGCTTGCTCGGACAGCTTCTCGAACGTTTGATATTTTGACCACCATTTGACCTTGAACCGTCAGACCAAGGTAGAGACTCCTTCTATTTCGTGGATCTCTGGCATCCATGCGAACACCCAAGGGCAAAATAATCTGGAGCAGAAAAGGAAGATAGGGGCAAAACCCTATCGTTATTTGAGGGACGGTAAAGGGTTTGAAATAGGTTAAGAGACTTTGAAACTTGTTCTAGAAGGATTTCTGGGATGGAGCTGAAATCTTTCCACCATCGTATGAACTAGAGAGGGTATTTGATCTGGTTGAAGTTTTGAAAGAATAATAACCAAGAATGGGACTTTCTAGAGTTCTCGGTGAAGAAAGTGTTCCACCAAGCTTGCTGATAATCCCAATAGTTAAAATTCATTTTTGAGGTTGAAGTTTGTTTGTACGAATTAGGTAACTAATGAGGTTGTTCGAGGTTTACACCCCAATCTGTGGGGAAGAATAACCTTGTGTATTTTACAGGTTGAGTAAGCAACTTCATTTCGGGTTTGAGGAAGGGTGAAATGTTTGAATGAAGTCGAGCCTGTATACTCAAGGATTGACTTGTAATACTCATGGGGTGCAGTCACATCCCATGGTTTAAAATACCATCCAGAAAACAGTTTTGTCAAGGCAACGAAGGGATCCTGGTGATAAAATCTATCTTCGATGTTTGAAATCATTTGAAAGTGCGGCTTTATGAAATACTCCGCTTTGGTTTTGAAATCCGATTTGAAAACAATATCTTCTAGTCTCGAGATTGATTTTCTTAAGGCTGGAAGTTTTCCAAGATGTTTCTCCGAAGAGACTTTTGAAATCTATTTTGAAGGAGTTTGAGATTTTGAAATATCTCCTTCTATTTGTAAAAGAGGGTTTGAAGTACTCATACCTGAGCGTCCATGTTGCGAACTCTAGACCTGTTTGGATACCTGCTGAAGTGCTTTGAGGATTTCGGTTGAATGGGCGAGAGACTCAACCCATTTCTGCACTTCAGGTTTATCCTCCTTTAGAGGGGATGAAGCTGCTGCTTCATCTTCCATGGTTGCTTCGTACCATAATTTGATTGGCTTTGGAGCCAATATTTGCTGAACCTTTTCTTTGCCTTTCTTTCTGGGAGGCATTTGTTTCTGGTTTACCTTGAAGAAACTCTCGTGTCAGAAAATCTGGAAGGGAGTTATCTTCACCCTTTAAATATTTAATGTTAAAGTCGAATATAGAAACACATATGTTAGTAATAAATTACAAACCTTTGAATGATGCCCTCAAATGGATTAGGTATCCAATTCCAAACACAAAAGATTTATTGCAAAGATTATATTTGGCATTAATCTTTTCAAAATTTGATTTAAAATCGGGATTTTGGCAAATTCAAATTAATCCTAATGATCGATACAAAATTGCTTTTACAGTACCTTTTAGGAAATACGAATGGAATGTTATGCCCTTTGGATTAAAAAATGCCCCTTCTGAATTTCAAAGAATAATGAACGACATTTTTAATCCTTACTCAAATTTCTGCATAGTATATATAGACGATGTCTTAATATACTCAAATAGTGTAGACCAACATTTTAGGCATCTTAGGACTTTCTTGAGTGTCGCAAAACGTAGTGGGTTAGTTGTGTCTAAGCCCAAAATATCCCTGGCCCAGACTAGAATTAGATTCTTAGGACATTACATCGAGTCAGGTACTATTGTCCCTATCGAGAGGTCCATAGAATGTGCGTCTAGATTTCCAGATCAAATCCTTGACAAAACCCAACTCCAAAGATTTTTAGGCAGTCTAAGTTATGTCTTAGACTTCTGCCCAAATCTAAACCAAATTGCCAAACCCTTACACGGCAGACTCAAAAGAAATCCAAATCCATGGACACAAGCCCACACCGATGTCGTTAAGCATATAAAAGCCCAAGTCCAGTCCATTCCTTGTCTGACCTTGGCCAATCCAAATTTATTTAAAATCGTTGAGACCAACGCCTCTGAACTTGGTTACGATGGTATCCTAAAACAAACCCAGGCCCAATCCCTCGAACAGTATTTGGCCTTGTCCAAACAATCTCAGCCCAAAACCGAAACTGTGGTCCAGTTCACCTCTGAACACGGGACACTAACCCAACAGAATTATTCAACTGTCAAAAAATAAGTATTTGCGATTGTCCAGTCCATTACAAAGTTCCAATCCGATCTTCTGAACTAAAGATTCCTGCTTAGAGTCAACTGCAAATCTGCAAAGCATATTCTCAAAAAGGACGTCCAGAACGTCGCCTCCAAACAGATATTTGATATATATATATATATTATGTAAATTATATATTTTTATGCCTTACTAGGCTTTGCTAGAAAATTATAAGTATGATGACATATTTTGTTTATTTTATAAGTGCACAGATGAGTAGAGATAATTATGTTAAGCATTATCATGGGTGATTTGGGTTGAAAATTGGAAGGTCTGGATGTATTAGAGGCTTATGGATTTTCGACTCTTGGAAATTTGTGGCGGTTTTGTTATTTTTTCAATTAAGGTTAATTATATATATTATTTGTTATTAATGTGTGGGTGTTTGTGTATAATCTTGGTGAATTACAAAGGCTTGTAAAATTTTATGGGTAATTGGTGAATTTTGATCTTAGGGGTATATTGGTATTTTTGAAAGATTTTGTGAAAAATGAATATACTGTTATAATCCTTGAGGTTTTTACATAAATTTTGATATATGGCATGGCGAGGTTTAGATGTGTTTGGGTTAAGTTATATTAATAAGAAGTTTTGGGTGAATGAGGAGCATTTTGGTCATTGTAGGTTAAATTTGAAAATTTTGAGTTGTATCAATTGTGGTGATAAATTTGGTAAATTGTGGGTAGCTTAAGTATAATAGTAAGATAAATGACTTAATTTTAGAACTAAGAGGTAGCTTAAGTATTGTATGCATGAAACATAAGAGTTTAGCCTTAATTTTTTAATATGTTGTTCTTAATGTTAATTTAGGAAGTGGTGATAAATTTGGTAAATTGGTGAGACATGAGGGTGAAGTTATGACCTATGGGTGAATTAGAGTTTCTTAGGGCAATATAAGAGGTATCATCGGCATTGTATGTATGAAACATGATATTTTAGCATTTATTTTTGGATATGTTGAAATTAATGTTATTTTATGAAGTTGTGTTTAATTTGGTAAGTTGGTGAGACGCGAGGGGGGAAGTTATGACCTAATGATGATGTAATACCCCATCACAAAATCCTTCAAATTGTATTTAGAATTATGTTGATATAAAAGAAATGAGTTTTGGTTTTGAAATGGGCTTGAAATTATAATAAAAATGTGAATTTGAGGCATACCTATTGACTGGTTTACATAATTAATTGACTAGTGCATTGGGAAACTTTATAATCCTGTCATCGAAAAACTAGTTGATTGTTTGCCAAAACTAATCGTCTGGTTTGTCTACGATTTTAGATCCATTTATGATTTTGATTCGAATTTCTCCCTAATGATTATGAATTTTTTTTATTTGAGTTCAATAATGCTAATAAGCATGTTTTAGTGCTCTGAGATTATTTTCACATTAATTTGATTATTACATAATGTTAATTAGTAAATTTTTTTTCCCAAAAACCACTTTTAGAGGCAAGCCTCCCCCTTTTCTTCTCCTTCACCTCTCCCTCTCTCTACTGGTAGATAGGGCTGCGAGCTTGACTTTGTGCACCCTTCCCTGACTTGGTAATCCATTACCATTGTCATCTTTGACTGCACTCAACCCCCACCACTCCATCCAGTCAGCCCTCACTTCTTAGCTTGCCTACACTCAACCTCACCAATCTCATTTCCCTCTTTTCCCCTGGAATGTCAACCAGTTATCCCTATACTTATCATTTGTTGATCCATTATCATTCCTCACTTGTGTTATTGCTCTTTTCTCCCTTCTCCTTATTGAAATTTCACTAAGTATTGAGCACCCTTCCATTTTCCTCTCTTCTTCCATCTATCAAGGAAAAAAAGGTTCTCTTTTATTTTTCTCTTTTGATCTTGCAAGCATTATGTTACTTTATCTTCTTTTAATATTAGTTTTAGTTCTCTCTTGCTTTCCTCAAACAAGGAAAAATTAAGGTTGATAAAAGTTGGAGATTTCAGCTTCTCTTTGACACTCTATTTTCGAGTCAAAAGATGGTGTTTTATGTTTCTCTTCTTCTTTTGATTTCCTTAGTTTTAATGAAGTTTTGGAAGATGATTTTATTGGTTTTTCCTTTTATTCTCTAAGGAATCGAAGTTTTGCTAGATAGGCCATCCAATAAGAGTTTGTGCTAGAAGAATTGATTCAAGGTAAGGCATTCTTATTTTTGACATAATTAGGTTTCTATGGCATGTTGGGGTTCCATGTGATAGTGTTTATATGAGTAGAATCTAATTACGTTCCATGTTATGAGCATGTGGTTTAATCCTTCTCAAATACGTGTTGTTGAGATTCTCTGATTTTAAGCATAAAATGGGTTGTTGAGCATGAATTGTTTAAGTGTGTACATTGTCATGTCTCCATGTAATTCTATGTGTGTAGCATGTATTTTTATGTGTGTTTTGATATAAAAGCATGCGAGGATTAATATGGTAAAATGTGGTAAAATTTAGTGTGTGCTTTGCAAGTCAGGGTTGTGTTTTACCCAAATCGGTTGATTGCTTCCTTGAACCCATCGGTTGGTTTTGCGAATAGTCAAATGCTTTAGGGTTTTGGATCAGTTGATTCGAGATCAGTCAATTGGTTTGGTTAACCAGTCGATTGGTTTCGATGAACCGCCAATTGGTTAGTCAAACCTATTGACCAGTGTCCTTATAAACCATGGTGGGATGGTCTCTGCTTAGACCCATCGACCGGTTAGACCAAACTAGTCAATCGGTGGGTCAAACCTATCGATTGGTTTTTCTACAGGCCAAAATGGGTTGGTCACTACTCAGACTCATAGACCGGTTGGACCAAACCAGTCAACTAGTTCACATGAATAGTCAACCGACGAGGCTAATCGATTGACTGGTGCCCTGATTTTGTTTTGGTTCAGGTCTGGTACAACCAGATCAGTCAATGGGTCTGAAGGATTGATCAATTAGCCGTCTGGAAGCTACTTGGTTTCTTGGGAATTGTTGTATTCCTTTTAGACCTTTTGTGTTGACTCTTCCATGTATTTACAACATTTATTATTTAAACTATGATTGGCCTAATTTAATATGAAGTATTATGAGGGTATTTGAGACTTTTTTTTTAAAAGTTTGATGTTATCTCTAAACACCCAATTGGTGGCTTTTATGCCTTATGGTTGAGTCTTGTGTCATATTTAAACACCCAAATGGTGGCTTTAATACCTTATGACGTGTTTGGTATTATCACTTGAAAACACCCAATTTGGTTAAATAATAGATTTTAATTGTGTTTGGTGTGATAACATGGAAACACCCAATTTGTTTATGTGAAGACTTTGTTGTGATTTGTGACATCACTTATACATAAATTAATGGGTTAAGATTTTGTTCGAGCCTTTTTCTTTGGTTCTTGGGGTAGCTGTTGGAAGTTAATGGGCGGGTCACCCTTGGTTATATATCTTTCACTCAGTATCTATTTCCTTTTCGACCGGGCTGTAGTCGGTAGGGGATATGCACATATCTTTGAGGTATAGGATTATACTGTGGCAGGCCGATATGACATCGGTGTCCAGTATGTGTGGGTGAGGTATCTTAGTACAATATCTCTGGCACTTCGTATTATCCATTGCTTAGGCGGGTGTGGTATCCTAACTTTTTAGTCCTCACAATGGAGGCATTCACAGTGTGGTGGATGAGATATCTTAGTACAAGCCTTCTTACTGTACTTCGATCACGTGTGGTGGGTGTGGTATCCCAATTTGTGGTAGGTGCACTCGATGTGTGGTGGGTATGGTATCTTCGAAGAAAGCCCCTTCGGCGTATCCTAACCTTATTTGATGGGTGTGGTATCTGATTGTGATTATCTTGTGATGTTATGATTTTTGTTCATGGTGGAGAATTGAGTATGGTCGAACGAACTATCTTACTAACTAGATCTTGTGTAGTCATTAAAGGAATACTTCTAATATGGCTTACATCTTATGCATCACATGTATTACTATATTCCTATACTTGCATGATTTCCTTGTAAGCATGCTATATTGTACTCGAGTTGTATCGTTATAATATCACTATGTTGTTATATGACTTCAATGTGCTGTATGAGCCTTCCATGTTTTAGGTAGTATGTTTTACTAATACTTTACCATACTAACACTGTACTTGTGTGATCATTGTGATGATCCAACTTTTGGTTCAGGGAACAGAGGATGATTTGTAGGGTTATGACTCTCTTGGCTCGGATTAGTATTTTGCCCACTACGTTGGGATGTTTTTGTGTTTCCAGTTATTTAAACTCTTGGCTCAGATTCCTATATTTGATTTTGTAAAGCTATCAAGTTCATTCTATCTATAATATGGTTCTAACTTTTATTACTTTGTATTGTCACACTATTATTATGATCATGCATTCTTTTTCCTTGTTTCATTTTGCCTTTTGCCTTGCATTAGGCATATGTTAGGTGATAATTACACATCTCTCATGGTTGATGTGGTGGTAACATTTTTCGATGTTGTCTTTCAAACGCTTCCACACTATATTGAAAACGAAAGCATTTGGTCCAAAATTAGGGGGGTGTTATAGGTGAATTAGAGATTATTGGGGTATTATGCTTTTATTTTTTATTTTTTTACCCTAGTTATGTTTTTGGTTGTGCGTATAATTTTTCTATATGCATTATCATGATATCTAGTGGCTATAACATGTGTAATTAATTATCTATGATATAATTCTAAGTATTATAACCTATAACAATTGTTGGAATGAATTCATAGGTAAACGATATTACATGTAATAAGTAATTAGCATTCATCATTGTACTAAGACAATTATAACAAATGGTGGCTTATAGGGAGACACCCTAATGATGCATTACTATGTTCCGAGTATCAAATAAAGAATTATTAATACATTAATAATTAAAGTAAAAGATCATGTAAGTTCAGATTGAGATGCTTTATCTAATACCTTTTCTAGTTGTTGCTATAACCAAATTGATTATTGATCTACTTTATATTTTTTGTTCCACTGACTTAGAAGGGGTGTGCATAGTTAAATATTAAGAGTCTATACCTATGGTTACCCAAGTGTTGTCTGCCTTGGAAGTTTTGTTCAATTTGTATTGCTGATCTATGGGTTATAGAATAGTGGGGTTCTTGAACTAAAGTAACTAAGTAGTTGGAAATATATGATCACCTAAGTATATGGATTTTAATATGGTTACATTCTTAAGTCATCTCGTATCATGAGTAGAATGCATGTTTAATATCTTTCTTCTTGTTCCTTATGCGATATGCAGGTCCTTTCTTTTGATGTGTCATGTAACTTACTCAATAAATAAGTATTGACCATCCATTTCATGGATCTTACTCATTTCCATGAGCAAGTAACATAATAGTTGATATGTAGATTCTTGCTGATTACCTTGATGACTTCATCGAGTTTGATGGTGGAAAAGTAACTATTTGTTGGGCTTTGTTCATGGAGTTTTGTTTATCTAGTAGTTAGAGTTGTCTAGATACTTTTTGAACCCTTAGTTCCATTAGTTTTCATTTGTTGAATTTTGATTTGTGTTGTACTCGGAGTTTATCTTCAAACCCTTGTCTTTGCCTTATGAAATTCATCTTGTTTTGTCTTTATCTTATTTAAATTGTCATAAAATTTTACTTTGTACTTAGTATGAGAATGGTATGGTAAATTGTACTCGTATTAGGTATGACAATAACAACAAATTACTTTATATTTAGCTTCTGCAACAGTTGAAAAATTTTAGTAGTAATTTTTAGGGTGTTACAATCCACCATAAATTATACTTGGCATTGATGACTCATTGTTTTATATTTGTTATTCACTTAAGTTCTTATAAAAACTCTTTAAGTACACACATTTTCTTTTTACAAAAATCTCCATGGGACTTTATATTTTTCTTAGCACACACATTATTTGCTCACCTCCACTCAAGGTACTTTTACTTCCATCCTTCATGCCTCTACACTTCCATAGTTCCTCCATTGGACCTCGATCCTTTTATTACTAGTGATGCTAATACTGTAAGTCCCACAATTCAGATTACTAAATTAATTTCATGCTCATTTTTCTACATTTCATTTATTTTTCAAGTCATACAATAATAATTTAAACATCAAGAGTATGTTTAGGTCAACATTAGACCAATGTCGTATGATGTTTGTAGGCCAATTAATTTTTTTTGGTAACAATCCATATATCAATTATAGATCATGACAATCTACAACAACTATCACAACCTCGGTTCACATTAAAAGTTAAAAACGTTAATATTTTATGTAAGTAGAGAGAAGATTCGTTTAGCATTCTTTTAACGTGAAATCCTAAATAGTTTATCAGTTCACTCAACTACTAATATATTTTATTTGATTTATTGATAAATTCACTAAATTTCTAAGGAAAGAAAAATAATTGGAGTACAGAGAAATTAAAGCTCTGATTTAAAATTTATAGACCCTGGCAATAGTTTAGAGAATAGTTGGAGTGCAGAAAATATAGAAAGGGCTAACGTTAGGAAAAATATGGGCATAGAGCATCATCCGCTGACCGCTATTAATTTTTAGGTTGTGCCCAGAAACGAACTGCTCAATGTGAAAACGGCGTCGTTCTAACGAGCGTAACACCACGCCAACTCGAAAACCCTACTTATAGCACTACCGGGCATTGCACCATAGTCTCATTACTCCGCCGCTCCCTCTTTTCCGCCCTTCTGCTCACAGAGCTTAGAATCCAATGAGTTTCCTGCGCTCCTCCTCTTCTTAAAGGTCCGGTTTTCTTCCGGGCTTACTAATGTATATTCTTTTGAGCTGCGGTCTGTGTTTCATGTTACAAAGGGAACGGATATGATGAAACAAAAGAGACCTGAATTCATTTCATGAAGAATTATTTCAATTTCTCAATGGTCTTCAAAGTTCTCTGATCGCTTTGCTCTTGTAGCCCCGGTATCTCTGCTTGTATTTTCATAAAGATATAGTGTTAGTTTTTACTCGTAGTAGACATCAGCACCATAATTCGTAGCTTGTTTTCTATATACGTAGGCAGTGCTACACGAGCTTGGTGCAAAATTTAGATTCTTCCGTTTGCCTAATAATTTCTGGGCTTTTATCTGTTCTAAGATGACATGTCCTTTAAAAGCTGTGAAGAAGACATTTTTCTATTTCATACATTTTATTTCCTGCGTTGATTTCTTTCATTTTTCTGCTCATAATACCTCTTCGAGTATTCTGAGATTAAGCAGCTGTAGTATTGGATCGTTCTAGCTGCTGATTTTTTTGAAGACGACAGGCATTGTATTGTTATGGTGGCAAACTTTCGGTGGGATGTTTGCACCATAATACATAGCCTGTTATTTCTATTTATTTATCCAGGCTATAGTCCATGGTGCTACATAGGTTTCTTTCTTTTGTAGCATCAATCACTCCTAGGCATCTTCACAGTGTTTGTAGTGATGAAGTAAATTGAAGGAATATTTTGTTTACCCCCCAGCCAGTGGTATTGCCTCCATTGTTTTCATGGTGAGCTAAGTTTTATAAAATAGCTAACGTAGCGTTACCAATACATTAATGATTGAATGGGATAATGAATGATTTTTCATGGTGTTTGATGAGGAGAAGGTGTTTTGGCATGAGCGGCAACAATACTTTTGCGCTCCTAACACACTGCTGTTGGGGTTGTTGTTGCGGTGACGAATGTGCCAATATGCTAATCTGAGGCCTTTGTATGTTGATTTCAGAATTTACTTGCCTACGCAACTCTTGATCCGAATCATCTCAGTTGACATATATTCACTCTCGAATTGTGCTGGCTGTAGGTGTTCCTGCTTCAGCCCAGTTAGTTCAAATGGATAGAGCATTGGGCTAGTGCACAAAATGCCGGTTCAAGTCCTGCATAGCCTTTTGTTGGTTTAATTCTCCATTACCTAATATATTGAAAGACCCCTTACTGTTTTGAAGTCAATGAATCCTGAGTTTTACCCAATCTGATTATTCATCTCTTTGGTATTGCACCTGTATCATAGGCCGCTCTAATAATGATAGTGTGGTCTTTGAGCGATGGTGCACATATAGATAGCTATTCTAAATAGCAGCGGCCAGACAACCGTGGAGATGGATCCACAGATGAGTAGCCCAAAGTGCTTCTTGCCTACTAATTCCATCTTACATTTGTGCACATACTCTAGTTTTAAATATAACGGGAAATTTATCCTCTGGTTTCAAACTTTTGCTTCCTCCCCAGTCTTTGCTTTCCAAATTTGCTACTCAACTTACTTTTAACTAAGTTTGCTACTCCCAAGCTACCTTAGTGTTACTATCACTCCTTACGTACTCTAAGATCCCCGATAATCTTCCTCTCTATATTTTACTCAAAAAAGGATGGAAAAGGGAAAAATTGCACAATGTAAAAATTGTTAAAATGACATGGCCCCCCAGATTCTACTGACCAGAGCACTTCCGCAAGCTGTGAATCCTACCTGTTTTTGTATAGTTTTGGAATAGGAGTAGTGTGAGGAAGTTGGTTTGATTTCTATTTTACCTTATCAGTATTGAAAGATCACTTGTGGCCGATTTTGAGTTTTACTGTCCCTGCTCATTCATCTCTTTGGTATTGCACCTGTATCATAGGCTACTCTATTGTTAATAGTGGTGTCTTTGAGCGACGGTGCATAGACAAATAGCTGTTTTAAACAGCAGCGGCCAGACAACCGTGGAGATGGATCCACAGATGAGTGGCCCGAAGTGCTTCTTGTCTACTAATTCCATTTCACATTCGTGCACATGTAGTTTTAGATGTAGTAGGAATTTCAACCTCTGGTTTTACGTTTTTGCCTCCCCGAAGGCTGGTAATTTTGCTACTAAACCTGCATTTTTCTACTACCGAGCTACTTCATTGTTTCTCTTACTCCTAAACTACCCCTATGATCCCCCAGTATTCTTACTCTTACTATGTTATTCAGAAAAAGGAAGGAAAAAAAAAATAAAAGAATTGCTCGTTGCAAAAGTGGATAATACATCTGTTTGCCTAACAGTGCTTCTCAAGTTGATATCCCTACATTTTTTTGGTATAATTCAGGAATCTGGATAATGTGAAAATGGCTGGTTTGCTTTTCTGAGAGTAATATTGAAAGAGTTCTATTTGCTCCTAAGTCTATGACTTCTGCATTTTACTATACCATCTTGGTATTGGACCTGTATCATAGGCTACTCTAATGTTGATAGTGAGCGACACAGCATAGACAAATAGCTGTTTAAGCAGCAGCAGCCAGACAACCGTGGAGATGGATCCACTGATGAGTGGCCCATATTGCTTTCTCGTATAAATTCCATCTTACAACCGTGGAGATGTAGTTTTTGATGTAATAGGAATTTCAACCTCTTGTATTATACTTTTGCTTCCTAGAGGTTCTAGCTTTCAAAATTGCCACTGAACCTACGTTTTCTGAATCTTGCAACTCATAAACTATCTCATTGGTTGACCTACTCTGTGTAACCTATCCCTTGGATCACTATTGTTCTTTCTGTCATTAGTAAAGCGAAAAGAACTGGTCCAATGCAAAGTGTATAAAACGCCGATCTATGGAAGCAGAGTTCGTTCTTAGGTTGATCTTCTTTCAGTTCTGATTTTACTTTTTGGTGTGGTAGTTAATTATCACTTCATTTCAGGTTTGTGGTGCTGTATAGCAAATAGAAACTATGAAACTAATACCTGAATTCATTTCTTGAAGAACTATTGTATATTCTCAATGGTCATCAAAATTCTCTGATCGTTTTGCTTCTGTAAACTATTGTTTTACTAAATCTAGTACATATCAAAACTATTGTATAATAGATTTAGTAAAAATTGTATAAATTAAAAAAATTTATGATTGTCCAAAATAGATTTCCAAACCATGTTTGATTTTATGAGCTACGGCATGTGTTGCAAGAACACTGTGCTCCTAGCACATTGTTGTCGGAGGGAGGGGGATGGTTGCGGTGACATTGCGCCAATATGCTAATCTGAGTCTTCTTAGACTATTTCTTATTTTACTATATATTGTTCTCAAATCTCGTTTTAACCAATGTGTTTTGGGTGGCCGAGTATCTATACTATCATGTCTGTCAGATGGAAACGAAATCAAGATTAAGTCACATATTTTCTTTTCTTTTCTTTTCTGTGCAGTTCATTCATTTATTGGATATGTGATTATGCACCAATTAGCCCCTTGCTTCTTGAGCATTAATTGCAAGGAAAATTTGAGGAGGTATTATGGGTGCTACATTGATCTGTTGGCCTCCTATGAACCACCACTGCACAAAGAGCTTTTGTTGCACTCTGTTTGGGTAGCTGACAGTATACGTACTTCTTGCTTAATTGCAACTGTTTTGTTGTTGCTTGGTAGGATCTTTCATCAGTTCCGTCGTTTATTTCATCAATAACGTATGTAGTTGCAATTCCAGGTGTTTATGACCTGAAAATGAAAGCTGGAGTCGCTATTTATGAGAGAAGTGTATAAGAATATATGTGGGTTATTTTTACAGATAAGCTTCCCTTTTTGAGCTTTGATCCTTATAATGACCCTGGTGGCAGATTGAGGATCCTTGCCTCTGATATGGCGATCAATTTTCTCTAGCTTGAAAATGAAAAAAAGGCAAATAGTTGGATAAAGAAAAACTGTGCTGATCCGGGCTTTCCATGGGATAAAGCCTTTCCGATAAACCTCCTTCTAGAAATGATATATAAAGCCTTTCCTTGAATTCTCACTCCGAAGTCCGAACCTAATGGTAGAAAGGACCATTAGGCATTTTAAAAGATCGTTTCGTTGATTTACAGTTTGGGTGTGTGTGGATTAAATATTTAATAATAGAATATTTGATAAATTTTTTTGGATATTTAAAAGCTTTAATATTTGATAATTTTTGAGCATGGGACATTTGTGTATTAAAAAATGTCAGATTAGATTATAATTAATTTGTTATGTATATAAAATTTTTGAATAGATCAAATATCAGATAATAAATTATTTGATTATAAGATAATATTTTGTTCTAATGATTTTAAATTTTATTTAGTAATTATATGTACGTAATAATATTTAAACATTTAATAAAAATATTATTTTAAAAGTATAAAATTTACTAATAATAATTAATTTTTAGAATATTAATGTATATATACATGTAATTTATTCAATAATATATTATTTATATTTATTGTATTAGATATATGATTCGTTTGGCTTTTTGTCTAATAGATTGTTAATTTAGTTTGAAACAATGTTAGGTTGATTATTTGATTCATTATATTAGATGCATTTAGATATTGAATGTTGTGAATAATTAGTTAGGCACTACCGTTTTTCTTTTTCATTGAACTTTTTCATAAATGTCGCAGAAGCATGTGGAGTAGTTGGTGTAAAATTTTGAAGAATTTGTCACTCCACCTAAGGAGCAAGATATCCAGATGGGGTGAAGTTTTTATAGATGGGTAGCCGAATGGGATGAAGCCCAAATGCATGATCCACTCGATGATATAAAACCAATCTGCACTTAAGGAGAAGCATTTGCACAGTTTGGACCATGTTTTAATTATAATAAAAATGCTCGGACACTATTGCCTGAATCTCTTTTACTCCGACCTAACAATTGTGACCAGGGACGGAGATAATTAAGAATACACGGGTTTGCTTAACCTTAAAGAATTCTTGCTAAGTGTACATATTATATGTAGGCGAAGATATAGTAAACAAATGGCTCTGTTGCGTTGGTGTGACTTAGGACTTGTCATGTGTGTTTGACATCCAAAACCGCCTCTGTTGAAGTCGATTAAAGCTCGGTCCTTGGACGATTGCACAACACATCTTCCTCATCACTGCTCCAGTGTTGGTTCTTCGAGTTAAAATTGACAAGTTAACATTTAGCATACTTGATTGTTGGTTCTTTGAGTTAAACTTGACAAGTTTATATTCAATTGGTTAAATTAGAATGTGGAAATATCTTTAAAAGCAATCCAAAAATAAATAAAGGGTCTAATGGGAACAATTTTAATCTAGTTTCTAGAATTCATGAACAAGTTTTTCTACATCTTTGTCAACTTCAAGTCACACAATGAAATTGGGTAGATTTGAATTTTTTAGAGCTCACGGTTTAAAGAACGGGAAAAATAAATTAGATTTTTGTCCAAATTAGTAGGATGATGTGAGGATAGTTTGTATTCGTCTTGGTCCGTTCTACCCTTATAGACAATTTTTTGATCAAACATATTGTTGAAGTTTTTTTTTTTGGAGATTTGTATATCTTGGTTTGATAAAAAAAAGAAAACAAAAAGATTCAAGAAGTACAAAGAAAGGTGAAACTATAACCTTCAAAGATCTAATATTATCATTTAGTGTGTTTTTATGTTGCATTTGATGAAAAAGGTTCTAAGTATTACAAATGATTTGTTTCAAATATTGTAGACACGTGACCAAGACATTGTGAATGTTATGAAACTTGTTAAAATTGCCAACGTCTCTAAACCGTGAGAGATGAAGGGTGGGGATCTTATTGATGATTCTTTAATTATTATTTTTCCATTTCCACACTAATAATATTATTATGGCAAATATGAATGACTGATATGTTAAGGATCATAAGTCACAATTATTGGCTCTAGTGCTTATAAGTATGCATGATTACAAGTTTGATTGTTTCTACAATATACTAGACTTGCAATTAGGGGAATTTGAATGTCATTTTGATGTGATAGGCACTGCATTATTGTCATGTGTAGCATGCTTGAATTTTTTGGAGTTATATTTTGCTTTTGGCAAAAAGTCTTTACTTATATTGACAAAAAAAAAGTTTCTTGAAGGGTTTTCTAATGTTGAACTTGAGGTATTGGTTAACTAGCTTGATAACTATAATTTGGATAATCAATTTGATGATAGATTTTTTGAATTGAAAGGGTTTGGTGATCTCTTAAGGAAGCTAGTAGAAATAAAGAAGCGCATTACTTATTATTTTTTTTTATATGCTTGTTGAACTAGCTTTGATTTTGTTGATAGCTACCACAAAAATTAAAAGAGCCTTTATAGTAATGAGTTTTATCACAAATACGTTGTAAAATTATTTGTGTGATGAATTAGTATATAATTATCTAATACCATATATTGAAAAATGTATATTTGGCACCATTATTAATGACACCATCATAAATTGCTTTCAAACTATGAAACCTTAACAAGTATAATTATAAATGAATATTTATGTATGATTGTGGATTATATTAAATATATTACTACTCCTCCTCCTCCTACTACTACTACTACTACTAATAATAATAATAATATTAGTATTGTTATTTTATATTTAGATATATCTTTGTTATCTGTTGGGACTCTATGGTGTTATTTCTTAACTTCATCCCTAATTGTAACATGATAAATATGAGTGTGATATTTGATTATACTTTAATAGATAGAGTTGTGGTGCATAAGCTAAATGATTAGGTCAAGCTAGCAAGAAAGAATGGAGGTGCAGATTGGTTACCACCAAGAACAAAAATGGAGAAGGGGGATTAAAGAAAAGTTGAAGACATATTTGATCTACAAGTAACTCTTGAGATCAAATACTCATATTCACCTAGGTAACAACATTAAAGATAAAGAGTGTGAGATTTTTGAAGTGTAAGACAAAACCTTTCATTTGAGTTTTGAATGTATAATGAGTAAAGAACTCTCTAATTTTCATCTAACGTGTAGTATGATCTGATTCCCTGGGGAGCTAACACATATATGTGGGTGTGTTAGGCTCCTTAAGTTATAAAATGGCCATCTTACCATTTATGGTCTACCACATTACATTTCCTACTATTTAGTTACATTGTAATCTAACCATCTAGTTAAGAAAATGAAATCAACTTATACATGCCTAGCTTATTTTGAAAATTAGGACAACAAAAATACATCATACACCATACCCCAATGTAGCCGGATATGGGGGAGTTACAAGGTATAGATTAGACACTTAATAAACTCTAGATGAAAACTTACTAAAACTAGAAAAAGTAAATGAACTAAAAATGGATAGAAACAACTATTACCCATCCGGTACATCAAGCCCTTTGATTATTCAAAAAATAACGAAGTATGTGCTACTAATATCCCTTCATCTTGTTAATCAGCTAGGTCTAGAAATTGTGCTAATTGTTCTCCTCCTTTTTGTGGCTCAAGGGTGCAAATGGCTATTTTGTGGCTGCTACAAAGGATGATCTTGCACGTCAAATGTTTTTTGGATGGTTGTATGGTTGGAAAATTAACCTTGTTTGGCTGGTTCATGTGGGATTTATTTTTGATTTTTATTATACTAGAATGTGAGCCATGTAAGGATGACTTAAGCCATGAAAAGTATGGTAGCTTTGTTAGCTCATGCATGGCTTGTAGCCTTAGCTAATAATTTTTATCCAAATTAGGAGTGTTTTGGCACTCCGAACTTTTTTTGGATGGTTGTTGTAATACCCCATTTTAATAAATCCTTAATTTAAATATCCAAAAATTAAAATTTGATTAGCATGTGTCATTAATCACATAATTGTTTTAGGTTGGGTGTCTCGTTATTGTGAGTAAGCCTATAACTATTAAATTGTGATAATAATTTGGGCTAGTGTATTTATAATTAGAGGAAAAATAATAATAAATAACGATAATAACAATGATAATAAGAATAGTATCGATAATGATTAAAATGATAAGGATGGTAATAACAACAGTCTTATAATAATAATTGTAACACTTCCAAAATTCACTACTGAAAAATTTCATTTTATTAAAAGATTTAGCGGAAGCGAAATAAAAAAGAATTGTGAATTCTGGGGATATTACTGCCACACTTAGTACCAGACCGGTTCACTCATACCATTCTAGTACTAAGTGCTAAGGCTAGAAGAATAAAATACCAATTACTAGAAATTCAAACCATATTAAAAATTAGAGTAGCATAGTAAACCATTTACAAGAATCAAATCCACCAATGGTGGTTACAAGAATACAAGTTACATTAAAACCAAGAGTTAAAAGAGAATAATGAAACCCTGTCAATTTCCATACAATCCTTATGCTCTTTCCCGTTGCCCACTTGAATAGTACCTGAAACTAGACCTGCAAGGGACACTGCCCATTGAATAGGCAGGGGCCCCATGAATGGAACCCTTTAGTACTATGGTACTGAGTAACCCTTTAAAAACATACTTAAAAGCAGGCCCGCAATGTAATACATGATACATACATAATGAAAGTTGCATACGTAATATTCACATCTATACATTTACGTACTCGACAAGTCAATCAGATATTAATAGGTCAAAATGTACGATCAATACTTTTAGGGCCTTAATCCATTAATCCATCATTATTCAATCATCTCTCGGATTTTATATATCCATGTGAGTACGAGAACCCCACTATTATAGCCGGTGGATTGGTCACATACAGGGCAGAATGCACCTGACCACTATTATACGCTGGTGGATCGATTACTTACAGGGTAGAACGCACCTGACCACTATTATATGCCGGTGGATCGATCTGGCCTCGACTCTCATGGTGTTCTACTGTAATTACATAGTATTCTCCCATAATTTATCATAACTTAGAGTTTGGTTTATTGAGATTGAGATTCCCCACTATTATAGCCGGTAGATCGGTCACTTATAGGGCAGAACACACCTAACCATTATTATATGCTGGTGGATCGGTCTCTAGGGCACCTCGACACTTGGCCACTATTATGCCGGTGGATCGGTTAGGGCCCGACTCAATAATCTTCCTCTTTAAGTGATTTGTGTCTTATTCATATCTTATTTGAAAGTATTTCACCCTTGACATGCATGTCACCGACCTCTACTTCTATTCTCCTGAGAGGGCCCGTCCCATATCTTGAGATCTTTGCGCCTCTTATCACACCTCGACATCCATTTCCCCTGACATTTACTCATAATAAAAACCCAACTCCTAAGGGTGTGGGTTAAGACCCATCACCTTATGACATTCAATTTCTCTTACTACCACTCTCTAGGGTTTTCCCTTGAAACCCTAATTGGACCTATGTGGCCCCAACCTTTCTTTTATCGTCCCACACCTCATCTCATTTAGATTCAACCCAAATCCCATCACTCTACTCACTAATTATACATGTGACCATGAAACCCTAGTTGGCCGCTCCTAACACCTTTCTTACGTAAGGATCATCCCATGCAAACCCTAGAATCTCCCATGCAAGAGTTGCATCACTCATTCATTTTGAACATAACCTCCTTTTATTTTCCCCCTCATGGATCATGAGATGATAAGGTCAATCTCGTGTCCCCTTAGTCAACTCACTTCCCATTTGTTCCTTTTTATTCTTTCACCCCATACCATATTATTAAACATCCTAGCATGCATGTCCTAGAGGGTCACATTATACAACATTGTATGCACACCATATATAATCATCATCCACATGCCATAAGGAAGTCACATAAGCATACCCTCACTTCAAGTTGCGCTACAAATGATTAATCATTAAGTATAAAGTAGGCAATATGGCATGACACATGGCACACAAGGCAAGTAACCCACACATAGTTCTTCTTAGCCACATCCTTACTCGGTTTAGGTTACCAAGCTATCTCCCACACTTATTAGGTCACCAGTCACCCTTCATAATTGTTACACTTATCATATTCCCCAATTGGTTGGTTAGATTACCAAATTGCCCTTCCCCTTTGTTATAATTACTAAATTGCCCTTTAGTTGGATAAATTACCAAATTGCCCTTCTCCATTATCATAATTACCAATTTGCCCCTTTAATTGGTTAAATTACCAAATGGACCTTCTTCATTATCATAATTACCAATGTGCTCTTTTCTATCATCATAATTACCATATTACCCTTTGCCATTGTCATAATTACCGAATCGCCCTTCTTTATTATTATAATTACCAAATTACCCTTCTCCATTATCATAATTACCACTTTACCCTTTTATTTACAAATTTACCATTTTGCCCTTTACTTCTAAAAATTACCATAATACCCTTTTACTTATAAAATTACCATTTTGCCCTTTACCTCCAAAATTACTATAATACCCTTAACTTCCAAATTTACCATAATACCCTTTTACTTATAAAATTACCATTTTATCCCTTTTTTTTTTACAAAATTACCATTTTACCCTTTACTTCCAAAATTACCATTTTATCATTTTACTTACAAAATTACCATTTTACCGTTTACTTCCAAAATTATCATTTGCCCCTTTTACTTCTAAAATTACCATTTTACTCTTTTATTACACCACTTTTATTAAGTTATCATCATTACGTTAAATAGTAATATTAATACTCCATTCTCATTATCCAACTCTACCCACTATTATATTTTAATATAATACTCATTAACACCCACACATAATAGGTCACATTCTTGCACAATACATATTACTAAAATGCCTCTAGGGCTCACAATAATATTATTTAGGAATTAATAGTCACAATAACATAACACATCATGAATAAGTACTTAACATTTTTATTAAAAACCAAACTCCTTCCTTAAGCATTATTTCCACACATAGCATATAAACTAACATGGTTTCATTTTTATCAATCGATACAAGAAACTATATATATTATATTAAAAAACATATATCGAGCATAATAACATATTAAAAACCCTAATGTGCTAGCATATGTTTATCCACGCGTTTAAGTGGAGTTTAACGATTACCTTAATTCCCGCAAAAATCGAACCTTACTGGTATCCCGGTTAAGGATTCAAGCTTTAAATAACAAAATCAACACTTAAAAATAATATCAATATTTATCACATTAGAAATAAGGAAACCCAAAAGCATAATACTTTATAAAACTTAATTAATGAAATGCTTAACTTAAAATATTATTATACCTTAAAATCATTAACCAAATAAACCAAGAAATGCAACAACTCATATTGCTCATGCAGCATGAGCTGCATGCAAAGAAATGAGGGAGAGGGCCAAAAATGGCATGAAAAGGGGAAGAGGGAGACAATTTCGGGTTAGGGTTTTAGGGATAGGAAAGAGGGCATATAGGGGAGGATTTAGGGCAAGGAAAGGGTGCAAGAGTGAAGAGGGGGTGTAGGTGGCGGTCGGGGATAGGTTTTTGGTGGCCAAGGGAGGTAGCGGCGGCGGTGGCGGCCAGGCTGCGAAATGGGTTGCAAGAGTGGACGAGGCTGAGAAGGAAGGAAAAGGGAGGAGGAAAATGAAGGGATGAGGGGGTTTGTTTTGGCAAAAGGAGGTGTGGGGGTGGAAGAGGAGGTCGCAGGGAGTGTTTTGGTGGCTCGGGTTGTAGCACCCCTATTTTTACTGCTAAAAATTTTCGTTTTGCGGAAGCGTTAATTACAAAATCAATGGGTGTTACCGCCACACTCAGTATAAGTCTGGCATCCTCTACCGTTCTTATACTAAGTGCTAAGCCTAAAATATTACTTTACTTAGATAACATTAAAACAAAGGTAGGATAGAATTTCATTACAAATTACATTATCCTGATAAATACAAAAAGATCAGGCAAAGAGTTGTAATGTCACAAAAGAGAAATAGCAGGGGACTTAAGAGTCCACAAAATATCCAGACCAAAAGAATTCGAGGCGAACACTGGATAGTCCTAACTCTCAACCCTCTATTTAAAGTCGTGAGACCCTACCCTCAAAGTAATCCTGCAAGGTAAAGACTGCCCGTTGAATAGGCAGGGGACCATGAAATGGAACTCGTCAGTACTACGGTACTGAATAACCCTTTATACCAAACTAATATGAAAAACTAGCATGGAACACATGCAATGCATACAACTAACAGGTACAAGACATTTAAGTATTCATATGAGGATTGATATACAATAATCATTTAGACGGTCGAATTCTATTAAAGTCACTTACTACTCATTTTCATTTGTCTAAAACAACCGAAAGCTTACCAGACTAACATGCCAAAGATGCTCTTAGAGGTAATTATTAGAACCTAAACTCCAGCATAATAATTATAACATCCACAACATGACTCATGTCTCAGCATAACTCCCAACCAAATTTATAACATCACATGTGCATTCACAGGTAAGCTATAACAAAATCCACAACATCAAATGTATACTTACAGGTAGAATATGATAAAATACATAACATCACCTGTGTACTTACAGACACAGGATAATAAAATCCGTAATCTCACAAGTACACTTATAGGTACATTAAATTAAAATACATAACATCAACGGTATATTTACAGATATAGTATAATAATATACATAACGTCACAGGCATACTTATAGACATAATACTCACACAGGTAGGTCCGCAGGCTACTACTTAAACCACAGGTAGGCGCAATGGCTACTACCCAAAACCACAGGTAGGCACAACGGCCACTACCAAACCAATCCAATATCCAATAATAATCCTTCCAATAAAATCATATTATTTCCATTTTTATTTACTCGAGAGGGATACAATAATAACCCGGAGACATAACAGTGCACCAGTCATACCAACGCACAAGGCAACACGATACCCTCCAACCATCCAACCCAGAGGCATAACAACACTCTGGTCATACTGATGCACAAGGCATACAGTACCCTCCTCACCTCGGACACCTAATCCTTAAGTATCGATACCCCCTATAGGGCCCGTAGGTCACCTATAGAGTAGACTAGGGCCTTACTGGGGCACAACGGGCACACCAGAAACCCAAACCAATCGAGGACTCCTACCTCGTCTCTAGGGTAGCTACTCCTAGAGAGAAAGCATTCCCAAACTCGAGGTCTTCCACTTTACGTATTAGTATTTTTATAAAGTGATCACAGATAACACACATTACACATTTATTCTCATTTCCATACTTATTCATTTTTCCTTTATTTCCAATTATCCAAGTCAACCCTACGGTCAATGGTATAAAGAAAAGTCAAAGTCAATACTAAGGTCAACCTACCAAAAGTCTAAGGCCATCCTATATCTAATTATTCACATTTGGGCGTTAGGCCGAAAATGACCAAAATGCCCCTGAAGCTAATAATTATCAGATTAGCATCCATTTAAATACTAAGTCTATCTTATTTATTAATTTGTCATGAAAAGGCTAAAACAAAATAATCTAATTATTTATTATACAATTTAAATCATCAATAATGTCAAAAGACCATTTTGTCCTTACACAGATTTCTGCATATGAAACCCTATCACATACTTTTGAAACGTACAAAACACATGATCGCAAAATCAACAATAGATAATACATGTTAGACATGATTTTCGGGATAAATATCATAATACACAAAAATGACTGAATTGCCCCTAGGACACACAATCCTAATAATTATTCCACCATTATATCTAAACATGCTAAACTAATAATTATATACATAATTATCATACTAAATATTTTCCCGTCATTAGAATCATTTTTAAATCATACTTTCGTATCCAAAATATTTTATATCAGATAGCATGCTCGTTTTTATCCGTTTTCATAATAATAATAATTAACACATAATTACATCGAAATAAATCATGCTAAACATATTTCATACACCAAAAATCCTAATGTGCTATCACACAATATTTAACATTTTAGTAAGGTATAACAGTTACCTAAAATTCAGCAAAAACGTAAAATTAGCGGTATCCACTAAAATTTATTAGGTCCTGCAAATTAAACTTTCGTACCTAAAAATAATACCAAAAATATAGAATTAATATCTATTAGATAAAATAATAATCATAGTATAAATTTTTTTTATTTTTCTAAAATTACCAAAATACCCTTACAATTAATATGGTACCAAAATTTTATTAGAACACCACACAACTCAAGCTGCATGCAGCGTGAGTCACGCACGAGAGGAAGGAGGCATGGCTGGGCAACGGGTTGGCCGGGCTACGAGGCAGGGAGAAGGAAGAGGGTGATAGAGGTGGTGGTCGACGGAGCAGGTGGCTGGAGGCTGCGGGAAGGTAGGGCTGCGACGGGCGGTGGGTGCTGGTGGGAGAGTGGTGCTGCTAGGTGTTGCCTGTTGCACTGCTCGAGGGGTGCTGCTGCTGGTTAGTGCTGGTTGTGGCTGCTAGGATGAAGGGAGGAGGTGGCAAGGCTGGGTTCTACGACGGGGTTGCGTGGCTACTGGTGTAGGATGAAGGTGGTGGTTGGTGCTGCAGGGAGAAGGAGAAAGAAGAGGAGGCAGGGTGGCTGGGTGTCGTGCGGTCGGGGGTTGCGATGGGGAGGCAGAAAAAGGGGAGAGGAGCTGCTGGGATAGGGTTGCATGCGGTGGTGTGGCTGGTTGATGAGGGGATGCAAGGCTGCGACGGGGGTGACGGTTCTGCTTGATGCGAAGTGGTAGTCGAGGGTGCTTGGGGTGGGTTGCCGAGAGAAAATAGGAGGGAGCGGGGAGGAACAGTGGGTCGGGGATGGGGTAGGTTGAGGAGTGTATGTGTGTATTATATGTAGGGCAACCAAACGAAATAGGGAGAGGGGCTGTTTGGGGTGGTAGAGTGTCGTGTGTATGGATGTGTGTTGCAGAGAGGGAGTGTAAGAGTCTTGTTTGGTTGGGGCTCGGGGAAGGGCGCCGAAGTATAAGGGGGAAGGCTGGGATGAACAGTGAGTTGGGGGTGTTTGTTTGTGGTCGAGTGTGCGTTGTCTGTGGCGTGTATATATGTATATAAATGCAGGAGGTGGAGTAAATGTAGAAAGTGAGGGAGACAGGAGAGTACGGGGGTGGGATAGCAAATGGCAGAGGGAGAGAGAGAAGATATATATATATATATATATATATATATATATATATATATACATATACATATATATCTTATGTTAAATTTAGTCCGGATAAATTAAAATATCGGATAGAAAAATAATCCGATCTAAGATAGATTTAAATAAAACGAAAAAGATAAAAATAATCGGGAATAAATTTTAGGAATTTATTTCGGGTTACGAGTTACGACTATTAATAAAATAATTCGGATAAGATTTACGGATAACACTAAGATTAAAATAAATAATCGGTTTCTATCAACTTTTTAGCCTGATTATTTTTATATCTAAGTCATCGTAATAATAATAATAATAATAATAATAATAATAATAATAATAATAATAATAATAATAATAATACGTTTAATACTAAACCTCCTAAATTAATAATTATAACTAATATCACGTAATTATTAATTTTAATTAAGGTTTCCTAAAAACGGGGTATTACACAGGTGGTGGCAGAGGCAGCGAAACAGTGACGAAAGGAGGGGTTGCAGGGAGGTTGCCGAGAAGGGAGAAAAAGAAGGGAAAAAGAAGAGGGGAGGAAGAAGGTGGGATGCAGGGGGCTTGAGGGGTTGTGTGGTGGTTCAGAGCTGAGGTAGAGGGTGGCAGGGAGTAGTGCGAGGGGTTGATGCGGAGGTGGAAGCGGCGGAGGGCGGTGGTGGTGCAAAACAGAGGGGAAGAAAATGGGGAAGAGGAGATCGAGGGTGTAAGGGGGCTTGAACAATGGGCAAGAAAGAGGGCAATGAGGAGAAGAAAAAGGAGAGGAAGAAGAGGGCAGTAGACAACTGATTGGTGGTAGCCTGTAGGGTGGGAGGGAGGTGGTAGGGTGGCAGGGAGAGGGAAGGAAAGAAGAGGGAAGGGGAGGCCATGCGTGATGGGGGTGCATGGCTTGCTTGATCCAAAATGGTGAAACAAAGGATGGGAGAGAGAGAGAGTGTGTGTGTGTAACACCTCAAAATTCACTAATTTTTTTTAAAGCAGAAGAATTTAGAATTTAACACTTGTGAATTCTGGGGATGTTACCGCCACACTTAGTACCAAACCGGTTCTCTCCGACCGTTTCACTACCAAGTGCTAAGGCTAAGAAAAGATTAACATTAAACTTAAATCAAGAGTTTATGAAAGAACTAGAAAGATCATAACACCAAGGATCAGAGTACGTGTAAAGAAGTGTAATTCATTTCCAAAAGAGAAATAAGCTTACAACCGATAAAAATGTTCATTTCAAATACGCAATACAAGTAATAAATCATAAGAGGGTAAATCGGATACAAAAGAAATAGCAGAAGAAGATAAAATAACAAGAAGAGTGAATCCGGCCACACTACTCTCGAACTTGGAGCCAAAAAAATGCTCAACACTCAGCTCCACCTGATGTCTCACCCACCTGCACCAAGTCAGAAGGGCCTACTACTCGTGGGAATGAGTAGTACCCATGAAAATTGTGATCAGTACGCTACGTACTGAGAAAGAAAACCATGCACTAAGGCCAACACATAAAATCATACAAATAATGCAGAAGAAATAAAAGAAGCATATAGTCCAACATGATAACGTAATATTGAACAATCATTCGAGTAGATACATAGAGGCCCATTTATAGTCCAGATTAATTACTTAATTAATGTCTGATCAGAAATCGATTCACACCATTCTTTTATTCAAATCCATGTGAGTACGGGAACCCCACTATTATAGCCGGTGGACCGGATACATATAGGGCACATAACTCCTGACCACTATTATAGCCGGTGGACCGAAAAACACAGGGCATAAAAATCCTGACCACTATTATAGCCAGTGGACTGGAAACACACAGGGCATAAAACTCCTGACCACTATTATTCATCGGTGGACCGGTCTGGCCCCTTTCTCGCACGGTGTTCCACTGTAAGTACTTAGTGTCTTTCCTACAACTTAGCACAAATATGTTTGGTTTTTTTGAGCACGGAATCCCCCACTACTATAGCCGGTGGACCAGAAAACACAGGTACAAAGCCTGACCACTATTATTACTGGTGGACTGGTCACATATAGGACATCATGCCCTAACCACTATTATTCGTCCGTGGATCGGTCTCGGCTCGGCTCAACAATCTTCTACTTTAAATGATTAATGTATTACAATGTCTTATTCAGAATCTTTCACACTAGACATGCATGAATCACTCCCTTTACACTTATCCTCCAACCGACCCATACCACATCATGAAAACCCTGCACCTCCCAACTTGTCGAACAACCTTTCCTCTATACTCAAACTCACACTAGCACTCCAACACCGAAATATGTGGGTCAACGCCCACTACTATACAACTTCAAGTCCACTCCACCTCTCACTTTAGAGTTTTACCCTGAAACCCTAATTTAGGCCTAAGTGGCCCATCCTACTCCACCACACACAACCCACATATTTTTAACACTCTACACATCACAATCCCATAGACTCCACCCCTCATCATCACATTTTAGTCACCAAATACACATGATACCACAAAAACCCTAAGCAGCCACACCAAACCCTAATTATCCACACAAACCCTAGTTCGATCTCCTACGTACCCTTATATTGCTCCACGTACTATTTTTCATCCAAAGTGTTTAAACACCAAAACAACACTTACATTACCTTCCTCACATCCCAAATCAACGTTCTATACGTAAATTTCACTCCCATGCAGACTTTACACATCCCATACAACCTTTTGAACTTTTCATGCAAACCCTAAGCCCCCACGTGAAACCCTAAATTCGACCATGAAACCCCTAGATCCATTCATGCAAAACCCTCAATTTCTCCATACAAAAATTTAGATTCAATCCACACAAAACCCTAGATTAGATCCTCCCATACAACACCATAAAATCTGCCATGCAAAACCTTAAGTCCATCCATACAAATCCCTAAATTCTTTCATGCAAAACCCAAGATTCCTTCTTATAAAACCCTAAATTCAATCCACACAAAATCCAAGGTTTCTCCATACAAAACCCTAAATTCAATCCATACAAACCATAGATTAGATTCTCCTATGTTACACCATAGATTAGATTCTCCCATGTAAAACCATAGATTAGATTCTCCCACACAAAACCATGCAAAACCATAAATTATATTCTCCCATACAAACCCATAAATTAGACTCTTCCATGCACAACTATAGATTCTCCCACTCTTTTACTTTATTTAAAATCTCTTTTTTTTTTTCTTCCACTCATGGATCATTAAAATACTTAGGTTAACTTACTCCTCTTTTGGTCAACACATTTCCCATTTTCCATTCTCAACCTTTTCCCCACACAAAACCACTTTATACATCCTCTCATGCATGTCTTATAGGGTTACAACACATAACATCACATATCACAATATTTCATCACATACACATAGTACACATGCCATATAAATACACAAAAACGTGCTTGAACTCCAAGTCATACCACATAAAAAATAATTACAATAATAATCATAGGATGCATAATATACAAAGCATATAATGCACATCAACACACAATAGGCCTTAGTAACACCCTTACCTAAAATGATACCGGTCTTGGAGCACGCTCCTACGCCTCCTTAGGGCTTTGACTGGTATCACATATATGAGGGAAAAACTACAATTAGATTTCCTCCTACCAAAAATACTATTTTTCCTAATTTATTCTAAAACTAGGTTTTTAATATAATAATAACATATTTGTAATAATGACATTAACTAATTACTAACTTTGCTAAAGATATAAGAAATAATAGTAATATTATAAAAGTTGATAATATAAGGTTGAAGACTTTACCCTAATTATAATAGTGATATTAAAAATAATAATAACAAATATACTAAAAATAATAAGAATGATAATACTGATAAGAATAATAATAATATTAACAATAATCATACTAAAAATAATAATAATAATAATAATAATATGATTTGAAATAAATGGTGGAATAAGGGCTTCGACCCTTCACCAAAATGATACTAATAATAACATTAGTAAATTTAATAATAAAACTTAATAATAATAATAATAATAATAATAATAAAATAGTAATAATAATAATGATAAAAACCATAATAATATTGCAAACTTAATAGTAATCATAATGGTAATAGTAATAATGATAATAATTGAAGATAAAATGAAGTAGGGTTTCGACCCTACATTAAATAATAATAAACTTAATAAATAATAATAATAATAATAATAACTCTAATAATAATAATAATAAATGCTAATGATAAAAATATTAATAATAATAAGACTTGATATTGTTATTTCTACTACTACAATTCAAAATAGGCACAATAGGGGTTCAGCCCTATATAGAATAATAATACTAACATTGAAAATAATAATAATAGCAACACTAATAGTAAAATAGTTGTAATGATAATAATGGAATAATAATAATAATTTTGAAATATTAATAATACTAATAATAATAATCACATATTAATAATAATAATAGTAATAATAGAAACACTAAGAATAATAATAATAAAACCAAAATAAAAATATAATAGGGCTTCGGCCCTTAATAGAAATAATAATAAAAAACATTAATAATAATAATAATAATAATAATAACAATAATAATAGTAATAATAATAATAATAATACTAATAATAATAATAATAGTATATATATTCGAATAATTGAAATAAAATAATTTAAAGCTTGTAAAAATAGGGTAAAAGGGTTGAGAGGGTCTAGGGTTTAACCTTAGGCTAGTGGTGATAGGCAGCATCGGTGGTGGTGCACGACGGCGGCGGCGGCGGCCGAAAAAGAGAAGAAAAGGGGAAAAGTTGAGGGCTGGGAAAAAGAGAAAGAGAAGGAAGGTGGAAGTAAGGGTGGTTATGATTGTATAGAAGAAGAGGAACAGAATGAGGATGGCGGCGCAGCCAAAGGTGGTGGAACACGGCGGCGACGATGGTGGCGAATGGAGAAGAAGAAGAGAAAGGGTATGGTTACGGGTATGGATATGGATACGGGTATGGTTACAGGTATGGGTACGGATATCCCATACTCGTATCTGTATCCAAACTCGACATGTATTTTTTTCCATCATCCATATCCGTTTAAATATTCGTTGGGTTTCATGTAAAATCTGCATCGTTTACATCCCTAACGGCATCGGGGGAGGAGGAACGAAGAAGAAGAAAGACAGGGGGTTGGACCAGGCGGTTGGGGAGAAAAGAAAAGAAAAGAAAAGGAAGGCGGACCGGGCCAGCCGCTGCGGTGAGGGGCATTTAAATTAAACGCTGCATTTTGGGGGAAAAATGGAAAAGAACGGCATAGAGTCCTAGGCCATCGAAGGAGAAAAGAGAAAAGAGGAATGGGCTGCGGAATGCAAGCCCAAACGGAGAATAAGAAGAAAAGAAAATGAAAAAGGAAGAAAAGAAAGAAAAGAAAAAAGGAAAAAGGAAAAAGAAAAATATGAGGGTTGGGTTAATTATATTAATTAGGATATTTGGGATATTTAAAAATAATAATATTTTTAAAAAATAATATTTAAATCCCTTTTTAGGCTAATTTAGGATTTTTAAAAGGTTTTCCATAAATTCTATTTTAATTAGCAAATCACTATAATTTTCTCTAATTAAATTATTTATAACATTATTATTAATTTGGACCAACTTTATCTTTCTTATTTTAAATAAAATAATTTATTTAATTATTTTCCAAAATAAAATCTTTAATTAGCTAAAATACCCAAATTTCTCCTAATTAAAATACTTATAAATTTCTTCTTGATTTTCCCTAAATAATTTCCTTTTATTTTAAGAAAAATAATTTATTTAATTTATTTTCCTAATAAAACCTTATTTAACTATAATTTTTAAAATTAGGATTTTCGGGGCATTTCATTACTACCCCCTTAAAAATAGACTTCGTCCCCGAAGTCTCTTGGAGCGCCTAGGGTTAGGGATAAAACGCTCTAAGTGGTTAGGAAACCACACTAACACCAATACTTATGTCAACTACTGTAACACCCTAACATTTAATATTTTGTTTTTAAAACAAACCTCTAAATTTAAAACTCGTAAATTTTGGGGATGCTACCACCACACTTAGTACTAGACCAATTCGCTCTTACCGTTCCAGTACCAAGTGCTAAGGCTAAGAAAATATTTCCATCAAACCATAACAATACATAAATCAAGGTTCACAAAACAATGATCAGAGTACGCAAGTATCATTACATAACTGAAATACGAGAGATAGTTTCTTAAAGTAGAAAGATGTCTATGACGTTAAAATTGTTTCCGAAAATCATAACATAAAGAAAAGGGTAATAATAATAACATAAGAAAGGAAAACCGGCCACACCACTATGGAGGTTAATCCAGCCCATAATCAACTCTCACCCAAGCCTGACGCCCCATAAACATCAATATCATCAAAGAAGGCATCTCCAACCTGCAACACGTGAGATGGGCCTCATGCTCGTGGGAATGAGTAGCACCCATAAAAAGGGTGATCAGTACACTACGTACTGAGCAAGGTAACCGTGCACTAAGGCCAACATACAAAATTCACACAAACAATGTATAATAATAAAGGAGTATAAAGTCCAACATAATAGCACAAAGGTAAATGAATGCTCAAGTGAAAATGCCAAGATCCAGTATAGTCCAGATTAATTACTTCATCAATCCTTATTGAATTTATTTTCACACCATGCACTTTATCAAGTCTATACGAGTACGGGAACCCCACTATTTTATCCTGTGGATCGATCTCCAGGGCACTTCGGCTCCTGGACACTATTCTAGCCGGTGGATCGGTCACTTAGGGTACATGCCCAATTACTATTATATACCGGTGGATCGGTCTAGCCCCTTTCTCGCAAGGTGTTCCATTGTAATTAGTTAGTGTCTTTCCCATATCTCAGCAAAATGTAGGGTTTGGTTTATTGAGCTCGGGATCCCCCACTATTATAGCCGGTGGATCAATTACTTAGGGTACATGCCCTACCACTATTATACGCCGGTGGATCGGTCTGAGCTTGGCTCAATACTATTTCACTTTACATGATTAATGTTTTAAGTGTCTTATTCAGAAATTTAATCCCTAGACATGCATGGCTAACCTCCTTTACACTTATCTCCCCCAAAATAAACTGTCTCACTCATAGGCCCATAAAGCCCTAACTGAGCCCATCATTCTTCCCTCTTTACCAAACTTACATTAGAGTCCATCTCCCACGTACTATTTTTCATGCAACACATTCAAATTCCCTAACAACCCTTTCATCACCTTCCTCACACCTCAAAGTAACTATTCATACGTAAAGTTTATCCCCATGTAAACTCTATATCTCCCATGCAAACGTATGAATTTTTTCATGCAAAAACTTATGCTCACCCATGAAATCCTAAATTCCCATGCTAACCTTAACTCCATGCAAACCCTACTCCATGCAAACCCTAACTCCATGCAAACCCTAGCACCCCCATTCATGGTCATATAATACTTAGATCAACCCCACATTATTTCACACCATACCATCATATCACACAACCTCCATGCATGTCTTATGGGCCGCATCAATTCATATTAAAACACATCTTATACATATCTTATGCATGTCATAAAATACCACATGAACATACCTCAACTCCATGTCATACTGCATATATATAATAGTTATAAAAATACACATAAAATACATCATGTTCCATATCACATGGCAAGCAAGACATGTAAAATACATTACACACAAATGGCCTTAGTTACACCCTTACCTAAAATGTCACCGGTCTTGGAGCACGCTCCTATGCTTCTTTAGGGCTTTGACTGGTCTCACCTATTATGAGGGAAAAACTAGAATTAGGTTCCCCTCCTAAAAATACTATTATTTACTAACTTATCCTAAGACTAGGATTTTTAACAAAATAATGCTATACTACTAATAACTATAGAAAATGATACTAAAAATACTAGCAATAATATTAATATGATTCAAAATGGATGGTGAGATAAGGGCTTCAACCCTTCATCAAAATAATGCTAATAATATCATTAGGGCATTATTAATAAAAAAATAATAAAAATAGTAAGGAAATAATAATCGAAATTACCAAATAATAATAATAATATTAATAATAATGATAACTTAACCCGAAAGTAAGGTAAGGTAGGGTTTTCAACTCTACCCTAAAATAGTAAAAGTACCATTAGTAATAATAATAATAATAATAATAATAATAACACATATTATATAATAATAATAATAATATTAAAAATAGTAATAATAATAATATTAGTAATAGAAATAATAGTAATCGAATTATTTAAATAAGATAGGGCTTCGACCCTCTAAATAGGTAATAGTAATAATAAAAATAATATTACTAATAATAATAATAATAATAATAATGATAATAAAACTTATAATAATACTAATAATATTTATAATTCGAAACTAATAACCTAAATAATTCCTGTAAACTCTCGACCATGCCAAGAAATAATAACATTAATTTTCAACCAAATAATAATAATAATAATAATCATAATAATTGAATAAAGGTTAAAAATTGAAATAAAATAGGGTAAGCTCAAATAAATAGGGGAGAAGGGCTGAGAATGTCTAGGGTTTCACCTTGAATCGGCAGAGATGGGTGGCACCGGCGGTGGTGCACGACAGCGGCGACGGTGGCCAGAAAAGAGGATATAAAAGGAAAAAGTTGAGGTTTGAGAAGAAGAGGTGGAGAATGAGGGTGGTGGTTGAGGTGTTGGTAGTAGCCTAGGCTGAGAGGAGTAAAGTGAGGGTGGTGGCGCAGCAAGTGGCGGCGGCGCACAGTGGCAAAGGTGGCAGTCGAAATGAAGAGAAAGAGAAAAAGAGAGGAGGAGAAGGAGAAAGGAGAAAAGAAGGGTATGACTAGGTGGAGGAAGATTGTTAGCATTTTTTGGGTGGTGCAGGAAATAGTGATAGCGGCGGATGTGGTGGTGGGCGGTAGCGCGAGGGGCTGTAGGTGTAGAAATTTGGCTTGATGGGTAGGGAACTTTGCACAGTTGTGGTGGCTCGTGCAAGAAGAATCGAGGGAGATGGGTGGTTCAGTTAGTTAGAGGAAGGTGCAGGGAAGACTTAGGTAGGTTGAGCTGGCGGTGGAGGAAAGGTCGTCTAAAGTTGCGGTGGTGCGCAGGGTAGGTTCTTAGGGTTCGGGGAAAAAGTTTCAAGATCACTCAATAAGGGGGTATTTATAGAGTTAAGAGGGGAAATTAGGGTTCTGAAGGTCAACAGGAGGATAATGCAGGTAGGGTTTGGGGTAGCCAGTGGCGTTAATCGGCCGACACAAATTTAAGTCGTGGTCGACCTTTCGTGCATGAAAAGGAGGGTTTTGCATGAAGTAAAGGGAAGTGGGTTAGGTTAGGTCGAACTACGATTCAACGGGAAGAGAAAGAGAGGAGAAATGGCCGGTCAAGTCAAGCATGGCCGGCGGCACCATTTTCAGAGGTGACGGAGTTGTAGGTCGACGGTGGAGGAAGAAGAAGGGTGAACGGGCGGCTGGGGAAAAAGAAAGAAAAGAAAAAGAAGGGAGAACCGAGCCGATCAGCAACGGTTATAAAAGTTTAAATGGAACACGGCATTCCATGGGAAAAAGGCGCAATACGCAGCACTTCGGCTGCCAAAGGAAGAAAAGAAAACGGCAGATGGGTCGCGGAAGAGAGGAAAGAAAAAGGAGGGATTGGGCCGCGACAGGCCCAATCAGAAGGAAGAAGGAAAAAAAATGAAAAGAAAAGGAAAAGAAAAAGGGAAAAGGGAAAAGAAAAATTTAAGTAGGTTGGGGTCAATTAAATTAATTAGAATATTTTGGGTATTTAAAATAAAAATATTTAAATAAAATAATATTAAATTTCATTTTTAGGCTAATTTAGGGCTTTAAAAATATTTTTTCTAAATTCCTTTTTAATTAGCAGAATGCCCAATTTTTCCCTTATAAAAAATTTGTAAATTTCCTCTTAATTTTCCCTACATAATTCCTTCCTATTCCAATAAAAATAATTAATTAAATTAATTCCCTAATAAATCTTTATTTAATAACACTTCTTAACAAAAATATTTTTGGGGTATTTCAACTACCCCTTAAGAATAAACTTAATAAGAATTCTACCCTTTGTTTCTCATCGTGGTTGGACTTAGAAATTTTCTTTAGAAAAATGAAACATCCTTTTGGATTCAAAAACAATTTGAAATCAGGGAAAAAAACTTTGTAATTGAAATTCATTTTGAAAATGATACCACTTGTAGTATCATGTTAAAAAGATTAAAAACGGAAGAAAGGTCGAAACACACTTCAAAATCCAATAAAAATTTCGTAAACCAAATTTATTTTTGAAAACGAGTGTGGTTAAAAGGACCAACTGCTCTGATACCAACTTGTGATATCAGCTTAAGAAGTTTAAAATCGGAAGAGCGTGGTCGAAACCAGCTCTGATACCAACTTGTTACGCCCTAAAATTCACTATTTTTTTAAGTAGAAGAAGTTAGAATTTAGCATCTGTGAATTCTGGGGATGTTACCGCCACACTTAGTACCAAACCGGTTCTCTCCAACTGCTTCAATACCAAGTGCTAAGGCTAAGAAAAGATTAATATTAAACTTCAATCAAGAGTTTATGAAAGAACAAGAAAGATCATAACACCAAAGATTAGAGTACGTGTAAAGAATTGTAATTCATCTCCAAAAGAGAAATAAGCTTACAACCGATAAAAGGTTCATTTCAAATACGCAATACAAGTAATAAATCATAATAGGGTAAATTTGATACAAAAGAAATAGCAGAAGAAGATAAAATAACAAGAAGAGTGAATCCAACCACACTACTCTCAAACTTGGAGCCAAAAAAATACTCAATACTCAACTCTGCTTGATGTCTCGCCCACCCGCACCAAGTCAGAAGGGCCTACTGCTCGTGGGAATGAGTAGTACCCATGAAAAGGGTGATCAGTACGCTACGTACTGAGCAAGGTAACCATGCACTAAGGCCAACACATAAAATCATACAAATAATGCAGAAGAAATAAAAGAAGCATATAGTCCAACATGATAACGTAATATTGAAAAATCATTCGAGTAGATACATAGAGGCCCATTTATAGTCCGGATTAATTACTTAATTAATCTTTGATCGAAAATCGATTCACACCATGCTTTTATTCAAATCCATGCGAGTACGGGAACCCTACTAGTATAGCCAGTGGACCGGATACATATAGGACACATAACTCCAGACCACTATTATAGCTGGTGGACCGGAAAACACAGGACATAAAGCTCCTGACTACTATTATAGCCTGTGGACTAGAAACACACAGGGCATAAAGCTCCCGACCACTATTATTCACCGGTGGACCAGCTTGACCACTTTCTTGCACGGTGTTCCACTGTAAGTACTTAGTGTCTTTCCTATATCTTAGCACAAATATGTTCGGTTTTGTTGAGCAAGGAATCACCCACTATTATAGCCGGTGGACCGGAAAACATAGGTACAAAGCCTGACCACTATTATTACCGGTGGACCAGTCACATATAGGACATCATGCCCTAACCACTATTATTCGTCTGTCGATCGGTCTAGGCCCGGCTCAACAATCTTCCACTTTAAATGATTAATGTATTATGGTGTCTTATTCATAATCTTTCACACTAGACATGCATGAATCACTCCGTTTACACTTATCCTCCAACCGACCCATACCACATCATGAAAACCCTGCACCTCCCAACTTGTCCAACAACCTTTCCTCTATACTAAAACTCACACTAGCACTCGAATACCAAAATATATGGGTCAAGGCCCACTACTATACACCTTCAAGTCCACTCCACCTCTCACTTTAGAGTTTTTCCCCGAAACCCTAATTTAGGCCTAAGTGGCCCATCCTACTCCGCCTCACACAACCCAAATCATTTTAACACTCCACACATCACAATCCCATAGATTCAACCCCTCATCATCACATTTTAATCACCAAATACACATGATACCACAAAAACCCTAAGCAGCGACACGAAACCCTAATTGTCCACACAAACCCTAGCTCGATCTCCTACATACCCTTATATTTCTCCACATACTATTTTTCATCCAAAGTGTTCAAACACCCAAACAACACTTACATTGCCTTCCTCACATCCCAAATCAACGTTCCTTATGTAAATTTCACTCCCATGCAGACTTTACACATCCCATGCAACCTTTCAAACTTTTCATGCAAACCCTAAGCCCCCACGTGAAACCCTAGATTCAACCATGCAAACCCTAGATCCATCCATGCAAAACCCTTGATTTCTCCATACAAAACTTTAGATTTAATCCACACAAAACCCTAGATTAGATCCTCCCATACAACACCATAAAATTTGCCATGCAAAACCTTAAGTCCATCCATACAAAACCCTAAATTATTTCATGCAAAACCCAAGATTCCTTCTTACAAAATCCTAAATTCGATCAACACAAAACCTAAGGTTTCTCCATACAAAACCCTAAATTCAATCCATACAAACCATAGATTAGATTCTCCTATGTTACACCACAGATTAGATTCACCCATGCAAAACCATAGATTAGATTCTCCCACACAAAACCATGCAAAACCATAAATTAGATTCTGCCATACAAACCCATAAATTAGACTCTCCCATGCACAACTATAGATTCTCCGTTACTTTTACTTTATTTAAAATCTCTTTTTTTTTCTTCCACTCATGGATCATTAAAATACTTAGGTCAACTTACTCCTCTTTTGGTCAACACATTTCCCATTTTCCATTCTTAACCTTTTCCCCACACAAAACCACTTTATACATCCTCTCATGCATGTCTTATAGGGTCACAACACATAACATCACATATCACAATATTTCATCACATACACATAGTACACATACCATATAAATACACAAAAACGTGCTTGAACTCCAAGTCATACCACCTACAAAATAATTACAATAATAATCATAGGATGCATAATATACAAAGCATATAATGCACATCAACACACAATAGGCCTTAGTAACACCCTTACCTAAAACGATACCGGTCTTGGAGCACGCTCCTACGCCTCCTTAGGGCTTTGACTGGTATCACATATATGAGGGAAAAACTACAATTAGATTTCCTCCTACCAAAAATACTATTTTTCCTAATTTATTCTAAAACTAGGTTTTTAATATAATAATAACATATTTGTAATAATGACATTAACTAATTACTAACTTTGCTAAAGATATAAGAAATAATAGTAATATTATAAAAGTTGATAATATAAGGTTGAAGACTTTACCCTAATTATAATAGTGATATTAAAAATAATAATAACAAATATACTAAAAATAATAAGAATGATAATACTGATAAGAATAATAATAATATTAACAATAATCATACTAAAAAATAAAATAAAATAATAATAATAATAATAATAATAATAATAATAATATGATTCGAAATAAATGGTGGAATATGGGCTTCGACCCTTCACCAAAATGATACTAATAATAACATTAGTAAAATTAATAATAAAACTTAATAATAATAATAATAATGAAATAGTAATAATAATAATGATAAAAACCATAATAATATTGCAAACATTATAGTAATCATAATGGTAATAGTAATAATGATAATAATCGAGGATAAAATGAAGTAGGGTTTCAACCCTACATTAAATAATAATAAACTCAATAAATAATAATAATAATAATAATAATAATAATAATAATAATAATAATAAATGCTAAGGATAAAAATATTAATAATATTAATCATAATAAGACTTGATATTTATATTACTACTACTACAATTCAAAATAGACACAATAGGGTTTCAGCCCTATATAGAATAATAATACTAACATTGAAAATAATAATAATGATGATGATAATGATGATAATAATAATAATAATAATAATTATTATTATAATCGCATAACACTAATAATAATAATAGCAACACTAATAGTAAAATAGTTGTAATTCTAATAATAGAATAATAATAATAATATCGAAATAGTAATAATAATAGTAATAATAATAATCACATATTAATAATAATAATAGTAATAATAGAAATAATAAGAATAATAATAATAAAATCGAAATAAAAATATAATAGGGCTTCGACCCTTAATAGAAATAATAATAATAATAATAATAGTAATAATAATAATAATAATAATAATAATAATAATAATAACAACAATAATAATAGTAATAATAATAATAATAATAATAATAGTATATATATTTGAATAATTGAAATACAATAATTTAAAGCTTGTAAAAATAGGGTATAAGGGTTGAGAGGGTATAGGGTTCAACCTTAGGCTGGTGGTGACAGGCGGCACCGGTGGTGGTGCACGGCTGCGACGACGGTGGCCGGAAAAAAGAAGAAAAGGGGAAAAGTTGAAGGCTGGGAAAAAGAGAAAGAGAAAGAGGGTGGAAGTAAGGGTGGTTATGATTGTATAGAAGAAGAGGAACATAATGAGGGTGGCGACGCAACCAAAGGTGGCGGCACACAGCGGCGGCGGCGGTGGCCGAATGGAGAAGAAGAAGAGAAAGAGAGGAGGAGAGGGAGGAAGAGGAAAAGAAAGGTAGGGGAAGGTAGAGGGTGGGTTGCAGAACAGATTGGAAGGTGAAAGGAGCGGCGATAGCGACAGAAGTGGTGGCTAAGGGTGGTGTGAAAGGCAGTGGTGGTGGAAACAAGGGCTGGTTGGATGCAAACTTTGCACAACCGGGGTGGCTTGTGCAGGGAGAATCAAGGGATATGGGAGGCGTAGTTAGTTAGAGGGTGGTGCAAGGATTAGTTTGGTAGGCAGAGAGGGCGGCGGAGTTGGCCGGAGGTGGCGGCAATGGTGTCTAAAGGGGAGGCAGCGCAAGGGGTAAAATTTTCTGGGTTGAAATAAAAAACTCGAACAGGGCTAATTATGGGGGTATTTATAGAGTTTAGAGGAGAGGGTAGGGTTCTGGGGGTTGGCTAGGGGGTAATGTGAAACTCAAATAAATGCAGGGGTGGTTGCGTTGAAAAAGAAGGCGCGTGCACGACAAGGAAGGGGGTTGGGTAAATGTGGTCGCTGAAATAGAGGGAAGAGAAAGGGAGGAAAACGGCTGGTCAAACGGGCGAGATCAGCGGAAAAAAACCAGGGCAGGGCGGCGGTGTAGTTGCAGGTCAACGGCGTCGGGGGAGGAGGAAGGAAAAAGAAGAAAGAAAGGGGGTTGGACCGGGTGGCTAAGGAGAAAAGAAAAGAAAAGAAAAGGAAGGTAGACTAGGCCGTCGAAGGACAAAAGAGAAAAGAGGAATGGGCTGCGGAACGCAGGCCCAAACAGAGAATATGAAGAAAAGAAAAGGAAAAAGGAAGAAAAGAAAGAAAGGAAAGAAAAAGGAAAGAAAAAGGAAGAAAGAAAAGGAAAAAGGAAAAAGGGAAAATGAAAAATATGAGGGTTGGGTTAATTAAATTAATTAGGATATTTGGGATATTTAAAAATAATAATATTTAAATAAAATAATATTTAAATCCCTTTTTAGGCTAATTTAGGATTTTAAATTTTTTTTCCATAAATTCTATTTTAATTAGCAAATCACTCTAATTTTCTTCAATTAAATTATTTATAACATTATTATCTATTTGGACCTACTTAATCCTTCTTATTTTAAATAAAATAATTTATTTAATTATTTTCCAAAATAAAATCTTTAATTAGCTAAAATACCCAAATTTCTCCTAATTAAAATACTTATAAATTTCTTCTTGATTTTCCCTAAATAATTTCTTTTTATTTTAATAAAAATAATTTATTTAGTTTATTTTCCTAATAAAACCTTATTTAACTATAATTTTTAAACTTTGGATTTTTGGGGCATTTCAGAGAGAGAGAGAGAGAGAGGGCTGTAGTGGTGGCAGGTGATGGCAGCGAGAGGTTGCAGGCGGTGGCCGGCCTTGGCGTCGAGGGGTGTGCGCTGCGTCGGGGCTGGAGGTAGAAGAAGAAAGAAGGGGAGAGGAGGGGCAGGCCAGGCATAGGGGGAAAGAAAGGAAAGTGGGCCGGTCCGGTCCAGGGGGAAAGGAAGGAAAGAAAAAAGGGGGGGGGGGAGCTGGGATATACATGGGAGAAGGAGAGGAGGGAAGGGAGTGGGCCGGAGGTGTAACACCCCAAAATTCACTATATTTTTTTTGAAAGTAGAAATAATTAAAACACTTGATTTAAAACCCGTGAATTCTGGGGATGTTACCGCCACACTTAGTACCAGACCAGTTCATCCTACCGTTCCGGTACCAAGTGCTAAGGCTAAGAAGACACTTTTAGTAACAACATCAATAAACCAAATTTATAAAAAGAAAAATTAGAGTAAGCACAAGTCTTACGTAATTCGAAATACCGACTAATGTTTTTCCAAATAATTAACTAGAAAACATTAATAAAATTGTTTCGGCAATTCAAACATAATAAAAGTAACATGAGTCATAAATAAAATAAAGAAAATGGCCACGTCTCTCTAGAAATCGATCCAGCCCAGCTATCACTTCGCCCTTCCCGATGTCCCGCAGACATCGATAGCATCAAAGTAAAAATCTCCTACATGCAATAGATCAGACGGGCCTTCTGCTCGTGGGAATGAGCAGCACCCATGAAACGAGTGATCAGTACGCTACGTACCGAGTAAGGTGACTGAATACTAAGGCCGACATACAACACATTAATTCATGCAGGATAATGATCACATACAATTACGACCCACACATATGATACATAGAAGCATAAAGTGAAATCACTTATAATCAATAGGTCCATACGTAAAGCCCAAAAAGATCCGGATTATTCATTTAATCTTTCCTTTATCAAATACAGATACACACCATGTTCTTTATCAGGTCCATACGAGTACGGGAACCCCACTATTTTTGCCGGTGGATCGGTCTCTAGGGCACTTTGGCTCCTAGCCACTATTATTGCCGGTGGATCGGTCACTTAGGGTACACACCCTACCACTATTATATGCCGGTGGATCGGTCTGGCCCCTTCTCGTACGGTGTTCCACTATAAGTAATTAATATCTTCTCATATCTTATCAACTTATATGGTTTGGTTTGTTGAGCTTGGGATCCCCCACTATTATAGCCGGTGGATCGGTCACTAGTGTAAAATACCCTACCACTATTAAGCCGGTGGATCGATCTCCAGGTTACCGTAGTACCTGGCCACTATTATACCGATGGATCGGCCTGGGCCCGTCTCAACATCTTCCACTTTACGTGTTTAATAATTTATGTATCTTATTCAGAATATTCATTTCAAGACAGGAAAATCCAGTAATGTATACCAATACTACAATAACCCTAATTTCCATGAAACCCGAACTCTACGTAACCCATCTTCCCATGCATACCCTAGCTCCCATACAAACCCTAACTCCATGTAAGCCCTAACTCCATGTAAACCGTATCTCCATGCAAACCCTAATTCGTACCCAAACCTTAACTCGATGTATACAACACTCCCATGTAAACCCTCAATCATATGCAAACCCTAGTTCATATCATCTTGGCAAAACCCCAACACCACGTAAACCATACTTCCATGCAAACCCTAACGCACATGCAAACCCTAGCTCCACGTAGACATACTTCCATACAATCCTGATCCACATACAAACCCTAACTCCACGTACCATACCCTCATGCAGTCCCAATTCATATGTAAACCCTAACTCCACATAGACATGCTTCCATGAAAGTCCCAACCTCAGGTCAATTTATGCAAACCCTAACATCATACCATTCCATGCAAACCCTAACAACATGTCTCAAGTCATATCATACAATAATAACATAAACATACGCATAGTTCTCATGCCACAATTTATTCACATCAACATACTTCAACTCTACAATCATGCCACATGCGAAATAATTAATAATAACGAACATAAAATACATGGCATATCAAACACATAGTGCATGCAAACACATAAATGGCCTTAGTAGACCCTTACCTAAAACGTCACCGGTCTTGGTGCACGCTCCTATTCCACTTGAGGGATTTGATTGGGTTCGCCTATTATATCAAAGCATACTAGAATTAGACTCTCTTACATAATTTTATTATCCTCTAACTTATTCCAAGATTTGGTTTTTAATTAACATATTACTACTTAATAATTTAACTATAGAAACTATTACTTAAAAATACAAATGAATTATTATTTTCATTAGAAGAGGGTGGTGATCTAAGGGTTTCTACCCTTCACCAAAAAATAATGATAGTATAATAATGATAATAATAATAATAATAAGGTATAATATTATTAATGATACTTTTATTAGTAGAATATTAATATTATCAATACCAAAATTCTTAAAATTGCAAGGTGGATTTCAAACCATCCTAATTTAATAATAATAATACCATTAGAAATTGTAATAATGATATTAACATTATATATACTTATAATATAAATTTAATAAAGATAATAATAATAATATAATTAGAAATAATGTTAAAAATGTTAATAATATTAATGAAAAGTAAAAGTGCGAGGCATAATTAAAATTTTTGGTTTCTGTCCTTCCTAAAATAATTACAACATTAATTAAATAATTACACTAAACATAATAATATTATTAGCATTATTAATATTATTTATAATAATAGTAAACATGTAATAATCCCATTAAATAAGAAAAATTCGAGACTAATAATTTATCTTACTCAATAATACTCCTAGACCTGTCAAAAAAATTTAGAAATTAGAATATAGTTGATAACAATAATAATAATAATTATAATAATAATAATTAAAGTCAAATTAACATTAAAATTTTGGATAAAAACAGAATAATTATTAATAAATCAAAAGTAAGTATTTAAAAGGTCTAATATTTCACCTTGAGTTGGATGTATGGGTGGAACCGGCGATGGTTCCCGGAGGTAGCCGGAAAATGAATCTAAGAGGGGTAAAAATGAAGAAAAAGAGGTGAGAGGGGAGGAGGAAAATAAAATAATTTTATGGGTCGGTGGAGGAGCCTTAGCAGGAGTTATTGGTTGGCTTGGGAGGTGGTAGAAGCGGCAGATGTGGCGGTGGATGGTGTTTCAAGTCTCGGGGTGAAATTTTCTGGCGAGACCACTAGCTAACTTTGCACGATTATGGAGGCTTGTACAAGGTGAAACGAAGGTCGTGGATGATTTAGTTAATTAGAGGGTGTTGCACGGAAGAGATTGGGATGAATAGAAGGCGTTGAAGTTAGCCAAAGGTGGAGGAAGAGTCTTCTAAAGGGGCGGTGGCGCACAGTCGAGACTTAGGGTTTCGGGGAAAGAAAAATCCCAAACCCAGGCTATAAGAGAGGTATTTATAATCTTGGAGGTTAGGTTTGAGTTGGGAAAGTTACAAAGAGTTGAAATTGGGTTATTCGTGCTGAAGGTCGGGCGGTAATATTTTGAAATTATTCCCGACCTTCACGAGGGAAATAGGGAAGAACGTGTAGAATAAGGGAGGAGTGGGGTAATTCAAATGGACGGGTGTGTCGAGAGGGAGAGAATGAGCGAGAGAAGAGCCGGTCACGCCACGTGTGGCCGGCGGTGCCATTTTCGGGGAGAAGAAGGTGGAGGTGAGGTTATGGCGTCGGCTGGAGGAAGAAGAAGAAGGTGGGGTGCTGGACCGGGCGGTTCGTGGGGGAGAAAAGAAAGAAAAAGGAAGGGAGACCGGGCGGTTCGGTGCGAGGGGGAAGGTGTTAAATGAAACGACGTGTTTTTGGCGTAAAAAGGAATGAAGAACGACGTTTTGGGGCTGACGCGCAACGGTAGAAAGAAGATGAGTGGAACGTGGTGTTCGGGAGAAATAAGGAGTAAAACGCACCGCAGAGAGGTAGGGGGGCGGCGACGCACGGGCTGGGCCGCGCCGAAGGAAAAGGAAAGAAGAGAAGGAATTGGGCCGCGCAACAGGCCCAATTTAGGCGAAGAAGAAAAAGAAAGAAAAGGAAAGAAAAAGGAAAAGAAAAGGAAAGGAAAATGGGAAAAAGGAAAAGAGAATTAATTAGGTTGGGTCCAATTAAATTAATCTGAATATTTAGGATATTTAAAAATAATAATATTTAAATAAAATAATTTTTAAATCCCTTTTTAAGCTAAATAGTATTTTTAAAGGATTTCTCAAAATTTCCATTTTAAATTAATAAATCCCTCAAATTTTATTTAATTTAATTATTTATAAATTTAAAATTAATTTGAAACTATTTTCTATTTCTTAATTTGAATAAAATAATTTATTTAAATAATTTCCCAAATTAAAATTCTTAATTAGATAATATACTAAAATTTCCTTTACTTAACATATTTATAAAATCTCTTATTAATTTGCCCTACTAAATTTCCTTTTATTTTAGTAAAAATAATTTACTAAATTAAAATTTCAAATAAAACCTTATTTAAATATAATCTTTAAAATTAGAAAATTTCGGGGTATTTCAGGAGGCCCAGGCGCAGGGGGAAGGGGAGAGTAGGCCTGGTGCGGGCGGCCTGAAGGAGGAAAAAGGAAAAAGAAAGAAAGGAGGAAAAAGAAGAAAAAGGAGAAAGAAAGGAAAAAGGGAAAAAGGAAAAGGGAAAATAGGGTAAATTAAAATTATTTAATTTATAACATATTAGAATGTAATATTTTTGGGTAATAAATTTATTTAATAATATAATTTAATATAATTAAATATATGGGTTTAAAAAGGATAATTTTAGTAAAATATTGGTTTGAAAAATTATTTAAATAAAAAGAGTATGATAAAATAACAAGATATTTATTTAAATTTATTAAATATTCCTACCCAAATTTATATACTCAAAAATCCATAAATAATTAAATTATATAATTTTAAAAGCTATTTATTAAATTATAGGTTTTTAAAATTTTGGGGGATTATAATAACACTCTTAAAATAATATCGATAACAATAATTGTAAGAATAATAATATTAGTAATAATAACAATAATAATAATAATAATAATAATAATAATAATAATAATAATAATAATAATGGTATTAATAAAACATTGAATGAGTAGGATTCTTCCTTGGTATTTAATAAACATTTAAAAGCCTAATGCTATTTGTTAACTAATTATTAACCCAATCCCCATCATTTTCCACCTCTAAGCATAGCTTAATCCAACCTAAACCCCCTCTCGGTAGGTCCTTCTCCCCCCGTGCATCATGTTTTTCTCTTCTCTTCTTTATGCATGAACACCTCACCTCACTCTTCCCCGTACCCCTACCTAGGGATGGCAACGGGGCGGGTCGGGGACGGGGACCCCATCCCCATCCCCGAACCCGATAAGGAAAATTATCCCCGAACCCGACCCGATCCCTGTTATTTTTTTATCAGGGATTCCCCGACCCGATCCCCGTGGGGATCAAATCCCCATACCCGACCCGATCCCCGATCTATTTTCCATCCCCGATTTATTCCCCATTCTTAAAACCCGACCCGATCCCCAAAACCCGACTTTATATCCGATCCCCGATCCTCAAACTATTTTTTTATATTATATTTTTAATTTATATTCTATAAAAAAATTATATATATATATATTATATATATATATATAATTATATAAAAATATATATATAAAAAATTTCGGGGCGGGTTCGGGGATGGGGACCCCAAACCCGTCCCCGAAAAAATCCCCGTTAAGAATCCCCGAACCCGAACCCGAACGGGGAATCCCCGACGGGGCCCCGAACCCGCAGGGAAAATTGCCATCCCTACCCCTGCCTATCCTATAAACCAACCAGCCGTGCAACCCCTTCCTCTTCCCCAAACACACCTCATCATTCTCCTGCTATACCCTTCCCCCACGCCACCACAATCCCTAGTAGCCCCAGCCAACCGACCACACTACCCAATCCCAACCACACCTGCAACACCGGCCACGCAAACAACCCAGCCCCCAACCAATCGGGTAACCCTTCCTCTCCCCCATGCCTACACACACATATGCCTCTCCCAACCCAACCAACCAACTATTCTCCCTTCCCCTTAGCAATAGCCTGCACTCCAGCGTGCAACTCCCCTTTCTCCCCATGCACTCGACTCCCCCTACACCAGCAACCAACCTGCATCACCCAACCCAGCCAGACCCTATAGCCTCCCCTCTTCCCTATGCACGCCATCATTTTCCCTGCTATCCCCCTTCCCTTCTTCAGTTTCGACCCGCAGCATCTCCTTCTTCCCTCTCCCTTTCGATTCTCTCCCTTTTTCTCCTTGGAGTCTCCTTCCTTCCTTCTCCCATTCTAACGTCGAGTGTCCCTTTCCTGCACCCTCCACCTTGCTCCATCGCACCAATGAGCTAACTACCAAGAACCGCCCATTCTGTATCCCTACCAAGCCTTCCTCTCCCCTCGTGCATTACCTCACCGAGCAACAGCTCCCTCCGGTGTAAGTATCCTCCCCTTCGGCGTGTGTGGTACATGGTAGTGCCATGTACCCCAGCCTTGATTAATCCCCTAAGCTTATTTTGGCATTGGTCTCATAGGTTGTTATCTAGTTATTTTATCTAGTATAGATACTAATGCATATATAATTGTGTGGATGGTGTTATTAAATTTTAGGTAATCCCGACCTTGCTTAAGGTATCCTTGGAAGAGGCATTTTGTGGTATTAATTTCGTAGCTTGGAGGTAAATTCAACTAATCCGTAGATGGTAGAAACTTGTGTGAAAAAGATAGGTTGATTGTCTAGGATAAAAATTATGCTAGGTCAAGGTTATCAAATAATTTGTATTCTTGCCGGAAAATGAAAGCATGTTGTAGTTCGTCTCTATGTGAATATTATGATGTGTAGAATAATATATGTTGCCATGCTAATATCTATATGCCGAGGTAGTATTCTAGAATTTAGAGTGTATGCCTATGACAACATATACAGATTTTTGTTAAAGAGAAATGTTCATGTTTAGGGTTAGGGTTCAACCAAAAATTGTTGTGCCTTATGCTAGACCTACTAATGAGTTAAATGTGTTCCTTGGGTGTTTTAGATAAATTTGGACATATAGCATGTTGGCTTTAGAGTATAAATGTGTTTCAATGGTGATTATTATGTGTCGTATGTTCTAGGGGTAGAAATGTAAATTTTGTATACCATGATTCATATCTACAAATTATTCGTGGAAATTGCATGAATATTGTGATATGCTAGATTTGCATGCTAGGGTTGTATATGTGTACTACGTTATGTCTATGCTTAAGGGTAATATGGTATTTTGTCGTATCGAAGAAATTTATTGTATGATAAATTATTGTTAGCTATTCTATTTTAGCATCTTCATGATAAATAACCTATAGGGGTAAATCTGGTAATAAAGTGAAGGAAAATGCGGCAGTTATATGTTAAAGGGCATTTTGGTCATTAGGGTAAAAATGTGGCTCAAAGAGAATAATTGGACTAGTTGACTTAAATGTTATCCTCAGAATAATTTTGGAAATAATTGGACGAATGGATTGAATAGCTGGATTAGATAATTATTCGGGCTATGGCATGATGCCTAACCCTAAATTGTGTTGGCTTAGAATCGTTATGACCCTCGTGGTCCTTTGGATTTGACATTGGATGATTGATTATTGTGGAGACCCTCGGGTCCCTTGGTTGATTGATTGATGACTAAACTGCACTGTGATGGACCTTGGTATTCTTGAATTAATAATCTGAAATTTCATAAGACACTAACCACTTAAAGAGGAAGACTTGAGTTTGGAAAGGAATCTCGTACCTCAGATTTGGCCCCCAAGGGCATAGTTGGGCCTTCAGGTTAAGGGGCCCACTTCTACTCTATAGGTATTCCATACACCCTATAGGGGGTACGTGTACTTAAGGAATTGGGTTCAGAGGTTTTAGTATGGGCGACTGTTATGTCGTATGGCTTCCTTGGCGAGCTTTATCATGGAATTGAGTAAGTTGATTTGGTACTACCTCTTTAACAATCATTGTCTTGGATATAGGATTGTATTCCACTCGAGAAATGATATATGGATGATATAACTGGATTAGACACCCACCATAATATATCTGTAATAATTGGATTGGGCGTGGCTTGAACTTGGTTGGATTGCTTGGAATATCAATAAATTTCCTTGTTATGTTTAAAGTATGATTGTTAACACCTTGAAATGTTTGTGAAATTCGAAGCATGTTTTTCAGTACCCTTGCTAGGAATTTTTTATCTAACTAGTATTGTCAACTGTAATGTGGATTCGTGTTATGAAACTTGGTTTTGCATGTGATCTTATGTGTTTTGTTAGAATCCCTTATTTGTATGTTAATTGTAATGTGGGTATGCTACCTCTCCGGAGGCATTGTGATTTACTCAGTACGAAGAAGTCGTACTGATACTATAACTTTTCAGAGGAGTACATTCGTGGCATGCAGTGGCTGAAAGATTTTGAGGAGCATCATCTATACGACTAGTTAGACTAAGGAAGTGAGCAGACCTTGTCCCTATTCCCCTTTTCTTGTAATATTATGGTGGACCATATGAGTGTAAGGGAAAACCACTGTCACACCTTTGTGTGCCCTTTTTGACTATTTTTCTCCAGCTCCTATGTCACTTAGTTATTAGATGATCTTATTGTATGGATAATCTCTTATTTGCAAAACCTTTGTTTATGTATTATCTTTCTCTCGCTTTTGTTGTTTTATGATGTGGTTTTTATCAAAGTAACGGAATATTGGATCAAAATTTGTATGAGAAGCTTTCACCCACGATCTAATGCAAAAGAAATGAAGTAAATTGATGGATTATAGGTGAAGAACTTGATGAAATAAGTAGAAAGGTTTCGACAGATTTGTATGGCCTTCAAATGTGTCGTGGTTGAAGATAGGTTGAGGAAGGTTTAATCCCAGATTTTCCTTTCTCAATGTCGACCCAAAAGGGAGGATTAGACTTTAGCTAACTTTTCTCAAAGTTTGATAAAAAAATTCTCATTCAATAATGCATACAAAGCTGCACACAAGAAGGCTTATATAGGGGAAGGAAGAGTCGGTGGTGAGCTAGCCTAACCAGCCGATTATTCCTACTTAATCCAGCCCATTAATCATGGTTGAATTAAGCCCATATTAATCTTAATCCAAAGCATAATATCATTGGTTAAATGATACTAAGGATTAATATTACAAAGCTATACAATTGACTAAGATACATACATGAAAGTATATCAATACCCTAACTTACATAAAATACACTTAGGGTTAGGGTTTACAACAAGTTTATACAAATAATGAATATCATCACTTTATCTTCTTGTTTTAATGTATCATCCCATGTATGTCATAGTCTTGCATGCTTTGGAATACTTGTACACATCAAAGTTTATGAACATTTTATTCTTGCAAATATGTGACATACCTACAAGAATAACTTGAATGTTTTTCAATGTCAAGCATATAAGAATTATCAAGAATATTTAACATGATAGGCTCCAACATTAAGAAAGCTAAATCATCTTCCTTACCTTGAGGATTAGTATGATCATGAAAATCATTATGTTCATTGGATGCTCCTGCATCATTTTAAGCCTTAGCACTTGACATAAGGAAGGTGAGAAGACCAGACTTATGTTGAGTGTGGAGGTAACACCCACTACTTTGTAATTATTGCTTCCGCAAAACGAAAATTTCAAGTCATGATTTTGGGGGTATTACAATTGTATGGTCGGAAAATCAATCTTAGTTGGTTAGTTCATGTGGCCTTTGGTTTTGATTTTTATTATACTGGAATGTAAGCCATGTAGAGCTAACTTAAGCCATAAAAAAGATGGTGGCATGTAGCCCTACCTAATAATTTTTGTCTAAGTTATGAGTATTTTGACACATTCTAACTTAGAAAAATTAATTAGCACATTCATATCATTTGTGGGGGATGCTCATGCATCACCTTTCCAAACATTCAAGATCATTAGTACTATATAACTATATTAAATTACTCATTTTTAGGTGCATATATAAAAGTTTATTCTTTTATGGTTGGAGGAAGTCACACATGTATTATACCATATTCCACTTTCTACTAATTCAATATTTATTATGCTTCAAATATAAGTCTTTAATAAAACGAGATTTGAATCCATTGTGACTAAACAATCTTGTTTCTTTGAACATGAAGAAATAAAAAAGTCATTTCAATTGTTGGGAATACTAGGCCCACTAAAGACATAACTTTATATAGGAAAAGTTGAGTATTTTCATAGAATGGGCACTTTTTTTTTATATTGTTCTAAAAATATCTTATTTTGTTGAAAATATGTCATCTATATATAGTATATGTACATATCATATATTTCTATAGCATTAAGTCCTATGTTTAATGTTGTCATTATGACTATCAGTTGTAACACTTGTAACCTCCATCTCTCTCAACACTTCATCTTCCTTAAATCCCTTATACATTATGACATGAAATACTATATATACTAGCTAGAAGGTGTTGGATAAGAGATGTACACACATGACGCATTTGTATCAATGAGAAGAAGAATGTTCTCCCTTCTCTCTTCTCCATATTATATTATTATCTCTATTTGAGTTTTTCAATATTACAACATGTTATCAATACGATTAAATTTTAATTTATCTCCTTCTCTTATATGCTACTAAACATCCCCTTAGCATAATCTTTAAAATGTTAACTCTATTTTGTGCTAAGATATATCTTTTTATCAAATATCTAAGATTAATCTATGGTTATTTATACCTACACTTAACTGTTTGTATATACCTTGTTTGATTAATTTTATACTATTTTCCTATGGCTTAATAACAATAGAAAGATTTATGTTACTTTTAATTATTCAATCTTTAACATTTTTTTTGTCATGATCCAATACTAATTGTTCGTTAGGTACCTTTTATTTTTGTTGGCAATCCTATCTAATATATTACATATACACATGCCCATAGAATGAAAATGATCATACATGATATTTTTATTATTAATAATGCCCATACATATATTATTAGTGAGATATATTCTTTGACAAGAAACATGATGGCATTGCTTTTCATTATTTTTTCATGTATGCATTATTTATCAGTTTGTTGCTTATAATTGTTATCTTTATAATGCATACTTGTTATCATTTTGTATGAGGTTAATATTTTATTCACAAGCGAAATAATTGAATCAATCTTTGACCTCCCTTGATTCAATTAACTTCCTAATATTCTATTATTAGTTGATGACATTCAACGTTTGATTTTCTTGTGTGTGATGATATCAAGTTGGTTGTATCTTATTGAGTTGATTCATTTTAATTATGCAATAAACTTTTGAAATAAAAGGTGGTTGAGATGGAGATGAGGCATGAGAAAAATATAAGGGAAAAAGATTATAAAAGCTATATTTAATATAATTAATGATGACTTCTGATATTCCACTTAATTTGTGAGATTGAAGGTAGGGATAAATGACGGTAGAGGTAAATATAAGGGAATTTTTTTTTTAAAATACCACATTTAGTAGGTTCCATTGATTGCTTTATTCTTATATTAATTGATATTTTTATCAATTATAATTGTATATACATTAGAAATATGTATTTTAATTTGATTATATCTATGTTGATTATTGACATACTGATGGAAACCTGTTAGGGTTTCAGAAAAGGATTGAAGGAAATAATCGAGCGCGGGGTTCGATTCACCGGAATCTGCCTAAGGAAACTTCCAAAGGAAGATTCAAGAATTCAGAGGCACAGTTTAACAACGGCAACTGAATTGGAGAGACAGAAGCGATCAAGAATTGATCGAAGACAGAGAACAGAAGCAGAAGAAGGTGCGAGTGAGAGGTTCGCCGAGAGAGAGAGAGAGAACGCGAGAGAAAGCTCGAGAAGCATCAAGAATCAAAATCGTATATCAGCCAAAACCATCATCTATAGTCGTATATGCCCTTATTTATATGAGGCATACATATCGTATAAAAATACACAACACAGCATACAATAAGCCCAAATAACCTCACGATACAACCCACGTACATAATATGAAAATGGGTCGGTGCTGGACACTCGACCAACCCAAAAAAAAAATACACCAAACTCTCCCCCAAAATACAAGGAAATATTTATACATCAATTCCCATCAGCTAATATTACTTCTAGCTAATCATGGCTATTAAGGGTTGATTAACCCACAATCCAACTAATCTATTATTATGGATCGGGTGGCGGATTATACAACCAACCTAATTTCCATTAGCCAATTTCTACCGCCGAATGCATCACATGGGATTACATAAAAATAATAAAATACATTTCTGCAACACTTCAGCAACTGCAGCCATTCAAATCCATAATCCATGTGCTGCATCAATATTTCCTAATCATTCACAAAATAAGACAAACAATTGTAAGTATAAAATGATTTACATAAATTATCAAAATTAATTAAATACAAATTTTTAAGATTCATATCATTCCCCTCTTCTTGAAAAGGTTTCGCCTCTGAAACCTGATTAAGTCCCAGAAATGGACTAAGATCAGCCACATTAAAAGAATTACTAGCATTCCCAAATTTAGTAGGTAAATCAATCTTCTAAGCATTGTCATTAATTTTCTCTAACATAGTAAATGGTCCATCTCCTCTAGAATCTAATTTTGACTTCCTAAGATGTACCCAAACTAAGTTCCTAGGTTTAAAAACCATTTTTCTCCTCCTTTTATTAGCATTTTCAGCTATTTGCTACACCTTTTTATTGATTTGTTGACTTACAGACTCATGTAACTTCTTTATATTATTAGCTCTAGATTCAGCATCAAAATTTTGCAAATCAGCATGAGGTAGAGGACTCAGGTCTAAAGGAGTGAACGGATTAAAATCCATACACAATTTCAAATGGAGTCTTATTAGTTGTAGAATGCAAAGTTCTATTATAAGAAAACTCTACCTGAAGTAAAACATATTCCCACTGTCTAAGATTCTTTCCAAGGACAGCCATTAACATATTACCTAATGTTCTATTTACTACCTCAGTTTGTCCATCAGTTTGAGGGTGACAAGTTGTGGAAAATAATAATTTAGTTCCTAATTTCCCCCACAAAACCTTCCAAAAATGACTCAGAAATTTAACATCCCTATCTGAAACTATGGTCTTAGGTATGCCATGTAATTTAACTATATTAGAAAAAAATAATTCAGCCACAGCCACAGCATCATTTGTTTTATTACAAGGTATAAAATGAGCCATCTTACTAAACCTGTCTACTACAACCATTATTGAATCCTTAGCCCTATTAGTTCTAGGTAAGCCTATAATAAAATCCAAAGAAACATCAACCCAAGGTTGGTTAGGTACAGGCAAGGGAGTATATAAACCAAATGGTTTTGAAGTAGTTTTAGCCTGTTTACAAGCAACACAATTGACACAATATTTTAACACATCTTTCTTCATGTGAGGCCAATAAAAATGATCAGTCAATATGTTTAAAGTTTTTTGAAATCCTAAATGTGCCATTAATCTACCATTATGAGCTTCATGAATTAATAATCCCCTATAAGAACATTCAGGAATACATAACCTATTTTCCTTAAGCAAATAACCTTCAGTGATAAAATATTTTCCCTATGTAGAGACTTCACACTCTTTATAAATCTCCTTCAAATCAAGATCTTCCAAATATAATAATTTAATACTAGAAAAACCTAACAAAGTAGTATTTGCAACATTTAATAAAGCATATCTCCTAGATAGAGCATTTGCAACTACATTATCACTTCCTTTCTTATACTTAATCATGTAAGGAAAACTTTCAATAAACTCAATCCATCTACCCTGTCTCCTATTTAACTTTGATTGAATTTTTAAATACTTAATAGCCTCTTGATCAGTATTAATCACAAACTCTCTATGCCACAAGTAATGTTGCCAAACTTCTAAAGCCCTTACTAAAGCAAACAAGTCCTTTTCATAAGTAGAATAATTCAGAATACTACCATTTAATTTCTCACTAAAATAAGCTATTGGTTTGCCCTCTTGAGAAAGTACAACCCCTATTCCTAACCCTGAAGCATCACAATCTGATTCAAACATCTTTTCAAAGTTAGGAAGGTTTAACACAGGTGCTTGGGTTAATTTAGTTTTAAGTATCTCAAAAGATTTTTGGTGTTCTAAACCCCACCTAAATCCATTCTCCTTCTTTGTTATGGCAGTCAAGGGAGAAGCTATAGTACTAAAATTCCTAACAAATCTCCTATAGAAAGAACACAATCCATGAAAACTTCTTACTTCAATCACACTCTTTGGCATAGGCCATTCTTGAATAGCTTTAATCTTATCTTTATCCTCAGATATGCCATCTTTTCCTACCACAAATCCTAAGAAAACCACATTTTCCAGAAAAAATCTAGATTTAGTTAAATTAGCATAAAGCTTTTCTGTCTTAAATACATCCAAAATAATCCTTAAGTGTTTCAAGTGTTCCTCTAAAGACTTACTATATATAAGTATATCATTAAAATAAACAACCACAAATTTTCCAATAAAATCCCTCAAAACATAGTTCATAAGCCTCATAAAAGTACTAGGTGCATTGGATAACCCAAAAGGCATCACTAACCATTCATACAATCCAAAATTAGTTTTAAAAGCTGTCTTCCATTCATCTCCTGGTTTCATCCTAATTTGATGATACCCACTTTTTAAATCTATTTTCGAAAAAATAACAGCACCATGTAACAGATCCAACATCTCATCAAGTCTAGGTATGAGATATCTATACTTTATATTTATCTTATTTACTACTCTACTATCCACACACATCCTCCAACTACCATCCTTCTTAGGTACTAATAACACTGGAACTGCACAAGGACTCATTGATTCTTTAATATATCCCTTACTTAGTAATTCAAAAACCTGCCTTTTTAATTCCTTAACTTCCTCAAGATTAGCCCTATAAGCAGGTCTGTTTGGTATAACACCTCCTGGAACAAAATCTATTTGATGCTCTATTCCCCTTAATGGAGGTAATCCACTAGGAATGTCCTCAGGAAACAATTCACTATATTCTTCCAATAGTTGTTTCACAGTACTAGGTACTTCTTCACTTATTCCTAATTGACACTCATAACACTCCTTATAAACCATCAAATACACATTGACCTGTCTCTTAATAGCCTTTCCTACATCCTTAATCTTAGCATAAAACCCAGATGTTCCCTTAATTTCCTTTGAACTGATCTCAGTCTCCAAACTTGGTTTAGATAATTCCTTATAATCAGACTTAATTTTAATTTGATATTCAAAAATCTCTTTTGGAGTCATAGGTGCTAAAACAATCTTCCTATCATCCTTCTGTAATGTATATATGTTCTTATAACCATCATGTATTACCTTTCTATCATATTGCCAAGGTCTACCTAATAACAGGTGAGCAGCATGCATTGGAGTTATATCACATAAAATAGAATCTTTATATTTTCCTAATTTTAAGTTTACTAAAACTTGTTGGCTAACTTTTACATCTCCTAAATCATTAAGCCACTGCAATCTATATGGTGTAGGATGTTTAGTAGTTGTTAAACCTAACTTAGACACTAACAAGGTACTAGCAGCATTAATACAACTACCACTGTCTATAGCCATGTTAAAGCATTTATCATCAATTAAACATCTAGTATGAAATATATTTTCTCTCTGTATAGCATTAGAATCTGGTAGTTTGTTACTGTTTAAAGCCATGCGTACTACAAAAAGATCTCTGCTCACTGGCAGTTCTATTTCTTCTTTTGAATCACTATCATCTTCTCTGACTAAACTAATCTCCACATCTTCCTCTTCAGATTCAGATTCTATGTCTCCAGACTCTCTAATTAAAATGTTTCTCTTGTTTGGACACTCAGAAGCTATATGTCCCAATCCTCCACATCTAAAACATTTAATATCCCTAGTTCTGTTTGATCCATTCACAGGGTTTGTTATCACATTCTTACCCTTTTCAAACTTATTTCCTATCTTAGCCTCATTATTCCTACCTCTAGATTCAACTTTATTAGTATTCTTCCAATTTCCAGAAGTATTTCCCCCAAAATTTCTCCTTACTGTACTCTTAAACCCAATCCCAGGGGGTTTATATTGTCTAGACTTCTTTAATTGAATCTCTATCTTAGTAGCTATGTTTACCATTTCACCTAAAGTTCCACAAGGATATAATTCTACTTTATCAGCTATCTCAGAGTTTAGTCCACTCAAAAACCTAGCCATGGTAGCATCATCATCCTCAATAATTCCTGTTTTAATGATCAAGACCTCTAATTCCTTATAGTAATCATCCACTGTTCTCATTCCTTGACTAATTGTTTGTAATCTCTTATGTAACTCCCTATAATAGTAACTTGGTACAAACCTTTTTCTCATTAAAATTTTAAACTCTTCCCAAGTCTGTATAGGTGGCTCCCATATCTACGTCTAGTTAATACAAGATTATGATACCAAGAGGAAGCATACTCAGTAAATTCTACTACAGCTACCTTAATTTTCTTCTCATCTGAATAGTTATGACATTCAAACACTAGCTCTATCTTCCTTTCCCATTCAAAATAATAATCAGGGTCATTTCTGCCATTGAACCCAGGTATACTAAGCTTAAGATTATTTAGATTCTTATCAATGAACTCTGATTCCCTTTCTTGTCTATTGTTCTGCCTAGGTCTCCTATCACTATTGTTAGATACTTGGTCTTCCAACTCTTCTAGGTTAGCTATGGGTGGAATTCTGATCCTAGGGTCCATAGGAGCCCTTCCTAAATCCCCTGCTTGGTTAGTTTCAACTCTAGTATGTTATAGTTCATTAATTCTTATTTCTTGTTCTCCTATTCTTTGTTCTAAATTAGCAGACAATACAGCAAATTGAGCAGTCATTTGTTCTTGAAAAGTCCTAAGAGTTTCTAATAGATTATTACTGGAAACAGATTGATTAACAGATTGCCCATTGTTAGACATTATGAAATTCCTTTAATCTAATCAATTAACACAGTCACAGATAATTAAACAGGTTCAATTTATTTTAATAAATTCAGACAGATAGAAACACACAAATTAATTATAAAAATATTATAGTATCAATGAATATCAGATATGTCAATAATACATCTTACTCAGAAATTTTCAGATAAATATCAGTTCAAAAATGATAGATAAGTGAGAAAGAATGATATTACCGCGAGCACTTAAACAAATAATCCACTTAATTAGGGACCCCGTCTTGGAGGTCTTACTTCTTTCCCGAAACCAAAAGGGTTCGCCGGTTATTTAACCTGTATACTTAACAAGCGAAACAAAATAATATTTCGAAAGAAATTGGTAATTAATTATCGCAGATAGTAGTATATAGCAAAAATACGATTCGAGGTTACCAACAGAAAATACGTCTCGAAATTAGTCAAGATCCAAATTCTTGACCGAACCCTAGGTCAATTAGGGTTTTCTTTCAGGAACTTCGAAACAGCAGACAAAACACTCCAATCGCCGGTTTAAGAACGACGGAAATCGTCAAATCCTTCGTCGTTTGCAAACCCTAAAATTTCGCACTTCAGAAGTAGGGTTAGCAAAAACAACAAATAACAAACCAGAAATGAAAAAGAACTTAGCAGTAACAATTAAACCACGAGCACTCGAATAATCGAGGCTCTGATACCAAATGATGGAAACTTGTTAGGGTTTCACAAAAGGATTGAAGAAAATAATCGAGAGCGGGGTTCGATTCGCCGGAATCAACCTAAGGAAACTTCCAAAGGAAAATTCAAGGATTTAGAGGCACAGTTTAACAACAACAACTGAATTTGAGAGACAGAAGCGATCAAGAATTGATCAAAGATAGAGAACAGAAGCAGAAGAAGGTGCGAGTGAGAGGTTCGCCAAGAGAGAGAGAACGCGAGAGAAAGCTCGAGAAGAATCAAGAATCAAAATCGTATATCAGCCAAAACCGTCGTCTACAGTTGTATATGTCCTTATTTATATGAGGCATACAAACCGTATAAAAATACACAACGTAGCATACAATCAGCCCAAATAACCTCATGATACAACCCACGTACATAGTATGAAAATGGGTTGGTGCTGGACACTCGACCGACCCAAAAAAAAATACACCAAACTCTCCCCCAAAATACAAGGAAATATTTATACATCAATTCCCATCAGCTAATATTAATTCTAGCTAATCATGGCTATTAAGGGTCGATTAACCCACAATCTAACTAATCCATTATTATGGATCGGGTGGCGGATTATACAACCAACCTAATTTCCATTGGTCAATTTCTACTAGCAAATGCATCACATGGGATTACATAAAAATAATAAAATACATTTCTGCAACACTTCAGCAGCTGCAACCATTCAAATCCATACTCTATGTGCTGCATCAATATTTCCTAATAATTCACAAAATAAGACAAACTATTATAAGTATAAAATGATTTACAACAATTATCAAAATTAATTGAATACAAATTTTTAAGATTTATATCACATACTTTCTAATTGTGAGATGAATGGTAGAGGTAAATGATAGTAGAAGTCTAAAGTTATCTTGTACAATAAACTTGAATTGGATTTAATATGATCAATTTTAATATTAAACATGATGGACTGGCGATTGTATCACCCATCACCATATGTAGATCTACATAACTTGAAGATGATAGAAAATCACCTATAATGGTGACATATAAGAAACTTATGTAAATTTAAAATAGATAAATCATTAGTCTCATCACTCATCACTTGAAGTTTATTGTAAAACATATAACGAACATGCAAACCTCCATTACTCAAAGTTAATTGAGGGTCACTATAAGTGGCTAATTTTTTCTCTAGTATTTGAAGCACAAATGTATGATTGCATAAGTGTTGATAGAAGAATGAAGCTCTTGAAAAACTATTTTATTTATAAGTACATACCTATTGACACAATTTGAGGTGGGAGCTAGAGGTTTCATATAATGATTTAATGGTCCTAAGGACCTTATGCACACTTTAGTTTAGAAGATTGAATGATTGAAAGGTGATGAATACCTTATCTATAATTTGATCAAGGAAAACAAATAGTTTCAACACTTTCAAGACAAATTTAATATCGAATAAGAAGATCATATGGTATTGAATACCTAAAGTGCATTTTGATCTAGAAGATTAAACTATTTTCTGGTCCATAGACCTAATCACTAATTTTATTTTTTTACTTTCTATTTATGTAATTTTAATTCTTACATTTTAGTTTTTGGAATTTTAATTTTTTCAATATTTAAAATATTTTTTCTGATCATAAAGTAGTGATGATAGCTTTTTGCATAATTTTTTAGCCACTTATTCATGAGACTATGCATCTACTTTGTCATTGGTAGCGGTCAAAACCTACCATAGCCAGTAGTGGTTGGAGTATTGATAATAATCCCATTGTTATATCATAGTATTAGTGAGTAGATACATTTGGTGGTTGAAGTCTAAAACATCCTATCTTATAAATAATTTTATGGTCGAAGCTTAAAGTTTCCCATCCAGTTATTAGTTTAATGGCTGAAATCTAAAGTTTTGTGTATGATATAAGTAATTTAATAGTAGGAGCTAAATGTTTACTATCTTATAGACCTGATTACAACCTAGAAGATTGATCTATTTGATTGAAATGCCATTATACATTCTATTCTAAGGATGAAATATTTTATGAGCTTATAATTGGTACTTGTATACATGTGTATATGGTATGATAAACCTATCAAAGGGTTTTCCAAATATACCATCAGATAGAAAAATTGTGCATGATATTATAGCTAATATATCATAGAACTTATTACAATCTATGAGTATTTAATGGTATTTCTATCACCAATATCGATTAGAAGTAAGCTTGAGATAAATGCACCATGTGTGTATTTGGTATATGCAAAAAACTAAAATGTGCCACTAACCAAAAGTTAATAAATCATAAAAAAATTTCTTTGTAGTATTAGAATTGAGATCATCTTATTGTATCAATAATATTCAAGATCATTGAAACTTGTGCGATCACCCACTTAGAATCCTAAATATTCTTTTAACTAATGATTTCATAAGAATGATATTATTTGTGGAAAATTTATAATTAAGCCGTCATAATGCAAGTAAATATGAAATCTCCTATGTCCTTGATAGATTTCAAGAAGACACATGCGTACCAATTAAATATACTATGGTATATAATGATTCATCGGTGTAATGTCATAGGTTATATTTTATAAATGATATTGTTACATTAACACCAAAGTGAATAACCATGTAGTAGGGATAATGCAATATCATTGTTTCAAGTTGGAAGAAAAACAAGATTCTTTGATTATACATTTGATTTGTAGATCTTTGTTAGTGAGGCTTAGAAGTCATATGCCAATATGCATACAAAGATTTTTGGTATGTAACCTAGTTTAATTGAAATGAATTGGATGCTTATTTTTCAAAAAAATGGACGCGTCTTATATATTCATGCACTCCTCCATGTATATGAAATTAAGCCACAAAGAAGGTTGGAAATGTTAGTTTCCTTATCATCGAAGGAAGAGAAAAGGAGATTGATATCTTAGAGTAAGGAAGCACTTAGAATACATGTTCTATGAAATATCAACCCAAAGAAAAAGTCAAAGTACACTTGATGATGCTTATGCTTTCAAGATTTAGCTTAGTTATGACTTGAATTTATTATGAAAAATACATTATGAAAGTTATATTTTTCTTGACTAAAGTTCCAACTTATAGAAGTATTTTTAGTGAATTCTAATAAGTTAATGACAAGTATGGTAAAAATACGTTAGAAACATATGATATGGGTCCAAAGATTTAAACTCTCAAAAGAGGAGTCATAATCCTTGAAAAATATATAAAATTTACCCTAATGAGTTTACATGTCCATATGGATAAATTATGATAATATGTTCTACATTTAATAAGTCATAACTGAGAATGGATAAAAGTGATAATTATTCTTGATTCACTATATATTGTCATTTGATAAATGATTTAATAAGTTGGAATAGATATATGTAAGTCAAATGTGATATTTTTTTATATTATAAATAAAAGTGGATTTGGTGACACGTGTCTTTTCATAAAAGCTAGGTTTTTTCCCTTATGAAATTTTTACCGATGAAGTTTTAGATGTGAGCATTATCAATGTGTACTTGTAATATAATCATGCATAATATAACCTATGAAGGAGGTATACTTAGGGATGGCAATGGGTCGAGTCTACGTTGAATCTGCCTAGACCCAAACTTTGACTCGTTTATATTACCTTGACCCAAATCAGACTCGAACCCATCAGATCTTAAAAGTAGACCCATACCCACCAGATTTAGTGGGTAAACGGGTTCAAATATTTTTTTTAATAATCTATGGATATATCCACTAAACGGGTTAGAATATTTTTTTAATAATCTATGGAAATATAAATATATTTATGTTTTATATAGTTTAATATGTATTTTTTGTTAAAAAAATTCTTCAAGTAAAAGGATAAATATTTTAAAATAATTACTTTAACTTTTTAAATTATGTTTTAATGCTTTTGGAATAAAATATTATGCATAATGTTTATAAAATAAATACACATAAATAAACTTATAAAAATGAATAAGGAACTCAAACACGATTACAACATATATAACGAACATAATATTAGTATATATATTTAAATATGAGTACACACACACACACACATACACACATACATATATACTAAATGGGTTTGGGTCAAAGACTATTGGACCCATACCCAGACCCAGTTAGATATATAGACTCAGATCTCACTTAGACCTGCTAGGTCTAAAAATTATGGACTCAGATATATTAAAAATGAGGTAGATCTGGCTGGTATATTGGGTTTGGGTCTGGTTCAAGACCTATTTCCATCTCTAGGCATATTAAGTTGAGGGGGAGAAAACTATAATATTTTCCTTCCCATTAGATTTTCTTGGTAAGGTTTTTAATGAGATAATGTTTCAAAAGTGCACTTTTAAGGGATAGTGTTATAAATTTGAGACAATGTAAATCTAAAGGGAGCAGTCTAAATATCTCTTCTACATATAATAGATGTAAATCTCATATATTTATATAAAAAAAAGTTCTATGTTTAATGTTGCTATTATGACCATCAATTATAATACTTATAACTTCCACCTCCTCATCTCCTTCACCACTTCATCTCCTTTAACCCCCTTATATATTATGACATTGAGTAATATATGTATTAGGAGGTGTTAAATGAGAGATGGACACACATAACACCTTTGTACCATTGAGAATAAGAAGACTTTTCCATATTTGTTCTCTATATTATCTTATTATCTCTATTTTTTGAGTTTATCAATATAACATATTTAGAATTTTAATTATCCAAATATTATATAATTTTACAAATTATATCTAATATATATAAGTAATTATATATTAAGCATAAGGAATTTAAGACTTAAAAAATGAACTCAATAGTAAAATAAACTTATTAGGCTTTCTGCACAAAAAAATATGTACAAGGATGCACTTAATTAATGTTCATATTTGATTCTTATTTTTTAACTAATTTTTGAATAAAATAAATGAAAAAAGAGAGGGTGTTTTCTTCAAATTCTCATCATTCAAATTAAAATTGGATCCATCAAATATTTTTAGTAAAAATGGATATTCTAAGAAAATAGAGAACGATAAAAATATATATTTTTTATTATGTGGATTAGGTGAATCAAAAGATGAAATGATTTTGATATGACTACATTTTGAAGTCATAATTTTATATTTTTGATAGAGTTTCCTAATCCTTAATAAAAAAATATAAATAAAATATTTTTTTTCTTTCAAAATGCTTATGACAAACTAATTACTTTTTGCTACAAATAATTTATAATTAACTTTGGTAAATAATACAATTGAAACAACTCACTTACTATATGTACTTAAAGGACTATTTATTATGATTGAATCAAATACACTCTTATGAAATAAATGTTTGATTGCTTGTGAACCTTCAGGTACCATCTTACACCGCTACAAAAACAACCATAAATGATAGTGGATAATGGCAATAGACGATTGTAACAAACATCTATGTAGGGTATAATCATCTATAGTATAGATCTTAGTTAAAAACTTAGCCATTTAAAATGAAATAATATATGAAGAGTGTTTAAAGTTGCAAAAATGAATAAATGATGAATTTAATTTAAAACTAGCCTATAAAGTGTACTATAAACAACGGTTCTAATTTATAATTGCCATATATTCCTTTCAATATTATTATTAAAACTTCTTTCTAAGGTATATATGGAGGTTGTAAATAAAAACTACTATCTAGATGGAGGTTGTAAATCAAAACTACTATCTATACACTAATAAAATCTTTTTAAAAAGTGTCTCATTTAGGTATATATGACTGTTATAGTATAAAATAGTGCTTGCTAACAACCCGCATATCAAACCTGCATATAACTATTTGAAACCAATACATAAGTATCAATGATGTGTATCCCATGCATGTACAAAAATTAAAGTCTTTAAAAATGATAAGCATATTCAATATCATACATCTCTTACATTATACTTGTTCTTATATACAAAACCAATACACAAGTTGTAATACTTCGTTTTCAGAAAACCTAATTATAATATGTAATTATGTGTTTTATTTGTAATAATTATTTTAGGATAATTGGTAATAAATATATTGTTAATATTTGTAATACTATTATGACTTATATGATATAAAATTTAATTAGATTAAAATATACGAAAGAGTGCATATTAAATTTTAAACCCTAGTTGGGTCTTAAACGGTATCTATTTCATCGATTAAACCTAACCCCGTAACCTGATAAATTTTACACTAATTCTTTACCTATAATTTACCCTATCCTATACCCTAATTATTGCTAGATTTTTCTTACTATCACCCTACTTCCTCTACCTCGACACCATACCCTGTTAACCATCACCTTACAACATTTGCAACTTACCTTCCCTTTCCCCCATGTTTTCCTCTCCTTGTTTTGCTCTTCTTTTCCCTACAAACCACCACGTTCTTAAACCACATCCATTTTATTTCATGTGTTGTGCCAAGTCTTGAGCAACCTACACTTCTCTTACCTCTCTTGAGCTCCCTTGCACACCAAATTATCTCACCATTTCTCCATTATCATATGCTCCTTCCACCACCATTTTTATTTACTGTAATGTAACCTCCCACTAGCCACCCTCACCAATCCTCCATACCCTACACTGGCAGCCCCTACTGTATCCTCCCATCATCCACACACAACCTCTCCATAGTAAGCCTCTTCCTCATGTAACTTCCTCCTTCTTTTTCCTTTGTCTCTCCCCACTGAATCAACAACCACACCACTATATTACCTATCTATTCCACCCCCTTCACATTCGATAATCCATTCCAAAACCACCCCAACCTGCACGTTAATCCACCAAAGCCAACATCTCCTCCTTTGGCCATTTTGGCCGAAGCTCCTCCCTTGTGCTACACATATTTTTATTGAAGCCTTATCTTCTTCTTCAACCCTTTGTGATGTGTGCAGGAGTATGAACTTATGGTCTGGGTGGTTTTATAGTTCGGTTATAGTTATTTAAAGGTTATGATGGTTTAAACATGATGATGATGATTCAAAAAAGAATAAATAATGATGATGATGCTCGAATGATAATGGTTTTGGAACTATTTGATTTGTGGGCAAGGGTTAGGGTTCATGATTAGGGTTTAGTATTGATATGAATATTATGATGATGAGTAATTGGAAATATGGTAATTTGATGATTAGAATTCGAATTTAATTTGTTAAGGATGATCATTTGATAATAATAATATTATTATCTAAAGGATGAAAATAGATAGAATTAAGTAAGAAAAATAGGTTGAAGATGAGTGTTGAAGATGAAGATGATGGTGGTTGAAAATGACGATTAGGGTTGGGATGTCATGGGTTCTGTGGAGGGTTTGAAGGATAGATATTAATTTCTAATTCACACAGACAAAGAGATTAAGGATTTCAATAATAATTACTCACACGTAATTGATTAAAATTGAGAATAATTCACATAGAATTCAATTAAGCAAAAACTTATAACTTCATCAATTTTTGTCTCCCTTTTGTGTGGTGTGTTCTATGGATTTTATGGCAATTTTATCTCCCTAATTTTACAAGATATTTCTCCTAAAAATCTAATAGAAATCGACACATAAAGCATTACCTTTTTCCTTACTCCAAACACAACTCATAAAATAGAATAAGATAAACCCTAAAAGATAGAATTAAGTTAATTTTTAACTAATTTAATTTCCTTATCTCTTTCGCTATTATTAACGTGAATATAATCACTATTACACATCCAAAGTGTCAACTATAGTCTCCTCATGCAAATGCCACGTTCATGTCCTCCATGCATGCTATGCACACGTCTCTATTGCTAGTAACTTATTTTGTAAGTTTCGTCCATAACTAGCAATGTAGTCATCCATTTTTCATAGGGGATCCTATCTAAATAGAGGATAATAGGTCCAAACATAGTAAATGCTAAGTATTAACCATTTTCTCCTGCATCACTTTGTGCTGAACCTTTTATTCTCCCTTACTGCACCTTTTTTGGCTATTCTTGGTCCCCTAGCACCGAACAAGTCTATCGTTGCCACCCTCTCCTTCTTGGTAGCCTTAACCGATCCTATTCCTTTATTTTTTCAAATATTTCCTTGGCTTTCCTCTTACTTTTTTAGACCGGTTAGTGAGCCCTAAGCTATTTTAGTAAATTTGGATTATTATTGTGTAATATTATATGCTAATATATATATGGTTGGATACTAAATTCTAGGATAACTCTTGAGAACCTTGGAGAAGACTTCTTTTTGTGTAAGCTTGGATTAGGTAAATCCAATCACTCATAATATGGTAGAAATTATGTGCAAGCATGCTAGAAATTTTTAGAACTAGAATCATGCTATGGTTTTATGCTTTTGGAGTATTGTAGTGTGCATGATAAAATGATAATATGTTGAAGGGATGATATGCATGATTATTGGTAATTGAGTTATATGCATGGTAATGTGTCAAATGTTTTACGTTTGCATGTCTAATATTTTGTTAGGGTTTACATTCTTATCAAGTTATGAATTAAATTCCATGAAAAATGCCCCATGAATTCTTATGCATGTAATTTGGGGTTATGATAATTCACATAGATGTATATGCACATGATTTGGGTTAGTTTATGAAAAATTCTATTCTCATGGCCTGGGGTTAGAGATAATTCTTGCATCTACTTTGATGATAATATTTCTATTTAAATGATGTTTTATGCTTTAAATGTGTATGTACATGCTGTATGGAATATTTAGTAAGTGAGAGTTGCATGATTAGGGTTTTGGTTGACACAACCTACTAAATGCATGAAAAGTGAAAATTACTTTTAATCGCTAAAATTTAAATATTACCTACGTGCTAAAATAATGGAGAATATTATCTTTTTTTCCTGATCATGACCAATCTCTTGTAATGATAATGTCTGGTACAAAAATGCATAAAATTGTGAAACTAGGGTTCTGAAGGACATTTTAGTAATTTTTGACCTAATGTATCATTAACAGATAATTGAATGCTAGAATTGCCTTATACTTTTTGATAGGTTGACTTTAGCTTTAACTTAGATTGACATAGACCTATAACCTTAGGGTTTATCTAAATAATTGAAAATAAAAAGGAAAATAGATTATGTATGGAAAATGAAAACTTTAGTGTCATATGTGAATCATGTAATTACCTCATAAAATATTAATACTTAAAGTGAAAGACCTCAAGTTGGGAATGATTGATCTCTAGGGGTTATTACCTTAGAGGTGAGGTGTTATACCTCATTATTTTGGTTCACTAGTGTGCCGCTGTGCCCTAGTTTAAGGCTCTACTCTACTTTATAGGTGACCTATAGTCTCTTTAGGGGGTATCGATACTTAAGAACTAGGTGATCAAGGTTAGGAGGATAGTGTGTTGCCCTTTGTGCACCAATATGACTAGGCATATCACTGTGTCCCTGAGTTTGAGGTAAGGGTATTGTTTTGCTTTTGGGCACCAATATTACCAGGTATACTACTATGTCCTAGGGTTGAATTTTATCCCCCTCAAGTAAGAAAGTAAAAATGGAATATCTGTAGTGTAATAAAATGACATAAATGTATTTTTTGGTTTGTTAGTCAACTCAGTGACCTACCTTGGTATTGTGATGGATTTGTTGGTTTGATGGTTGCCTAAGTGCCCTACCTTGGTTTGTTTTGGATTTTTTGGTTTGGTAGATGCCTCAGTGCACTACCCTCGTATTGTTTTGGATTGTTGTTTTGGTAGATGCCTCAATACCCAACCAATATTTTTGGAATGTATTAACTAATTAAATACAATTTTATACCTTGAAATGATGAAAAGTTGACTGGTATATTTTATTGTTGAATTTAAGATTAAATATTTATATATGTGTTCCATGAATATTGTTTGTGGTTATGGTACATGCTTTATGCTTAAGTATGCTTTTTGGATTTTGTGTGACTATGTGAAATGTGGGTATGTTGCCTCTTGTGAGGTATTGTAATTTACTCAGTATGAGAAAGTTGTACTAATACTACTTTTGCAGATGATTACATGAGGGCCATGGAGCGACTTGAAGCGTATAAGAATGGGAACAACAAGTGGAGTCCTTGGGGGAGGTTCCATTTTTATAGTGTTTCTTCAGGTCTAAGAGTTAGAGCAAACTGTTTTCGTACCTTTAGGTGTTGGTTTTTGATTTTGATTGGTTATATTGTTGTACTAGAGCACTTATTTGTAACTTCTATTTATGAATTATTCTATTTCTGTTGTTTTACTTTGTTTATGGTTTGTTTTAGCCTTAACACTTGGTGTAAGAAAGGCGAGGGAGTAAGTCTTATGTTAAGTGTGGTGGTAACACCCAGTAATTTGGTTGTTAACGCTTCTGCAAAAATAAAAATTTTCAGCTGGTAAATTGGTGGTGTTACACAAGTATTAATGGTTATAAGTATTTAATTCTTTACTACCTACAACCCTACATTAATAAAAAAACAACCTACAACCAAAGTCTTTAACCATTTAGTTAAAAGATAAAATCTACCCATTCTTATCTATCCTTGTTGATGTGACTATAAAAGAATCTCACATCTTCATTTTGATATATCTAAGAAAAAACAGTACAACAATTTTCATGGTTATAAGTATTTTATTCAAGTAATAATCATACTTAATATATATATGTATGGTGATCAATGTATACCTTCAAATCTCCACTCCATCATTTTACAATGACATCTCACATATGTTTGATAACTAAATAGCCAAAACTATCATTGTATACTTATTTTTGATACTACTTTAAGTGAAATGCACATATTAATTTTTTATAACTAAAATAAATAGTATAAATTAAAGCATGATAAATATCTAAAATAATTGCTTAGACACCTTCATGTAAGTTTATTTTTGTACTTTAGGTCCTTGTTTTTGCTTCTTTAGATATATCTTAAATGTTCTAATTGATGTATAGAGATGTATTAATTATATAATATAATTAACTCATGAATTAAATTTATTAAAGCTAGAAGTCAATTAATTTCCTATTAATAACCTTTTATGGAATGTCACACTAATTTCCTTTTAAGGTTCAAACCAATATGACATCCTTCTGAATGGATAAATTGATAAAAACTTAATGTGAACTCCTTCCTCATTGCTTGATCCACATAATCCAACTTTTGATTGATGTTCCCATAGAATATCACTTGAGGACATAAGAATCTATACATATGGCCATCCTTTTCCTTATAATTATGTATTTTAAAAACTATTAGGAAATAATTATATAATTATGTGTTAGTAATAATTTAAAAATTCTAATAATATTATTTAATATAGTTATATATCAAATTTTAATTAAACTATTGCTCATGTATGATTTTATATGTTGGACTCATAGCCACTCTCTGGCTAACAAATGAACTATGTCTTCACCTCTTATGTATACATGGACTTCTTAGGTCTTGAAAAATAATTGCGGTTGTAATTCAAATTCTATGCTCAAATATTGATTATGCAAGACCTCATCGAAATACTTCCTTATCCTACAAGGAAATTCTTAATAATTTATAGGAGGTGTGTTGTGCTTTGCACACAATACCTTTCTTGCCTCCTATAATTCTTTCTCTCATTGATTTTTAGAACTTATCTTCCTCCATAAAATTTTACCATCCTAGTGGAAAAGAAGGAACATAGGCTAGCATACAATAACTAAGAAATGATATAATTTAACTCTATATATTAATAATATTATCACGTCCTTTAGGATTTCTAAATGGTATGACCATACAAGTTTCTTTATTGTAAAGTATAGGATATCACGATTGTCATATTTTAAAAAGGGTAACTTTAAGAAAGCATATAAGTCATAGATGTTGTTGAGAGTCACTCAAACTATGTTGGGCTCCAACAATCTCTCCTTAAAGACATAATCTATTCCTTTGATGGCAATAACCTATTCCTTAGGCATGTTGAGATCACATGTATATTCACCCTATATTCAAGAGTTTTATTAATTTCACACATATATTTACACTTTAAATAAGAAAATAATTGAAAATAATGTATATTACCTCAAGTACTTCTGACATAGGTCTAATACTAAGGGTTATAGGAGTAGGAGTAGGAGTAGGAGTGGGTACAATCATATCAATTGTTGAGCTGGATGCCTATTCATTTATGTACTTTAGCATTTGTTCCTCAGTCCATTGTTGGTTAGTAATTATCTTTAGCATTTTAGACTCAGAGTCTTTCTAAGATTTAGTACACTTTTGAAGAATAACATTCTTTCAATGTTTGGGCTACTCTATATCATGAGAACAATAAATATTATGAGTTTACAATTTAAATGATGATATAATATTGGTATATAAATTCTCATTATACTTAAATATCAACCTATATCTTCTTTTATGTCTCACTAGGAACCTTTTTCTAGTCAGGAATCATAACAAAAACCATTGCATGAGCTCTTACATTTGCATAACTTATACATGATGTCTCATTCTCTCTGGTTGACACATCTTCATTAGTAAATTCATCAACTATATATATGAGTCCCTTATGCCTTAACTTAGGTGCATTCTTCATTTGTACCCTCCTTCTATTTTCTTTAGTATATTTTTTTTACCATGTGATTATTTTAAGAAGCCATACCAGCTGCAAACAACTTACCCTATTTTTTTTTTAAGATTTTAGTTAGGCATTGGTCAATTTTTTCTATTTTCACGTAAGAAAGCAATTAAAGTTCCAAATCCTATCCTTTCTTTCTATATTTTAATATTCCAACACACATGAAGCTAGTATTACATAAAATACTTAAAATTCCACAACGCTCTTCTTGATCAGTTTACCACATAATAAGGAAAATAAAAAAAATTATAGAATTCTACAACAACATGATAATAAGTAAAAATCGAATATGTAACAACATATAATAAGGTATGTAACCAATCAACCAGTATTTTATCATCCTTACTAATAAAAATGCAGAAACCAACTGCATCATAGAGCATGTAAAATGATTATATCAAAGAATAAGGAAAACAAAGCTATAAAATTCTAAATCTATAGGAGAGTAAATAGCACTCCAAGCAACACTTGAAACCATTTTTAAAAGGCTTATAACATACTAAAGAGAAAAATTGAATGAGAATATTCAAGGAAAAACAACTAATTAATCATGGTGAACTCAATATTTTTTGCAAGATTAAACAAGATTGACAGAGAAAAGTGTATACCTAATATATGAAGAACAATGGTGGTGAAGAAATGAAGACAAAAAGATGATGACCATCATTACAAAGAAGGTTTGAGTTGGCACAAATAGCGGAGGTTCTTTCTATTTTGTGTTTGAGTAAATGAGTGAAAGAGAAAAAATATTGTAGGTTAAAGTAAAGGAATAAAAAAAAGGAGAGTATTGAGATATGGATGCTGTTTTAGACTACAACTACCAATCCCTTTTGAATATAAATAGCAGTTTTAGAATAAAACCACCCTATATTGTCTTTTGTAAAGTGCCACCTTTTGGAGCCATTATAGATTGCTATTATTATATTACAGCTACTGCCTATACTTTGAAAAGTTTTTTTTTTTTAAAAAAAAACTATACACGATAATTTTTGAATAAAATAGTTGTTTAGCCTTTCATAAAGTGGCCACTTTGGGAAACATTATAGACCACTATTATTATATCAAAACCATTGTCTATATTTCTCCACAATTACATCCTTTTACTAATCAACTCCATTTTTCCTAGATGAGTTATATACAAATATTCTTGTCAGAATAGTCATATATAAGTTACCATCTATTTGTATTTTTATAGTAGCTTTATTCAATGTTTATTCAATTACTCTTTTACCATCAAATGAAATGTAAGTGTTGGGTTTGAAAATAATTATATCTTTCTTAGTCTTCAATTTACAGTAGTCAAAAATATCATTCCCAAATTTCTTCAAGTATCGAGAGATCATATGAATTATACCCTTTGGATGTAGATCAAGACTTCTTCTTATTTTTACCACACAATTATAAGATCTATCCCTAATAAACATGTCTTTAGCTTTATCATTTGAATGGATTACAAAGTTAAATTTCATTTTTGACAACAAATTAGATTTAACATTATGAAAAGAAAGAGTATCATCATTCCTATATAACATAATTTCTTTGAAATGCTTAAAGATAGATGATAAGAGGCAACCAATAAAATAACCTTATCCTCATTATCAATTTTTACATCCAGATTCTCAAAATCAGTTATAATATAATTAAATTAATCTAGATGGGATTGAATAGGAGTACCTTCAACTATACATAACATATATGAAAATTCCTTGAGATGAAGCTTGTTTTCTAGAATCTGATTCATAAAAATCAATTCAAGATTAATCCATGGGGTAGATGCATAAGTATTATAAACACAATCATGAAGAACCACCTTATATTAAGACAACTTGTAACATCCTCATTTTACTTACCAAAATATTTCCTTTTAAAATATGTTTTGCATAAGTAAAATAAGAAACATAGATGAAACCAACATACTTAACATTACAAGGGGTGTGTACATCATCTAACTGATGTTAGATACAAGGCTAAAATGATTGGATATATTTGAAACTTAAGCAAGAAAGATGATATAAATAAACCGAGTTCAACGAGTACACTACACATAGTCTCAAAATGTGGAAAGAGGGTTTAAGTATATAAGGAAAATACTTAAGAGTCCAAAATGTATCTGGAAGAAAACACCAAAAATAAGAATATTGAATAGCCTTTACACTCACCACCTTATTCAATGGTATATTTTATACAACTCACAAAAGTGGTAACCCTTGTTCCTAGAACTTTCTACATGCTTGAAAGCCTCGTACAACTCCATGACTTTCAGATAATCAGCTAAAATATTTTAGTGTGAATTTCTTATATCGAGTAAATCACAATTTTTGTAAATAGGTATCATGCTCATATAACATATGGCACATAGAAACATAAGATCGTACATAAAAGCATATGATCACATGGTTTTAACAATTCATGCATAACTCATGTTACAAGTAAGAATAAGCCATGTCATAACATGATAACATAATTCCATTTCAATGAATTAGAGTACAACCAACCAAGGTCAATAATCAAAGGTAGTGCCATAAGGTAACCATATAAAACCAAGTAGTTTACACAATATAACTACTACCAAACCATCATGTACCCATTATTTTTTTATTATTCAAGGGGATAAAATGATGAATCTAAAGACACAACAAAATTTAGTCATATTGGCATATAAGGTAATACAATAACCTTACAACTTAAGTTACCTAGTCCTTAAGTATAAGCACCACTAAGAAGCTTAATGGATTGCTAAGGCAACAACAAACACCGACCAAATTGAGGGATAACATAGTCTTTATTGTAGTTAGCCATAAAGAGTGCACCATTCACAACTCAAGGCATTTTACTAATTGAATAATATTTTATTCAAAGCCAAATTATTATTCAACAAAGAATTCCAAGATTCACATATAATAATCAATCAAGTTCTTAATTATCTTGACCATCTAAGGTCTCACATAAATAGCCAGATAAGGCTTAAAGTTCGGTAACAAGCCATAACATTGCATCAAATAACCAACTAATTTGCAATTTGTTCCTTAATCCTAGTTATTCAAAAGTTAACATGAAGTAAACTACTAACAACCTAGTCAATGGTAAAATCTAAAGTTGACTACAAGTTAACTAAGATCAACTTACTTTCATTCATCAAACACTTGAACAAACTGATTCACTGAAGTATACCACAAGTGTTTAAAGTTTACGCTCAACTTAGAATTAAAATGCAGGAATTATAACCTTAAAACAATCCTTTTATTCTCCAAATATCAGTTAAGGTCCAATTCAACAAAATACTAGATACAATTAGGTCCGAAATTGTGAAATAAGGTCGTATGCCATTATATATATAAAAAATACTATTTATGGCCAATGGTTAAAGTTAGTTATCAAATCCAAAGTCAACGTCAAGGGTCAAGGCAATGGTCAATGGTCAATGGTCTATGATGTGTGTGGGAGGGTGTAATATTCAATTATGTGGATCTAATGGTTCAAATGGAGTTTGGATGAGGTGATAAAGGCTTGGTGATGGTGAGTTTAAAGACTGAGGTGTCCAAAGTGATGCAAATAAGATGATGGTGGTTTGAATTAGGGTAGAAAAATGATTAAGGTGATTCATTGATGGTGATGATGATTCTATGGTGATGAATTAATGACGAATGTGATTCAAATATGATGAGATGATGATGATGAGGTTTCAAAAGTGTGGGCTTGGATGATGTCTAGAGTCATGGTTTAGGGTTAGGGTTTGGTTCAAAGAAGAGGAAATAAGGTGGTGTTTGGTTGGTATGGATGATTAGAGTTTTGAATGAATGTTTTAGGGCTTCGGTTTTGTATACCAATTTAGGGTTTGGTTTAACTAAGAATTAGAGTAGGATTTTGATGGTAATTAGGGCAGGAAAATATGGATTAAGATTTGTAGAAATGATATGGATTAATCTCTAATTCACATAGACGAAGATATTAAAACTTTCAAGCCAAACCGTTTACATAGATTCGATTTGCTTGAGCTTGAACTCACACAGAATTCAATCAATGTTGATATTCAACTTTAATTCTTCATTCAATTATCATAATACATGCCATATAATCAACATTTACAAATAATTTAACCTTTCTACCACTAGCTAAAGCATATTCCAAAAGATTCCAAGCTAAAAGATATTATGTTACTTTTATGCTAACTTTATTCTCCTACTTTATTAATTAATTAATAAATTATCTAAATAACTTAATAGTGCTCAAAAATCCGGACAACATCCTCCTCATACATGTGTTACTCCCTCCTTGCATGCCATGCACATGCACGTAGACATTTAATTGCTTGTTTGTTATGTTTCGAACAATGTAACCATCCGTTGGTCTTCAGATTTGTGGGAGACACTTTCCAAATGAAGAATAATTGTTTCCATAATTATGAAAGCTAATTCTTGGGTGTTTGTTTTTGCATCAGTCTAACTTATACTTTTACTATTCATATATTTAACATTTAAGCACGTTAAAGTTAATATGGTCATTTTGGGTCTAATCATAACTAATTCTTAATTAATATCAAATAAATATAATTAATTATATACTAAACCTAATTATGGCGATTAGTGGGTAATTAGTAAAAAATACTTCAAATATTCGTGAAGAACATGAAAAACATTTAAACTAAGGTTTCTAAACTTAACCAAACTTTCATCAATCATATCTTAGGTTATATCAATCCAAATGACAACATATTATGTATCAAATTTCACCAAAAAATGACAATAAAATCATATAATCATAAAAATTAGAAAAACACCACAATTATTCACAAAAGACCCCAAATCTAAGATTAAACAAAAAATTCCTAAAATTAACAAATTTACACATGTGTGGCCTTTTAGCCATAACATTTTATATACTTATTTAAATCACAAACTATAAAATATATAGTAAATTAGAAACATTAAGATTTAATTTGTCATATTAAACATATATAGACTTGAACCACTCAAATCTAAATTTTCCATGGAATAAAGATAAAAAAAATCCAATAACATAACTTAATTGATTTTATGCTTCCACGTAAATTATACCATCTAAAAAGTTGTTGGATTTACCTAATTCTAAGCTAGAAGGTCATTTCAAGGTAGAAAACGCGATAAAACCTAAGAAAAACAAAAATGGAGTTTTTAGTCAAAATCTTTGTTTACCAGTTTTGAAAGTGGCTAAGACAGTTATAAAAATCTAAGGAGTTCAAATATGATCAATATACAATGATTTAGGATAACATAGATGACCAAAAGTCTCATAGAACAAAGTTGTGAGCAAAGATATGAATGACGGAACAAAACATTTTTGAAATATAACTAGGGTTTTAATTTCATCTAAAAGATGTAATAACTCTTTACATAATATTATTTTATCATTTTTATATTATATAATATATTTTTGAAAAGTAGGGTATCATATAATTAAATTCATGAGATTGCTTTTTTATCTAATTTTTTTCATTGTTCATATGTTTGATTTGAATGCTTCTTTGATTTACTTTGAAAGCCTTCTTCAATCTATCTAGGGTAAGCACAAACATCATTTGGATTCTTTTAATACTAAATCTGATCTTATCATCAAACTTATCGATATTGAATTTGGTAACTATAGACATCTTGAACCCAATGATCTGATATAACTTGTTAGGGAATATACTAACGTAGAAACAATTTAGAATGATTGATATGAAGAAGTAAGAAAGATCAATCAACTACACCCTAAACCACTAACTAAAAGGAAATTAGAATTGCATAAATATGTGGTTCACCTAATGTGGGATACATCCACATATGGCCATGGGCAAATAAATTTACTATGTGGAGAAAGAATTATTATAGAAATCCTTAATTGAATAGAGGATTAAAGAGCTTTCAATCCTCACTTGTGTGTGTGTGTGCATTTCTTTAGTAAATGATTGAATTGGTTAATGAATGCTTAATGAGACTAGATGGAGAAAATAACACACACACACACACACACACACACATATCCCTAAAAGATAAAAAAAACTCTCAGAAAAATTATTACGGTGAGGAGAAAATCTTGAAGAACTAGGTTGACTAATGGTTCCTAGAGAAAAAACCACAACATAAAGAAGTGAATCCAACACAACATATTGGTGGATAATAGTGGTACAGTTCAACTGACAGGAATGTGTTTCCTAGCGTAGGCCACCCATGCTGAGCTATAATTTCAAAAATTCATCTCGAACAACAAAAAATCACCACGAGAGTGTTAGAGGAACACTATAGGGTATTATTTAGGGGTGTTTATAACCAATTATCTATATAAATTGAATTGAATATGCACTCTGTAGCCCTTAGACCAAATATTCAAATTCCTAGATATCTAAAAATACATTTATGATATGGATTGTATATTAGATATGTTTGATATCTATAAAAAACACTATTTCAACAATTTAAATACATTTTATAATTTTTTTATCATATATTGGTCAATATTCATATTTTATTTTATCTAAAAAGAGTGTTACAAAATTATTATTTATGTTTAAATTGCAAAAATAAGTAAAAAAATAAATTAAAACTATAAAATGATAATATTATGATATACTTTTGCAATAATCCACAAAATATTGGAAATTTTCCTAGATCACATAATCTTGCCAAAAATTAGATATCCTTTAAAAAAAAATAGATCAAATATCCTAAATATCATATTAGGTTATTTAAATACTGTATTAGATTTTTTAACTTCAATTTTTTTTGCACAACCCTATTCTTGTCGATCAATTCTCCACCTTAAGATCTCAAAGAATTGAGGAACAAACTCAACAATATTTTTAGGTACACGAGTAACACAAAATGGGAAAACTATTTTTAAAAGTAGAAATTCCAAAGTAATAAAATTTTCGTAGATGGTTTGATCCTAAACCTTACTAAATGTGGATAAATTCACTCATAAACATCCACTAATTAGAGTAGTAGATGGTTCCTTCTTTCCTAATCACTGTATTTTATGAGACCTATATCAAAGGATGGTGATTATTAGTAAGAGATAGCTTCAAGATGGAATCTATTATATGGATGGAAGTGCCTAGCAAATAGCGAGTCAATCCACAATTGTTAGTGATACAAACCTTTGACATAAATAACTAGGAAATCCTTCTCTTTCAAAATAAAACATTTTAAGATCATAATGAATTTCTTTTTTATTACTGAACTACATGGATTTAACTGTAACCTATTGCCATCTCTATATAGATGAAAGAAAAGCTACCATTTTGTTAGTAAACTCATGTATGTCCTATGGTCTTGAAAAATGTGTTAGTCATGATAAATTTTATCATACTCATAAAGCATATCTAAACTCCATTTCTAGCATTAATGAACCTAAAAGTGATAAGGAAGTTGCTCAGGACCCTTGTTGGTGTGATGCTATAAAGCGTGCATTGATACCCTTGAGGTTGATCAAAATCGAACACTAGAACATATACCCAAGGAAAGCATGCTATTGATTCTAAGAGGGTCTACACGATGAGTTATAAGTTATATGGTAATATTAGAAAATTTAAGTCCTGGCTAGTGGTAAAGGGATACACTTAAGTTGAGGGATTGGATTATCATGATACTTACACTCTAGTAGCAAAAATGAAAACAGATAGATGTTGCTTTCCATAGTTGCTATCTGTCTTTAGGGTGATCAATTAAATGTTAATAATGTCTTTCTCCATGGTGTTCTATCCCATGAGGTTTATATGAAGGTTCTATTAGGATTTCGATCCCCTAGAGACACAACGGTATGTAGGCTTCACAAATCCTTACACGGTTCAAAGCAACCTTCAAGTAAATGGTATCATAAACTTTCTTCCACTTTACTAAGTATTGGTTTTTTCATTCACACGTCAATAGTTCTCTTTTTCACACATGTCATTAGATCTAATTTCTTTGCCTTTTTAAAATATACGGATGATGTTGTGGTACCAAATAATAGCTTTACTAATATTGCAAGCCATAAGAGCTAGTTAAATGCACACTTCCACATCAAGGATTTGGGACCAAAACATTTTCCTAGGCTTGAAATTAGGAATTATCCTTTACACACTAAACTCCTATATGAAGCTAGTCTCCTCGATGCTAGATCTGCTTCATTTCCTACAGAACTGCAGCATAGGCTATTACCAATCCATTCTAGCCACACTAATTGGAAGACCATCACACGTTTATATTTGTTTCAAGTTCAAAGTCAATACATTCCTTGTTTATGATGCCTCTATTTGAGTGTCACACTACTTAAAGTATTAAGTAGTATTTCTTAGCATCTCAAGTATGATTGATCTCATTCCTTCATGTGATTTTGACTGGATAGCCAAATGATCTACAACCATTTACCTCATCAAACTTTCCTCATTGTTAGTAAGCAAGGAAACAGCTAAATGTTTCTAGATCTTTAGCTGACAATGCAACTCCATAAGTGAACTTGTCTAGTTAAAGGCCCTTTTACTTCCACAACTTCAACCCTTGTTGTTAGTATGTGACAATAAAGTAACTTTACACACAACTACAAATTTTATTTTCCATTGGCACACTAAATATATTTAATTGGACTGCCACTTTAATTTTGAGTAGCTCCTTTATCGAGTGGTCTATACCACTCATGTTTGTGCTTGTGATCAACTTGGATACCTTTTCACCAAGCCCTTGGGATGGGATCAACTCCACCATCTTTTGGACAAGTTGGGTATTCATAATCTCATTATCCAACTTGTTGGGAGGGGGTATTAGTGTATACCAATCTAAAATATTCTCAAGGCGTTATCCTATGATAACTTCTATATATTATATAGAGTATTCTTGAAATATATCTAAAATATTCTCAATATATGATTATATTCCAATAAATATCTTTTGTATTTATTGTATATTCTTCCCTAATTTAGACTAGATACCTTAACTATACCTAAGACGGTTCGATATGCTTGTATATATACATACTCACACTTGCTAATGTATATAGGATTGTAAATTAGCTAAGCTAATTACTCCTAGGTTTGAACTTATCTTGTTGAACTAAATGAATGAGCCGAGCCAGCATTTCGCAAGTTGGTTCGACTCATTTACATCCCTAAATATATACTATCAACCTTTCCCTCTTCCACAAATGCATAGGATAATATATTAAGATGAGTTTCTTTTTTGACATCACATTAATTTACAAGGAAATGGGTAAGCTATTAAGGTTGACGAGTAGTTGAATGAGATAAAGCCTAAATTCATGACCCATATGGTGATGTTAGACTAATTTTCACTTATAGAGAAGCATATGAGTAACTTGAACATAGTCCCTTGATACTTAGTATGTTTGGTTAAGTATTTCATGTTTTAACAACTGATTTTCAACCACAAGTTTTTAAAATTTATATTATTTTTACTAAAATTACTTTCTAAATATAGTAAAATAGTTGAGAGTAACAACCAACAACTAACAAATACAACTTTCCAAAATTTACACTAGAGTCTTTTACCCCAGCCTAGTAATCTCTCTCTCTCTCTTTTGAGACTATACCCCAACCTAGTACTATACAACTATACTCAGAATCGGATGATCACACAACTATCACGGGAGTAAATGCTCCTATGTTTCCTCTAACAAGTACTTCCAAGCCTTCCATACCGGTAGATATCTGACATCTGGAAAATTATTTTTATGTATCAACTAGTTTATTTCATTTTATTTATATGTACCAAAGTTTTATTAAATGTCAATTATACACATGCTTCATGAAATGGATTTAATTTTACCACGAGAAATATGATTTTGACGTCTTTGTTCTTCACTTAATGGCTTTACAATAGCTCAAGACTATACAGAAAACGGAAATCTAACCTTAATAACCAATGTTTTGGCCCAAATTAGTCTTACATTAGGATTGGTTCATACGCATTTATTTCTATTTTATGTGTTATGTTTCAACTATATACTTAAGAAACCTAAGAATTTGACTTGTAATACATTATGTATTATTCCTAATTTTTTTTTATCTATACCGTGATTGTGGACTCCTAAACATATTTACCTCTTCATGAATGAGCAGTAGTGTATAAGAGTGAGTGAGAAGTGTATGTTAACACACATTATGTTCTTTATGAGAAAGTGAGAAAGAAAAAAGGAAACAACAATGTAATACGATAACCATAAAAAATAGTGAAGGTATATATATATATATAGTTGATATAAATTTGTTGATTTACGACACTAAAAATGGTTAAGACAATTTGTTAAATGCATGGTTCCGGTAGAAAGTGCTTTTTTTTTTCTTGTTTTTTCTTTTATTATTCACTTTCATACACGGTTTCCTAAGACAACTTCTACAAAAGACGATGCAAATTTGAATTTTCGCCCTCATAATTAATCCTGTTGCAGATGTAAATGCTATGTCGTGTACATGGGAACCACCTTGAAGGGGATGTTCGAAGTGGAACACAGACGCTTCCGTGGGCAGTGAAGGTTTTGGAGTCGGTGGTGTTACGGGATTGACACGGGAACTTCTTACGTGTCTTCTCCATTCCAACAGACGTTACGGAGGTTAATGAAGCCTAAATAAATGCTATTCACATGGCCTGTATTCTCACCCTACAGAAGGATATCCTGGTTGAATCATCAGATTCATCGAATGCGGTGAGGTGGTGTAATGAGCCAAGTTGCGGACCGTGGAAGACGGGTGTTCCTTCTGAATCAAATCTATAGCATGAGCATTTTATGGAAGAACTTCGACATATATAGATCACAGACCGCGTGAAGCAAATGTAACTGCTGATATGTTTGATCGATTAGGGGCAAAAAGAAACCACACATTCATAGCGTGGTTGTAATACCGTTCCGAGGTTTATGTCTCTGGGTTTACTACTGTGTTTTAGTTTGGTTGCTTCCCTTTGAGTAAGTGTATGTTGATAGGGAGCATGAGGCACTGTTGCTCTACCATCGCTAGTTAGAAAAGTGATATACCTTGCAGTTTGTAACAACCATCTAAGACATCGCCGCATATAACATATACGGTGATTCTAAACACAGTTGTATAATTTATTAAGTTTGACATGAAAATTATTGACGTCATATATATAAAAACACTGTCTTATATGATTAACATATATGACGGTTATAAAACCACAACGTTGCATATATCCATAACGTGAACCTCCCAAATATTTCACTAAAGAAAATATGACAGTTATTTGCTAAAACTACCATGCGTACAAGTAACAAAATACTCCAACTCACTGAGAGGGAATATACGACAGTAGTGTCTAATAACCTTTATGTATTATGAATATACATGGCAGTTATTAGACACATTCACCGTGTATTCCCTCCCACTGAGCTCAGATGTTTTGGTAAGGGTATACACAACGTGTTTGGTTAATAATTGTCGTGTATTTCCTACTTTTTTATTTATTTATGAAGCTCATATGATCTTTGCCATACCACATTCTATCCTATAAAAAACCTACTCATAATTTCTAAAATGCTTTCTCCAACACTTGCGACATCCAAAACAAGTAGCCATAATTCATAAGGTTCATATCAAAATAAAGGATTTACGTTATCTCTTTGTCGTGGACACTAAAAAAATAAAATATAAATTATAATATCTTATTCTCAAACTAAATACTTATAATTAAATGATAATGATTCTTAAATAACATATAAACTATAAACCTTAATTTTGCCTAATTTATATGGGGTGGTGATGCCCTTCCCGTCTTTTGTAGTTTAAAATAAATCTTGAATAACCTAATTAATGTAGTAGTCACACACACACACACATGCACATGCATGTGTGATTTTAACTAGGATTATTATATATATATATATATATATATACTATTCAACAAATGATTTTGGATCAAAATGAGGATTCTCATTAATTAAATCTATCCAATATTTGGTTCCTGAAATCAACTGCAATATCACTAGTATCCAATGTAGCTCAAAAGAAAATGGAGCAAAAAAGAGGGATTATGAAATCATCTTTATCGAGTTGGTCACATATGGAACACATTCAATATAATCATTTACATTGGATATCATGTTTAAGCGTAGAAATCTATAACCTATAACCAGGAAAGAATAAATTACATATTTAGTATCAAAATATTACTTCCCGTTGGCAATTAAAATAAAGTCAAACATGAAAGAATTTAAATTACCTCTCATATGTTTTTATATATTGAAATTGTAACACATGACCTTGTAACAAGTGTAGAATATCCCCTACCCCAATCCAGATACTCACATCCTTTAATTTCATGTGAGAATCCGCTAGAAGATGAATCTTAATAGAATTTTCATCCAAAGATAGCTCCATGACCAACATAAATTGAGGTGATAGGTCACGACACATGATTATTGTTTCCATGCCTGAGGCTTTTTGGGCTTCCGTATACTCCATAACCTTTCTTCCCCTCTTATTAATAGTTCTTGCTATAATATGATCACCCTAAGCAAGTAAGAAATAGTATAAAATATAATTATTAAATCATATATTACCTCCTTAATTAACAAGAATGCAATCTAAAATGAAAAATAGTTTAGATTACTTCATCCTTGATAATTGCAGGGTTACTTGGCCATCTAAAAAATTGCCCCAATAGTAAGCAAAGTACGAGCCTATCCTATTCTTCACGATTATACTCCACATCAACTAGCACTGACTCTAATAAGTGTGCCTCAAAGACATTATGAATTGAGACCCAAAATTTATTAACTCCCAATGGTTGAGTATGAAGGGTTAAATTGGACTTAATGAAGGTAGTAACATTTGCTACAATAGGCCCATCCTATAAGGCATGCAGGTCACAAGGATACTGACCTTTTAATAGTAACAAAATTGAATTTATGGCCACAAAGTCAAATATAGATTATATTTTATAAAAAAAATAATTCAAGTATATAGAGTGTAGTGTCGTATATTACCTCATTAATTTTCGAAAATGGTCTAGGGATACTAGATGTAGAGGGTTGAACTAAACGTTGTGAAGAGGATGACATACTATCTAACATCCAAAGGATTGCCTCTTGTAATTCCTTTCACGCCTCCACTTCTTTCTCCATCTGTTCAATTTTTTCCTTCCAAGGGAGAGAACTAGGGTAACATACAAAAACCTTAGATAGGTTGAAATCATAATTATATAGGCTTACATCGACATTCTTTGTTAGAAGCATCAGTTGAAGAATTCTTTCTCTAACCCTCTTATTATAAGTAAGAAAAATAGTTAGGGATAAATAACCATATTAAACCAAGTAAAGAGAAATATTGTGGGCCTTACAATTTTCTCAACTATTTATTAAGTTAGTTCATTGTCAAGCTTTATCTTCTTTACTAGCATATATCAAAACATCAGCTCGCTCTAGAGGTACATATGGGATATGAGTTAATTTTGCTTCCTTCATTGGCTGTTTCTCTTATTGCATCAAGTAAAACAAAAAAAAAACAATTTTAGATCATAAAATAATGGCATAGAGGTATACGTGTATATATATATATATATTATACCAAGGCTTCTCTATATGCCTTGTTGCCTCTACACCCTATCTTGTGAGTGTAAATATTTTTCCTTTGCATTAGCTCTATTCTTGGTGCTATTCTTTTGTCACATTGAATAGATAGATTATGTTAGTTTGAATTGTAAGCTAAATACACTCTAGTTATATTAAAAAGTTAATAATAATATGTTTTTGCGTACTACATATTCCTCTGAACTCATCCATGAACAGAAATCCTTCCATTGGTTGAGGGTGATCATATCCTTATAGATATCTAGGGGTGTGGACATGATAGCACCATCAATAGCGTACATATAGTTGTTAGCCATCCACAACTTCTAATCTATCTAGGACTTTGTAGCTCCATAACAAGATTTTTATGTTGTTGTCAAACATTAAACCCTTGCTATAGTACTAAAGAATCAAATAGTTACTATGCATATAATTAAATTATCATATGGTAATAAAAAAAAAGTCATATCTATTTCTAACATTCAAATCATACTATAGTAGTATCCCACATCCTATCCTTCAACTCTTTTGGGGCATCCCTCTAAGTCTGATAAGTGATAAGGATGTGTGTATGAGCCCTAGAGTTAGAATAATAAATGAACAAATCCCTATTCTCGCCTACTAGATACTCAGATTCATCAAAATCAACATCAAGCATAACACCCCTTTTCTTTGTTTCCAACAATTTGTGTCAATCTAATCCTTCCTTTCTTTGTGTTTTCCAACCTCCTAAGTATGTGTATTATCTTCACATTGATCTATACTTGAAACAAAGAATAAAAATTATAGATTAGGAAACAATTAAAGAAACATGCGATGTGATATAGTGAAAATATAAAAAATAAACCTTTATGTATAAAAAAGAAGAATACACATATGAAGCAATTAAAGCAATATAAGATGCAATAGAGTTAACATATAAAAAATATACCTTTATGTACAATAAAAAAAAACAACACATAGGTATTTATTAAACCTTTCATCTATAATGCTTTAATTTGCAACACATGCCCTCTTTATGCACAAAATCCCCTTCTTCATGGAAGTACATAGAACCCTTCTTCGTGATCATCTCAAACATAGAGGCTATTGATAACATCATCATAGTTGGAAAAAAAGGTAAGTCAATAGTAAAAACATTATTCCCTTTATATGCTGTCTTCCTTTTTTTGTATTCAAGAGGATGGACCACCATTTGAATTTCTGATATCTCGTAAAAGTCTGACAGTAACTCTTCAATTTTTGGTTGAGCTAGTAAAACTCTAGAAAATTTATATTTTATGTTTCTATATGTTCATATTGTGAGATTTATATTTTTACATGGTTTTGTAACTCTTATGAATATATATTTTGAGTTTTATGTAGCTCGCTCTAATTTTCTACCAGAAACGACTCATGATTTACTATTAAAGTGTTTCGTTGGGGTTTTCAAATTATATTTTATTAGTTTTGGGGATTCTTTGTTTGAATATAATTAATACCTTGTTTTGATTTAATATTAAATATTTTTGAAATTTATTTATTTTATTTTTTTTAAAGAATTTACGATAAATTTAAAAAAATTATTTCAATAATTTTTTAACAATTAAAATTTAATATAAATAATATTTTGGGCATTTTTAGATATTATTTTAATATCGTATTATTTATTTCTACAAATAATATGAGGTGTTTTGTGTAACACCCTAATTTTTACTTCATAAAATTTTCATTTTACAGCGAAAATATATAAGTAAAATATTTGGGGTTACAATCGTAATTAACGTAAGTCAAGTTCATGCAACCATCCATACATTAATCACAAGGCTAAAATCATTCATTGTATAATAAGAAAATTAGAAATGGAAGACACATTTATAATATAATATGAGTTTGGATATTAACTCCAAATTACAATAAATAAAATACAAAATAAGGGATACCATAGATCAAAGAGTCCAAAAAGGTATCTAGGGGAATACATCAACCGGATAGCATTAATCTTCACCCAAACATCCAATATAGATAATAGGATCACTCATCCCCACATAGTGCATCAAAAGCAGCATAGTCATCTAGAGGATCTTTCAAGGCTTGCACAAAAGAATCTTCTAGTGGGAATGAGCAACACCTATGAAACGGGTGGTTAGTATGCTACGTACTGAGCAAGATAACATTATCATTGAATTAGGGATAAAAATAACGCATGTATTCACAAAAGATGATAAGTACATATTGAAACTAATGAAACATCTCATAAGATAAATATTGATCCAAGTCTCTTTATTAGATATAACCATTTTCATTCTTTTATATATGTTGAGTTCTAATAAAGTGAATATTTTCCATATTTTTTCCTTGCTTTGCCTTTCATTTTCAGACTTTATTTGGTCTATAATATGTATTTTATTGTGGTTCAAGTCTATTGTTTGTGCTACTGTTCGCTTGGTATTTGTTTTTTAGGGATTTGAACAAGAACACACAAATTCAGGGATGTAGTGCATGTATTCAGAGCAAAAGACCAAATATGAAAGGCATTGAAGGAAGATAAATCAAACTAGCATGTTTATGGAGGAGTCTAAGAATTCAAAGAGCTAAAAATAAGCCAAGAAGGTCAAAAGAGGTAAGAAAATAGTGCTACACAGCCAGCTGCACAACCGTGCAACACTGATGCGGCTAGCATTCGAAGACATGAGTGCCATACGGGCAAGCTGTGCAAATGTTACATACCCATGAGAGAGCTGAGTGAGCCAGAATGAAGCCAAGAATACCCCAAGGCCTGGCTATGCAGATCTTGCATGGTCATGTAGGAGCTAAGCGCACCAGTTCGAGACCCAGAATGGTGCACGACCAGCCCGTGTAAACCTTGCATGGCCATGCAGCAGTGGTTACCCCACGATCGTCGTGCGCGATGTAGCTTGTGCTATAGGTGGTTTTTAGGGGATTCTTCCGCACTTCTAGGGGACGTGTTTTTTTAGGATATTTCAGGGCACTTTTTCCTCTCTTTTCCCAAACAAAAACCTCATGTAACATGTTTTGAATTCTTTAGTTTTAATTTTTGGATTTAAGTGCAAGTTTTATGTACGATCAACTAGGAATCAACTCTATTCTTCTCCAATTTACGGTTAATTCAATCAATTCTCTTCTTTGTAAATTCTTATACGGTGATTATATTTGTTATGCAATTTACATCGTTTATATTTCTATACAATCATGAGTGAGTAATCCTTTTTCTAGGGTTGAATTAGGCCATTTTGGTATTAATATGATGAATTAAAGTATATGTTGTATGTTTAGATCGTATGTGATGTTTCATGTGTTAGGATTGATCGTTTTAAGTCGGATTTGATGAAATTCGACCTTTTTAGATATTGTTTGCAACTAAAAGGTTGAAATCATTATTAAAAATTAACATATGAATAGGAATTCAAGTGATCACAAAAGTAGATGTTTCATTCTCAGGGATAATAGAATTGGTGGCACTTAATGGGTTTAATTTAATTTTTTAGTCACAGAAGTAGTAACCAAATTAGATTAAATACGTTCTTAGACCTTAAAAGAGGCTAATGAGTATATTTAGACCGATTGTTCAAAACCATTGAATTAAACTACAACATAGCATTATTTCATTATCGAATACCAATTTAGAGACCGAAGTTCAATCCTAGGCTTTATATTTATTGTTTTAGAGTCTACATTCAGTTAGTTTATATATTTATTTTCACAACATACCTATATATTCTCACTCCATAATGATCTAGATAGCTAAAATGATGAAGTTTGATACTCAATTGCGAAGTCCTTGTGGGATACAACCTTCAAGTGCTACAATAAATCCGTACGCTTGCGGATTGGCATCATCAAGTTCAAGAACTCCACTATTATTAAACTGGTGGAACGATCTGAAACACCTTCTTAGGGACAACTCACTTGAGCCACTATTATCATTCGGTATAATGGGTCCAAAAACATCACCTTCTTTGGGCAAAAGGCTCTCAAGCCACTATTATCTATGGTGGAACGGATATAAAAACCTCATCTTAGTCCTGACTCACATACTTTTTCAATTGAAGTCACTAGTGCCTTATCAATAGGTTATAATATTATATTTTCATTCACGATGAGCAGGACCCCCACTATTCTTAATATGATGGAACTGACTAAAACACCTTCTCGAGACAAAATACTCCCGATCCACTATCATTCTCAAGTGGAGCTGTGATATATATAAAAAATCATTTTCTCGGGGTAAAATGCTCCCGAGCCACTATTATTTCTGGTGGAACTGATCAAAAACATTATCTCCTTGGGGAAATATGCTCCTAAGCCACTATTATCTCCGATGGAACGAATATATAAAAATATCACCTTGGCCCTACTCATGTGCGCTTTCACGTTAAATGATTAGTGTCTTATTCATGATTGATTCACATGCATTGAACACATTCAGGCAAATAAACACATCACGCAAGTCAATATCCTTAATTTCCTCAAAACCTAAGTTTACACTCCTAGCATCATTCTCTCATCTTAATTATTCAACCACCAATTATAATGTATCATTCCCAAATATCATCATTATTATCATACCTAAAATTCATGGTCTAACTCCCATGTCAGACACATACAATAATAATCTTATCCTAGAACATTACTCACAAAAATACCGAAACCTTATTTTCACAGTTTAGTCATAATTCTTCCCATAAGACTCATATGATTACCAAATTCAATATACATCCTTATAATGCCAACATTAGCAACATATATGGAATTTGGATAACCTCTAGGCTTTTACACCTGGAATCATAATATTATCATTTTAGGTTATTATGCCTTATTTATACCATTATCTCATTTTGGCGAACCTAAGACAAATATTAATCCTTCCAAAAACTTCTTAGGATACCAAAATTTTCATATTAAACCTTCATGACCAAAATGCCCTTAAGGATAACTAATAGCCTTTATTTTATAAAATCTTGTACCTTTAACAACTATTATTTTTCCAAATCCTCCATTTATCATCATACCTCATAAATATGCTTATGTCCACTTATCAAAGCTTAATTAGCCTATATTTCATGCTGTAAAATATAATTCCCATAATTAATTCATTGGCATAACAAAGTCATATCCATACCTTTTACCCATTCTCAATTTCTTTCAAATATATAATCCATATTATCTTAATATATCATCAATAGCATACATTAAATCATACAACAACAATATCATGAAAATACACATATCCATACAAACATTTAACATAAAAAATCCTAAAACATCGATTAGTATCCTTACCACCTAAGACACTAGGCTCCAAGCACGTAAATCCTAGACCTTCTCCTCTGAGATCACCGAAATATCGCCTACAAAAAATAATATAATACACAATTAGGATCAAATATTATAACTAAGGGAGAAATTAAGGTAAAGAGGGTAAAAAGGGGAATACCTGGAGTTAAATGGAAGCTTGAGTTATGTGGATGTGTGGTGGAGCTATGGTGAAAATGTGGTGGTGTTTGGATAAAGTTTGGCAGTGAAAAATAGGGTGCATGACCGAAATGGGGGGCTACATGGGTGTGCTACAGGTCGTGCACACCCAAGCCATGTGCGAGATCATGTGCGGCTAGGCTGTGTGAAGTGGTATAGATGTTTTTGATCATTGGTAGAACAGAATTAATTCGAACAGATGTGCACGGGAATGCGACATGCTATGCGTAGGTGGTGCGAGGGTGCACGGGTAGGCTGTGCTAAGTTGCACGGGGGTGCGATAAAAATTTTTAGTGTTGCACGACCATGATTAAGGTTGTGCGCAGGCCGTGCATTTCACAAAAATGTGACATATGCGAAGAAGAAGAGGGAAAAATGGACTATGGTTGGCCGTAATGAAGGGGAAGGATGGGGTGATGTTGATGGTTGGTCCACCAGGATTTAGGCCTTGTGTGGTGGTGCAAGGTGGTGATGGTGGTGAAGATGGTGGTTTGTTCATGCAAAATAGGGCACAACTACATTTGGAAGAAGAAAAAGAAGAAGAGAAGAAGAAGAAGAAAGGAAAAGGAGTTCATGCAATTATATTGGATAGGGCGTGGGCAATAAATGGAAACAAACAAATGAGGGAGAAAGAGAGTGTGTAGTGTGTGTGTGTGTGTGTATATATGTATGGCATACAAATGGGTAAAAGAAAATGTAGAGGGTGGTGCAATTGAGACGGATGATGTATAGGGATATTTTCAATGATGGTGGCTAGAGGTGATGGAAGAGTGTTGGGGTCAAAAATTTCAGAGGTATGCAACATGAGATGGTGATGGTTGTGTGTGTATATTGCATGAGAAGGAAAATAGCAAGGGGTGGTGTGCATGCATCAGGGTGGTAGCACAAGGATAAGAGAGGGTGAGGGATGATGGCTACAATGGGGTGATGAGAGATGGTGCAGGTGCAAGTTACAAGTTACAAGTTATAGGAATGAGAAAGTCAAGCTATACAGAACAAGTGATGGGAGAAAGGAGAAGGAAAAAGAACAAGAGAAAAAAAAGGAAAAAGGAAAGGTTTAAGGTTAGTTTTTGATAATTTTAAATTAGCCAAATATAGGTAGGATTAGTGATAAATTTTAGTACAATTAAAATTAGGTTACAAAATATGGTTTATCTAGGTCAAATATTTGTATTTGGTTATGATTTTAGGATCAAGACATTTAGTTAAGGATAAAATGAGATTTTCTCAATATTAGAATTGAATTAGGGTATTATTGATATGAGATTAGGCTAATTTTTTTTGGGTTATTACATTTTGTCATTAATATTTTTATAAGAATGTTTATCTGGAATTTATTAAATAGGGTTTACAAAAGCTTCACCCCCTTCTGACCCTTATGGAATGTTCCCCTAAATTAATTTATGATATTTTGATACCTAAATATTTTGATCAACTGTGGTTTAAAAATAATTGCCACCACTAAGCCATGATGATGACCTACTGTCGATGAGAATAGTGACAACGCAGTAGTAGGTTGACACAACAACTAGTGTTATAGATCGGTGTCGACCACCATGACTGCCATTGATGATGTTAGCTCTATCCTCCACCGGCTAGGACTACTCTTTCTTCTCCATTGCCTTAGCCGAGCTCCATGGAGCTTGAAATGACTTGGTTCTTTTGGTATAATTACCAAACCCTAACTTTGATATTTGGTTGAGTGTAAATGATTTATCTTTAATTAAGCCAAAGTGATTATTAAATTATGTATATATGATTTTTGTGGTTTATTTGGACAAGCTAATTCTTGTATATGCATTTTATTTCTAAAAGTTAAATTTTAATTTGGTTATGTCTAGATAACCTAGATCTATCCGACTAAGCTATTTTAGATAAATTAACAATACAATATGTTTTAAAATATATCTAGTTTTAGGTTAGAAGATTCAATTTGAGAAATTTATAAAATTGGTTGACTTGGGATTTTTATGGCTCAAACTCTAATTGGAGAGAATGCCTTTCAAATTGGCTTGGATATTTGGGTTTTTCTATCAGTTGGCTTTATAGAACGCTTTAGAATATGCTTGATTTCATTTTTGAACTATCAATTTCATTAATTTAGCCATATTCAATTGATTATAGTTTACTGAACTTAATTGTTTGAATTTATTCCTAATTGGTTTACTTGTAGTTTTAAATCATCAATTTTAAGTAATTGATTTGAATTGGATGATTTGTAATTTGTACTTAGAAACCCTAATTTATAGATTTTAATTGATAAAATTAGTTAAGCTTTAGATAGAATTTTCTACAATTGAATTATTTGATTACGTTTATATATGTTTAATTGTATTCATATCATGTAAATTAGACCAATTCTTCATAATTGTCTAGTTTATGGTTTGGTTTTTAAACCTAACATTCTAAAGTCCTTTTTAATGTAATCTATCTATTTTCTACAATTTTAGTTGAATTTGTGTTATTAAATCAATTTTAAACGTTTCAAATGATTCTTCAAACTCGAGTTAGTCAATGAATTATTCCTTTAAAATTTTTTAGTGACATTTCCTCAAGTCTTGAAATCTGGATTTACGTTCTAAGAAAGATTGGTTTGCATTTCTTGTTGATTGATGAACATTATTTGGATATGAGATCGTTAAGCTAGCTATATAACATATTCTTCCAATTTTCGAATGCGATGTAGGAAAATGTTTTGGTGGGTCCTAAAGCTAGGGTCTTATTCCTTTAGTCTTTTAGTTTAGCTAGCTAAGAACTAAGGTAAGGATTTGTTTACCTCCACTTATAGTTGTTTCATGAGGATGGATCATTGTGCATGTATTTTGGAGGTGAAAGTTGTGTGACTCACATGACTTGGTATGTCAACCTTTTAATATACCTTATATGATGCATTGTATTAATCATGAGATTTAAGTAATTCATACTTAGTCTTATTGTTGAGCATGATAGGATTAAAATATGCATTATAGGGCTATTTGATTCTTTTGAGGAGGAATACTGTAAAAGTATGTGCATATATATGTTAGAATGGGACTGCATTTTCTATTCAAAAGTATGATTGAGTAAAAGAGCATGTTATAAGCATGATTAAGTAACAAATCATGTTAAGCTTGTCTATCTTCAAGCATGGTTATACGGATAACATGTTAAATTTATATTGTGTTCTTAATTAAGTGAGTGTAAAGCATGAATAAGTGTGTTGAAGTGGTTTCTTAAATAATATATGATTTTGGGGTAAGAGAATCCTTAAACTATGGTTTCAGGGTTGAGCATGCCCCTAAGTCATACTCAAGGTAGGACATGCCCCTGAGTAATGTCCGGGGCTGAGTATGTTCTTAAGTAATGCTCAAGGTTGAGTATATCCCTTATTAATGCTCGGGAATGGACATGTCCTTGAATAATGTCTGGGGTTGAGCATTTTCCTAAGTAATTCTTCGAGTCGGACATGTCCTCGAGTAATGTCTAGGGGTTAAATGCTCGATTGATTCAGTTTGCGTTGTCCATAATATTTGATTGGTCTAGTTTGACTTTTTCATAAATGCCCTATTGAATAGGTTTGGCATTATCTATAAATATCCAATTGGTTTTGTTTGGCATTGTCTATAAATGCCTGATTGGTTTGGTTTGGCATTATCCATAAATTCTCGATTGGCTTATTTGAATCCCTTTATGGATTAAGATTTTTGTACCAAAATTTTTGTGGTTATGTAATGAGTTATCGATAATATGGATAATTCCTACCTGTGGTGCATGAGCTACTTTAAATTTCCATCATACCATGCTTATATGTATAAGTAGGATTTTACATGTGTTTCACATATAATTATGTGTATAGCACTATTTATGATGTAGGTATTGATCATGCCTAATATTGTATCAATGCAATGTACCTTGATTCTATATGCATTTTATGTTGTAGTTCATGTATGCCCCATAAGATAGGGTAGTGTGACTTACTTAGTATTGGACCCATACTGATAGTACCTTGGTTGATTGGATCTTGTGATGGACCACTGATGGTGGGGAGAAGACCCTTTGTACAGGTTTAATATTGAATGTATTATTGTTATGAGGAAAATTTGCGTTGTTTTTGAGAGTAGGCTTTTTGGTGATTTGATACGGTGAATGAATTTGGCCCCACTATTGGGATGCTACTTTGTTATTTTTTCATATTTTATTGTATCTCAAATGCATTTATTTTGGTTTGTAAACCATTCACTTGATTTGTATTTGTTTGGTTTGTAATTTTGTTGGAGATGTATTTTGATTATCTTTTCTTTTTATGTTTTAAAAATTTGGGTTTCTATCATAGTTTTTCTGCGATGATTTGGTTTTATGAAACCATCCCCTTATAGCTAGATTTGGATAAATTATTGTGAGACTTCACTCCCTTAGTTTGGATGAGGTTTATGTTTGATTGGATATATTTAGCCTCGCATCTGTAGGTTTGGTGAACACACACACCTTTTCTCATTTTAGATGTGGCAGTTTCATCACCATTCTTATTTTAGCTTCCTCATTTTCCCTTTTTAAAAAGAAATTTTTTTAGAGTGAAAAAACAGGGGTGTTACAAAAGGCCTATCGTACTAACATTAGGTAAGAACTCACAATAAAATTATATTTCCTTCTCTACTAGATAACTCTAAGAAATGCATCATTTAGGCTTGTTTGAATTCCTCATGTATCCTTTTAAGAATTTCATATATCTTTCAGATGAATACATCCAATGTAAATGAACTGACCCACATAATCTAACCTCTCAAACCAAGTGTATTGTTAAATGATTCATAATTAAAAAGAATGATGGTGAACATACATACCAAGTTGTCATAACATAGTCACAATCTCATTCTTCAATTTGTCTAACCTTGCAGGATCAATAACATTACTACATAATTTGTTGAAAAAGAAACAAAATCTAGTGATGACACTTCAAACCTTATTTGGTAAGATAGAACGTATAGAAATCGACAAGAAGTCTTGAATGAGAATATGATGAACATGAGGTTTCATACCCATTAACTTCAAATCTTTCATTGAAATAAGTTTCTTGATTTTTGATGAATATCCTTTAGTAAAATTCACTTCGTACAAACACTTACAGAATTATATCTTCTTTTTTCTAGAAAGCGTATAACATGCAGGTGGTAAAAAAGTTCTATTTCCCACATTGTACGAATGTAATTTTGTTCTTATAACCATGTCAACTAAGTACTACCGAGAATTGATGCCATTTTTTGTCCTTAGTAGCACATTCAAAAGTATTTGAATTACATAATTAGACAAATTCTTCTCAATATGCATCACATCAAGACAATATCATATATACAATGTCTTTTATTATGGAAGGTCAAATAAGATTGACCTCTTCTTCCACCCACTTGAAGGGGCTTCTTTATTCTTCTTATTTTTTTATTCTAAAAGGCACATTCAATTCTTTTATTTTTTCAAATGCCAAAAATTCCATGATAGGATTAGGAGCTCTTGCTTATTCAACTGTTCCGTTAAAAGCTTTTCTTTTCCTAAGATAATGATGATCCGTAGGCAAGAATCTATGGTGTTCAAGGTAAGAAGCCTTCCTACTCTTTGGTAATTGGAGAAAGTTTGTGTTATCTTCACAACAATGACATGCTTGGTGCCCATGCACATTATAAATGGAAAGATTACTATAAGTAAGAAAATTATTTATGGTACAAAATAACAATGCTCTTAAGTTAAAAGACTCTTGGTTCCATGCATCAACTAATTCAAATTCATAGTCCCACATGTACTTTAAATCCTCAATAAGGGAAACTAAATACACATCAATATCATTATGCAGTTGATTTAGACTAGATATAAGTGAGGATAACACCATCCATTTATACTTTATTCATAATGATGGGGGAAGATTATATATTGCCAGACTAATGGGCTATAAACTATAGTTGGTGTTCTCATTAAAAGGGTTTATTCCTTCTGAACAAAGTGCAATTCGTAGATTTTTAGCTTCACTACCAAAATCAGGGTATACAAAATTAGTTATCTTTAATTGAGGAGAATATGACGAATGTCTAACCTTGTCATCATAAATCCTTCCTTTTACATGCCATGTAAGGCTCTTTGCATTTTCCTCATTATAAAACACGCATAAGAATCATGGTATAGTTAGAAAGTACCACAACACCTTATTAGGAACCTTAGTCATCTTGTATCTTCACATTCAACACTAAGGATAATTGTCTAACAATACATATTCATTATGATATAAAATACAGTTATTAGGAAAATCATGAATCTTTTCATAATTCAAACCCATAAAGAAAATAATCTTCTTAGATTCATAATTTTGGGAAGGAAGCACATTGTCCTTTGGAAGTATATCTTTCAAGAGCTCAATAAGAGAATTGAAGCTTTTATTGCTCCATTAATTGCTTGCCTTCAAATTGTACAATCATAAGACGACGGAAAATTTGTAAATTTAGTATAACCATCACACAAAGGCACCTCCAAATCATGGAAAAAAATTTCAAACATGTTTGGATGATCTCTAAAATGTTCTTCAACATTATTGGTCAGGACCTCTATGTATGCAAAGTCATTTGTAACTTCAACATCATCATGGCCAACCACACTAAGTTCATTAAGAAGTGTGCCTCCATACCATATCCGCCCAGTATAACTCTTATCAATTCCACAGATAATGAGATGATCTTGCATCTCATTTACTCCTCTTCTTATCAAATTCTACAATCCACACATGGACAAGATATCCACAAAAGATCTTTCAAATGTTCAACAACTATCTTTAGAAAGTATTGAACACCATCTATATATTCTCTAGATAACCTACTTGCATGTATCCACTTACATTCGAGAATGATTAGTAAGTAAAATCAGACCCCTATATTTAAAACAAAAATGGGGAATCTCATAATATTAGCCAAGTCAAGCAAAAAACCACCAGCACACATGGAATAGATATACACCACAACAACATTTGCACTAGTAACAATACTACAATTTCTATAATACTATCTATTTCATTTATATATTCTCTATTTTTTTAAATAGTTTTATAATATAGCTAGTAAATAATTTTACACCTCCATGAGATATATTAACTCAAAAAATAACAAAATACAGTGTACAAATATACATAACAACATCATATACATTATAAACACATATGAATAGTTTAAAATATGCAAGAAACAAGTAAAATTCTAAAAATAGAGAAATTTGTACAAACAAGGTCAAAATGTGAATAGAATAAGAACAAATGAATAATGAATATACTATTATAAGAGTGAGATAAGGCTAATAACGATGAACTAAAAAAGAGGAAAAATGAGCACGAACTCTGATGAAGAGAAGAGTGAAGGATAATAACGGTTGCATAGGTTTTCGCTTCGAATGGTTGTTATCTAGTTTATTACTAGCAAACAAGGTAAAATAAAAAGTTGGCAAGTGAATCTAGGTTAAAACACAATGAAGTAAAAAGAAGGGGCAGGGGAAAGGGTATACACGGTGGTTATATAACATAATTGCCTTATATACTATTATTAATATTAAAAGAAGGGGGAAATAAGAGTATAGATGACAATTTTGTTCTATAAACGCCGTGTATACCCTTATTGAGAAAAGCACTTTTTTGATAAGGATACACAGGACATTTGTAGAACAAAACCATTGTATATATTCTCATTTTCCTTATTTTTAATATTATGAATAACATAAATGATGGTTATGTTGTAAAACCATCATGTATACCCTTATAAAAAAATTAATTATTCTTGGTAAGGATATACGTGGCAGTTCTAGAACAAATATGCCGTTTATATGTCCTGCTTAAAATTCCAAAATGAACCCTCTAAATTTTTTTCTTATTGGACAATGGAATAGATGACAACTTAATTTTAAAACTTTTTATATGGGCTATCGTATATTCCAAATCGTGTAATTGTGCATGAAAATATTTTTTACTTATTGTTTGTGCATATATTGTTGTTAAGGGAAAACAGTGCTATATTGTGTATCTGTTGTTAATAAAGGATTAAACAAAGCTAATATGGATTGTGTATCTATTTTTACTATTTAATTCTAAATAATGCAATTCACTAGTACCTTCAACGTGATGCAACGAATGCAACATGCTTAATGTTGCATGCTTCAAATAGGCAACGAAATTACAAAACTCAAATCTTGTGCAAGCTGATAACCTTGGTCTTGGGGTTTTTCTTTTAGTGAGATCTTATTTATACAAGTCTCAAAATTGATTTACTCAGCCTCTGATGATGCTAAATGGAAATATATCAAAGATATGGAGGAGTATTCCTATATAAATGATCCAAAACTTCCATATGCTAATTGGTTCCAAATCAGGCTTAGTACATGGAAAAGCACACCCTTAGACAACCTTAGAGAATATGCTTTATTATCAAGCCCTTGGTAGGTGCAATACGTTATGAAATGTTGAGCTTGAAACTGTGTTATCTATGGTCCCTTTATGGTACCTACAAAATCATTGATTTGGGACTAGGTTTTTTCATTATCACACTCTAGAAGGAAGATGATTATGAACATATATTGAGAGGCGGTCCTTAGATGATCAACCATCAATACCTCATCATCCATAGATGTACACTAGATTTTTGAGTTTCCATTACTTTGATTAAATCTACATTGTCTTGGGTTTGTCTCCTAGAGATTTTGATCAAATACTACGTCAATTGTGATAAACTTGAAGAGATTGGAAATGCCATCAGAAAGTTAACTAAATTCGATACCTACACATCCTCAATGTTGAGGGGAAAATTTGCAAGATTTGCTCTAGAAATTGATTTGGAGAAGCCTCTGTTATCAAAATTTTTTTGGGGAAAACATTGTATAATGTTAAATATGAAGGTACAAGTATGGTTAGTTTTAAATGTGACCATTTAGGTCATACACATGAGTAAATACCTTCTACACCATGATTTGGGAAGGATGGAGACCATGATGCTGTAGAGGACACAACCATGATGGTTGATGAACCTACCCAGACAGAATCAACATAGCAGGCTAATCAATCACCATATGAACCTTGGATGCTGGTAGTTGGGAGAGGTTAGAGTTAACCGTTAACTAAACGATAGATAAATGGGGTTAATAGGGTTAAAAAAGACTCAGTGTCTTACTCATGTAGTGCTCATAATTTTAAGAACATTACACCTTCCTCTCTTTTTGATATGCTTTAGGAAATGAATGATGATTTTTCTACTAATGAAAGAAACACTATCATTGATGCTCTAAATCTAATAACTATAGTTGATGTGGTAGATACAATGCAACATAGAACTCTAATCTTAGCAGCCCAAACCAAGGAGACTAGGAATGTTTCTTCTCAACAAAGAACAGGGAAACCTCTCATTAAGAGGCCTATGCTCACTCAATCTATTGGTAAAAGAAGAGAATTAGTTGTTGGATTGCCCAAATCAGGGCAGGTGAACTCATGTAAACCATTGAACCCAAATGACCACTATCTCATATTGAGAACTAAATAAGTTTGCCCATTACCAAAAATATCCCCAAACCTCTAATCATGAAGAGATATGAAGTTATGGAGGACACTTTGATTTGGAGAACTGAAACCCTTTTGGGACCCACTTTGATATTATAAGGGAGAATGATACTTCTACTTTGAGTATGAAACATGCCCCTTAACCACCCATTATGGAAAATTAAAATTAATCCTTGTCTTAATGTTAATGAACCAAGAGATGTTTCTGTTGTGGAATGTAAAAGGAGCAAGAAATAAGATGTTCTACCACCACTTTAAAAATTATGATAATACTTTTCATCCTTATTTATTATTGCTTGTAGAGACTAAGATTAGAGGGGGAAAAGTTAATGCCGTGATTAGGCAACTTCATTTTGGAGGAAATGCTTGAGTGGAAGCTCATGGTTTTGCGAGTGGTATTTAGGTTCTTTGGGATGATACAGTTCTCTTAATGAATGTTCATTGTTCCTCCTCTCAAATTCTTCATACAAAAGTCATTCTTTATTCTAGGCATTCATTTTCCTCTGCTAGTATTTATGCATCTCCCATTTCTAGGCTTTGTGATGAGCTCTGGGAAGACTTGGTCCCTATCTTGAATATGATTTAAATACCTTAATTATACTTTAATGATGTTTTTTTCCTTAATAGAAAGAAGAGGGGGAAGTGCTTTTCAACTCTCCCAATGCATGTTGTTCTAGCAACACCTTCAATTTTGTGGTTTTACTGACCTCGGCTTCTTGGGTCCTTCCTCCACTTCGCATGGAGTTGTGGGGGTAGGAAAATCAACTCAAGAATTGACAATGTTGTAGTTTTTTTTATGCTTGACCCTCTCTTTCTCCCCATACTCATGTCCGTATTTATACTAGAACCTACTTAGATCACCATTCGGTTTTTCTTTCCCAAGACTCTGATCCTCCTCCCTCTCTTTCTCTAAGGAGTTCTTAGACGGAATTTTCTTTACTATCAACCCTAGACTTTGGAAAGATTTTGCATGGTCATCGGAACCCCTTTGCGTACTTCTATAATAATATTATCTCTTGTGCTACAATAATCTCTAACTAAAATAAGAACCATTTTGGCAATATGTTTTTTTCCCTAAAATAAGACACTCATGACCCAGTTATAGGGTGTTTAGAAGGTCCTCTCGGTTTTGGATCTTGGTAGTTTATGTAAGCAAATAAACTTCTATAGGACTATAATGAGGTTCTCCTTTAAGAACATCTCCATTGGTTCCATAAAGCTAAGGTTGAGGCTACCACTCTCAAGGATCGTAATACTAGGCATTTTTATCTCATAGCTTCCCATAAGAAAGGGTGTGTCTTGATACATTATCTTAAGAGTGACAAAAAATATTGGATTCACAATAAATATCACCTTAATCAGCTCATCCAACATTTATTTGTTTCATTTTACATATTAACAAACTTTGACCATTCAAGTACGGAGACCCCAAATCTCTTTATAGGTTTGCTTCAAGGTGAATCTGTTGACCTTTGCAATGAAGTTAGCTAGGGGGAAGTTAAAGATGCAACATTTTCCATGGGTTCTTTTAAAATCCCAAGACTGGATAGCTTTAACCCGATTTTCTTTCAGCTTTGTTGGCATATAGTTGGTCCCAATATGCACTCTTTAGTTGCCCATGCTTTCTGTTCGAGATCCTTTCACCCTTCTATTAATGATACTCTCCTTTCACTTATTTCAAAGGTTGATAATCCCACCTCCATTTGGTAATTTTTACTTATTAGTTTGTGTAATGTAGCCTAAAAAGTTATTACCAAATTGCTCACTAGTAGGCTCAAACCTTTCATTAACTGAATTATTAGTTTAGAGTAGAGTAGGTTTTTACCGGGCAGGCAAACTTGAGATAACATTATCATTGCCGAAGAGATTTTTCATAACATGGGGAGGATGAAGGGAAAGAGAGGAGATATGGCATTGAAAATTGATTTGGAGAAAGCCTTTGATAGAAATTCATGGATTTTTATCAAAGACACCCTATAGCGCATTGGTTTACCATAAATAATCATTAGGCTCATCATGTAATGCATTTCATTTCCCATAATTAGAGTGTTATGGAACAAGGAGGTTATAAATCCTTTTTACCCATTAAGGGGTATCTCTCTACGTGATTCAATTTCTCCCTACCTTTTTGTTCTTTGCATGGGGCGCCTGACCCACATTGTACGATGGAGGTTTTTTGAGAAATGATGGAAAATTTCTTCCATTTCATGGGGAGGTTTTCACATTTTTTTTCTACAGATGATCTCTTACTTTCCACCAGAGCTGGCCCTTTTCAAGCTATAGTTACCATGGATTTTCTTATTACTTTTGAGGAGGCTTTGGAAGAAATCATAAATGCCAACAAATCTACTCTCTTTATTTCCCCAAATGTTGCTATGGGTGTTGTGAATGAAATTCAATCTATCACTGGAATGAAATTTGTTGAATCATTGGGGTGATACATAGGTGTTTATGTTCATGTAGGAAGGATAAATCAGGGATTCTATGCCTCGGTTGTTGATAGGAAACAAAAATGGATGTTTGCTTGGCAACCACAAATATTTTCTATGATAGGTTAGGCCACCTTAGTTCATGCAGTGAAAACTGCACTATACATATCAAGAAGCTTTCGAAGGGTGTCATGGATCAACTTAACCGATTAAATCAAAGCTTCCTTTAGGGTTCTACTACCCATAAATGATAGATCCACTTAGCTAGCTAGACTTTGCCTTGTTATCTAAAGGAAAAGGGAGGATTGGGTCTACGCTGTATGGAGACTACTAATCAATCCACTATGATGAAAATTACTGAAGATTTCATACCCCAAAATGAGATACTCAGGGCATACTTCTATGTGAAAAATATTACAAGCAATGCCATTTACACTTAAGACAAACTCTAGCCAACGACTCACCCTTGTGGATAAATTTGTTGAGAGAATTGAAGTAGCTCTAATCAAGCATCAACTGAGTTGTTAGGTCAGGCAACAATATTCACTTTTAGAATAACTAGTGGTTTAGCCCCACTTCTTTAATCCATTTAGTTTGAACTAAGCTACCTAATAACGAAAAATAAAAATTGGTGAGAGATTACATTGGCATTACTGGTTCATGGAAGCGGCATATGCTACAAGATCTCTTGACCACTTGAATATTAATAAAACTTGTAGTGTTCTATCTAGATATTGATAATGGCCTAAATGACTATCCCATATAGGGAATCACTTTTAGACTGAGCTATCTAATCATGAAAAAGACAAATTTGTGAGAGACTACATTGGCCCTAATGCTTCATGAAAGTAGCATATCCTATAAGATCTCTTGCCCACTCTAAAGTTAATGGAACTTGTAGCGTTCTATTTGGAAATAGATAATGGCCTAAATTATTACCCTGTATAGGGACTCACTAACAATACCCTTTTAGGCTTAATATATTCCTATAACCTACTCAAAGAGGAGACCACTCCTAGCTATCCTAAGTAATCCCTCATTTGGAAGCTTAAGGTGTGACATCATATCAAGTACTTTTCTTGACTCATTGTGAATGAAAAAATCCTCTTGAATGATGCCTAATTTGAGCAACACTTGGCCTCAAATGGTAATTGCCCTTTCAGTACTCTGGTTTGGAATCAGTTGCTTCAGGTAGGAGACAACAAAAACTTCTTCACAAATGACCTACATGGTTGGTTTTGGGCAAATCTACGCCAACCACGCAACATGACCAGTGATGCCCCCTTGGGCTTTGACATTCATCATCACCTATTAGAGGCTATGGTCTTGGAGATATAAAATGACCCTCTGTTGCAAGTATTATTGCCTTACAAGGGCGGCAACTTGATTCCAAAAGTTTGTTCTTAAAGAATATCGAGGTTCGAATATCTTGAATGAAATCCAATATCCTAAAATTAGGAAGCATTGACATGCTCTTGCCCGATCATCTCCTGAGTAAGATATGGTTAAAATAAAAGTTGATAGTAGTCCTTGGTCAAACCCTAGAATGATTGATACCAGTGGAGTGACTCGTGATAATATTGGACATTGGATTTTCAGTTTCTCCGCTAATTTAGGTTTTGGCACAATCTTGTTGGCCGAATCATGGGGCATCTGGTGTGGTCTTGATGAGGCTCTTAGATGAGGCCATGACTGGGTATGGATTGGCTATGATTCTGTGGTGGTTGTATGCCTTTTACATAATGATTATCCACCTCCTAGTATGTATGTCTCTCTTGTAATGGCATGTAGATATTTGATGGGTCAATTCAGCTCTTGTCAGATCACTCACAATTTCAGGAAAACTAACACAATAGTCGATCAGATGGCTCGCTTGGGTCACCAACTTGCTTTTGTGTGGAATTTTACGACATTCACCATTCCAGAGTTAGGGACAATTTGATTTTGACTAGGTTGGTGGAGTTGGCTATTGTCTGGTTTGTATGGAGTAAACTCTATTTATTATTGCATATTGTAACACACTAGGAATTAGAAAAAGCACCCACCGTTGTGACTTGATAGCGGTGGTGTTTGCACCCACTTCTCATACAAGAAATAGAAAAGAAAAATTAATTCAAAAGTCAATGATCTCTCTCTCTCTCTAAAATATACGAGTACTAGCCATACAAGATATACCTTTTTTGGGGCCTAAGAAAGGTGGTCCTTGATAGCAGTAATGATCTTTATCATCAATTACTAATATTAAATATCACGTAAGCTTCACACTCCTTATAATTTAATAACCCCAATTAGGATCATCATCTTCCTAGCTAGCTACGTACCTCTTTCAGATCTCACTCGCTCCAAACATAATAATAAAAATCTTCAAACAAACAGCATGATACTAGCAAATTATAACATGATTATACTTAATCAATCAGCAACAATTGGGCTGAGCCACGTTCTGAAGTCATAATCTACGGCCAATATATATATAGATTTTTCTTATATTAGAACATAATGTCATAAACGAAGGCTCTAGCTTTTCGTTCATTGTCAATTCTCTCTATATCAAAAGGGGCTTGCCTTCAACTTTGAAGAAAGTAAACAAGACGAACGATGATGGCAGAGTCTTCCCACAATAAGCTTTCCTTGTTCACTATCTTTTCCATCATCATCATCCTTGCAACTGGTTCGTACGTCGTTCTAGTTCATATATATATCCATACTTATTAATTCAACCTTCATACATAAATTTTGTTTTTATTTTTTGTTGAGGGCGTATTCTTCAATTATTGAGGCCGTTGGGCAAATACGCTTGCAGGAATGTTGTTTTGCAGAGTAGAAGGCAGGAAATGGCATAAGGAATTAGAATGTGCAAGAGGAATGGATTGTGACATGAAGATAAGCTGGAATTGCAAAGACTATCAACTCTGGAAAGACGTCTGCAATTCCGTTGACGGTGTTTATGGTTGCACCCTTCAAGTTGGTTACTGCCAGTGTCAGTGTAACCGATAGGTACCGCCGTCTATCGCCATATATACCAGCCGCCCGCCTGCACTATTGGTGTTTGTACGTTGATGCAAGCTTCGGCGGCTTGTGCCTGCGTATGGGGCGGGATTTAACTCGAGTCTCTCTGAAAATTAAACGCTTATATATATATATATATATATATATATATATGTTTATATTTCATATTAAACTGTTAATTATTACTATATACTCTTGAAGGTTTAATTTTTCAATTTGTATCTTTTCCTTCGATCTACATATCCTCTAATATGGTTGGTTGTGACTTGTGATTAAGATTAAAACAAATAAATAAAAAGCCTTGTACAAGATCTTACCATCTCCTTTTCTTTTGTCCGTAAATCTTATTCCATAGCAGACTATTATAATACATGCTCTCGTCATCCATCGTCAGCGCTTGTATCGATCTTCCTTTTTCCTCACCCCTGGTAATTTTACAATCGGAGAAACCACACCCAGTCTACAAAGACCACAAATCGTCGAACAAAAAATGCTTATATTTTTCTTTTATTTGATATGTTACTTGTATTTTCCATTTTCATTGGGTTATATATATACATCGTTTTTTTTTCAACATACAATTTTCCTTCTATTTTAGCTTCCCATTTATTAGGCATATTGATTGGTGTGGTTGGTCACACCATGAACATGACATGGCCAATACCTCAAGTTATTTATTTTTGTGTTTTTTAATTAATTTACTTTTAATTTGATCTATTAAAAAGATATCATAATAGTTCTAAAATTTTTCTCTATAAATAATAATTTATATTTGTATATTAGTTAGAGAACAAGTAGTTATGTCATTAGGAATAACATACTAACACCTGTCCTAACCTTGCATATAAATATAATACATGAACATAATGTATGTGGCAAAACTACATAATCAATAAAATAGATTGAACACTAGAATTGGTGTCTTAGTATTTTCCCTCCATTTTTAGTTCTTGATATGACTTCATTAAGTTATCTTTACAAGGTATCAGAGCCTAGGCTACCTGATATCCTTAAATCTCCTTCAATTTATCTTTGATCCTCAAATCAAACGCACAATGCTAGAAACCGAAAATGTTCAAAATGTCAAAAATCAATATGTAAATCATGCCTATAATGATCCCTTCTACTTAACATCCAAAGTTCATTCATGACTTCAACTGCTTGTTTTGACTTTCAATGGATCAAACTATCTAACTTGAAGTTGAGGAATTCGCTCGGCACTGAATGCTAAGAACAAACTAGGGTTCATTGAAGGCATGGTTATAAAAGCACTAAAAATTCAAAGAATCATCAAGCTTTGCTTGCTGGATTATTAATTCGATGCAAAGAGATATTACTAAAGATTTCATGTATGCATCTTTTGCTAAGAAATTATGGGATGAAATAATAGAGAGATTCATTGAGTTGAATGCTTTTTTTTTCTTACAAATAAATAGAGACCTCAGCTATTAAATCAAAAAAATATTTCTATTGCTGAATATTATGGAAAAATTAAAGATTGTGGGATGAAATTGAGAGTGTTGATCCTTTGCTTAAGTGTAACTGTGGTGTTGTTGATTAATGTACTTGTTAATTGTTTAAGAGGATTTTAGAACAAGATGTAGATAGATATTAATGCAATTCTTGGTGGGGCTAAATGATCGCTATAAAAACATAAGAGGTTCCATCATTGCCATGGATCCTTTACCATCCATCAATAAAGCTTACTACATACTCCAATGTATAGGAAAACAAAGGGAAATCACTAGTATTATTGGATTCAAGAGTGAAGCAAATGCAATGGTAATATCTAAACCAATAGAGTTTGGTTCATAAATAAGACTCAAGATTCTATTAGAGAGAATACCTTTAAAAGGTGCACTCATTGTCATCAAAGGGGATATATAATAGAGAAATGCTTTAAGCTCATAGGTAACTCGGGCTGATATGATAAAATCAAGGTTAAACCAACTACAAATTTCACCGCTATGATAGCTTCTAACATCACTGATGCTCAAGAAATGATGGATAATCCTCTAGATTATGTCTCGACTAATTTTTCACCTGTAACTGTTGATCTTGTTATCATGAATGCTATTTATCAAGAAGGCATGAAAAGCATGAAGCAGAGCGACAGTGGAGTTGATGTACCAAGTAAAACTTTCCCAAGTACATATGCCATTGCATCTCATACTACTTCTATTTCTACTTGGATCATTAATATAAGAGCATCCGACCATATATGTCAATATGCATCCCTGCTTGTGTCTTTTCATACACATTATGTTCCTATATATACATACATACATACATACATACATATATATATATGTATGTATGTATGTATGTATGTATGTATGTATATTAGTCTCTCTAATAATACCAAATGAAAAGTTACATAGATTGGTGATATTCACCTTGGTTCAATTGTCTTGAAGGATGTTCTCTATGTTCCAGAGTTTAAGCATCACTTGCTAAGTGTAAGTAAACTTCTTGATTCTTGTAATCTAGTTACCTACTTTTATCTTATTCATTGCTCATTTTAGAATCCTAAATCTAATGTTGTAGTGGCTTTGGGTAATAGGCATCATATCCTTTATTTTCTTAATAGTAGCAACAATACACCAACTATAAATCAGTGCCATTATGTTCTTGATTTTAAATTGTCTCTTTCTCTTGTTCATGCCAGATTAGCTTATAATTTCCTATTTAGAATGAAACATTTATATATCTAGATGATCCACATACATTTAGGACTTTTGTATTTTTGCTAAGAAGCATAAAACTCCACTTGTACCTAATCCTTCTTTGGAAAGTGCTTGCTTTGATTTGATACATGTTGATTTATCTGGCACTCACAAGATCCTATCACTATGTGGAGTCACTTATTTCCTTATAGTGGTGGAGGATCATTCAAGAGCAACATGAACCTTTCTTCTTAATAACAAGTACCAGGTTCGAGGCACCATTTCCAGTCTTTTGTCATATGTGAAGTATAATACCCCCAAATAGAGTAGAGTGTTATAGTGATTGATATGATTACTTATATCAATATGGTATACCATCCTTTTGGTGATTTGGTCCTAATAACTCCATAATTAAGGGTGCTCGCTAGCTGTGGAACAATTTTTAGGATGAGTGACTCTCTTAGGAAGTTTTAGAAAATTTTCAAAAATTTCTGAATCAACATATGAGTGGGGAAAAAATGTGGTGAAAAGACTCATTTTGATATGTGGGGCCAATTGATCAATATGAAAGAACTCTATAATAGCCTTCGCATGGTCATATTGATTCAGAGTGTTACAAATGGTATTGAATGTAATATCCCTAAATTGAGTAGAGTGTTATAAAGATTGATACGACTACTTAAATTAATATAATATACCATTATTTTGGTGATTCTATCCTATAGTTAAGCATGATGGCAACAGATCAATTTTTAGGTTGGGTGACTCTCTTGAAAAGTTTTAGAAATTTTTTAAATTTCTCAGGAAGGGCGTGAGTGGGGAAAAAGAGTATCATATTGATCTATAGGGTCAACCGATCAATCTAAAAGCACTCTAGGGTAGCTCCCGCGTGGTCGTATCAACTCACAATTTTCCACGAAGACTCAGTTTAACTCCAAAGTTAAACACACACAAATTGATAATGAGATTGAGATACTAAACCAAACTTGTTCTTAGATTTTTTAGAAAGAGAGAATTTTTCATCAAAGGAATATACCTTATACTCCACAACAAAATGGATGAGAGGAGCGGAAGCATAGACATTTGCTAGAAATGGCATGAGCCCTTTGATTTCATTCACACCTTCCCATTAGATTATAGGTGACTATATTCTTATAACAACCCATGTCATCAACATACTCCATTCCTTTGTTTTAGATGGGAAAACACACGTTGAAATAATTTACAAAAGAAAACTTGATCATCTTAGATTTATAGGATGTCTCAACTATGTGCATTCTCCTATAACTTTAAGATGTAGCCAAGTTCCAACAGATGTGTATTTCTCGGGTACCCATGTTGACAAAAAGGATGCTAGGTTTTTGATATTAAAGATCAAAGAAATTTTGTTTCACGTAATTTGCTTTTCCCATTTCAGCATAAGATAGATAACCTACCATCATCTAGCAATCCACTTTTACCTCTCACAAGTGTTCTACCTGACCATGTACCCTCATATTCCACTCTTCCTTTTACAATTTCATATTCAACATCTCATACTCCTATTCATTCTTCCCCACATGAGTTAATATCACCATCACTTGGTGCTATTTTAGAACTATTATCACCACCACAATTACCTATTAAAGATCCACACAAACAAGACACTCACCACCCCTTTTCAATGATTTTCATTGTCCTACTTTACCTTCCAATACAAATTCCCTATGTTGTTCACTAGTTAATACCAATCTGGAACATCCACCAAGTATAATGCCCCATTAGCAAATATTCTAGATTGGTACTAACTAGTGAACAACATGGAAAATTAGTATTGGAAGGTGAAGTCAGATAATGAAAATCATTGAAAAGGGTGGCCTGTGTCTTTTTCATGTGTATCTTTGTATAGTTAATTGTGGTGGTGATAATCGTTCTAAAATAGTTGGTAATGATTGTGATAGTGATTCATTTGAGGAAGAATGAAGGGGAGTATGAGCTGTCAAATCTAAAATTGTAAAAGGAAGAGTGGCAAGTGAGGGTACAAGGTTAGGTATAAGACTTACAAGAGGTATACGTGCATTGTTAGATGATGGTGGGCCATCCATCTTATGTTGAAATGGGAATTCATCCTCTTTGAAAAGCATATTACATGAAACAAAAGTTCTTTGGGCTTTAATATCAAAACTCGATATCTTTTCCATCCACATAGGTACTCAAGCAATATACATCTATTGGATGTTGGTTGCATCTTATCAGCTGTAGAAGAATGCACAAAGTAGAGACATCCTATGGTACATCAATGGTGACAATGATCCAAGTGGAAATAAAAGTGGTTTGAGATGCTATGGAAAATGTATCTAGGAAATTTGCACTTAGTACATTAACTCCACTGCCACTATACTTCATGCTTTTCATGCATGACTTCTTAATAAATAGCATTCATGATAGCAGGATCAACTGTGACATGTACAGAATTAGTCAATACACAATCCAGAGGATTATCTATCATTTCTTGAGCATCAGTGACATTAGTAGCTATCATAGCATTGAAATTTGCAGTAATATAGCCAACATTTTTTCAGAAAAGAATTGTTTTAAATGACTTAATATGTAGTTCTTTACCTAAAAAAACCATATGCAATACTTAATATATCTAACAGATCATGCATGCATTGACCCTTAATTATCTTTCCCCTGCTGTGATATGCCAAAATATTTAATTCATGATTACAATTTCTTGCTGCGCACTACACGAAAGAAGAAACGTGAAAGTGGAAACAAGAGAGAAGCAGATGGGTAGTTGGAGATCGAGTGAGATTGTAGCAAAGCCCCCCTCCCCCAAACCAATAATATTATAAGTTGCCAAGCCAACACAGTGAATGTAAAAATCACTCAAAACACGTGCTCATGATTATTGGATTCTTGTGATTTACTAGTATTTTTACTGTGGATCCTCGCTTGAAGTGCAATTCTTGATCATACGCCTTCTCCCTTTTTCTTCTTTTTATGAGTACGTACGTGGGATTCAATTCAATCACTCTTTTGTAGGAAAACAAAGTTGACGCACCAATTTCCTATTAAGCTTGTGTCCGTGACAGATGCCCTCTCTAATCGCATCACTTCCCAAGATTATGGCCGTATATTTCTCGTGGGATGGATCATGGATGTACATATATATATATATATATTGTTTATACTAATGAGGTTGATATTTATACTTTTTTCTTTATGTGATTAAGAAAGAAATTTTGGGAACTAGTAACAACCGGGAATTCGAATTCCTTTCTATCTCTCGGGGTTATACGTCTTTACAATGATTGTGATATTGATACGATATTCATACACATTCTTACGGAGTCCTATCTATGCTAATAGAAGTTGGTTACGTTAAATATATATCTATCTATTTTCTTACTACTTGTACATAAATTGGCTTGGACAGAAAAGTTAGACAAGGCTCACTTTTTTTTTTTTTTGGGTCTTTGGTCCGGAATAAACCAATAAATCATAGTTGTCCATCCAAGAGCAAAAAAATTTATAAGCTTTTGATATTGCAGTCTAATCCGATCTAAGACCAATTCCTTTGGTTTGGATCCAATCTTATCTATGACCGGGTTCCGGTTTAGTTTGATATGGTTTTAACCCTAGTATTAAAAACTGGACCAGACCGGCCAGTCCGACCAGTGAACCGGCGAACCGGTCATGTCACCGGTTAAATTTCATGTGCCGATTTTTAAGATCTTGGAACCAGTGAAAACCGGTCAAAAACCGATCGGACCAGTGAAAACCGGTGAATCGGTCAAAAAATCGGTCTTAGAACCTGTCAAAAAACCGGTCGGGAGCCGGTCAAATTTATGTAGAGTTTAATTTTCTATATATTTCATATTTTTTGACTTAAAATGTACCACTGGTTCGACCAGTCCAAACCACTGGTTCGACCACTAAACCAGTGAACCAGTTATGAGACCGGTTCGATGACCGGTCCGGTTTTTAAAACTATGGTTTTAACCTCGTTCGATAAACAACATGGCATTTTCTCCTTTTAAATGAGCCACAAATCCTCACTAATTTACTATTTCTAGATTGTTTACCCCACTACTGCTACTCACTTACCAGTTGTCATCACCCGTTGACTCTTCCATTATACTCCTGTTGTTCCTTCCTTTTTTTCTTTTTTTTTTCCTACAGCTAGAAATAGCAAAATATCAGCAAAATCTGCTTACCATTTATTTTCCTTACAATCTTTATCATATACATTTTTTTTATAGATAAATAGGTAATTTTATTAAGGCAAAAGGGCTTGCTACGAAATATCATTTCGAATTGGTTCCCACACCTCCTAGAAATTACAAGACTTAGTATTACAAAAGACCAAACATACTCCACTCAGCTACCAAACAAAGCCCATAAGCAAAAAATGAACGCCACTAACTCATCTCATATGTCACATGGGTAGGGTCTTATCCCTTAACCCAAGCCCGATGAAGACACTTGAGACTAGCTTAATTCTGTCAACCCAAAAACTATAACACCCCCAATTTTGCTACTTAAAATTTTTATTTTGTGAAAGCGTTAATTATAAAAATAATAGGTGTTATTGTCACACTTAGTATAAGTTTACATCATCTACCATTCTTATACTAAGTACTAAGGCTAAAGTGTTACTTTGCTTAAATTAACATTTATAACATAAGAACTGAATAACGATTTCATTATAGATTAATATTGTCTTGATAAATATAAAAGTATTAGGCAAATGAGTTGTAATATGATAAAGGGAGATTAATATAAGAGTCTTAGAAATATTCGGATCAAAAGATGCCGAGGTGAAAACTAGATAGTCCTAACTCTTAATCTGTAACACCCCCAAATTTACTACCGAAAAATTTCATTTAAATCAAAAGGTTTAGCAGAAGCGAAATATTTAAAACGTAAACTTGGGGGTATTACCGCCACACTTAGTACCGGACCGGTTCACTCCTACCGTCCCGATACTAAGTGCTAAGGCTAAATCAAACCATCGTTAGTAAGAACCATAAAAAAAACATAAGTTCATAGCCATCATAAATCATTCAAGAAACAAGAGTGGACCACAGACAGAATATTGTTTAAGATTACAACTTAAGAGTTCCTCTCCAAAATACGAACATAATACAAATACGGCTAACTCAAGATAAATGGAAACGAGGATAGTAAAAGAGTCCGGTCGGCTCGCTCTCGGCCCCAACCAAGGTAGGCTCAACACTCGGCCCCACCCGATGCCTCGTAGGTATCGTAGGCATCGAAAACTTGATCTCCTACCTGCACAAGGTCAGAAAGGTCCTCTGCTCGTGGAAATGAGCAGCACCCATGAAACGGGTGATCAGTACGCTACGTACTGAGTAAGGTAACAGACGAGCTAAGGCCAACACAACGTGCGACATAATATACAAGGTCCAACACACAGGAGACATGGAATAACACAGATGGTGCAAGTCAGCAATGGCCTACTCAAACCTCTTCTTTCATAACCCTTGTAATTAGTCATTTCACATTATAAACTTTATTAACCCATGAGAGTGCGGAAACCCCACTATTATAGCCGGTGGATCGGACACTTATAGGGTAGAACGCACCTAACCACTATTATATGCCGGTGGATCGGTCTCCAGGGCACAACGCTCCTGGCCACTATTATGCCGGTGGATCGATCTGGCCCCGACTCTCGTGGTGTTTCACTGTAAGTATATAGTATCTTCCCCATAATTCATTTACAACACACTGTTTGTTTCGTTGAGCTCGGGATCCCCCACTATTATAGCTAGTAGATCGGTCACTTATAGGGCAGAACACACCTAACCACTATTATACGCCGGTGGATCGGTCTCCAGGGCACCCCGACACCTGGCCACTATTATGCCGGTGGATCGGTCTCGGCCCGGCTCAACAATCTTACTCTTTAAGTAATTAGTATCTTATTCGTGTCTTATTGAATAAGGTTCCACCCTTGACATGCATATCTACTACTCTCTACTTCTTCCGTTCGAGGAGGCTCATCCCATATCTTGAGACTGTTCTCCCCTTCTCACGCCCGATGTCCAACCCTCTTACTCTTATACATAAGGAAACGTAGTAAGGGCACACTCTCCCGAGAATATGGGCTAACCGTAACACAACGATATCGATCCCGCATGTCCTTAGCCCTCTAGGGCTCCTCCTTGGAAAACCCTAATTTGGGCCTACATGGCCCAACTCCTTCTTGCTCATCCTAACTTTACTCTGTTCCTTGTCTCGCATCCCGTCTCTACTAAGCAATTCCCAAAATATATATCCCTGTATTTCCCCAACTCCGCATGTGACCGCCAAACCCTAGTTGGCCACACCAAACCCTAGCACTTTACTTCCTCTCCAAGTAACCTCCCTCTTTCACCCCAAAATCTCTTCTCTCATTTAGAAACCCTCGCTCATCCTTTATATAAGTGAGTTCTCACTCTCAACCCCATCCTCCATCCCTCCTTGATCATTTTTACCCTTGTACCCTTCAAATTGCTCATTTCCTCCCGAAATCCTAATTGGAACCCTTAGACACTCTTACACCGACCCACGTAAAATTTTGCACCCAAGTCTCCAATGGGTCCATAACTTTGACATTATTTTATTCACTTCCTAATTCAACTTTCCTCATGTAAGATTCATTCCCATGCACAATTTAAACACCCCATGCAGACTCTCCAACATCCACTTACACACAAAACCCTAATAAGGTCTCTTATGCACCACTTACGTACTATTCTTCATACTAAGTCTCCAATCATTCCAAGACTCTCCCAAGCTCTTACTTACAACCCAAATCAACTTTTCACACGCAAGGATCATGCCCACGCAAGGTCTAGTTCCCCCATGCCAACTTCCCAAACGCCCACTTCCCCGTTGTTCTTTTATTATCATTTCATGCTACACCACACCCTAGCATGCATGTCCTAGAGGGCCATAACAAGTCACATCATCAACATCAACATCAAACATGGAACATGTCATACACGTATAATATAAGGCACACACAACATACCTCATGATCCACACTACGCTACACAAAATAAGTTATTCATAACACATGCATAATGCACATCAACATGGCATGCTCATCATTCACCCACACATTACATCACACATAGCACAAGGCCATAGCTTCGTCCTTACCTAGGTAGGCACCGGGCTTGGAGCACGCTCCTCTAGTTCCTTAGGGCTTGGATCGGGGTCACCTATGAAAAGGGGAAAAAGCTAAGTATTAGTTTCCCTTATAAATACTATTAACCCTTATTCTAGTTTAAGGTTAGGGTTCTTATCCCTAGTAGGGGCGTTATACAAAACTAGGGTTTTTGCTCTAATTTATTATGCTAAGTATTACTCATTGATATATCTTTAGTTTCAAAACTCATTGTTACACTTATATCATTAGACCCGTTAGTTCCATCTTTATAATATTAGTGTTTGCTAGACATAGTAAAATAGTGATAATAATGGTATTAGTAAACCACTAATAGTGATACTTATGTTGGTGTTAGCATTAAAATATTAATACAATGGGTGTAATATCAACAAGTTAACACTCCTAGAGGTAGTAATGATAAAAGTCATATTTTGAATAAATAGTATAAGGGCTCCCATATTTTGTCACCCTAATAGAATTAGCATATGGGTAATATCAATAATAGAAATGACACTAATGTTAAAGGTATTAGGTATGGTAAAACACTATTACATAGTTACAATACTTCACATAAGGTTGGGTTAAATAGTAAGAACACTAATAGTGGTAGTAATCTTAGCGATAGTATTAATAAAAATAATAACACCAACACTAATGGTTAAGTATGTTGAAAGCTAGGGTTTTGGGAGAGATTATGGCTTGTAAGAAAATAACACCTTTAGGATACAGAAATTAATAATGGTAATAACAATAATAAAAGCCATAATAATACTAGTGTTAGAAATGTTAATAATGAAGATAATGATACTAACCCTAAGTTAAGTATAATAGGGGTTAGGGTTGGAAGGGGTGATAGTATGATAACATTAAGGATAATAACAGAAATGGTATTAGTTAATAAGCTAATAATAACAATAATAATAATAAGTGTAATAATAATAATAATACTAATAATAATAAATAATAATAATAAGTGTAATAATACTAATATTAATTAAAAACTACTATAGGTGGCATAAGAAAAGGGTTTTAGGGTTCAGATGAGTGGAAGACCACCTGAGGACGGTGGTGGTCCGGCGGCGGCGCGAGGCGGCGGCAACGGCGGCGATGGAGGAGGAGAAGAGAGAAAAGATGGGGAAGGTGGCTAGATGGGAGGAGGAAAAAGGGAAGTTAAGTGTGGGGGAGGAAACAGTAGGGAGAGGGGAGTGGAATGAGGGTGGTGGCGTGAGAAGGGTGGCGGCGCGCGGTGGTGGACGCGGCGGCCGAAGGAGGGAGAAGGTGGTGGAAAATGGTGGAGACCGATGGAGAGGGAAGCAGGGGGTAAGGAGGGTATGGGCAGGTAGGGGAGGACCTGCAGGTTACTTTGGGATGTGGAAGGAGGGTGGACCACGGCGGAGGTGGCGGCTACGGGCGGCGTAAGGGGCGAGAGTGACTGGAAGAGGGGTTTTTCAGCAGGGAACTTCGCACGGCTATGGCGGCACGTGTAGGGCTGGGTGGAGGGCGGCGATGGTTTGGTTTTGTAGAGGAAGGTGCAGGGGTGTTTTTAGTGGCCAGCGGTGGCGGCGGCGATCACCGGCGGCGGCGGAAGCTTCGTCTGATTTTCAGGCGACAGAGAGGCAGAGTTTCGGGGTGATTTTTGCAGCACAGGTTATGGCTGTCGAAGGGGGGTATTTATAGGCAATTAGGGGGAGAAAATGACGAAGGAGGAGAGGACACGCCAGGTCACGGCAGTACGCCGTCCAGCGGCTATCGGGCAGGCCTGCAGATTCCCTGTCAGCAAGTTTTGGCTCGATTTGGGTGAGAAAGGAAAGGAGGCAGGGCCTGGGCGGTGCAGGACGGTAGGCTGGGACAAATCGGGAAAGAAAGGGACGGGAAAAAGGACGAGAAGGACGGCCGGACTGTGACGTTGTCGGCGTTGCAGCGGCGCGGTGGTCAAGGGCGCGAGGAAGAAGACGACAGCGGGGTAGGTTGGACCGGCGGTCCAGGGAAGAAAAGAAAGGGGAGAAACCGGCCGGTTGGCAATGGTTATAACGTTCCTAATCTCGACGCGTCATTTCATTATTTAGAAGGTCGAAACGCAACGTCGTGTCGTTGGATGGCATTGGTTATAAGGCTCATTAATCGCGACGCGGCGCTTCAGCGGGTCGAAAGGCAAAATGCTACGTCGCACTCAGGCGTTGGCCAACGAACGACGCTGGGCCGCAGGGGAAAGAGAAAGGGAAAGAAAAGAAGGGCTGGGCCGCGGGGAGAGGCCCAACCGACGGGGAAAGAGGAAAAAAAGAAAAGGAAGAAAAGGAAGAAAGGAAAATGAGGGAAAAGAAAAGAGAAAATGTTTTATTTAGGGTTTTGGATTTTGCATAAATTATTTAGAATATGTTTGGGCTGTTTAGAATATTAATATTTATAAAATATTAAATAAATTTCCTTTTTGCTTAGTTAGACTATTTTAGATAAATTTCCTTAACCTCCATACTAATTAGGAAAATACCCAAATTTTCTTCCAATTAAATTCTTTATTATTCCCTCTTAATTTACCTTATTTAATTCCCTACATTTTAAGTAATTAAATTTATATGTTTAATTTCCTACTAATTCCTTATTTGGCCATAATTTCGGAAATTAGGGTTTTGGGGTATTTCATAATCCCTACTAGAAGCCATCAAGCTAAACCCTCAAAGTATTCCTACAAGGTAAACACTACCCATTGAATAGGTAGGAACCATGGAATGGAACCCATCAATACTACGGTACAGATTGAACTATTACACATCACTAACATGCAAGGCCACATGAGGCACATAGGTTGTAACATAACATAGATATATCAAGGAAATCATATGTTAATGAAATGGCCAAAATTAGCACAATCAATTCAATTCTAAATACCAAAGGTAGGGCACTGAGGCAACTACCAAATCAACAAATCTAAATCAATTCTAAAAACCAAAGGTAGGGTCCTAAGGCAATTACCAAACCATATACCAAAATCAGGTGCTGCACAAAGGCAACTATTGAACAAACAACCCCAAACAATCCATTTACATTCTTACATAATAATTACTTTCATTTTTAATTATTCAAGGGGATATAATAATAACCTAGAGACATAAAAGTAAACCGATCATACAGACACATAAGGCATCATGGTATCCTCAACCATTTAACCTAGAGGCATAACAACATTCTAATAACACTGATGCACAAGGTGGTACAATATCTTCCAAACCTAAGACACCTAATCCTTAAGTATCAATACCCTCTATAGAGCTTATAGGTCACCTTTAAGTAGACTAAGGCATTGCGGGGGCATAATGGCACAATAACAAATAAAAATAAGCTGATGGCTCTTACTTTGTCCCTAGAGTGCAACCATTCTCAAACTCGAGGTCTTCCACTTTACGTATTAATATTCTATAAGGTGATCATAGATATCACATGTTACACAATAATTTTTATTTTCATACTTAACCATTTTTCCTTTATTTCTAATTATTAGAATAAATCCTAAGTTCATCGGTTTATGTCAAAGACAAAGTGAAGACTAAGGACAACCTATCATACTTATAAAGTCATCCTATGTCTAATTATTCACATTAGGTGCATTAGGTTGAAAATAACTAAAATGCCCTTGAAATATAAGTTTCACCATTATTATCCAATTTCATACCAAACCTTATTAATATGAAAGTTTGCCATTAAAAGGTTAAAAGATAATAATTTACCATATTTTATTATGTAGGAATTTATATGATTTAGCAATTAGATATATTTTCCATTTTGCAGATATTTATTTCTAATTATTACATATGGTAAATCTATTTTTCCTTTATTTCTAATTATTATAATAAATACTAAGGTTAAAAGTCTATGCCAAAGCCAAAGTCAATACTAAGGTTAACCTATCAAGAGTATAAGGTCATCCTATGTCCACTCATTCACATTAGGTGTATTTGGTTGAAAATGATTAAAATGCCATTGAAACCTAAATTTCACCAATCATTCACATATGGTAAATCCATTTTCCTTTATTTCTAATTATTATCTAGTTTCACACCAAACCTGAATAATTTGAAAGTTTTTCATGAAAAGGTTAAAAGATAATAATTTACCATATTTTAGTATGTATGTAATTTCTAAGATTTAGGAATTGATTATATTTTTCATTATGCAGGCATATAGCAACTTACATGTACATACCCTAATCACGTGTTTTTAATGTGTTATATCTTCCATGCAACACATATATACATACTAATAGAGTGATACATCATTTAAGATGGCAATTGTCATCATGGTGCACGTAAGGGGCATCTCTATCCTAGAACATGGGAATAGTAATTATTATGTTCAAACCCTAATCATGCGTGCATACTTTCATGCTATTTAGATCAACTCTAGCTACACATGTAATGATAATTATAAAATATTTAACATGGTATTGACATATAATTTGATGTTAACCCTTTATATATATATATATATATATATATATATATATATATATATATATATATATATATATATATATATATATATATATATATATATATATCACATTATGTATCTCATATTAAACAATAAGTCGAACACAAGCTAATTATTTAATATCATGTTTTTACATTCACACCTTTTCATAACACTTGCATATCTATTGTAAAATTTCAGCATATAACGCATGCATATATGTCCCTTAAAAAACCCATGCGTAAATCATACCATAAGCAATATAACGACCTTTATGTGTCACAATATGATTTCACATTTTAGCATAAAGGTACGATTATCTCTTATCCAAGAAAAATAAATACGCAAGTTTTACCCAACTAGTCTCCACTCAACCTCTTCAAACTCCTTACATCAAAATAATCAAATTTATTAGTAATTAAATTTGAAACCATCAACTAATTTACAACAATCAAGCATACAAAGTAGTGTGAGGTTACCACTTCACCAAGGAAAAAGGTAGGAACTCATGCTACGAAAGGAGTAAAATGCCAGGAGTTCATATAGGGGCAAGCTAGGTGAAGAACACATGAGACTAGCATGGTTATCCAAGGAAAAGATTGAAGTACACAATCTTGCATGCAAATCATGCATTGGTAAAGAAGGTTGAGCACACACATATTGTGCTCGGGGCACACAGGTGTGTGAGGAGAAATGAGAAGACAAGCACACGGGTTGTACACTGGGCATATAGGAATTTGAGGAGAAAATGAGAAGATAAGTACATGTGCTATATGAGGGTACATGTGTGCGGTGAGAGAGAGGCACAACTAGGGCATGTGAGGGGTGCACAGTTGTGTGCCTTAACAAAATTTGAAACAGAGCATGATGAGGGTAAAAAGGAAATGGTTTAAGGTGGTGATGTGTAGACCTCATAGGTCAATTAATCTTTCTTTTGATGATAACAAACTCACTTATGAATTTGACTTATCTTATTAAGTGTGCATGTATATTATAGAAAAAAGTGAGGTATTCAACACTTAACTAAGTTAAGGAATGATAAAGAGATCAAGTTTACAAATCATATCCCAAGCATATGCCAAAGATCAAGAAGGAGAAAAAAAAATAATACTCTAGCTTTAAGTACTTCAATTTTATATATGTAATACACAAACCATGAAGGGATAAGCAAGTGTGCTCAAGATACTAAGACTAAAGCTTCAAAGAGTATGTTACATTCTTAGGTTGTATGTACATATGATTTACATATTAAGCACTTAAAATTTTCAATGAGTTGATATTTATAATCCCATTTATAAATAATTTTAAAAGATCTTAAAGTAATTTCATGCATCAAAAATATTTCCAAGTATTTGTGCAAAATGTTGTTTGAAATTGATTTTATTTTAAGTAGTTTTGTATATAATCTAAATTCTAAAATTCACCATAACTTATATATGCATTATTTTTATGTGAATTAAATCTCTTTACAAAGCTTATGATGTCTACTTTACAGAAAAAAAGATGGCATACAAGTTTGGGCTCTCTAGCTCAAGTTATGGTCTTTTTTGTAAATGTGTGTAGTGCTAAAAACTTTTTCACCAATAGAATGGTTTGTTAAAACTAATCGACTGGTCTGGATATTTCTGAGATTTTTCGCCTGTTGTAATTCGATCTATAGCACTTTCTACACCCAACGGCTGGTGCCCATTTTTTTCTTCTTTTAGCATAATAAATAATAGTTGTTGGACTTTAATAAACATCAATCAAGCTATAATAACTCTTCTAAAATCATCATTTTCACATTTTACAAAGAATCAAAGAGAGTTTTGATTTTACACTTTCAAATCTAAATCAAACTTCTCTAGTGCTCAATTTTTTCTTCATATTTAGCTAGAGTGCTCATACACTTTAAATTATTATTTCTCTAGCTAGATAAAAATCTTCATTAGTGATTACTCACTTTCATATTCTATCTAGTGAAGATTCTTATTGTATACATTCAAAACCATCATCTCAAATACAAGTGAAGAGTAGTTTGTTGTATAGAATTCCTAAGAGAGGTCATTGAGATTGTAGTCTTATAAATCTAGAGAGGATAGGCAAAGTATAAATCATCTCCTAGAGAATAATTGAGATTGTAGGCTCATAAACTAGGAGAAGAGTAATCATCATCAAACACACACTATAAATAAAGAGATATTCAAATCCAAAAGGCAAAACCTTTTGGTAGTGGATGTAAAGAAACTTTGTAGAGTTTTTTGAACTACTATAAGTCGCTTATTTATTGTTTACCATGCTTCTAATTATTTCTCACAAAATTTTAATTTGCCACTATTGTTACAAAACACTCTATTCACCCCCTCTAAAGTATCCATACAGTCTTTCTTGATGGATGGGTGATGATGAGGGAACTGATGGGGGGGTGGGGGTTGCGGTTTACAGGGAAAAATGGTGGTGCTTGGTGCTTGTTATTGGTGAGGTGTTGTAGTGATGGTTGATGATGGTGGGTGGTGCTGGTTTGAACGAGAACTAGAGACAGGGGTTGGGGAAGAAGAAGAAGAAGAAGAGAAAGAAAATGGTTGGGCTATTGGTTTCCATCAAACACCAAAATAAGAGAAGAGGGATGCTTATATGGCTAATGGTGTGTGACAAATGAGTAGACAAAGTTGAGGGAACATGTGAGGTAGAGGTATGGAGAAGAGTGGGTGTGCATGATAGAAAAGTGTCGGGTATAAGGGGTGATAGAAGATATGATCTTAATAGGATATGATAGATGTGCTATTTAGAATACTTGAACCCCAAAAAACACTTGGTTAGTAGAATTATGACTCCTCGGTAAAATAGATGTATGGTTAAAACTAATAACCCAAATACTATTTAAATTTTAGCGTAATTATATATATATAGTACACCATAATAATATGCATAAAAATAATATATTTAATATAAGACAACCTAAAATAATTATTACAACTAATTAATCATTATTACCCGTCTATAATTAGAATTTTTACAAACGGGATGTTATACTTACAACCAAGAAAATTAAGATAAAATCCTGACTCTGCTAACTTAAAGATGAAGCCTCCAAGGTAGGAAACCCCCACAAGGACTCGTTAATCACAAACCCCACGTTCATTGAAGACCTTCTACCCCTATCATTTTATCTCTCTTTACGGCTACCAAAAGTACACTTTTCGAAGCACAACTCACTCGAGCGAATAGAAAATGATAAGAAAACCTGCAAGTTGTCACCTAATCATCTTTACCCAACTATGTTTTCCCTCTTGCTAATCAAAAATGAGAAATGCTATATGCCCATACTGTAAAACCAAACTAAAAATCAAAACTAATGTGCCAAGGGAGTACTCCCCACCAAACATTCAATTCTCCCCTAAAAATGATTTTTAATCAACCTAGAAATGCTGAAACTAAGCTACTAATAGTATTATAGTATTACACACACACACACACACACATATATATAACAAAACCCAATCTCATATAACTTTCCCACCCAAAGCAACAAGTTGACCCCTTAGGAACAATAAATATATAAAAAAATCTTTGGACATCAAAGAAATGTGCTCATAATAAAAAAAGAAAGAAAGAGGAATTGATAGCTCATAAATTTTTCACACTTAAGTGCTGCCTCTGGAATAGACCTAGCAAAGTTGATCTAACAAAATCGACCCAATCCGAATAACCCAACTTAAAACTTGAAAAATAAAACCTGTTCACAACACGAAATCCCAAAGCAACCCACTTCAATCCGGACTCGACCCAAATTTAGCTAACTCGATAATGACCTAAATCCGAATTGATGCGAAACGAAGTGGCCCAAATCAATAATAACCCGAATTGGACACACCATAAACCCGAACCAACTTGAACTCTAACCCAAACCCAAACTGACCTAAACTCTAACCAGAACCCAAATTGACTTGAACTCTAACCCGAACCCAAACCGACCTAAACCAAAATTGAACTGATAATTGGCTATTCTTATTCATATACGATATTTTTAACTCCATATACTTATCAATTTTTGAAACAATGTAAATCATGAATGCAAACATTCATAAGCATAAATTTAGATTTTTACTTCACTTTGTTTGATAACTTTCTACAACTTAAACTTGACACTCTATACCATAATAATAAAAACTTAATGACGAAACAATAGACTTATAAAATCTAGAACTTATGAGCATAGCCTTTCAATTCAATTTCATAACCATTATATATTACAGTGGTATATAGATAATCTACATTAGAAAAAGTCTAATTGGATGGGATCTACAATCTAAGTAATGAGTATCCATGATAGAAGGTGGCCAAATACTTGAATGTAACCATCAAAATCTATTACATTACCTTCATACATCAATAACATTTTATTCTCATCCCTCGGAACAAAATTAGCACAAAATACATTATAGAAACAACCTTACAAGTGAAAGACCACAATGTGTTGATCTTAAATAGTTCCAATACTTGAACTCATAGAATACTTCAAACATGATGGAATAGCTTGTGCGATTGTGCCATGTGAGGTGATGTTCCAACTCACATTCCTATAAAATGAAATAAAAAAAATTAATGTAGGAGAACTAATCCTCAAATTTAGCTCTTTACAAATAATTTTCTAAACATTATCAATGCAAATGATGACGAGTAAGAAAAAAACTCAAATAAATAGTGATACCAAAAGAAAAGAAGAAAAAAGAGAGATATGGCCTTGTATTAATGATTCATGAGGACCCAACAATAAAATTCAACATTTCATCATACACTCATTGCATGATATAAAATACACAATAAATATCAAATATGCTGATAATTACTAACAAATAAATACAATAGAAGTCTAAACAAGTGTAAAAAGTAAAACTAGAGCATTGATAACACACCTAAAATGAAAACTTGATCCTCTTTTCAATGGATGAAGGTGGATACCTCTCTTTGATTGAAGCCTTGGCCTTGAGGTAAGTAACTAAAAACACTAACTAGAAAGAAAGAAATTTACAATCACAAAGGTAAAAGATGTCCTATGGGATAGTTATAATACCAAGAGAAATACATATCCTAACCATCACCATATATGTTGTTACACAAACATCAGACCAACAAGTCACACACCTTAATATAAGTTTTATATAACAATAAAAAGAAAAGAAAAGAAAGATAATATCACCCCATTGTTAACTCCAAGTTAAACATGAGCTCCTTTATTTGTTAAGGGAAGATGTAGTTGAGACAATAACAAGACAACAACTAACAATAGAATGTGTAGAAGATCAAAGAAGCCACATCATTAATTCAGAGACTTATTTTTATAAAATCTGCAACACTAAAAACCTTCTCACAACAACATATAAAGAAGTAAACTTTCATCTATTAAAGTTAATATCACTACTAAAAGCAACCTATGAAACTTAAAACATTAATAACTCCTGAAACCTCTTTAAAAATATCAGTGTGGTCCTCCCTGTAATGAAAGAGCATGTAGTTAAATACACTCCATTTGGATAAAAGCAACATACTTAACTATCAATTATATAAAGAAGTAAAATATTATCTATGGACATTATTAAAAGCGTTTAGTAGGGGGCTAGCTCCATCCCACCCTACACTGCAACCAACAAATTCATCTTCCTCAGTTGCTAGAGAAACAATAACATAATAGAAATTTACTATAATGTAGAAACAAAGAAGTTAATAAAAGCCTTAAAAACACTCTTCGAAACCATACAACCAACTATGAGTAGTTATCAATGCTTCAATATTTTTAGGTAAGTACAAGCTCCTCCACTTATTTATAACCCTACCTCAAATGCTAAAAGTTAATTTTGATGCAAGGGCTGTGAGGGACACACTTAAAATATCCCTAGCTAGATGTGAGAACTCTCCATATTGAGACTCGTTCTCTCTCGAAAAGTCAAAAATGTTCAACTTGATTTTGTGGTCCATTCTAGGATCATCTAGATACTTATCCAACTTTGTCTTTTTATTATAAGTGTATGCAGTCTCATTTTCATCAAAACCCTAAAAATTGCAAAAAACACATGGATATATATATATATATATATATATATATATATATATATATATATATATATATATATATATATATATGTGTGTGTGTGTGTGTGTGTGTGTGTGTGTGTGTAATAATAATGCAAGAACGATAATATATATATATATATATATATAATAGTCAATTGAATATAAATAAAATAACAAATCAAAATTGAAGGAAAGACATAAAACATTAAGGGAAGGTGAGAAATGTAAACTTAAAGTAGAGAAATTAAATTTGTGCTTGTGAGTATAACAAATGGTGTTAGTGTTTGATGTTGATGATGTTCCACAAAAGTTATTGCAAGTACCTCCTCCATCATTAACTGAAGGATACTCCACAAGGAGGTTCCCTAACTTAAATGACACATCACTAACCTTCAAAGAAGCTCTTGTTCCATTCCAAATAATTTTTGATTGCAACACTTTATAAAATCCATCTTACAATGAGGATCAAGAATCACAGTAAATGCAAATAATGCACCATATTCATTCCTATCTAAGTTGGCCCAATACTTATGAAAATTAATCTTCATTTCTGTAACACCCCAAAATTCACTACTTTTTTTTTTGAAAAGCGGAAGCAATTAAAATAGAAATACTTAAAACCTGTGAATTCTGGGAATGTTACCGCCACACTTAGTACCAGACCGGTTCTCTCAAACCATTCCAGTACCAAGTGCTAAGGCTAAAGAAAAGATGTACGTTAAATTCAAATTAACAATTCATAAAAGGATTCAAACATCATACACAAAATCAGAGTACGAGAAATTAAGAGTTAATTACAATACCCTTGAAGTTTCAAATAACACTTGTAACTTCCAAATAGAAATACATTTAAACAAGATAAAACCCGATGGGTCAAATTCCGGATTGCCTACTCACTCAAATCAGGCCTGCCACCCCAAAATAGTCTCTGATCTTAAACCTGCACAAGAGGTCTGCTCCCCACCATCAGTGGATCATCACAGGACCCATCAGCCAAGGTAGTATCAGTACAGGTCCAGTACTGAGTAAGGTGACTTAATCACTAAGGCCAACACATAAATCATGCAGAACATAAAAGAGCATATTCATAAATGCATATGATCAACCGGGTAAAAGTACAAAGGCCCAATTGTAGTTCAGATTAATCGTTTCATTAATCTCTTATTAGAGTCCGATTCACACCATGCCTTTTATCAAATCCATGTAAATACAGGAACACCCCACTATTATTGCCGGTGGGCCGGTCACTTGCGGGACAAAGTCCACACCACTATTATTCGCCGGTGGATCGGACACTTGCGGGATAAAGTCCACACCACTATTCCTGACCGGTGGATCGGTCTCGTTCCTGCTCACATGGTGTTCCATTGTAAGTAATTAGTATCTTTGAAGTGTTTGTAACTCTGGTTTGTTTTTATTGAGCTCGAGTCATCTCACTATTATTGCCGGTGGGCCGGAAACGCACAGGTACAAAGCCTGACCACTATTTTTACCGGTGGATCGGTTACACATAGGACATCATGTCCTAACCACTATTTCTGACTGGTGGATCGGTCTGGACCCGGCTCAATAATCTTCCACTTTAAATGATTAGTATCTTAAGTATCTTATTCAAAGGCTTTCACCATAATTACACTTAATCACCACAAACACATGATAACACCAAAAACCCTAATCAACCACCATAGACCTCAATTAACCACAACAAACCATAATTCAGTCTCCTCCGTACCCTTATTTTGCTCCACGTGCTATTTTTCATCCCAAGTGATCAAACACCCAAACAACACTTACATTACATTCCTTACATCCCAAATTAGCTTTTCACGCGTAAATTTCACCCATGCAGACATTAATCTCTCCATGCAAACCTTTGAACCTTTTTCATGCAAACCCTAAAATTCCACGTGAAACCCTAAATTCAACCATGCAAACCCTAATACCACCATACAACCATCAATGTCACCATATAACTCCTAATACCACAATACAACTATAATTACCACCATACAAACCTTAATATCATCATGCAAACCCTAATAGTAACATACATCCATTAATACCACTAGGCAAACCCAAGATTCCGTCATACAATACCCTAAATTCCATCCATACCAACCAAATATTCATCCTTACCAAACCCTAGATTCAAATCACATAAAACCGAAGATTCAAATCATATAAAACCCAAAGATTTTTCCTCATAATACAATTGATTAGAATCTCCCCTTCCATAACCACAAATTAGATTCTCCCATACAAGACCATAAGTTAGATTCTCCCACATAAAATCATAAATTAGAATCTCTCAAGCAAAACCATAAATTGGATTCCCCCAAACAAATCATAAATTAGATTCTCCCAATCAAATCATAAATTAGATTCTCCCATATAATATCATAAATTACATTCTCCCAAATAACGTCATAAACTAGATTCTCCCAAACAAACCATAAATTCGATTCTCCCATATAACATCATAAATTAGATTCTCCCAATTATCATCATAAATTAAATTCTCCCAAATAAAACCATATATTATATTCTCCGCATAAAATCATAAATTATACTCCTCCACATAAAACCATAAATTAGATTATTACTTATAAAACCATAAAATTAGGTCAACTCACTTCGCTTAGTCAACTTCTTTCCCCATCTCCCTTTTCATCCTTTCTCCCATATAAACCACATCGACATCCTCACATACACAACACATATCATCATACATAAATAATACACATGCCATGCACAACATACTTCAACTCCAAGTCATACCACATATAAAATATTTAATAATAATAAACACTACATGCGAAACACATAATACACATAAGCACATAAAAGGCCTTAGCACTCCTTACCTAAAACGTCACCGGTCTTGGTGCATGCTCCTATTCCACTTGAGGGATTTGATGGTTTTACCTATTATGAGAGGAAAGCTAAAATTAGACTCTCTCCTATCAAAATAATATTAAAAACTAATTTAATATAAGAATAGTTTTTTTTATAAAATAATAATAACAAAAATACCAAAATAATATCGATATTAATATTAATAAGAATAAGAAAATAGTAGAAATAATAATAAAAAGGAATTACTCAAAAATAAAGTGAAATAAGGGATTCGGACCCTTTACCAAAATAATACTAGAAAGATTATTTGTAAATTAAATAACCCAATTCAATAATAATAATAATAATAATAATAATAATGATTATGATAATAATAATAATAATAGTAAAATTAATAGCAACACTAATGTTAAAATATTTGTATTAATAATGATAAATAAGAATAATGGAAATTCAAAATAGAAAATAATAATAATAATAATTATACTTATAACATTTTAATATTAATAATAGTAAATATAGAAATAATAAGAAGAATAATAATAAAATCGAATTAAAATATATTAGGCTTCAGCCCTCAACATAAATAATAATAATAATAATAATAATAATAATAATAATAATAATAATAATAATAATGATGGTGCATATTAAAATATAAATATTAAGAATAATAATAATAGTATTTATATGTAAATAATTGAAATAAAATAATTTAAGGGTTATAAAAATAGGGAAAATAGCTGAGAGGGTCTAGGGTTCAACCAAATGTTGGTGGGGATAGGCGGCACCGGCGGTGGCGCACGGAGGTGGCGGCGGTGGCCGGAAAGAGGAAAGAAAGAGGGGAAAGTTGCATGCTAGGAATAAGATAGGAAGAATTAAAATGGGAGCTGGGTTGTTTTGAGTTCCCCAGAAGGAGAGGGACAGAATGAGGGTGGTGGCGGAGCCAAAGGTGGCGGCGCACAGCGGCGGTGGGTGGTGGCCGAATGGAGGAGATGAAGAAAGAGAGGGGAGGAGAACGAGAAAAAGGAAACTAAAGGTATGGGAAGGTAGGGCAGGGTCTGCAGCACAGTTTGGGAGGTGAAAGAAGCGACCTTAGCGGCGAAGGAGGTGGCTAAGGGCGGCGCGAAGGGTGGCGGGGCATAAAACAGGGTTGATCGGGAAGGGAACTTTGCACAACTCGTTCGTCTTGTGAAGGAAGAATCGAGAGATATGGGACGTTTGGTTAGCTAGAGGGAGGTGCAAGGAATATTTTGGTAGACGGAATAGGTGGTGGCGTTGGCCGACGGCGTTAGGTCTGCCGTCTAAAGGGATGGCGGCGAAAAAGGGAAAATTCTGGGTAATGAAAACCAAAGGCTCGATACAGGTTATTATGGGGGGGGGGGGTATTTATAGACTGTAAATGAGACTTTAGGGTTTGTGAATGGGCTAGAGAGTTGGGCTAGTAGGGTTAGGTTTACCAGCGGTGAGGGTTGGCTGGCAGAAGTTCAAACGGGGCAATGGTTGTTACACAGGAAGAAAGGGGGAAAATCGCACGAGAAGGAAGGGAGGTATAGGTTGGGCTGATGAGGCTGTTGAATCGGCGAGGGGGAGGGGAGAATTATTGGCCGGATCAACGGCGAAGTTGGCGGCGAAAATCTCGGCTGGCGGCGGAGGTTGCAGGTGCTGGTCGACGGGCTGGCAGGCGCGAAGGAAGAAGAAGAAGAAAGGGCCGGACCGGGCGGTTCGCGGAGGAAAGAAGAGAAAAGAAAAGAGGGAAGACCGGGCCGGTCTGGGCGCGACGGAGGAGGAGGTTTAATGAAACGACGGGTTTCAGTGTTAAAAGAGTCAAAACACGACGTAGAGAGGGATGGCGGAAGAAAGGTGCGCGGCGCGGGCTGGGCCGAAGGGAAGAAGAAGGGAAATGGGCCGCGACTGGCCCAGTTCGGGAGAAGAAGAAAAAAAGAAAAAGAAAAGAGGAAGAAGAAGAAAAAGAAAAGGAAAAAGGAAAAAGGGAAAAATTAAAATAGTGGGTTGGCTTAATTAAATTAATTAGAATATTTGGGATATTTAAAAATGATAATATTTAAATAAAATAATATTTAAATCCTTTTTTTAGGCTAAATTAGGATTTTTAAAATATTTTCCATAAATTCCTTTTTAATTAGCAAAACATCCTAATTTTCTCTAATTAAATTATTTATAAAATTAATATTAATTTGAAACTATTTTCTCCTTCTTATTTTGAATAAAATAATTTATTTAATTTATTTTCAAAATAAAATGCTTAATTAGCTAAAATACCCAAATTCTTTTCTAATAAAAATACTTATAAATTTCTTCTTGATTTTCCATAATTAATTCAATTTAAAAATAATTTATTTAAATAATTCTTATAATAAATATCCTTTAAATGTAGTTTATAAAATTAGAAATTTTCGAGGCATTTCAATTTCTACCGTCATTTTCCTTAACACTTTATCATCACGCTTTACCAACTCATTTAAAAGCATTTCAATCTTCCATACATTCTCAAAATACAAATTTACTATAGGATATATTGACTACCAGAAAATAACTCAGTAATATCATAAAATGGTTCTAAGACATCACGAATTTTTTCAAGCATGTCCCGCTCTTGAGGTTAGGGAACTGCTTATACAAGGGGTCAAAAACCACTATCTCCTTAAATCCATCAACATAAATAATAACTCTATCAATCATTAAATATGTTGAGTTCCACCTTGTGGGAACATCAAGCCATAATGCTTTAGTATCTGATATTCGGGCTAATTTCACACAATTTCAAAATTTAATCTTCCTTGATTCTGACAACTTGATATATTTTACATTATCTCTAACCTTAACAACAATATCCTCTATCACCTTAAGCCTATCCTTAACAATGAGATTCAAAACATGAACACCACACTGAGTATGTAAGTAAATACCATCATGTAAAGTTTTTTTTTGATCATTTAGTATATTAATCAAATGATCTTGCATTCTATCGTTGCTAGAAGCATTGTCCAATATGTTAGAGAAAATCTTATCCTCAATACCCCGATCTTGAAGCAAACTTAATACTGAATTATGTAAGATTTGTCCCATATGTAGTGCTTCTATATGAAAAAAAGTTTAGTACTCTACTATTAAACTTCCAATTAGCATCCACAAAATGAGTAGTCAAACACATATATCCCACGGTTTGACAAAAAGTTCACATATCAAAAGTCAGACAAATATGACTAGGGATGCTACAAAGATAGTTCTTAAGCTCGATTTTCAAGTTTGAATGCAATTTCAATATGTCCGATTTTACAATATTTCTACAAATGATTCTAACTTGATTATTCAAGTATGCATGAGTTTCTCTATTGCCTTTGTGTTTAACCCAAGAGAATGCATACCCATGTTTGATGATATCCCTTGCTAATATATCTCTATATATCCTTTGGTCATAAATATTAGTTTCTACATTCAAATTTTGTTGATATGATGGATATTTATTAAGATGTCTTTTTAGATTTTTTGCTCCATAATGTGAACTAGCAATGAAAGAAGCCACCTTACAATGGCTCCAAAGTGTTCTATCTTTTCCATCCTTGGTCTCGGTTCCTTTAAGCCTCAGTAACTCTTTCCAAATTAATCTCCTTTTCTTATCTGCTTCTTGCAACTCAGGATCTAGAATATTACTAGCATCATAATTTCCAACTTCTATACCTATAATAAATTAAAATAAATAAATATAATTATACATAATAATTAAAACATCAATGAATTAAAATAGAGAGTGAGATAAATCTTTAACAAAAATTATAAAGGCTGGTATATGAGTGCTAAATAGATAGATTATTTCCATTTAATAGGCTAACATATAATTTGCATGCTAAACATATATACATAATAATATGTTTGCATGTTAAACTAACAGATATTGTCATGTGTGCGCAAACATTAGACACATTCCAAACACACATGACATATTGACATTGTCCTAACTTAAAATAGATAGATATGATATTTAGCGGTGCAAGATAGCATATTGCGTTAATACTATACGTGCAACAGTGTAGGATAACAGGAGCAACTAGACTAATATTAATATCTATCATCATCTTTGATAGAAATAAAATCAACATCAACCATATACATATTCATACGCACTACACTATTTGCGTGCTAAACATATATGTTATTTCCAATCAACCATACTAGAAACAAACAGATTACCATAATACAAGTTATTTATCAAAAAATGTCACAGTTAACATAATCTAAAGCTTTTATCACGAGAAATTTTTAACAAAATAAAAATAAAATTAAGAGTCACCTCATCTCCAAACCACTGTAGTCATTGAATAACAAACATTTTTAACAAAATAAAAATTAAATTAAGATGTTCTCATTGTCGTATTTCCTCTTGCACTCATGAAGAATCCACATTGTAATGTATGAGTAAGGACAGATAAGAACATTACTTCATGCAGCAGATCATAACTTATTTTAGGATAGGAAACACCTAAATTTTTGCATAGCTGGTTATTGAGGTTTATTGTGTCTACTCTTTTTCTTGTTCCTCAATGGGGTGGTCATTGAGGTTAAATACATACATTTTTTCTCCTATTTCAAACACCACAAGAAGTCTAAAAATAATCCTAAACATGTAATTGAAAGGAAATAGATAAAAATATCTGTCTCAGCCATTAAATAATACAATTGAACCAAGATTTCAATTTCTACAATCATGTGCAACTGAATCCATTGATTATCCCTATATTCCTATACCCCTTCCTATGAAAAATGTACAATGAGTGTACTCAAATATTCTCTAATTCCTATAGATTGTAAATGCATTATCTCATTTGTCTACACCCATGAGCTTATTTTGTATGACTGGGCCCAACATAAGGTAATGGGTTGGAAACGACTAACATTCAATCGAAATTTACATGTAGATGTAGCCTAAAGATTACACTATATTATAGGCCAACGTGTATATATTCTAGCTAAATATTTAACATAATGACAAGAGGATCTAATTAGTATAACATTCTCCTCCAGGGACCGACAGAATATTAAATTATATATGCCACACTCGATAAACAAGTACTGAACCACATATAACCTTAAACAAAATTATGTTGCATTTTTTTTATTTCTCTAAAGCACGCTTAGTTTGGGTTTTTTCTTATTGGAATTACTAGCACCCTCCCATAAATGACCATGTACAATGACATAAGCAAGCAATTAATAAGTTTTCAACAGCTTAATCACATGAAGCATAGCTACTATACCAAGTTCAATACATCAATAATAAACAAAAATAATAGAGAATGAATAATAAAAATTAAAGATAAAAATTTCAACACTTGGTTCAAGAGGAAAGAACCAACTCTTTAGGCCAAATAAAATTAATTATTGATCATATTTAGAAGCATTACATCATGAGTATGATTCAAAATGACCACTAATACTACATCAGCATCTGTTCTTGTTAGGAAAATTTTTTTTGTCAGCAATCGATTACCTTTGATGAGCAAGGTCAAGGTGGAAAAAATCTATTTTTTAAAATTGGTAAATTGATAAACCTTTGGCAATCATAGGATCAATTGTGTGATACGTAGTCTTTTTGGCAGTATTGCCAATGTATAGAAGAGCCATTATTATATGGTATTAAACGAAATGTTAGACAGGGCAGTGCACTATTTTTTTTTTGATGAAAAGTGGTGCACAAGATTTGTTACTCATGGTGTGAATTTTTGAAGTAACTAGAAAAAGGTGAAATCAAGATTTTGGTATTGTTACAATGACATATACATCTGAGGGCCGAATGAAGTCTATATATGCACATGTTGGAGATAGAGGAAGTTAATGCAACTATAATCCTATAGCAAGCTTTGATTTAGGAGGAATAATAAATGTGAATAGGTATTTTGACTTATTTCTACAACAAAGAGTCACCAAAGAATGAAGAACTATAAAGCTGAGTAACCTCACCTCTGATCACTATAGTAATGCTGATTGAAAAAGAAATAGAGGAGAGGAGCATATGGAATGGAACGAAATGGAAAAAATCAAAATAGAGGAGTAGCTAGGAGTGGGGAGTTGGAAATTTGGAATGATATGTAGCAGTGAATCAAGGGAGGGAGGTACCGAGTACTGACTAGTGGAAGTGGTGACTGGTCGTGGTTGATAAGTTGAGCACTTGAGCAACTAAGCTAAGCATACTACAAAGAAGTAGAAAGCAGAAACTTTCTACCCATTTGGTTCAAATCACATGATTCACAAGAAAACAAATTGGGCAATGACATAGTGTAAGTGTGTGACTACTATAGAGACTATAGTGTGAGGTTGTGACTTGTGAGCCTTAACTGACTAACCGAGTAGTAGACTAGTATAGAAGTAAGTAGTAGTAGTAGTGTAGTACCAGCTATGCCTTACGTGCCGGATATTGCATATATTTGACAAGTGATATATTAAATTTAGAGGAAAAATAAGATATATATATTGGGGGGAAAATAATATTTAGGTAAAATATTAGGGAAAAAAGAAAGTTACTAGAAAATTAGAAATATTTTAACTAATATCTTATTATAGTTTATATAAAATTAAGAGGATTAGAAAAATAGGAAGTAAGTGAAATATTTAAGAGGAGATAAAGTGTTAAAAAATATATTTAGTATTTAATGTATAAAAAATAAAATGAGTCAAAAATGGGACTTTTAAATAAACTTTAATCATTGTAAGATTTTGATTTTATTTTCTCATAGTATTTAAATTTAATAATAATAATATATATATAATTTTATTATTTATTATAATTATAATTTAATTTAAAGATACAAGTTGTTTGTATTTCTAACCCTAACTAAAGTTTGAGGCTAAATTATATATGTAATTTATTCACAGCATGTTTAACATTCATATCTTTATACTTTATAATACTAATTCCTTTTGACAATATTTGTTAATTGGTATGTTAGTAATATTTTGTGATAGTATATATATTTGTACTCCTTTTAAATTTTTGCATTAATCATAGCTTTAGTATTTTTAATATGTTTTTTTACTCCTTAATTCATAATATCAATAGACTAGCAGTCCATCTCATACGTAAATTATATCATTTTTTAATTTATTTTAAATAAAGTAATATTTATTCATTTTATTTTAAATATCTATTCTCATTTTAGTGAAATTTCAATTCATAATTACCGAACTCATTATTTTGTACTCAATTAATTAAATATATTATTTTTGCTAAAACTTGTTTCTTTGTAAAATTAGTAGATCATTAAGAATAATTCATTGGTTTCTCACCTTATCTTCTGCATGTGTTCTCTTAACTATTTTTTTATTGGATGATTATTGATGTTGGAGCTTAAAAATCAAGATTGATTGAAACTTGAAAGATAGTCTATCAATTTGTTTATGGAATTATGGTATAATAAGTTAATTACTCAAATAAAAGTGTAACTAAGTTATAATTTTATAAATTTACTTAAAAATGTGCATCTTCAAAGGTAAGTTTTGTTTTGTAATTATATTAATGACAAGTGAGATATTTATAATAATTGCAACCAACTAAATTGAGTTAAACTCATTAAATAAATTATATTTCTAGTATTTATTTTGATGTTGATTTCTTTTATATATGAATATTTAATATTTTCATATTGCAGATTGAATTTCTCTAATATAATAGTATCTTAGCATATTATAGAATCTATGACAATACATTACTAGAAATTTCAATCCATTCCATTTAACACCACTAAAACGTCTCAGTCACTAAACTTATAAATATGAAGAGCAAATCGATTTGTGGTTATAAACTAATTGATCTAATTTGATAAATTTAGTTGCAATTTAACAAGGAATAATTGAGTTTAAAAATATATAGAACTCATATTAAATATTAATAACTATGGTCAATATAAGTAAAAATTGAAAAGATAAAGAATATATGGCCTTTTTAGGCCTTAATCAATTCAACTCATCTCTTACAACAAATCAAGCATAAAGAATATGTTTGAGGAAAAACCTATTGGAAGAAGATTGTGTGTGATGAGTTGGCGATGAGTCAGATATACGGGTATGGGAGGATGCTTGAGTAAGCCACAATAGAAGGTATTTTTGACTTCAACCATATGTTTTAGACTAGAAAATGAGTTCATAATTATTGAAATGCAACACATGTGAGATATATCATGAAATTGTTAGATCATGTCTCTTAGCAGTATAATACAAATTTATGATGACCTATTTTACAACCTATGAAACTATTAGATATTTTAAGGCTTTATTAAATTTACAACCAACTAGGGATAATAGTATCTAGGCATGATATTGAGCTAAAATATCTAAAGGGAGCCAAGGATGAGTCATCATCATCAAGTTTGCAATGACAACAAATCTAGCACCTCACAATCCTCACTAAGAATGTCAAATTAAGATTAATACTTCAAAGAATCAAAGGCTTGTAAGGAGTAGCTATTAAATAAAAAATATGTTGGTTGAGAAAGGTATGAATGGACCAATGTGTGAGACGTTTGAACAAGTAACTTAAACTTTGGTGCATGAGGTTAATGATTGCCCAATTACCTAATTCTTTTATTTGGATGATGATAATCCATAGTGAAGTTGTATAGTATGAAAATTCAATGAATTTGATTGGATCCATTTCATAATCTAACACTTAGATGACGAGATGTTAGAAATAATGTGTACACTAATATGGGTTATTTGGATGAATTAAAATAGGAGGAGATCAAAGGACTCTACACTGATTCAGTGACCAAAGAATATTATTGAGGATACCATGCACTTGCTACTAGAATATTATGTCATAATATCAAGAAATGAAATAATTAACAAAGGAAGGGCATGGTCCACCATGTAAACAACTATAAGAATGAAGGAAATGGATGATATGCATGTTGATGTAAATTGAAGATGAATAATGTAGGGAAACCAATGTAGGAAATCATGAAAATTATAATTGCAATTTGAGGTGTAAAAGATGATGTATTGTCACTTATTAGCTATGTTGTGACCATAATAAATATCTAGCAACATATTTACAATATAGATAATTATCTTTAGACATTAGACATACAATACAAAATTTAGTGTGCTATGATGGAGTATTATTTTACTAAGTTTGGCATTGAGACAAATTCATTGGAATTGGTGTAGGATTTATAATCATAAGACAACTTTGATATTTCATTTTTCACAGAGTTATTGATGATTATGATTTTCATTTATCACATATTTATTTATTGTATATTAAAAAATATTATCGAAAATGAAAAATAATGACAATGTGACACTGAGAAATTGATGTTTGTGGGAATATGAAATTGTGAAATTGGTAAACCTAATGCTCTATTAGCTGGAATTAAGAAGAAGAAGGTTCAAAATTGGTGAATTAAGGATCTGCATATTCATATATGGAAAGATAATTGTGAGGATGATTCGAATATGGTGGTGATGAGATGATGATTAAGGTGATTCAAATTTGATGGATGAATGATGAATATGATCTGATAATGAAGAGATGAAGGTGAGGATGATTCGATGACTAGGGTTTGATGATGGATGGTTTAATGGGGTTAGGGTTAGGGTTAGGGTTTAATTTTGAAATTAAGGTTAAGGTTTTGAATTAGGGTTTTGATTTTTGGGATGTGTTTGGATGATGAATATGGCTAATAATGGTGTGGTTATGGAGTTTAGAAAGATAGAACTTAATCCGTAATTCACACATATGAAGAGATTAATAGTTTGAAGATTAATCGTTCATAAAGGTTCGGTTAAACTTGAGATGAACTCACACAGAATTCAATGCTTGCAATTTGCACTCAACATCAATTCTTGATCTTCTTTCTCCAATCATTGGTTCTATGGCTTTATATAGCCAAGGCTACCGATTACAAGATATTAGATAAAAGGTATAATTCTTCAAAAGATACTTAGCTAAAATATACTAGAATGTACAATATACTAAAAGATACTAGAATATAGAATATTCTTTAAAAAGGTAGATTTATGCTACTTTATTCTCTAGCTAATATTTAACTCTACTAATTAATTAATTTATTTAATCAAATAATATGCATGTCCAAGCTGCATTTTTCCCTCCATGCACGTAGCCATGCACTCCATACATGCCATGCACATGCACATATATGCTAGTAGGTTGTATGGTATGCTTCATTTATAACTTGCAATGTAACCATCCGTTTGTCTTTAATTTTGTGGGAGATCCTTTTGAAATGAAGAATAATTGGTTCCATAATTATAAATGCTAATTCTTGAGTATTTGCTCCTGCATCAAAAATTTAAAAACCATAGCAAAAGAAGCTAAAACCAAACTAATAGTTATAGGATAAGGTCGTATTATTATGGCTAGAAAAAAAAACACTGTTATTTTAATTTATGATAGCAATGTGTTCAAAGATTTTATTAGTATTTTAAAAATCTTTAAAGTTAATTTTATAAAAATTAAAAGTAATTTGATCTGATTTTATTTCATGCAAGTTTCAATTTTTATATTCCAACTCGTCCTTGATCATACTATTATAAATAATACCCAATTTGAGCCATTTGATTTAACCTAAAATCTATAGACCCGAATTCAAAAGCCCTAATTGATATGACAGTAACTTGATCCGATTCAAACCCAACCCATATATTGACCCGAACCCAAACCCAAACCTAACCCGAATTCTATAGACCCTAGTCAAACCCGAGAAACCTGATGAACTCTGTATCAATCCGACCCAAATCACACCCGACCCGTCACTTAACCCGAATTGAACCCGAACTCAACCCAATGCAACACAACCTAAAACATACTAGAACTGAATTAGACCCAAACCTGAACCCAAACCCGACTCCATTGTATAATAAGCCCCTACATTTGAAATATTATAAGTAAACAAAATGAAAAAAAAAGAAATGAAAAAAAAGATTTGATTACTAATTATTTCATATAATATAACTATATCACAAATGACCTTACCAAATAGATGCTAAATCATTATTACGTGAAGCCAAACGTTAGGCATATATATAGTTATATTAGTATTTAAAATATTAACAAAACAATTGAATCAATTGAAGAACTACAAGCAGGCCTATTATGACATATTGCTCTCTAAAATTAGCTACTTTAATTGCACTATTTTACCTTTCATGTATCGATGTGAATTCTTGGGACAGAATGATTTAGAGTTACAGAATTTGCCTCTTGAGATTTGTCATCTAATGTAGTCTCCGTTGGTTGGAGCATTTATGCTTGGCTCTTCAACTCCTGTATCAATTCCAAATAAACTATTTAGACGAACTAGAAGTAATTAAAAGATAATTTAAATATTTTAATACATATTCAAAGTGTGGCCACGTTATCAGCCTTTATGTGTCCCTACTAAATTTCAATCCCTCTCTTTATAAATACGGCTAAAAAATGCTCGACCTATATGCGTGTGCTAATAAGCTGCTTTATTGTTATATAAAATATTATATCTCGTGCATTTTAAGGATGAAAGAATAATAATAATAATAATAATAATAATAATAATAATAATAATAATAATAATAATAATTCAATACAATACAACAAAAGAAAGTGTCTCTATTTCTGCCCCTTCATTTATGGAGGCATAAAAATTACATCCATGTATATTAAGAACTGATCACTTTGTCTAAAAAAAATTTATTATATCAATTTGTATACTTTTTAAAAAAGTAATAAATATAGTCTTCAAATTATACTTATATCTTTTATTAAAAAATAATAAAATATTTAATACCCATAAAATTAAAAAATAAAGTACACTTTTATTTTTTTAAGTAACTTTTTTATACAAAAATTTAATAATGGAATAATTTGTTTATGATACAGATGAAATATATATAAAATTTTGATTTATGTTTAAAACTTGATTAATTATACTATAAAATTAGCATAATGAAAATGAAATATGTAGGTTTTTGAACTAAGAATGATGGAGGTAACAAAGCATACATGCACATTGTCTTTCTTTTGTTATTACTTGTACTTGGTCTTGGGTGATCGACTTCTCCAATCTCTGTACAAGAAAGATTTTTCCTTCTTAAATTAAATAGGTTGTGTAGGATGGAACATTAACCCCCACCAAAACCGTTTACCCTTCATATAGGTTGTTTGGGACATGACATATGTCATACCCTAACTTCTCCCTAAGATAACTATGTGAGGCATTAAGCCTTTTTCCACTCCTTGGATGACTAAGTCACCCTTCACTTCTAGAGAAATCACTCTTGAATAAGGGAACATTGCTGAGTATAAAACCTTAAACACTCATAAAGGAATACACAAGAGAGTTTGAGAGAATGAGAGATTTATTGAGAGAATTCTTGATAGCTTCCAACTTGTGGATGGTGGAAATGAGACCCCTTTATCCCTATTTATACTTAAGGGCTCCTCCTCCATCCATCCCTATGAACATTCTAGAGTGGGATAGATTATTATCCCTCTTGTATAATCCATTGGAACACACTAGTCTAATCTAGAGTGTTCCTTAGAAGTGTGTACAAAAGAGGATGGTTCTAGAGACATACCCCTCTAGAAACATCAAGACAAGTGTAGGAGCCTCCTATATCTTCTACATGTATCTAAACATATCTAAATTATTCTAGAATGTCCTAGAATATTGTGGAAAAATAAAGGTGCTCAAAGCAAGCCATGACACATAGCCCTTAATGCAATTGTTCACACTCAGTGCTCATTGGGCCTTATGTACTAAGGCACCTAAATATCAAACATAGAAACCTGACATCCTATACCGCCATCCCATTCTAGTCCAACCTAACATTGCCTACCTTCCCATGTAAAATTGTAAAGTAGCCTATTAACCTAAAACTCTGGTAGCATGCAGGAAATACAAATGCAGTATCACCCCTAAAATAAATAAATGATGCTCTTAGGGACATAATAATGGTATACCTACGAGTATTAAATAAAAGAGATCTATAATTACTACATACTAATGAGTAAATAAGAAATCATGGCAGGGAAGTGTAAATAAATGGTTTCATTCATCTTTTTTACTTACTCAATCCAATTTTACAATATTTTTTTTTTATTTTTTGGTTTCAGAATATACATCTTATTCTAAGTTCCAACAAATATTTATTGTCATATTTTCTAATCTAACCTTTTCACCTTTTTAATATATTAAATCCTATAACAATGAAAATAATCACATTCTAATATGAATAATTTAGTCAATTTATGTATCATTTATACTAAACTTTAATAGTACTTCTTAATATGCGTGCTATAAAACTTTAGGTTCTTTATTATAAAATGGAGGGAGTGTCTTTTACTATAATTCAATACAATAAGCAATGTTAAAATCTACTACTAACACATTATAATGATTTATTTAACTCTAAAATTGACTATATCAGTTCAATTTAAACCAAAAACTAATATTTTAATTACAAGATAAAAACAATTAGTCTCCTAGACACCATTGGTCTAGATTGAAGTTAAGAATTTTAGTGAGAGAAAGTGTATGGATTTTATCTTAACATCATTAAAAATTTCATACTTACATATTTCAATTACAAGATAAAAACCATTGGTATCACAAAAAAAAATTGAAATGAACTACAAAAAAAAAAAAAAAAACTTATCAATGCAAGTCTAAAGAAATGCAGCTACACACACTATTTTATATGCTAGAAATTTTCCTTCCTCAAATTTCTTTAATAGAAAACAAGAAGAAGACATGTTAGATTCTGGCTACTATGAAGGGAAAATGAATTGCCAAGGAGTTTACGAGATTTTTCCCCTCATGTTTGGATACTAAGAGGGTTGAAGTACCTGAGGCTTCGATTGAGAATCTAGGTGAATCTTCAAAGGCTAAAACCCTTGTTAATCATAATAACTCTATGAATTTAACCACTAAGAAGGTGCCTTGTGATCCTATTATGTTCCTTAAGGATACAAATGAACCCAGTAGTCCATCTACTCTAAAGGGAATTTGTATTCATATTGCCGCCTCTACAATAAAGACATGCCCACATTCGTTGAAGAAATTACCCTATAATCTTGATTCTCTTCCATTACCTACATTGGGACTTGATCCCTATATCTCATGGAAAGATAAGTTGTTTCATAATTGGAACTCTACCCATGTCATCTGATTGAATTTTGTACACCTAAAGTTCTGGATGGGATGATTATGAAATTAGATGAAAATGACTAAGAAGAGAAAGCTTCCCTTTGTCAATTTTCATTTCTTGGGTGCGTATTTGGAATGAATCCTTCTTAAACCCAAATGGTGAATTTTATGAAATGAAATGGGTCTCATGTGTAAAAGCTAGATAGACACTTGCATGAGAAACGATTCTTTGTCTTCAAATTAAGATTGACAAATGAATTTCCCATTTTGAACCACAAAACTATTCTAGATACCTATTTTAGAGCTTTATAAATTTTCCATTAGCTAGATCTTTTGACATATGAATATTAATTTAAAATTGGAAAACTTAGGTACCTTTGCACTTGAATAAAACTGCTTGTTCATCCCTAGCCTAAGTGGTCTCATAACTCACTAAGTTTACTTGCTAGTTTTATAGGTGTGCCGATGTGTGTTGATGATGTTACAACCTCCAAATCATGAATATCTTTCCCAATAATTCTAGTGGAAGTAGATGAAATGAAAGAACTACATACCATGGTTCCCATTCAAACTCCTCATAGTGGCATAATGCATCAATTTATCGAGTATGAATGGAAATCTCAATTATGCAGCTATTACAAGAAGTTTGGCCATTTGGTAATTAATTGCATAAAGTTGAAGCAACCTGAGCATGAAAGAAAACAAGAGTGGATTGTGGTCGAGGATAGAAGGAAGGATAAGATTCTCCATGCCCCTTGTTGTTGAGAAACAAGCTCCTTAGCAACATGATTGTTATCCTTGTATTATTGATAACACTATGGTTTCCCAACTTGTCTCCATTGTATCATCCTTGAACTTTCACCATGCTGGTGTTTTTCATCTACTTGATGAAATTCAAGACATGAGAGGACTGAGCCCTATATATTTTTCTTGCCACATAGTCTTAAAGGAAACTCTATCCTTAATTTTAATATTCACTTAGCATGACCCTAGGTTGTTATAATGTATGTGTGGCTTAAATACTCCACAGAAACAATAAGAGATTAGGAATTGGATCTATTAAAGAAAAATCTCTTTTATGGGGCTTGTGGAAGCTAGAGTTAAGTCGAATAATTTTTCACCATAGAAAAAGTTATTAATAAGGATTGGTGGTGGCTTTTCAACTATCATCACCATGCTAATGGTAGAATTTGGGTTGGTTGGCATCCTACTCAATGGCTGATTTTTAAGGTAGCTGACTATAGTCAAGCTATCACCTATTAAACTCATAGAACATATGATAAAAAAATGTTCTATGTTACTTTCATATATGGCTCCAACTTAGATTAAGAGAGGAAAATTCTATGGTAGTGGCTTATTAAGAATGACCCTCATGGAGAGGCATGGATCTTACTAGGAGACTTCAATGTAATACCAAATCCTTTTAAAGTGCCTTAGGGTGTACCCCTAAACTTGAAGATATCACTAACTTTGGGGATTGTTTACAATCCTTATTGCTGGCTTATATTAGATATTCTAGATTTCTTTATGCTTGTTATAGAAAGAAATTAGATGAAGATAGAATTCTTTATAAACTGGGTCCGGTATTAAGTTACTTACAATGGATGGCTTCCCCAACTCTCAAGATTTTTTTGCCCCTCCATTAATATCTTATCATTTCCCCAAGACCATTACCATATCTAATTCACAGAGATTTGGTAACAAACCCTTAATATTCTATAATATATGGTTTATGGATAGTGGTTTCAAGGGTTTGGTGTAATAAGTTTGGAGGAAACCTATTATCTATTATAGGGTGTGCTATTAAAAACTTCCAGGATAAATGAATATTATTAAATATTAATCTTAAAAAACTTAACTCTTTGAAGTTTGAAAGTATTATTAGAAAAGTAAAAGCAACAAGATAAGGCTTATAGAAAGTCCAAGCTAAGTTAACTAGTGATCCTTTGAATGCTATGGTCATTAAGGAAGAACATGATGCATTGTCACATCTTAACCACCTTTATACTTATGAAAATAGCTTATGCAAACATAAATCCAAGGTCTAATGCAGTCTTAGGGATAAGAATACCAACTTCTTTATGCTATTATTAGAGAAAGGCATAAAAGTAACCAATTTATTAGTTTAGTTTATCAACAAGTGAACAATATAACTTATTTAGTTATAATTCAAGCTCATTTTACTAATTTTTATAAAAATATAATGGGAGTTTCTATGATTTAGGAGGCACATTTAGATGAAGCAGTTCTCAAAAGAGGCCTTAGACTATCCCCGAACCAAAAATCTCTTCTGTTGCAACCAGTAACAAAATAAAAGGTTAAAACTACTCTTTTATATATGAGATGGAAAGTCTCTTGGGTTGGATGGGTATAATGCTTTTTTCTACAAGAAAAGCTAAGACACTATAGGTAACCATGTGTTTTTTGTTCTTTAGAGTTTCTTTTATATTGGGAAGATACCCCATAGTCTTAATATTACTTTTGTTACCCTTATTCCCAAGGTTGAAAATGCTAATAAGGTTGAGTAGTTTATGCATATAACATGTTGTAAATCTTCTCTATGGTCCTACTTAATAGAAGAGCATTATTCACTGATTCTCTTATTAACTCTTCCCAATCCACATTTGTAAAATGGAGACACATCAATGATAACATTTTACATGGCCATGAACTAGTCAAATGCTATAATTAGAAACATGTCTCTCCCACGTGCATACTCAAATTGGACCTAAAGAAAGCTTATAACTCTATTTAATGGTTTTTCATTGCTCAATTTTTTTTTCTTATATTTGGTTTCCCTTATTACTTCACCCAACTGGTCATGCATTGCATCACAATTATTAGCTACTCTAATCTCTTCAATGGCATCCCTAGCCCTCCATTTCCTACTAAAAGGTGCCTAATAAAGGGTGATTCAATCTCTCCTTACATCTTTGTGTTAGTTATGAAATTCCTTCACAAGATGTTCCAAGGGATGTAGTTAACCAAATAACTTTAAGGCAAAAATCCAAAATTATTGCTCTTTCTTTTGCCGATGACCTACTTTTGTTCTCTCATGGTGATGCTACTTTTGTTCAATCTTTGATAGATATCTTCTGGAAAATTTCTAACTAATACAGACTTTAAATGAACTTGTAAAGGAGCTATTTTTTTTTATGTATGTGAGATCATGACTTGAATTTGTGTGTGTAGTCCAGCTTGGATTGATGCATACAAGTATTTGGAAAAGTTTGGACCCAAAAAGAGATCAAGTATGAAAATATGGGGGCCCTGTGTTTGTGAACATAACCTATAGTTTCTTGACATATTTCATTATACATTATTTTGGAAAAAGTTGAGAGATAGTGAAAAAACATAAGGGGCTTGTGTTTGTAAACACATATAGTGTTTTTTCTATTATCTACCGTTCACTTGTTTCAGTTACATATTTCTATACACTACAAGAAAATGGATATATAGAGATGACCTCTATAGCGACGACAACCTGTTGTTGCCATAAAATGAAATATAGCAACAACACATCGTCCCTCCAAATGCAACAGTGATGACAAATAATTGGAGGGAAGTTGTTGCCACCACAAATGAATAGGGATGACATTGTCACTGTAATATCCCATTTTTAGAAAACCCTAATTAAAATTAATAATTACGTGTGATTAGTTATAATTATTAATTTAGGAGGTTTAGTATTAAACTTATTATTATTATTATTATTATTATTATTATTATTATTATTATTATTATTATTATTATTATTATTCTCATTATTATTATTATTATTATTATTATTATTATTATTATTATTATTATTATTATTACGACGACTTAGATATAAAAATAATCAGGCTAAAAAGTTAATAGAAACCGATTCCTTATTTTAATCCTAATTTTTCTTCGTAAATCTTATCTGAATTATTTTAATAATAACCGCGACTCGTAACCCAAAATAAATTTCTAAAATTTATTCCCGATTATGTTTATCTTTTTCGTTTTATTTAAATCTATCTTAGATCGAATTATTTTTCTATCCGATATTTTAATTTATCCGAACTAAATTTAACATAAAATATATATGTATATATATATATATATATATATATAATATTATTTATCATCTCTCTCTTTCCTTCTGCCATTTTCTATCCCATCCCCATCCTGTCTCCCTCATTTTCTACCTTTACTCTACCTTCTGCATTTATAAACACATATACATGCCACACACCCTCACACACTCTACCCCAAATAGTCCCCATTTCCTGCACACACTTTCGCCAAAAAACCCCTGTATACATGCACGACGCACACAACCCCAACCCACTATACCTCTCCCAACTCTCTCCTATTTCTTTCGGCTAACACACCCCCTCCCCGAGTAGCACTCAACCCGTCGCCCAACCTCTGCACATTCCATCCCACAGCAACCGTAGACCACTCTCCCCCTTTCTGCCTCGTCCCCATCGAGCACAACCAAACCAACCGCCCACAGGCCCATTTCTTCCCCTCTCTTTCCCACCATCTCCATCCTATCACCACCAGCCTGCAACACACCACCAAACCGTCGCAGCTGTCACCCTGCAGCACCACCCCGCCTGCACCAGTAACCAACACCAGCAGCTCCAGCACCCAACCTCCCTGCCACCTCCTCCATTTTTTCCTGCAACCACAACCAGCAGCGTCGCCACCCGTCACCCAATTGCCCCCTATTTCTTACCTTTGCAACTACCCCGACCCTTTCCCCCATCGCCCAGCTCCCCAAGCCCCGTTGCCCAGCTGCAGCCACCGGACCATCACGTAACACCACCACCAACATCCACCACCGTCGTCCAGCAGCCCCAGCACCACCAACAGCCCCCATGCTATTTTCTCTTGGATAAACCACCTCGAGAAACACCCACCGCCCGTCGCAGCCCAACCTCCTTTTCGCAGCCAACCAGCCACCCTCCACCGCTGGCCAACCACCAGCTCCACCGATCACCAGCTCTGCCGCCCTCTCCTTCCCTTTCCCTGCCTTGCCTGACCCTCTCGCCCATCCAGCATGCCCCCCCTCTCATGTATGACTCACGCTGCATGCAGCGTGAGTTGCATGGTGTTATAATAAGATTTTGGTACCATATTAATTGTAAGGGTATTTTAGTAATTTCAAAAAAATAAATATTTTTATACTATAATTATTATATGATAGATATTAATTCTGTATTTGTGGTATTATTTTTAGGTAAGAAAGTTTAATTTGCAGGGCCTAATAAATTTTAGTGGATACCTCTAATTTTACGTTTTTGCTGGAATTCAGGTAACTGTTATACTCTACTAAAATGATAAAAATTGCATGATAACACATTAGGATTTTTGGTGTATGAAATATGTTTAGCATGATTTATTTTGATATAATTATGTTTTAATTATTATTATTACGGAAACGGATAAAAATGAGTATGTTATCTAATATAAAAATTTTGGATACAAAAGTATGATTTGAAAATGATTATAATGATGGGAAAGTAATCTGTATGATAATTATGTGTAAAATAATAGGTTGAGCATGCTTAGATATAATTATTCAATAATTATTATGGATGTGCCCTAAGGGCAATTTAGTTATTTTTATGCATTATAATATCTATCCTGAAAATTATGTTTAATATGTATTATCTGTTGTAGATTATATGATTGTGTGTTTTGTACGTTTCAAAAGTATATGACAGGGTTTCGTATGCCGAAATCTATGTAGGGGCAAAATGGTCTTTTGACATGATTGATGATTTAATTTGTATAATAAACAATTAGATTATTTTGTTTTAGCCTTTTCACGACAGATTAATAAATAAAATAGATTTAGTATTTAAGTGGTTGATAATCTGATAATTATTAGCTTCAGGGGCATTTTGGTCATTTTTAGCCTAACGTCCAAATGTGAATAATTAGATATAGGATGGCCTTAGACTTTTTGTAGATTGACCTTAGTATTAACTTTGACTTTTCTTTATATCGTTGACCGTAGGGTTGACTTGGATAATTGGAAATAAAGGAAAAATGAATAAGTATGGAAATGAGAATAAATGTGTAATGTGTGTTATTTGTGATCACTTTATAAAAATACTAATACGTAAAGTGGAATACCTCGAGTTTGGGAATGGTTTCTCTCTAGGGGTAGCTACTCTAGAGATAAGGTAGGAGTCCTCGATTTGTTTGGGTTTCTGGTGTGCCGGTTGTGCCCCAGTAAGGCCCTAGTCTACTCTATAGGTGACCTACGGGCCCTATAGGGGGTATCGATACTTAAGAATTAGATGTCCGAGGTAAGGAGGGTAATGTATGCCTTGTGCATCAGTATGACCAAAGTGCTGTTATGCCTCTGGGTTGGATGTTTGGAGGGTATCGTGTTACCTTGTGCGCCGGTATGACCGGTGTACTGTTATGTCTTGGGGTTATTATTGTATCCCTCTCGAGTAAATAAAAATGGAAATAATATGATTTGATTGGAAGGATTATTATTGGATATTGGATTGGTTTGGTAGTGGCCGCTGTGCCTACCTGTGGTTTAAGTAGTAGCTTGTGGGCCTTCCTGTATGGGTATTATGTCTATAAGTATGCCTGTGACGTTATGTATATTATTATACTATATCTGTAAATATACTATTGATGTTATGTATTTTAATTTACTATACCTGTAAGTGTACTTGTGAGATTACAGATTTTATTATCCCGTGTCTGTAAGTACACAGGTGATGTTATGTATTTTATCATATTCTACCTGTAAGTACATATTTAATGTTGTGGATTTTGTTATAGCTTACTTGTGAATACACCTATGATGTTATAAATTTGGTTGGGAGTTATGCTGAGACATGAGTCATGCTATGGATGTTATAATTGTTATGCTGGAGTTTAGGTTCTAATCATTACTTCTGAGAATATCTTTGGCATGTTAGTTTGGTAAGATTTCGGTTGTTTTAGACAAATGAAAATGAGTAGCATGTGGCTTTAATAGAATTTGACCGCCTAAATGATTATTATATATCAATCCTCGTATGAATACTTAAATGTCTTGTACCTATTAGTTGTATGCCTTGTATGTGTTCCATGCTAGTTTTTCATATTAGTTTAGTATAAAGGGTTATTCAGTACAGTAGTACTGATGGGTTCCGTTTCATGGTCCCCTGCCTATTCAACGGGTAGTCTTTACCTTGCAGGATCACTTTGAGGGTAGGGTCTGACGACTTCAATAGAGGGTTGAGAGTTAGGACTATCCGGTGTTCACCTCGACTTCTTTTGGTCCGGATATTTCATGGACTCTTAAGCCCCCTACTATTTCTCTTTTGTTACATTACAACCCTTTGCCTGATCTTTTTGTATTTATCAGAACAATGTAGTTTGTAATGAAATTCTATCTTACTCTTGTTTTAATGTTATTTAAGTAAAGTGATATTTTAGCCTTAGCACTCAGTATAAGAACGATAGATGATGCCAGACTTATACTGAGTGTGGTGGTAACACCCATTGATTTTATAATTTAATGCTTCCACAAAATGAAAATTTTTAGCAGTAAAAATGGGGGTGTTACAGTCGCGACTATAAATTAAACCAAGAAAATTTCCCCCCAAAATTAATTCACCAATTGTTTTGGAGAAAATTTGTATAGTGATGACATTTGTCGTTGCTATAGGTTGTTATTGCCACGACAAGAATTTCGTGAAAAATTTGACAGTTTATTTTCCCAAAAAATTTAATTCGGTCAATGAATTTCTAGTGATGACATATGTCGTCGCTATAACGCGTTATGGCGACGACATTCATCATGTGCCATGCATGCCAATTTTTTTAATTTTATTTTTATTTTTACAGCAGCTGAAATTCTATTAAATAGTTGGACCAACTCTTTTCCCCTTTGCCTCCACCATTTTTCTTCTATTTTTTCTCTCTTCTCTCTCACAACTTTGACTGATATCATTGCCATTTTTTCTCAAAAATCTTGTCAATTTTGTAATTTTTTGTGAATTAATTGTTTAGATAGAGTATTTGTAGTATGTAGTTCATTTTTTTGTTGAATTTTAAAGGTAAATTTTTTGTTTCCATTTTGCCTGCTAGCTCCACCGCCAGTTCTACCTCTCTCTCACCATCTCTTTAGGGTGTGTTTTTTTTTTGGATTCTTGTTTTTATTTTGTGTGTGTGTGTGTGTGTGTGTTTATTTAATTTTAGAAGTAATTTTTTTTCTCTTTGCAAGTTTCGTCATAGTTACCACCGCTGCCCTCTGCTGCCACAGTTAGTTTATTTATTTATTTTTAATATTTTAAAATTTTATGTTATTTATGAATATATATATTGTAGTGTGCATATGTATGGATTTGGAGTGTGCATATATATGTAGTGTGTATATGTTATTATGGAATAAATAAATGTACATATATATTTGATAATGCATATTAATGTGTATGGATTTTTGATATTAATTTTTTTTGTGATTTGTGATATTGATATATGGTATGGATTAATGATATTTATTTGTGATTTGTGATAATTTGTTAATATATTCTATTTGTTTTTTATTTAATTTTTTTGTTTATCGTATTAGTATTTAAATATATTAGATTATATTGGATTAGATATAATGGTAATAAATTTGAATGAAATGATGTTAAATAATGTGGATATTAGAAGTAATTAAATAAGATTACAAAAATATTAATGTAAAAATATTAATGACTAATCACAAATATCTCATAGTTTTATATACATGACTTTAAAAAAATTAAAATAATTAGACGTAGATTAGATACAATAATAATAAAATATAATTTTAACTTAAAAATGTAAAAGTTGATATAAGCACAATCAAGGAAAGTAGATATGTATAGATTAAGTATAATATATAGTATTATTATAAATAATCAATATGTATTAACCTATATATGTACGTTTATTCAAGTATAATAAAGGAAAGTAGATATATATAAGTCAAGCTATGTAAATATAAAAAAAAATAATTAATTGAGTATAATAGATGAATTATAAGAAAATATATTTAAAAAATAGATTAAGTAATATAATGTTTATGAGTTGAAAATTTGTTGTATGATGTATGCTTATATATAGGGGGGCTTCAAATGAAAACTACAAGGTTACATGAGAACCAAAAACTATTGATCTCATTTCTTAGATCTAACCTCTAAAACTAACCATTAACACTAAACCCTAAACCCTAAACCCAAACCTTAACCCTATCCCTAACCTCTAAATGTAAACCTTAAACCCTAAACCTTAAATCCTAAAGCCTAAAGCCTAAAACCTAAACCCTAACCCTAACCATAACCGCTAAATGCAAACCCTAAACCCTAAACATTAAAACCTAAAACCTAAACCCTAAACTCAAAACATTTAACCCTAAACCCAAACCATAACCTCTAAATTCAAACCCTAAACCCTAAACCTAACCCTAAACTCTAAAACTTTATTAAACCCTAACCTTAAACCTAACCCTAAACTTTAAACCCTAAACCTTAAAGCCTAACCCTAAACTCCAAACCCTAGACCTTAAAGCCTAAACCCTAAACCTAACCCTACACTCTAAACTATAAACCTTAATTAAACCTTAAACCTTAAAGCCTAAAGCTTAAAGCTTAAACCCTAAACCCTAAACCCTAACCCCAAACACTAACCCTACCCTTTTTAGACCCAAATAAAGAAAATTTTTATTTAGTCTTAATAATGATAATAGTTCATTAAATCTTTTGCCCTTTTGTAGGTGATAGAATATCTCACTTACTTGTCGCATACTTTCCACCCTATTTATTGATGTCTTATGATGAAAATATTAGGTACCACATGAGATGGATACATGATAAGCTAGGATGCATGTTCTAGAGGGGGTTGTATGTGGGACCATAAAAGTTTAGGTCATACCATATTTTGCATACCTTGCCACAGAGTCAACCATGGTTATGGGCGAGGGCTAGATATATAGATTTATTTATACATAATAATTTCCCACATTCTAGGTTTATCAAGGGTCATTTATAAGAAAATATAATTAGATTACAAGGGAGTTGATAGTGATTGATAATGAGTGGAGATCATGGTATAGAATGCCGCTGAGTACATACCATGATTACCTAGATGACGAATACGAATCTTTTCAAGAATTGGGATTTTAGATGTTTCTACAAGACGTACGGACTCAATGGGTGATCTATATTATTTACGGTGGAACTACAAGTTGATCTTTTATGTATTAGAAATCAATAATATAGTATGTTGGTTTATGTTTTGTCTTGTTAAGCTATGTAGTATCTATAGATTTAAATACCTTTTTATCATGTACATAAAGAAAATACATTCTTTTTTTTTTAACTCTATATAGTTTTGTGGTTATATAACTTATTCGTTTTGTGTTATACCATGTTACTTCATAATTATTGTATGTATATTAATATTTTTATGAATGCATAATTTAATTATGATAAGATACAGCTATGGCTGATGTTGATGTGAGATACCATGGTAGGGTTGGAGGCAATGATACCCTTGAAGGTTCACGTTGATTTCTACCTAGGTGCGAGTTGGGTAATTATTTTTTTCTTGATATTTTACTTATTATATTTGTTATCTTAATAATATTGATTCCTAATACATTTATTATTATAGCACCACCAATGAGACAACAGAAAGGTAAGGAAAAGGGGAAATACCTCAATCTTTATCAAGATTGGGTGGTAAATGGAAAAATGGCATTCCCTATCTAATTATCTATGGTCGATGGCACACTCCACGCTGTAGGACCACGTGTTGGACAATTTAATAGGCGTGCGGGGAATGCCATTGGTGAGATTCGACACTGTTATAAGTTATGGAAAGAGGTCTCTTAGCATGACAAAGCTAAGATATTGCTTAATATTGAGGTAGTAATAATAATAAATTATAAACTAACATACATATTTATTTAATTTTAACAAGTATTTATATTCTATTTTTTAATCTACAACAATAATTTAATATGGACCAATGGAGGTAGAGTGATTATTGGAATATAGTAATTAGAAGTATTTTGTGCTTGTTTAAAGACACCTACCGCAATAGGAAAAATAATATGAAGGATAAGAGGATGACAAATAATAACTGGAGGCCAAATGAATTTGAGGAGGATGTATGGCATTGATGTGTTGACTTCTGGTCTTCTCCTGATGAGAAGGTATTTTTTATTCAAGTTATAGTTTCTTCAGTGGATATATGTACAATATTCAAATGCAAACCCTAACTTTAATTCATTTATTATAGGCATGATCATAAAAGAGGAAGATTAATAGGGAAAATTTGGTTGATCCCAATCTCCATGGTTCAAGATTTATCTCCATATATCGGCATGAGAAGGTATAGAACATCATATTTCAATGATATTTTTTTATATTATAATTTTATTATAATATTACTAACTTTTTATTTTTTATTTTACTAAAATGAAAGGTTAATCCAAAAACCTATTAGCTGCCATAAGAGATTGAAACTTATAAAGATTTGCACACAAGAAATGGGCATTGGATCTCAGACGGCTCAAGGAAACTTTATGTAAGTATTTTATTTTAATTTTATACATTATTAATTATTCTAAAATAATGAATTTAAAAAATTTTAATTATAGGAAGAAATGGTTAGCCTTGGGGAGTAGGCATCTTAAACTCAAGCAACAATAGAGGAAGGTTCGAGCAATGAACCATAATTAGTGAATAAGATTTCCATAGTCGATGTAGTTATAGGTCAGCAGCGAGGCCTTAGGAATGGTGTTGGACACATAGTATCAGCCTCTTCTTTGTCTAGTGCTTATATCTCTAGTTCCGCTCCACGGTTTCAGCCTCACAGGTCTCAATCTACTACCGCCTAGCATGATCCTAGAATTGGTGAAATATTAGAGTTGGTTAGAAGCCACAATGCCATGATGGATCGCATGGATGGATGCATAGATCATATAATGTAATACATCCCTCCTTCTCAAACTCCTTAGTATTCTTAGCATGAAGATGAAGATAATGATTTTTTCATTGGATTAGATTAGTTTTTTTAATTACATTTTGGTATTGTTGTAGACAAGATAATATTTCATATTATGTAAAACATTTCACATATTTAAATTTGTTTTGTTAAAGTTATATTTTCATATATATTTTAAATAGTATATGCTTATGTGCGCTCATATATTAATAATTACAAATGATGCATTTTTTTTAAAAAGGTCATCGTTATAAGGAGATATAGTGATGACACATGTTGTGGCAAAAAAAAAATCCCTTTTTATGTTTTTTTTTTTGTAAAATTATTATATAAGTTGTTTCTATAAAGGTTTATGGTGATGACATATCGTGGTTAAAAAACTTAAAATTAAATAAAAACAATTGAAATTTTGAAATATGTAGATGCAGAAAATATATATTGCGACAACATGTCGTCGCTATAAAATTCAAAATTAAAAAAAAAAAGGTCAATAGAAATTTAAATTATGTTGTTGCCATATACTGTTTCATCAAAGTGTCTTGTCGTCACTTGAAAACCTATAGCGTCGACAAATAATTCATCACCATAAACATTCATTGGGATGAATTTATTGCCACAACTTCCTAGCAATGATAATTCGTCACTACAAGTCAGTAGCGACAACCTTCTGGATTTACACAACGACAAGTGTTGTCACTATGCACATCTTTTCTTATAGTGATAAATAGATGTGTATGAAACCCTAGCATGAAGTGGTACACTATCAAACTTTTTCCAAACCCTCTCCTATTTTATTCTCTTGGGTTTTGAGAAAATTATGTTCTAAGTGATATTATGATGATTATTTGATTTTCCTTCACTACAACAATATGATTCTCTTATGATGATGTATATTATGATGGCCAACGTCATCACAATAGACATGTTTATTGCTACGATAAGTCAACAATGAATAAACAATTTGACGAGTGGAAAAATGAGGATATAACTATAATTGAGGTCGCTCTTGTATGGTTATTGTGGCGAATCGAAGCTAAATTTATTTTTGAAAATTAATATTTGAAAATAAATGTTGGGAAAAACAAGCTGCAACGACGATGGATTGTTGTAGTATCTATCGATAATTTCCGTCCTGCCTTTCCTAGTAGAAAAAATGTCTGTAATAATGACACGTTGTCACTGTATGGTAGGCAAGAAATTTCCCCCTCCTAAAAACTATTGTAGGAAAAATTTTGGTCAGGTATATTATAGTGACTAGTCAACGTTATAGAGTTGTTTAAAAGGGGTTCTATTGCAGTGACCCTATTGTTAGAGTAGGGGGGAGTCGGTAGAGGCGAGTTATATAAATAAAAAAAATCTACGCTATTCATCTTCGTTGTTCATCTTATAGTGCAGAGTTTGCTCGTCTCTTTCGCTATTGTGGTACATAATACATGTTCTTTGTTATTATTATTTTTAAATCTTGTGTTATTGTTAGTTGTTACTATTAATTTGGATTTTTGCTTTATTTTTATGGATTTACGAGGCAACCACCATCTCTGTCGCCTTGCGCCACCTTGCACTGTCTTCTCCTCTTCTAATCTTGGTCAAATCTTTGTTTTTTATTCTTTCTTTTGTTTTAATTGTTAATTAATTAAATCTAACAATTTGTTTGCTAAGTTTTTAAATACATGATTATTGGTAATTTTTTTTGTTGTGATATGTAATTATTGTTAAATTTTATATGCATGTTGGTGGTGGTAATTATATATATATATATATATATATATATATATATATATATATATATATATATGTGATTATTGTTAAATTTTTTTGTTGTGATATGTGAATATTGTTAAATATTATATGGATGTTGGTGGTGGTAATTATATGATGATATATTTGCTGTGATATGTGATATATATAGGATGGAGGTTTGGTACAAACTACTACTTATAGTACAAATATAGGAATCATTTTTAGCCGTTAGATTATTTAAGCAAATATCAAGATCTAAAATAAATTATGAAAAAAAGTGTGCTACCTAAGTATCATTAATGGTAATCACATAATTTACAATATATTTTTCTTCTCAATATACACAATTCACTTGTTATTGGCTATGTCATCTTTCAAATTTATTAGAAGAAATCCACGTGAAGACTACATTTCTAAAAATAAAATGACTTAGTTATGCATATGAAGTTATCAATGGCATATGCGTTTTTGACGATTCATAATTTGGTACGTTTCTGATATGCTAACAATTTTTAATTTTGTTATTTAGGTTGGATTATATTTGTTTTTACCACCAAAAAGTGTTTGTATTGGCCTACTCTTAAAGGATACATGAAATAAATTTTAGAAGCCAACTCACAAAAAAAATAAAAGAAATAGAACACATTCTAAAATTATAAACCCAAAATCCTAAACAAATAAAAAAACTTAAAATAATTGGAATAAATTATAAACCCAAAAAAATTTAATAAACTAAAATAATTACAATAAACCCTAAACCCTACATCTTAAAAAAATTCTAAAACCCTCAAAATAAATGGAATAAAAGCTAAACCTTAAACTCTAAACAAATATAAAAATCTAATATAAATGGAATTAACCATGAACCTTAAAAAAAATCTAGAAAACCTAAAATAAATTAAATAAACCCCAAACCATGAACAAATCTAAAAGCATGTAAAATAAATGGAAAAATCTCTTATCCCTAAACAGATCTAAAACTTCCATAATAAATAGAATAAATCCTAAACTCAACACAAATCTAATAATCTAATAATAAATGGAATTAACCTAAACCCTAAACCTAGAATAAATCTCAAACCCCTTAGAATAAATAGAAGAAACCCTAAATCCTAAAAATATAAAAAAAAACATCCTAAATGTAACACCCCCAAAATTCACTACTGAAAAATTTTATTTGATTAAAAGTTAAGCGGAAGCAAAACAAGTAAATTTTGGGGATGGTACCACCACACTTTGTACTAGACTAATTTCCTTCTATCGTTCCAGTATCAAGTCCTAAGGATTAAAAAGATGAGAGCACATTATACAAACCCAATTTATAAAACTAATTCAGAGTTGTGCGTCAAATTACATTACAAGAATAAAGTCCACTATTCATGGTTGTAGAAATAAAATCATTAACTAGAGAGAATAAAGGTTTATAGAATAAATTTAAAAAACTTCCGGAATGATCCGTACACTCTTACCCGAAAAGAATTTAAATAACACTTGCGGATCACCTGTAAGGGATACTGCCAATTGAAAAGGCAGTGACCCATAAACGGAACCCGTCCATACTACGCTATTGAGTAACCCCTTTATATAAACTTAAGAGGCAGGGCTTGCATGTTACACATCATACAGGATGAGAGTAATTACACAATGCATATAAGTAACACAATAAATAATAAGAATTGTATATCACAAAGTCCATTTACTTAGCACTTCAAACACTTACTATGAGGGACAAACACCAATGTCGTATTTACCATAACAATAGGTCATAATAGTGAGATCAATAATTTCTTGTCTTAAGCCATTAATTGAACATTATTCAACATCATCTCTCGAATTATATCCATGTGAATATGGGAACCCTACTATTATATCTGGTAGATCGGAAATACACTTGATGCAGGAGCAAACACTTAAGAATTGGCTTTCATAATTATGGAACCAATTATTATTTATGTGGAAAGTATCTCCCACAAATTTGAAGACCAATGGATGGTTAAATTGCTCAAAACGTAACAAATAAGAAACTAAGAGTCTATGTGCATGTGCATGGCATGCATGGAAGGAGTGACCACGTGCATGGAGAGTTTCTTTGCAGACTTGTTGAGCATTATTAGTAATTTAGCTAATTTATTAATTAAGTAGTAAATTTAGATAATAAAATTGCATAAAGTTAGAATAATATCTTTTAGCTTGGAATCTTTTGAATTATGCTTTTAGTTAGTGGTAGAATGGCTATAAAAAGCCATAGAAGGCATGAGTATGAGACATCAATCTCTTTGTTTATGTTAATTAGAGATTAAGTCATATCCTTTCTTCTCTCCATAATCCATATTTTTCTAACCATCATTATCATCCAAACCTCACTCTAATTTGAAGCTAAGTAGATCCCTAATTTGGTTTACACATTAGAAACCCTAAACTACCATTCAAAACCCTACAACCTTTCATCCGAACCAAACAACACTTTATCTTTTCTATTCAAATCAAACCCTAACCCTAACCCTAAACCATGATCTCATCCTTTATCTAAACCCCAACGTTATAAGCTTAGAATAATCAATATACCATTATTGAATGCATATACTAATTACCACAAATCATTCGAGCCATCACCATTAGAAAACTATCACCATTGAATCATATCTATTTTGTTCGAATCATCACCACTATCTTTCCATCCTATTCGAGTGCTTCAAACCCTAATACACCTTCACCGAGTCTTATTCTAATTATTATCAACCTAATCAAGCCATATTCTCATTAATTTGAGAATCCTATCCTCCCACACACATCAACACTTGAGGGAAGAATGTCTGCATCCACTATTATAATTGATGGACTAGTACAAATGATATAATCCATTTGGGCCTTGCTTAATAATCTTCCTCTTTAAATGATTAGTATTTTCCCTTTAATTAACACAATAATTTTATTTATTTAACTCAAAGGGGAGATCATGAACTTGAGGACATAAAGGTACCCTGGTTGTACTAGAGCATACAAGCAGCATAATACCCGTTAACCATCAACCTAGGGATGCAAAGGTACCCTGGTCATACTATTACACGAGGACACATAGAACCTTACCAATAAAGACACCTAATCCATAAGTATGCATACCCCCTAAGTAGGTTCATAGAGCTAAATAGAGTAAGATGTAGGGTCTTGCTAGGGCACTAAGGCATACTAGCAAAATCTAGAATAATTGTGGGCTAAACCACGTCTTTAGAGTCACTATTCTTGATCTCAAGGTCTTAATTAAGGTGACCACGAGAAACACATCAATCACATACTTAATCATTTTTATTTTTTACTGTTATTATTAAGTAATCCTTAATCATATTATTGTCAATGTTAACTTAAATAATACACTAAGGCCATCTTAGGTTCTAATTCTTATACTTAGGCACCTTAAGTCAAAATGACCAAAATACCCTAAGGCTAATGCTTCCTTTTATCATTTATTTCCATCATATACTTCATTTTTATTTATTCACATGCCATAATAGGTTATCATATTATAATTATACTACCGGTCATAAAATCACGTACTCTATACCAAGGGATCATTGAACACATAATCCCTAACATGTATTTCTAGCACATCCAGCACATATTTCCATGCATAATTAACAGTTAAGGCACCTCTTGCATGATTATGAAATAAAAATCATATCATACCCTTAATTATCCATTAAACCCTATACCATGCATTATCCTTATGATATTCACCGATTTACCGAATTACCTTTATCCTTATAATATACATAGTTATACTTAAACAAATGATACTAAGGTCGTAAATCCGTATTCTATTATTTAATATCCCCTATGTCTTATTATAAATGCTTATTAAATCCATTTCCATGCTGTATACAAATTACCTATTCACCCCTCCTTACTTACAAAATTCTAAATTACCCCTCTTGCTTACCTATTTATTAAAATATTCTTTTACTTGCCAAATTATCAAATTACCCTTCATACTTGTATAATTATCCAAAACACCCTTCATACAAATGAAATTACTAATTTAACCTTCATACTTATATAATTACTAAAATACCCTTCATACTTGTTAAAATTACTAAATTAGCTTTTAGGTTTGTTAAATTACCAAATTGCCATTCATACCTATTAAATTACTAATTTTACCCCTCATACTTGTTAAATTACCAAATTACCCACCGTACTTGTATAATTACTCAAAACACCCTTCATACCTATGAAATTACTAGTTTGACCTTCATATTAATATAATTACCAAAATACCCTTTATACTTGTTAAAATTACAAAATTGCCCTTCTTACTTATTAATTCACCATCCCTTTTATTCATAAAATTACCAAGTTATCCCTTTTTTATGCCAAAATTACCAAACTACCCTTCTTAATTATTAAATTACCATATTACCCCTTTTATCCATAAAATTACCAAGTTACCCCTTTTATGCCAAAACTACCAAAATACCCTTCTTATTTAATAATTTACCCAATTAATCATTTCTTATGTCAACATACCAATTTACCTTTTTTATGCTAAAATTACCAAAATAACCCTAACATATAAAATGTTAATACCCATGGTCTACATGCATTATCTAACACCCCCAACCATTATTATACATTATTAATACCCATTATCACTTACCATAAAAATTTATTTAGGCCACATCCTTTGCACAAGAAAAATTATAAAATTGCCCATAGGGCTCATATTAACATTATCTCTACTACAAATGGCCATATTCGCTTATCATGGAATTTACATGCATCTAACCTTATTATTAACAACAAGAATCCTTTCTTAACTATCATTTCAACACATGACACAATATAGCATACTTTCATTCAAACTTCCAACATATGCTACAAATCATGATATACTTAACATCACATAATATGCACACAAACATATTCAAAAACCCTAATGTGCTAGTATAAGTATATCCACACATTTTAGTAGGGTATAATGGTTATCTTATTTCCAGCAATAATTAAAATTTACTGGTACCCTGGATAAAGGTTTAAGCATTGATTATTAAAAGTTTGTACCTAGAAATAATATCAAAACTATCATATTAGTAGTAAAAAATTAAAAGAATACATTTTTATCAAAAAGCTTATTAAATACATGCTAATACTAACTATATTTATACCTTAAAATTTTCGTTAAGTAGGCTTAAAGGGTGCAGCAAAACTCACTCTATATGCACATAATGAAGGGGGAAATAGGAGAGTAAGGGTGGAAGGTGGTGGATGAAGGGAGAGGAAATGGGTCACAACAAGGGTATTTTGAGGCTTTGGATAAGGGCTTATGGAGGAGAGTGGGGGTAGTGGCTTGGTGCAAGAACGGTAGCAGAGTGTAAGTGGTGGTCGGGGCTAGAGATTGGTGGCCCAAGAAGATAGGGATAGCTGCGGTAGGGCTAAAAAGGTGGTGCGAAGGAAGGGTGAAGAAGGAGAAGAAAGGAGAGGCTATAGGGGAGATCTCAATCGGCTAAGGTAGGGAGGTGGTAAAGGAGTTGTTAGGGGATTGAGGGGTATCTTTGGTGGCTATGAAAGAGGGGAGACGATGGCTCAAGGTGGTGGTGTAGGGTTGAGGTTGAGAAGGAGAAAAGAAGAAAAAGGAAGAGAAAGGTTGGCTGAAGAGGCTAGTGGTGGCTATTGGGTAGTATAGGGAGGAAGTAAGGGAGGCTAAGGGGTTGGTGTGGTGGTTGGTTTGGGAGAGGTTGTAACACCCCAAAATTCACTACTAAAAAATTTCATTTCATTTAAGATTTAGAAGAAGCAATTGAATTAAAACTTATAAATTTTAGGAATGTTACTACCGTGATTAGTACAAGCTCGACCCCCACCCGTTCCCGTACTAACCACAAGGCTAAAGGAAATTTAACAACCATCATAACTCAAGCTCAAAGCAAGACTTTAAGAAAGCATTAAAATAGTCATAAGATAGAAATCAGAGTGCATGAAAAGAGTTACAATCTAGAATACATAGTTAAAGTTCCTTAAAAGGAATAAGGTCTACAAACCGATAAAGGTTATGTTTGAGAAATCCGATACAAAATAGAAGAACAAAAGGAGGATGTCCGGCGACGCCACTCTCAATCTCTGTGCCCAACTTATGCTCAACTCTTAGCTCCACCTGATGCCTCATAACCATCAAAAGCATCAAAGATAGTATCCCTAACCTGCACAAAGTAAGAGGGGCCTTCTCCTCGTGGGAATGAGTAGTACCCATGAAACAGGTGGTCAGTACGCTACGTACTGAGTAAGGTAACCATGCACTAAGGCCAACACATAAAGGCACGTAATACAAGCATGTTAACATGACAATCATATAATCTCTCAGATAAATAAAAGCCAAGCTGCAATATGGATAAACCTGATTATTTAATCTTTGATCAGTAATCATTTCACAGCATACTTTTTTTCAATCCATGTGAGTATGGGAACCCCATGCAAAAATATCTTTATTTCTTCCAATGATAGTACTAACACTAGTTATAACAAAAATAGCGATATTAATAATAATAGTAATACAAATACTCCTAGTAATAGAAACCCTAGTATTTTTAAGGCTAAAGCTAATAATAGGGATAGATAATAATATAAAAATAGTAATGCTAACAAAATACTAATATTGCTAAGGATAATATTAATAATAGTAGTAATATTTGAAATAATGATAATATAAGGGTTCGAATATTTTTACCATAATAATAGTAGTAGTGGTAGTTGTAATAATAATATTAATAAGAACAACAATAATAAAAATAGTAATAATAATAATAATAAAAATAGTAATAATAATAATAATAATAATATAGCAACAATGATAATGGTAAGGGTATTAGGAATAATATTAGCAATATTTGAATAATTGATAATAATAATATTAAGATTTGAGTATCCTTCTTTTATATCAATAAAATGATATCATGCCAAATCTAGAATCGATAACAATAACAACAACAACAACAACAACAACAACAACAACAATAACAACAACAACAACAATAATAATGATGATGATGATGATGATGATGATGATGATGATGATGATCGAATAATAGTAAATTAGGGTTTCAACCCCTTTAATAGAAGAAAAAATAATAATATTTTGGGGAGGATAATAAACATGATAAATAATGATAAATATGAATAATAGTAATAATAATAATAATAATAATAGTAACAACAACAATAATAATAATGATAATAATAATAATACATAATAATAACAATATAAATACAATTAAAATGAATAAGGCTTGCACAATTTGGGTTTAAGGGTTGAGAGGGATTAGGGCACTACCTGGGGTTGGTGGTGATAGGTGGCACCGACGGCGGTGGTGGTGGGAAAAGAGGGAAAAAAAGGAATTAGTTGAATGTTGGGAATAGGAGAGGGGGAGTGAGGGTGGAATTTAGGGTGGTTGAGGTTGCCAAAGTTGAGAGGGTTGGAATAAGGGTGGTGGCGCGGCCAAAGACGACGGTCCAGGCGACAACGCTGTGGTGGCCGAGGGTGGTGGAAAAGGAGGAAGGGAGGAGGAGAGGGAGGAAAGGGAAAAGGAGGGTAGGGGAAGGTAGAGGGAGGTCTGTAGGTGTTTTTGGGAGGTGTGTGGGGTGGTGATTGCAGCAGGAGTGGTGATGAATGGTGGTGCTAAAGGCGGTGAGTGGTGGAGATGAAGCTGATCGGGAAGGGTACTTTGCACGATCGGGGTGGCTCATGCAGTTCAAATCGAGGGAGGAAGGAGGTGCAGTTGGTTAGAGGGTGATGCAGGGACAATTTTGTGGGTGGCTCGGGCAGCGGTATTGGGCAACGGCGACGCGCAAGAGCCTCTGATCGAGTGGTGGCACAAGGGTCGGGATTTTCTAGGCTGTGAAAGAAAATCCAACTTTGGGCTACCTATGGGGTATTTATAGATCTAAAGAAGGGGAAAACGATAGAGGGAAGTGGGATATCAAGGGGAAAGGGGTATGGGCACACCGATCGGTGATGGTAAGCCATCGTAGGTCTACCATTGTAGGGCCATGATTGGGTAGAGGAGAAGGAGAGGGGATGGTCGACCAGGTCGATATGATAGGTAAATCAGCAGGGAAGAGAGGGGAGTGGTGGCTGGTTAAAGGTGGTCGATAGCAATAAAGCCGTAGGTCAGGGTGTGGGATTTATAGGTCGCGACGGGCTAGGGAAGAAGAAGGAAGGGACATGTCAAGCAGTTCAGGAAGAAAAGAAAAGAAAGAAAAGAAAGGGGGAACCAGATGGCTCGGGGGAAAAAGGGGGTGCGGTGTGTGGGGCCTGGGCAGTGTAGGAGGAAGAGAGAAGGGAGAGGGATTGGGCCGCAAGCTAGGCTGGCCTAGGTCGGGGAAGGGGAGGGGAAGAAAGAAAAGGAGAAGGGAGAGGAAAGAAAGAAAAGGAAAAAGAAGAGAGGAAAAAGAAAAGGCGGAAAAAAAGAAAGAAAAGAAAAATAGGTGAGCTGGGGGTATTTAAAATATTTTGGGTATTTTGGGATATTTAAAAATGATAATGTTTTGATAAAACAATAATTAAATTCTTTTTCTAGGTTAATTTAGGATTTTTTAAAGATTTTTCCTAAATTACATTTTAATTAGCAAAAAACTCAAATTTTTCCTTAATTAAATTATGTATTATTTTCTTCTTTATTTTCCTTAATTAATTTCCTTTTATTTTAATAAAATAATTATTTAATTAAATTTTCTAATAAATCCTTATTTTGCCATAATTTCCTAAATTAGGGTTTGGGGGTATTTTAGAGGCGGTGGTTGGAGGTAGTGAAGCAAAAAAAGGGGAGAAGGAGAAGAAGGAAAGAAAGAATAAGAGTTCCTATGGTGGGAAGAAGGGGAGCTTGAGGAGAAAGAAATGGGTGGGAGAAGAAGGAAATAAGGAGAAGAAAAAAAGAGGGCAAGCAGAGTCAGTTAGGTGGGGGCAAAGGTTGTAAGTGCATAGCTTACGGTGGTATGGAGGAGAAGAAAAAAAGGGGAAGGGAGGGAATACACGAATATGTGTGGCCGAAAATGGAACGAAAGGGATGGGAGAGAGATGGATAGAGAGAGAGTAGGTTGGCTGCCATAGCAGTTGTAGAGGAGGGGAGGGTTGCAAGCAGGTGTAGAGGGGTTGGCATGGTTCAATGGGTGAAGAAGGAGGAGGAGGAGGAGGAAGAAGAAGAAGAAGAAGAAGAAGAAGAAGAAGAAGAAGAAGAAGAAGAAGAAGAAGAAGAAGAAGAAGAAGAAGAAGAAGAAGAAGAAGGGGAAAGAAGGTAGGTCAGTCAGGCGGAGAAGAAAGAGGGGAGATAGGCTAGCCCGTGCATGCAAGGGAGAAGGGGGAAGGAAGAAGGAGGTTGGACTAGCCTAACTAGGGAAGAAAGAAGAAAGAAAAATAGAGAGGGGGAGAAGGGGGTTGGATGGGAAAAAGGAAGAAAAAGGAGAAAGAAAAAGGAAGAAGGAAAAAGGAAAAAAGGGAAAATAAAAATAGAATAATATTTGGAATTAGGGTATTTAATTATTTAGATAGATCAATTATTTTAGTAATTTAATTTATTTAAAATTTTAGCTATTAATTTAAGAGGATAATTTTAGTAAAATATGGGTTTGGAAAATTACATAAATAAAAAGAGTATGAAAAAAATATATTTTAATTTATTAAATAATCATATACATTTTTTTATAAATTAAAATTCTACAAAATAATTAGATTAATAACTTAAAAATTAAGTGATCTTAAATAAGGATTAATTATTAAATTCTAGGTTTCAAGATTTTGGGTTATTACACTAAACCCCAAAAAATTTAAAATAAATGGAATAAAACCTAAATAAATCTAAAACCCCTCAAATAAATGGAATAAAGCCTAAACCCTTAAAAAAAAATCTAAACACCTAAAATAAATATAATAAATTGTAAACCCTAACCTAGTAACAAACCTAAATAAAGCTAAAATAAATTAAATAAGCCCTAAATCTTCTACCCTAGATAAATATATAAAATATAAAATAAATAGTATAAACCATAAACTATAAAATATCATAAAAAAACTAAAATATATAAAATAAATCCTAAACTCTTAGCCTTTAAATAAATCTAAAATATGCAAAATAAATAGAATACACCCTTAATCCTAAATAAACCTAAAATTATTGAAATGAACCCCAAATCCTAAGGAAGTCTAAAACTAAAATAAATAGAAAAAACCCTACCCTTAACCCTAGTTAAATTTAAAACAATTAAAAAAATAGAATAAATTCTAAACTCTAAAGAATATATAACTTGATGAATACACACTTATGTAAAGCTTCTAATTATTATGTTTATTATTTATGTTACTAGAATTAGATATTACCCTAATTCATTGGATATTTCCCCCTTTTATAGGTGATAAGATGTCTCTTTTACCTAACACATGTTTTCCAACCTACTTTTTTGTCTCCTAACACAAATATTAGGTACCACATGAGATGGATATGTGTAATTCCCCAAAATTTTAGAAAACCTATAAGATAATAAATAACTTTTATTTGAAATAATTAGCTTTTAAAATTATCTAGTTAAATTATTTTATGGATTTTTTAGTATAAAAATTTGGATATGAGTATTTAATAAATTGAAAATAAATATTTTTTTATTTTACCATATTATTTTTACTTAAATAAATTTTCAAACTATTATATTATTATAATGATCCTTATAAGCCCATATATTTTATTATATTAAATTAAATTATTAAATAAATTTATTTATTAAAAGTATTACATTTTATTATTTTCTAAATTAAATTAAATTATTCTCCCCTATTTTCTCATTTTCCTTTTTCTTTTCCTTCTCCTTTTTCTCCTTTTCCTTCTTCCTTTTCTTTTCCTTTTTCCCTCCCTTGGACTGCCCGGCCTAGCCTGTCTCCCCTGCGCGCCTAGGCCAAAGGCCCGTTTTTTTCTCCTCCTCCCACGCACGTCCAGCCCAGCTGAAATACCCCAAACTTTTCTAATTTTAAAGATTATATTTAAATAAGGTTTTATTTGAAAATTTAATTTAGTAAATTATTTTTACTAAAATAAAAGGAAATTTAGTAGGGCAAATTAATAAGAGATTTTATAAATATGTTAAGTAAAGAAAATTTTGGTATAATATCTAATTAACGATTTTAATTTGGGAAATTATTGAAATAAATTATTTTATTCAAATTAATAAAGATAAAATAGTTTCAAATTAATTTTAATTTTATAAATAATTAAATTAAATAAAATTTGAGGGATTTATTAATTTAAAATGGAAATTTTGAGAAATCCTTAAAAATACTATTTAGCCTAAAAAAGGATTTAAAAATTATTTTATTTAAATATTATTATTTTAAATATCCTAAATATTCAGATTTATTTAAATTGACCCAACCTAATTAATTCTCTTTTCCTTTTTCCTTTTTTCCATTTTCTTTCTTCCTTTTTCTTTCCTTTTCTTTCTTTTCCTTCTTCTTCTTTTCTTTTTCTTTTTCTTCCCCGAATTGGGCCTGTTGCACCAGCCGAATCCCTTTTTCTTTCCTTTTCCTTCGGCGCGACCCGGCCTGCGCGTCGTCGCCGCCCCCCTTACCTCTCTACACTGCGTTTGACTCCTTATTTCTCCCGAACACCGCGTTCTAGTCGTCTTCTTTTTACCTTTGCGCGTCAGCCTGGAACGCCGTTCTTTATTCCGTTTTGCACCAAAAACTCATCGTTCAATTTAACCCTCCCCCACCTCGCGCCGAACCGCCCGGTCTCCCTCCCTTTTTCTTTCTTTTCTCTCCCGCGAACCGCTCGGTCCAGCCTCCCCCATCTTCTTCTTCCTCCTCCTGCCCGACGCCATAACCGCCAGCTCCCTTTCTCCCCGAAAATGGCGCCGCTGGCCACACGTGGCGTGACCGGATCTTCTCCCGCTTGTTTTCTTCCTCTTGACCTTCCCGTTAATTTGAACTGTTCCACTCCCCCTCTATTCCCCACGTTTTGCCCCATTTCTCTCGGGAAGGTCGGTAAAAATTCAAAAACATTGCCGCCGACCTTCAGCTCGAATAAACCAATTTCCCTCCCAATTTCAACTCCTGGTAACCTCCCCAATTCAACCTTAACCTCCAAAACTATAAAAACCCTCCTCATAACTTGGGTTCGGGATTTTTATTTCCCCGAAACCCTAAGTTCAGACCGTGCGCCACCACCCCATTAGACGACTATTAATCCATCTCCGGCCAACTTCAACGCCTTCTCTTGCTCCCAATCTCTTCCCTGTAATACCCTCTAATTAACTAAACTAACCAAAACCTTCGATTCATCTTGTACAAGCCTCCATAATCGCACAAAGTTGGTTAGTTGCTTCGACAGAAAATTTCACCCCGAGACGTTGAACCACCTTCCACCACCACATGCGCCGCTTCTAACACCTTCCAAACCAACCATTAACTCCTGATAAATCTCCTCCACAGCCCCATAGATTTATTTTATTTTTCTCCTTCCCCCTCACCTCTTTTTCTTCATTTTTAACCCTCTTAGATCCATTTTTCGGCCACCTCCGGGAACCACCGCCGGTTCCACCTACATCCTCCGACTCAAGGTGAAACCATAGACATTTTAAACACTTATTTTTGAATTATTGATAATTATTCTATTTTTAGCCTAAATTTTAGTGTTAATTCAACTTTAATTATTATTATTATAATTATTATTATTATTGATATCGACTGTATTCTAATTTATAAATTTTTTTGACAGGTTTGGGAGTATTATTGAGTAAGATATATTATCTATCTCAGCCTTTACTTATTTAATTAAATTTTTACATGTAATGTTATTATTAATAATAATATTAATATTAATATTATTATTAGTGTAATTATCGGATTGATATTGTAATTATTTCAGGAGGGGAAGAGACCTAAAATTTTAATTAGGTCTCGCACTTTTACTTTTCATTAGTATTATTAACATTTTTAACATTATTTTAATTATATTATTATTATTATCTTTATTAAATTATATTATAAGTATATATATATTGTTAATATCATTATTACAATTTTGAATGATGTTAGTATTATTAAAGTGGGGTGGTTAGAAATCCAAATTATAATTTTAAGAATTTTGATATTATTAATATTTAATATTCTACTAATAAAAAAAAGAGTATCATTAATAGTATTATACCTTATTAATATTACTATTATTTTGGTGAAGGGTAGAAACCCTTATATCACCACCCTTTCGAATGAAAATAATAATTCATTTGTATTTTTAAGTAATAATTTCTATAGTTAAATTATTAAGTAGTAATATGTTAATTAAAAACCAAATCTTGGAATAAGTTAGAGGATAATAAAATTTTATATAAGAGAGTCTAATTCTAATATGCTTTGATATAATAGGCGAACCCAATCAAATCCCTCAAGTGGAATAGGAGCATGCACCAAGACCGGTGTCATTTTAGGTAAGGGTCTACTAAGGCCATTTATGTGTTTGCATGCACTATGTGTTTGATATGCCATGTATTTTATGTTCGTTATTACTAATTATTGCGCATGTGGCATGATTGTGGAATGGAAGTATGTTGTTGTGAATATACTGTGGCATGAGAATTATGCATATGTTTATGTCATTAATGTATGATATGACTTGGGATATGTGTTAGGGTTTTGCATAAAATGGCGTGGTGCTAGGGTTTGCATGGAATGATAGGGAGTTAGGGTTTGCATGGGATGGCAAGGAGTTGGGGTTTGCATGAAATGGCATGATGTTAGGGTTTGCATGAAATGACATGGTGTTGGGTTGCATGAATTGGTATGATGTTAGGGTTTGCATAAGTTAACCTGAGGTTGGGACCTTCATGGTAGCATGTCTAAGTAGAGTTAGGGTTTGCATATGAAATAGGGTTTTCATGGAAGGGTGGTATATGTAAAGCAAGGGTTTGCACATGTGAGGTACGTGGAGTTAGGGTTTGCATGGGAGTTAGGGTTTGCATGGGAGTGTGGTACGTGGAGATTGGGTTTGCATGGGAGCTAGGGTTTGCATGGAAGCGTGGGTCATGTGTAGTTAGGGTTTGCATGGGAGCTAAGATTTGCATGGAAATGTGGTTACGTGGAGATAGGGTTTGCATGGAGTAGGGTTGCATGGGAGTTAGGGCTTTCATGGATTTAGTCACGCATGTCTGGGCAAATGTTTGTGAATGTCAAATATTTTTGAATAAAATATTTAAGACACTAATATCTTAAAGTGGAAGATATTGAGACGAGACTAGCTGATCCACCTGTTAGGAATAGTGGTTAGGGTTTTACTCTATGTGTGACCGATCCACCGGTAATAATAGTGGTTAGGACATGAGGTCCTATGTGTATCCGGCCCACCGGTTATAATAGTGGGGGATCCCGAGCTCAATAAAGACAAACCAGATCGTCAATGCTATTAAAAGATACTAATTACTTACAGTGGAACATCATGCGAGCAGGAGCCAAGCCGATCCACCGGTTAGGAATAGTGGTTAGGGTTTTACCCTATGTGTGTCCGGCCCACCGGTTATAATAGTGGGGTGTTCCTGTTTTCGCATGGATCTGATGCAGACAGGAACCAAGCCGATCCACCGGTTAGGAATAGTGGTTAGGGTTTTTACCCTATGTATGACCGGCCCACCGGTTACAATAGTGGGGTGTTCCTGTTTTCGCATGGATTGATAAAAGGCATGGTGTGTATTGACTTTTGATAAAAGAAAGATTAAATGATTAATCCGGACCTTTTTGGGCCTTATGTGTGGACTGTTGATTATAAGTTATGGATTTCACTTTATGCTTCTATGTATCATATGTGTGGGTTATAATTGTATGTGATCATTATCCTACATGAATTAATGTGTTATATGCCGGCCTTAGTATTCGGTTACCTTACTCGGTACGTAGCGTACTGATCACCCGTTTCATGGGTGCTGCTCATTCCCACGAGAAGAAAGCCCACCTGATCTGTTACAGGTAGGAGATATTTACTTTGATGCTATCGATATCTACGGGACATCAGGAGGGGCAGAGTGATAGCTGGGCTGGATCAATCTTTAGAGTGACGTGGCCGTTGTCCTTTTTAAATTTATGATTCATGTTATCTTTTATTATGTTTGAATTTTTGAAACAATTTTACTAAGGTTGTTTAGTTATTATCTGGAAAAACAATAGCCGGTATTTCGAATTATGTAAGACTTATGCATACTCTGATTTCTGTTTTTATAAATTTGAATTTGTATGGTATTACTAATAATGTTTTCTTAGCCTTAGCACTTGGTACAGGAACGGTAGAAGTAAACTGGTCTGGTACTAAGTGTGGCGGTAACATCCCAAAATTTACGGTTTTAATTTATGAGTATTGCTTTTAAAAAAAAAATTGTGTAAATTTTGGGGTGTTACACCAGCCGCCCTCCTTTCTTTTTTTCCAGGCCGGTTGACTTACTCTTCTTTCTTGCGCCGGTCCAACCGCTCGCACCTCCCCTTCCTTTCTTTCTTCTTCCATGCCCGACCAGCATCTTCTCTGCCATGGTCGAGCACGCTGGCCGCCTGCAACCGCCATACCCGGCCACCACCTACCTCCCTGCTACTCCCTCTCTCTCCCCCGTCATTTTGTTTCTTAATTCAAACCAAGCTAACCCCTACATCCCTATCTCGCATGCCCTCTTCCTTTCCTTCTTCTTCCCTCCCTTTCCCCTGCCAACCGGCATCCCTGCCACCCTCCGTCCTCTCACCGACCAGCCACCTGCCCCCTCTCTTCTCTCTCTTCTTTTTCTTCACCTCTCCAGCCTCCTTTCTGCCCCATATTTCGAGCCCTCTTCTCCTTTCCCCGAGCCTCTTCTCTCTTTTCTGCTCCCTCCCGATTTTCCCCTAGTTTTTGCATGCCGCCGCCAACTGCCGTTCCAACCACCGCACCCAGCCCCTGCGCCGCTTTCTGCCACCACCTGCTACTGCCCTGCGCCACCACGAGATCCCCAAGCCACCATTGAGCCCCTGTAGCTCCTCTTTTCTCCACCTCTTCTTTTTCTCCCCACTTTTCTCCCTTATCGCCAAGTCACCTGCAACCTCCTCGTTAGCCGCCGTCCGGCCGCCTATGCCGCCACAAAACCCACCATTCGACACCCTACAACCTCCTCTACGATCCCCATACATTGGTTGGCTGAAAAAAGTCCTCGAACCCCTTCATTTTTCCCTCCTCTTTTCCTTCCTTCTCAGCCTCTCCACCTCGACCCACCTTGACAGCCATCTTCGCCGCCGCCGTCTTCGCCACCTTTGGCCGCCAACAACCCATCCTTAGCCTCCACCTACACCCCCTCTTCACTCCTGCACCCTTGCCTTGCCTCCAATCCTCCACCATCTACCTCCTTTTCTAGCCTAAAGTCCCTAAACCGAGCCATCTCTCCTCTCTTCTATCTCACCCATTTCGAACCATTTCCCCCCCTTAATCTGCATGTGACTGACGATGTTCATGCAGCGTGAGCTCCCCCTTTATTTTGGAATTTATTTGGCTAAATTTTGAGGTATATTAATAATTAATGAAAGTGTATTATTATTAAATAATTTTTTTATAAAGTTTTATCCTTTTAATTTCTTACTTCTAACATAATAATTATTGATATTATTTTTAGGTGTTGAATTGCTAATTAAGCTTGAATCTTTAACCGGGATACCAGTAAGGTTCAATTTTTGCGGGATTAAGGTAATCGTTAAACCTCCCATAAATGCATGGAAAAACGTATGCTAGCATATTAGGGATTTTAGTATGATTTTATTCATGTTTTGTGTGCCTAGTATGATATATATATGGTTGGTTTATATTAATTGATAAAACGGAAAAGTATGATAGCTTTGTGCCATGTGTAGAGATGATACTTAAGGAAAGGACTTTGATTATTGATGGAAATGTTAAATGCTTGTCTATGATGTATTATGTTGTTAATGCATGAATAATTTTATTATGAGCCTAAGGGTAATTTAGTAATATGCCTATGTAAGTATGTGACCTAATATATGTAGTTGTTAATGAGTATTATGTTGAATAATGACAAGTTGGTGGAGTTAGATGATAAGAATGAAGTGCTAATATTAGTATTTTATGTAGTGGTGGTAAATTCATAAAAGTGGTGTAATAAAGATGTTAAGTGGTAGTTTTATAAGTGAAAGGGCATTTTGGTAATTTCAAAAGAAAAGGGGGAAATGATAAGTCTATAAATAAAATGATAAAATTGTAAGTTGTGAGAAAGAAGGGTATTATGGTAATTTTTGAGGCAAAAGAACAACATGGTAATTTTATGATTAAATGGCAGAATGATAATTAGGAAGGAGGGTAAATTAATAAATGTAATTATGAAGAAGGGTAATTTGGGATTTATAATAATTGAAAAAGGTAAAATGACAATTATAATAATTGATAGGGGTAAAATGGTAATTATGATAAAGAAGAAGGGCAATTTTGTAATTTGCCCAACTAAAGGGGCAATTAGGTAATTTAGCCAACTAAAGGGTAAATTAGTAATTATTTAACCAACTAAAGGGGCAATTTGGTAATTTAACCGACCAAGGGGTAAATCGGTAATTATTGAGCCAACTAAAGGGGAAATTGGTAATTATGATAATGGAGAAGGGTAACTTGATAATTTATCCGACTTAAGGGCAATTTAGTAATTATAACAAAGGAGAAGGGCAATGCGATAACCTAGCCAACAAAATGGGAAGTAAGTTAAGGGTAACAGTTATAAGGGGGAATGGTGATCTAAAAAGCGTAGGAGATAACTTGGTAACCTAAACCGAGTAAAGAGTAATTTGGTAAATAAGCAACCTAAAGGGTAATATGGTAATTTTTCAAATAAGGAAGGGATGACTTAGCAATTATATAAGTAAGGGGTAAATGAGTAAATTGTACCTAACATGTCATTGTGATTGTAGAATTTCATAATATGATTCAAATAATGCTGATTAGCAAGGTAAGAGTATTTAATGATTCGTAAGTATCACGAGAACAAATCCTAATTCGGAATTAAATGAGATTATGATGGCCTTAATGGTTTCTTTGTGATATCTTGGATAACCGTCTGAATAAGAAATGACTAATGATATCAGAACGATTAAAAGTGAATAAGAATCTAATTATTGTGCCTTTTGTGATCACCTTAATTAATACACTAATACTTAAAGTGAAAGATCTCGAGATCAGGAATGGTGACTCTTTAGGGGTCGCTACCCTAAAGACGTGGTTTAGTCCACGATTATTCTGGTATTTGTTGGTGTGTGCTGGTGTGCCTTTGTGCTCCAGCCAGGCCCTATATCTTACTCTATCTAGCTCTACGGATCTATTTAGGGGGTATGCATACTTATGGATTAGGTGTCCTTGTCGGTAGGTACTGAGTTAGCTTTATGCACCAGTACGACTAGGGTACCTTTGCGTCCCTAGGTTCGTGGTTGAAGGGTACTGAGTAGCTTATATGCACCAGTACGACCAGTGTACCTTTGTGTCCTGGGTTCTTGATCTCCCATCCGAGGCAATTAAATATAATTGTTGTGCTAATTAAAGAAAGGAAAAACACTAATTATGAAAGTGAAAGATTAATGAGCCGGGCCCACTTGACTTATGATAATGAGTGTCGATCCACCGGATATAATAGTGGCCCAGGAGCGTGTTGCCTTGGTAAGTGATTATAAGTACCGATCTACCGAATATAATAGTGGGCTAGGAGCGTATTGCCCTGGATGATGCTGATATATATTCCGGTCCACCGGCTAAAATAGTGGGGGTCCTGAGCTCAATAAAACCAGATATGTATATGAATTAAGTAATGGAAAAATACTAATCACTTATAGTGGAACACCATGTGAGTCGGGGCCAGACCGGTCCACCGGCGAATAATAGTGGCCAGGAGCATTTTGCCTTGGAGACCGATCCACTGGCATATAATAGTTGTTAGGTGTGTTCTTCCCTATAAGTGACCAATCCACCGGCTATAATAGTGAGGTTATCGCACTCACATGGATATAAAATATGAGATTGATTGAATGATGATGGAATAATGGCTTAAGGTCCAAATGTATTGATTTTACACTATGACATGGCTTAAGGCCCAAAAGTATTGATCGTGACTTATAACTTGTTATATATGTGATTGTTATGTATGCACCTCTTATTACATATGTATATAACTTGCATTATGTGATGCATTGCAGGCTTGTTTTTAAGTGTGGTATTAAAGGGTTACTCAGTAACATAGTACCGAAGGGATTCCCTTCATGGGCCCCTGCCTATTCAATGGGCAGTGCCCCTTGCAGGTCTTTTCAGGTGCTACTCAAGTGGGAAACGGGAAAGAGAGTAAGGAATTATCCGGTACCGTTAGGGTTTTCTCTTTCTCTTTTAAATTCTTGGTTTGAATACTAATGTTGTTAAAGTAACCATCATTGGTAGATGTTATTCTTGTAAATGATTTCATGCGCTACTCTGATTTGAAAATGGATTATAAATTGTGTTTTATACTTTTAACCTTAGCACTTAGTACTGGAATGGTAGGAGTGAACCGGTCTGGTACTAAGTATGGCGGTAATATCCCCAAGATTCACGATTTTATAATTTGCTTCCGCTAACTCTTTCAAATAAAACAAAATTTTTTAGTAGTGAATTTTGGGGTGTTACATTACGTGATGACAAGGCCACATGTTAGAGAGTGGTTTGTATGTTGGACCATATAATTTTAGGCCATATTATATTTTGTACACCTTACCACAGATTTAACCCTAGTTATAGGTGAGGGCTAGATATATAGATGAGTTTGGCCTTAGTAATTTTCTACACCCTATGTTTATTGAGGGTGTACATTTTATGTGAGATTATAATCACATTACAAGGGGTTGATAGTGATTGATGACGAGTAAAGGTCTTGGCATGGGATACTATAGAATATGTATTCTAATTACCTAGATCACGGTTACGATTCTATTGACTATGTGAGAGAACAAATGCTTCTACGAGAAGTATGGACTTAGTGGGTGATCGATCATATCCGAGGTAGAACTAGGGTTTGATTTCAGTGAAACATTTTAGGTTGTAGTAGCTCTATTTTAATATGTATATATCTACATTAATGTATTAAGGTCCATAATAATTATATAGTATTGATTATCCATATTTTATCTTGTTAAGATGTAAAATAATAAAATTTTATTGGCCTTAAATAATTTCATAAGACTTTTACAATACTTACACTTCTTGGTCACTAAGCTAATAAAATAATTATATAAAATGGATCCAGCTTTTAATTGTTTTCATAGATATACAACGCTAATTGATAAGAGCTGGACAAAGTTGCATAATCAAAAATCTAATGATTTTTGGGATGGTCTTCAAATATTTATAGGACTGACAAAATATAACCTACGATTGGATGGATTGATGTGTTACCCATGTAGGAGATGTGTTAATTTTGAATGGGATACAATAGATAGGGTTGAAGCCTACATTTCATGGTTTGGGTTCATGGATGATTATGATACATGGAAATTTCATGGTGAACTTGTAAGAGAATATGTAGAGGATGAGATTGAGATACGATGGCATATGTATTGGGTGATTTATTAGGTCGTGATCCATATATTGAGGATTGTGAAAGAGTCGAGCCTATTGGTGATGACTTGAATGCTAATGAGGTAATAGGTGATGAATTTGGGGATACTAGAGATCTATATGTCAAGGAGTTATTTCAAGAGATGGAGACAAAGTTATATCCAAGATGAAATTTTTTTCTTCTTTAAATTTTTTATTGAAGTTGATACATCACAAGGTGTTGAAAAAATGGAGTAACAATTCTTTTGACGGACTTTTGAAATGGTTGAAAGAAGCACTTACATATGGTAATAATCTTCCAAGATTGAATTATGATGCTAAGAAGATAATGAGCAAGTTAGGATTGGGATATACTTGCAAGTATGATTATGCCTTGTACTTGAAAGAAAATGCTAATATACCTAATTATCTGATATATGTTACTTCTTGATGAGTAGATGAGGCCATAAAGGGAAAGAAAGTACCACACAAGGTGTTGCGGTATTTTCCCTTAACACCGAGATTGAAAATATTATACATTTGTAGACACACCACTCAAGACACGAGATTGCACTTGAATGGGCATTCTAGGGAATGGGGGATCTTATGACATGCAGTTGATGGCCAAGCATGGAATGTTTTTGATGTAAATCATCCATATTTTGTAGTTGAGCCTCAAAATGTTAGATTGGGGTTGGCATAAGATGGGTTGAATCCCTTTAATATGAGCAAAAATTACTGTATGTGGCTAGTAATTTTGACGACATACAACTTACCCCCATGTTAGTGCATAAAAAATCCAATCTTTATGTTGTATTTGTTGATTCCTAGACTCTTGTCTCCTAAGATGGATATTGATGTGCTCCTTAGACCTCTTATCAATGAGCTAAATGATATTTGGGTGACAAGGGTTGATACTAGAGATGTGGTAAAAAACAAAGTGTTTAAAATGTGTGCTATGATTATGTCAATTATGATTAACTTCCCTGCTCATTCAATTCTCTCTAGGTGGTCAGGATAAGGGTAAAAAGTATTTCCCAATTGTAATGAATAAACTCCTTCTATGAGGAGGAGGTCTAGGACGGGGTACATTGAACATCAATGATTTCTTCCAAATAACCATCTATGGTAAAAGAATAAATAATTTAATGGTAAAGTTGAGAAGAGAAATATGCCATGAAGATTGTCTATAGATGAATATTTGATGCAGTTGAGTCACATTAGAGATTACCCACCATGTAAGCATGAAGACACACTATGTGTGAAGAGGAAGAGAGGCGTTGATGAATTTAATTGGAGGAAGAAGAGTATATTTTATGAGCTCCCATATTGGCCATCAATTACCCTTAAATAAAAATTAGATGTGATGCATGTTGAAAATAATGTTTCTGAAAATTTACTTAGCATGGTCCTTGGTAATAATGAAAAATCAAAAGATAATGAAAATGTGAGGCATAATTTGATGGATATGAACATCATACTAGAACTTCATCTATACTATGAGGGTAATAAGTTGACGAAACCTACTGCTAAGTATACTCTTTCACCCAGTGATATGATGACTTTTTTGGGGTTCTTGAAAAGGGTAAAGTTCCTAGATGGCTTTGCAGCAAATTTGAGGAAGAATATAATTGATAATGATGTCAAATTAATTGCTCTAAAATCACATGATCATCCTATCATAATGCAATGGTTGTTATCAATTCGTGTGTGATCAATTTTGGGAAAAGAGATTGCTAATACCATTATTGAGTTGACTAAATTCTTTACCTTGATGTGTTCAAGGACACTTCAGTTTTATAATTTGGAGAAGGCTAAAAAGGATATGGTTATCATCTTGTTCAAGTTCGAACGTATATTCTCCCCAACTTTTTTTTTTACTATTGTGGTTCATCTTATAATGCACTTACCTGAAGAAGCACGACTGGGTGGGCCTATTCATGGAATATGGATGTATCCTATTGAAATAAAGTTGAAAGAATTTAAGGAGTACATTAGAAATCAAGCTTTCATAGAAGGTTCTATTACCAAAGGTTATGTTGTAGATGAAGTGGTTACATTTTTTTCTATGTACTTTGAAGGGGTTGAGACACAATTTAATATACCCGATAGAAATGAGGATGCTACTTAAGAAACTGCAACTTTTGGCCTTTCTATCTCAAGCTTGTGGCATTGATAAGTCATTGATTGTTGGTATCTCTGAGAATGAGTAGAATCACATAATTTGGAATGTTCTCAACAATTGTCCAGAAATACAAAAGTGTTTATAGTAAGTATACATCAATAATTAGTAATAATGATTATAATAATTATTTGTGTGTAGGAAATAACTTTTTTTTCTTTAATATTGTAGTGAGCATATGAACAAGATATGTGGACGTGGTGGTAATTTGGATGACATTCAAAAGAAAGGGTTTCCTCGTTAGTTTTATTCTAAAGTAAATGAAATCTTCATGCAATTGTTAATATTTATTCCTAATGAACTTTAAGAAAAATGATATTAATAATTATTTTTATTAACTATATATACTACAAGTGTACAATTTATGTCATTTAGGATCACCTGAATACATTGATGAGTTATTATCTCTTGCTAGTGGTCCATTGAGAGTGATTACAACTTATGTTAGTTGTATTATAAAGGACGTTAGAATCTTAACTCATGAAAGAGAAAAAAAATAAAAGAACACAAAATATTGGTGTGTTTGTCCTTGGAGTTGATAATGAATGTTATTATGGACAGATACAATAGATCATCGATTTATCTTATTTTCATTATTGTTTTATTTTGTTGTTTGATTGTAAATAGTGCAACATTGATGCAAGGAAGAATAGAATAATATTACAAGTGTTTGTACGAGGAATGAGTGGTACAAGGAGGATAGTTTTATATTAGGATCTCAAGCAAAACAAGTTTGGTATGTTGATGATTTACTAAATGGTCCTCATTGGCAAGTTATTTGGGAAGTCAACCATCATCACATAGGGGATTTAAATGATGATGAGTAGATTGATGTTGCAGATAGGGTTGACTCATTTACTATTGATTTGGAAGTTGAAGCAAATGACCTTGATAACTTAACTTTTTGGCATCATAATGTTAGAAGTGATGAAGTTTAAACAAATGCTACTCCTAACGATGAGTCCTTAACTAGTATGAAAGACAATATTGTTGATATCAATGAGGATGCTTCAAACTCGGATAGTGAAGATGCACATAGTAATGAAAATACCTGTAGTGATGATTAATTTATCGATAAATAAAATTTTTATGTTATGTATATTAGGATCTATTTTATGAATATTATCTTCACTATATTAGATTTTAGCCTTCTATGACTGTTATCAAAATCCTTTTATTATTATTTTTTGGTTTTTTGTTAAAGATTGATAAGTATGGCTGATGTCATAATGAGGTACCATGGAGGGGTGGAGGTAATGACCCCTTCGACGTCCTTCTAGTATTCTAGCTCAGTTCGAGTTACGTAACGAACTTTTTTTCCTTCTAGTATATTATTTTTTACTCATTTGGTTAACTAATGTGATGCATATTGTAGCTCCAGCACATCCTAGACTCTCTAAGTTAAAATCCATAAATATACGTGAAGAGTTTAGGAAAAATGGGTACAAGAAATTTAGCCTCTAGTGGTCATGTGAATTTGATAGGGCTTGGTGACCCATTGGTTATAATGTTAAATTATTATTTAGGTATGTAGGGAATGAGATTGGGAACAGGATCCCTATGTACTATGATGATTGGGGTCATGTTCCAAAGGAGGATATATAAGATTGTCCCCCAGGTAGGGGTAATAGTTAATCATAACCATCTTTTAATTTATAATATTTTTGGTTTTTAGTTGACTAATGGGTAATTTTATTTTATTTGTAGAAATATTTTAATTTGGATGAGTGTTAAGAGACACCACACTAGCCTACAGTATGGGATGATATTTGTAGATCACTCCATGACACCTATCAGAGCAGAAAAATTTAGCTCAAGACTTAGGCAAAAAAAATCTAGGGAAGAAACGAATGACTTGGATGATGAGAGTTGGAATAAGATTCAACATTTTTGGGATAATCCTAAGCAAAAGGTATTTATATAATATTATATATAGATAAACTTAATATGTATAAATATTGGTTAAGTGTTAATTTCTTGATTTGCAGGCAAAGTTAGAAAGAAGTGCAAAAAAATAGGAGTATGCAACAATATCCTAACCTTTATGGCTCATCATCGATTTCTCAATTTCACTACAAGAAGATATTGTATACCCACATTATAATTTCATTCATTATTTATAATGTTATTCATACTTTTTTATTTTTTATTATATATAGGCTGACCCTAGCAACAAGAAAAATTTCTAGTGAGGTCAAGAGTTTTCGATAGATGCACTACAAGGATAGAAAATGGGTGAGCGAGGATGCTAAGATGAAATATGTAAGTTTATAATTCTCTAAAGGAATTAATCTGATAATATTTTGTTTATAAGCTATTTATTATTAATTTTAACTTTTCTTATAGCATCAAATGGTGGAGACACTATAAAGGATGATGGAGGAGGCTCGAGTCCAATCACTTGGGAGTGAATGTGGGTTTAACGAGCTGATACAAATTGAGTAGGCAGCCATTATACATGAATTTCTTGAAAAATGTCATGGCCATTAGGGATCTATTGGTAGATTATTGAAGGGGTCTTCCTCAGCATCGTCTATAGCTCCACCAGCACCAGCATCACAACCTTTTGCTAGTAAGAGCACCAACGCTTCTACTTTTTAAGAAAAACATGGGAATCTAACTAAGATCGCTAAAAAACACAACAAAGTGATAAAGCACCAAAAAGAAACTATCAAGTTGCAAACTATTATAGTACAAGATCTTAGACATAGACTTGTGGCGTCAAGGTAAGAGGTAGGGGAGGAAGAATAGGAGGAAGAGGAGGATGATGAGGATGAGGGCAATGAATAGGATCTAGTTGTTTATTCTAGATAATAAAATTGTAATAACAATTTTAAATTATGAACAATAGTTGTATTTTGAATGTTTTTTTTTATTTTAATATTATCAATTACATATTAATATTAATTTATAAAATAAAATATATTTAAATTTTATAGGGTCATAATAAAAATTGAGGAAAAAACTAAATTTTATTGGTGTCATTGTATGCAGATAATTTTTTTTAAAAAAAACTAAATTTAGGATAATTTTGTTTTTAAAAAATGGGTATATAGCGATGATGGGGGTTGCTGTTGTAGACCCAATAGTCGTTGCTGTAAGTTGGTTAAATTTTTATAAAATGTGTATTTAGCAATGACAGAGTCACTGTTGTAGACCCATTAGTCGTCGTTGTACACTAAAATTTTATTTTCGAAATGTGGCATACATCGATGATAGTATTGTTGTTGTAGATCTATTTGTCATCATTGTAGATTGATAAAATTTTTCAAAAATTGGTCATATGGTGATGATGGTGTCACCACTATAGACCAATTAGTCATCGTAAAAGATAATTTTAATTTCTTGAAGAAAAAAATGTTGGCCTTCACAATAGTAATATAGCAATGGTGTAGTTATCACAATAGGTGCTGTTTTCAATAATGACTATAATCATCAAAATATATGGTCGTTTACTACGAAGCAATTACGACGACATAATAGTGATGACCCATCATTTTAATACCCATTCTAAGACAATATTTTACATCTACAGCAATAAGAAAAGTCATCGTAGATGACTACAACTATAGTAGTGCTTGTAATCACCGGTCTTGTATGTAATAAATATCATCATTATTTTCCCAATTGTTATTGTGCTCTGATTGTTATCTCACTTAGATCTTGTAAATTTCCAATGGATTGTTAGATCAGGTCTTGAAATTCATGTTTGATGAATTGGTTTCCCTATAATTGGTATAAGAGCTTGGGTGTGTGGTCAATATACATCAAGATGACATATAAAAGATTTAAAATTGAGAGATTTGATCATTCTAACAATTTTGAGTTATGGAAATTAAAGATGAAGGTGATCCTTGTTCAGAAAGGATTGGAGAAGGTATTATGCAGGAAAATAGAGAAGCTAGAAATGATGTCTGATGAGGAGTTTGAGGATAATGATTTAAAGGTCCTATCTACCATACAATTATAGTTTTTAGATGAGGTTTTGTAGTAAGTGTTAATGTAATACCCCCGAACTTTTGTGTAATGGATAGATGATAAATTTTAACAAACTTTATGCCTTTGATTTTAATTTAATGTTATGATTTGATTTAGAATATAAATTAAATTGAAATCATGTTAGAAAATGAAGTTTATTGAGTTTTACTAGCAAATGCATCGATTGATGAACCGATCGAATTGTTTGTTATTTTAGCCAATTTTAAGTTCCTTGACCAAACCTATTGATTGGTCGGAGGAAACCAATCAATTGGTGGATGAACAATTGACTTGTAAACCCAAACCGATTGACTGGTTTGTCGAGCTAGTCATATTTTTTGAGTTGGATTTTTCTAAAAAATCATTTATACTAAAATGGAACCTTACCAACTCATCCCGATTGTCGCTAAGAGATTAATAACCATTTTCATGATGCATTTAACCCAAATTATTGCCTCAATTTGTTCTAGAGGTCCATTGAGACATATGAGGGAGAGAGATGACCTCAACCATTATCTTCTTCCTCCTCTACCATTTTTCCAATTCTAAGATCAATTGCTTCGACCTTAGGTGTACTTTTGAGCAACTGGAAGATTCCTTCCATGCTAACCTCCCATTTATTCTTCCATGTATGTTAATTCTTGTCTATTTTCCTAAGCTCTCCAAAGTCCTAAATTAAACTCGGGATACTAGGTCTGTGAATTCAAGACAAATCTATCTATTATGATTGAATTCAAATGGTCACAAGTAAGGTTTCGAGTTGCCTTCTTAACCCTTTGTGTGTCCCTTCGATTGGTTGGATATAAATAGTGCCAATCCTCCATGCATGCCACTTTCTTTCAACCACTAAAATTCCTCTGATTTCTACATTCTCTTTTCCTCTTCCACACTTTGAACACTTGCCAAATTGTTTTGTACACTCTCTTGATCCTAACTTTATCTCTATCTTATGTTAATTGTTAAGCAAGTTAGAGTTAGATTTAAGAAAAGATTAAGTTGTCTAGTTGAGCTTTTTCCCATTTTTGTCTCAATAGTATGTCCTTCTCCCTTTCTGCTTTCTTGTTCACAATTTTATGAAGTTTTGGTATAATACTTGAGTTAAGATTTTGGTTTTTAAGGTTTTAAGAGTTGAGATTTTCATAAACTTGGAAAATTCTAGGTTTTAAGGGATTTACCCTACATCAAGTAAGTGATTCTTACTCTTAAAATGTTAGCATGTGTTCTTATATGAAATGTGATGCCTTTTATTGGATTATACATGTTGGTATGAATAAATGCAATTGTATGCATGATTTACATGTTTAAATGTCATAAATTGAGAAAAGAGCATAAAAATGGAGAAAATAGGCTTGGATAATGTTATGGTAAGAAATTCATCATAATCTAGTTAGAAATATGTAGGTTGATGTTGATACATGTTCTAGTGTGAGTAGAAATGATTTTTATGGAAGAATCTACATGGAATTTGTGAATTGATGCTATGTTAGGGTAAACCAATCGACCGGTTAGGTCAAACCAATCAACTGATTCCTAGACCAGTTGAATAGTTGACCCAACTCATTGATTGGTTTTGGAAAAACATATCGACTGGTTTGAAGGAAGGATAGACTGGTTGAGTTGAACCGATAGACTGATCAACCCAAAACTATCGATTGGTTGGGCAAAATTGATTGACTGGTACTGTTGGTTTCCATGATTTGTTGCTTTGTGGTTAGGTTATGTTTGGGGGTTATATCTGGGACTATATCATGATTATTAATGGGATGAAATACAAACTTTAGCATGGATTATTAGCCTAATTAAAGGATTAAAATGTATCATTAATGATGGCATATTTTATGAGTCATGTAAAGGATAAATTTGTAATTCACTTGTAATTAGTAAGTAATTAATGGGTTATTAAGGAAGCAATTGATCAAATATAAATGATGATTAAGAGAATGGCCAATATTTGGCAAGAATAGAAATAATGGTATGATTGGTTAAAAATGAGTAAAGCTGGTTATTACACTTGGCTAATGGTGGATCTGTCTATTTGATTACAAAATGGAATATTGATAGTTTGGCTTACTTATATCTTAAATGGATGAACTAATGGTATAACTTGAGGATTTGGTTAATTGGGATGAACCCTAGAGGTTGTTTGTTTCTCCTTACCATTAAGTGTGTATATGCTTATGTGGAAAGATGGTGAGTCTATGCATGAAGTATTCTACTTGTTGGAATCATGCATGACAACATGACTTCATGTACTTTTACCTTTATGTATATATGGGGCCTTATCATGCCGTATACTATAATTTATATTTATATGTGATAAACTAGTATACTTGTATACATTGAGGGAGAAAATTGGCTTACTCAATACATAGCGTACTGATGTGCCCATTTTCTCAGTCACATGCTCATTCCTATGAGTAGAGGACCTTGTGCAAGTTTTTGGGGATGGCCAATAAAGGACCTACCTCATATGGGCAGGGCTTGTGAGCGAGGATATTTGGAATGTCTTGATGAGGTATGTGGAGGACCATGGTATTGTTTTAGGCCTCATGTCCCAATCAATGTTTTGTAGTTTCGTACTTTAATGTGTATTCTATAATGATTTTATTGGAACCCATTAGGGTAATTTGTTGTAAATATTTTGGAATTGTTTCGATTAAATAATTATTCATGGAATATGCTATTTTAGTGTTTTATTATTTAAGCCTTGTATCTAATATGGGGTAGGTGATGGACGTCTAACTTATGTCATGTATAGTGGTAACACCCCATTTTTCAAAGTATTTTATACTTCCGCAACATGTCTTTAATGAAATTTTTTTGTAGTGAAAAATTGGAGTGTTCAGGTAAAAGAGACAATTGTTTTCACATCATGGTTGAAGCTAGAATCCTTGTATATGACAAGACTTGTAGCAAATCATCTATTTTTTAAGATCCACCTTCATGATTTAAAATTAGGTGTAGATCAAACCCTGAGATCTGATCTTGATGGATTTGACTCTATAGTTATAAATTTACTGAATATAGATGTTAAATTAGAGAAGATAAGTATCTTAATATTATATAGTTGTGTTCTTTACCTATTGCTTATAATTGGTAATTTTATTTTGTTTATAGAAGTACTCTGACTTGGATGAGTGGAAGGAGACATGACATTGGTTGCGAGTATGGGAGGCTATTTGTAGATCACTCCATGATACCTATCAAAGAAGAAACATTCAGCTCAAGAATTGGCCCAAAAAAAAACCTTAAAAGAAATTGAATGACTTGAATGATGAGAATTGAAACAAGCTTCAGTAGTTTTAGGATATTCTTGAGCAAAAGATATTTGTATAATATTATATATAGATAAAATTAATATGTATTAATATTAATTAAGTGTTAATATTTATTGATTTACATGAAAAGTAAAAAAGAAATGCAAAAAAAATGCAAGCAACAATGTCCTAGCCTCCATGGATCATCATTGATTTCTCAATTTCACTATAAGAATGCATTGTATACCTACTTTTTAATTTCATTCATTATTAATAATGTTATTCATAATGTTCTATTTTTTATTTTTTATTATAATTATAGGCTGACCCTAGCACCAAGAATATTTCAAGTGAGGTCGAGACTTTTAGAGAGATGCACTGCTAGGATGGGAAATAGGTGAAAGAGGATATTGAGAGGAAATATGTAAGCTTATAATTCTCTTTAGGAATCAATATAATCATAATTTTTTATAAGCTATTTGTTATTACTTTTGATTTTTCTTATAGCATAAAATGGTGGAGATGCTACAAAAGATGATGGAGGAGGCTTGAGTCCAATCACATAGGAGTGAATGTGGGTCTAATGAGTCAACACAAATTGATGGGGCAACCATTGTACATGATGTTCTCGGACAATATCATGCCATCATCATCTATAGCTGTATCAGCACCAACATCACCATCTTTGACTAGTACCAGCATCAATGCTTCAACTTTTGAGGAAAAACTTGGGAAGCTAATTAAAATTACTCAAAACACAACAAATCAATAAGGCATCAAAAAATAAACAATCAAGTTGTAAGTGGAGGAGGTAGGGGAGGAAGAAGAGGATGAGGAAGATGAGGACAATAAGTAGGATCTAGTCATTTATTGTACACAATAAAATTGTAATAATAATTTCAAGTTACAAAAAATAGTTATATTTTGAATTTTTTTTTAATGTTATCAATTAGATATTAATATTAATTTGAAAAAAAAATATAATTAAATTTTATAGTGTTGTATTAAAAATTTAGGAAAAAACTAAATTTGTAATTCACCGATGGCTAGAGTCATTGTAGTAGATCCATTAGCTACCGTAGTAGGTTGATAAAAAAAAATTTTAATTAGGAATCCAACGGTGACGGGGTCACTTCTGTAGACCCATTAGTCATTGTACTAGGCTAATAATTTTTTTTAAATTGGGCATTTAGTGACAACTAGGTCATTGTTGTAGACCCATTACTCGTCACAGTAGGCTAATAAGTTTTTTTTTTTTGAAAAAAAAATTTGGGCATTCAGCGATGACGGAGTCACTACTATTGTAACACCCCCAAATTTACTACTGAAAAATTTCATTTAAATCAAAAAGGTTTAACGGAAGCGAAGGATAAAATCGTAAATTCAGGGGCGTTATCGCCACACTTAGTACCGGACCGGTACACTTCTACCGTTCTAGTACTAAGTGCTAAGGCTAAAACCAAACAACATCAGATGTGAAACATTAAAATATGGGCCAACACTTAACATAAATCATTAACGAAACACAAGTCAAACGGTAATTAGAATACGGTTTAGGATTATAACTTAAGAGTACGATTCCCAAAACATAAAGCGTAGTCTGAAATACAGCTAAATGAAGAAATACGAAATCCGATGATAGCAATGGAGTCTGGCCAACTCGCTCTCGGTCCCCAAGTCAGGTTAGGCTCAACACTCTGCCCTACTTGATGCCTCATAGGTATTGTAGACATCGAAGACATGGTCTCCTACCTACACAAGATCAGAGGGGTCTTCTGCTCGTAGGAATCAGCAGCACCCATGAAACGGGTGATCAGTATGCTACGTACTGAGTAAGGTAACAGACGAGCTAAGGTTAACACATAACACATATGATACAAGGATAATAAGCACATGGGCAACATACAATAGCACACGTGATAAGGCCTGATTACTTTCCCGGTGACTTATTCTTTATTCTCATTAATAATATGTCCACTCAACACATATTCTTTAATAGTCCATGTGAGTACGGGAACCCCACTATTATAGCCGGTGGACCGGAAAGTATACACTCAAGACAGAACGCTCCTGACCACTATTATTTGCCGGTGGACCGGTCTCCAGGGCAAAATGCTCCTGGCCACTATTATTTGCCGGTGGACCGGTCTCCAAGGCAAAATTCTCCTGGCCACTATTATTTGCCGGTGGACCGGTCTGGCCCCGACTCACATGGTGTTTCGTTGTAAGTACTTAGTGTATTTCCCATGGTTTAACTTACTTACTTTGGTTTGTTGAGCACGAAATCCCCCACTATTATAGCTGGTGGACCAGAAAGTATACACTCAAGGCAGAACGCTCCTGACCACTATTATTTGCCGGTGGACCAGTCTCCAGGGCACCCCGGCTCTTGACCACTATTATTTGCCGGTGGACCGGTCTGGGCTTGGCTCAACAATCTTTCACTTTACATGATTAGTGTTTTATCCGTGTCTTATTAGGTAACATTCCACCCTTGACATGCATGCCAACAACGTTCTACTGCTACCCTTTCAAGCGGGCCCGTCCTATATGTTGAGACTCTTGCCCCCCTTTATCACACCCCGTCATTCTTTCCCATAAGTCTGGAAACCCTAGTTGGACCTATGTGGCCCAACCTCTCCTTACTCACCTCATCATTATTTGTTTCTTGCCCCCACATCTCATGCTTACCAGGTCAAACACAAGGCATCTTACTTTACTCTTCAACCTCACATGAGATCGACCAAAACCCTAGTTGGCCACCTCAAACCCTAGTAGCTTACTTCCTCAACAAGTAATCTCTCCTCTTTATCCCAAGGTCTCTCCTTTCATATGGAAACCCTTACCCACCTTTTGTATAGTGAATTCACAACCTTAACCCATACTCCACCCCTCCTTAATCATCTGCACTTTCGTGCTCCCCAAGTATTCACTTTCTTACCGAAACCCTAGTTAGGCCCCTTATACACCCTCGTACCAACCTACGTACTATTTTTCACCCCAAGTCTCAAATCATTCCACAATTGTCCCATTCTCTTATTTACTCCCAAATTCAACTTTTCTCATGTAAGACACACCCCCATGCAAGAGTTAGTCACCTCATGCAAACGCCCCACGTCACCATGTAGATTTTAAGGCCCCCATGCATGGTTCCCAACTTTCATTTACTTTGGACATTCTTCTCACTTAAAACTTCTCTCATGGATTATAAGGCGCTTTGGTCAACCCATATCCCCCTTAATGGTCTCACTTCCCATTCCCCATCTTATTATTCTTTTAGTCCCATTTCATAGTACCGAAACCCTAGCATGCATGTCCTAGAGGGCCATATCAACACATCATAAATAACACATATAAAACATGCCATGCTCATGTCATAGAAAGTACACTCGACGTACCTCAAATTCCAAGCTGTGCTACACATGAGACAAGTTACCCATAAATCATATAATACACATTAGCATGGTATACACAACAATCAACACATCACATCACACATAGCACAAGGCCATAGCTTCGTCCTTACCTAAGGTGACGCCGGGCTTGGAGCACACTCCTCTAACTCCTTAGGGCTTTGGTCGGGGTCACCTATAAAAGGGGAAAAAGATAAGTATTAGTTTCCCTTGCAAGTACCATCAACCCTTATTCTAGTTTAGGATTAAGGCTCTTATCCCTGGAGGGGGTATTATACAAAAGCTAGGGTTTTCATCTTAAATTTAGTATATTAAACCTTACTAGTCAAAATGTATTCATTTTGGTAGTTATTATTATCCTTGTTTTATTAGACCCGTTAGTTCTAATCTTGTAGTAATAGGGTTTATGCTAACTATAGGAAAATAGTGTTAGTATTAATAAAATAGTGACACTAATGTCTAGTGATAGAAACCCTAGCATTTTAAGGACAAGTCTATTAATGGTGTTATAGTTGAAATAATAATATTACAAAGTCCCAATACTACAAGTAAACTATTCCTAAGGGTGATAATGATAATAGTTGTATATTCTTGAATAATACAAGGGTTCAAATGCTTTTGGTTACAATAATAAGGTAGCGATAGTAGTAATAATAGTAATAGCTAATAATAGTACCATAGTAATGAGGTTAGGGTTAAAAGCATTAGGGGTAATGTTAAGTGGTATGGTAATAAGGTTCAAGTACTCTTCTTAGTTAACAACCCCATGATATTCACTAACTTGAGTTAAGTAACATGGATAAGAACAAAAGTAGTAGTATTATTAGCAAAATGATAAGGGTGTTAAGTATGATAATAATAATAATAATAATAATAATAATAATAATAATAATAATAATAATAACCCTAGTAGTAATAATATTAACAATAATAACAACCAAGTAAGGTTAAGCAGCAATAATAATAACCAAACCAAGTATAATAGAAGTCAGGGTTCAAAGGAATGCTAGTATTGGTAAAAATGATAACTTTAATAACAGAGATCATAATATTAGTGATAATAATAATAATAATAATAATAGTAAAAGTAATACTACTACTTATAATAAAAGGAATAATAATAATGATAATAATAAGTATACTAATATTAATATTAGTTAAACTTAGTAGTAGCTACATAAAAAGAAAGGTTAAGGTTTGGGATGAGTGGAAGACCACCTAGGGTCGGTGGTGGTCCGGCGGCGGTGGTGGAGGAGGAGAAGAGAGGGAAAGATGGAGGTGGTGGTTAGATGGGAGGAGAAAATAAGAAGTTTGAGGTGAGGGAGGAGACAGCAGGGAAAAGGGGAGTGGAATGAGAGTGGTGGCATGAGAGGGGTGGCTGCGCGCGGTGGTTGACGCGGCAGCCGAAGGTGGAGGAGGGTGGTGGAAGATGGTGGAGGTTGGTGGAGAAGGAGGCAGGGAGTAAGGATGGTATGGGCAAGTAGGGGAGGACCTGCTGGTTACTTTGGGAGGTGGAAAGGAGGTTGATCACGGCGGAGGTGGCGGCAGAAGGTGGCGCGAGGTGGCGGCGATGGTTTTTGGGTAAGGGATTTTGCACGGTTATGGCGGCACATGCGGGGTGAGAAAGGGGGCGGCGATGGTTTGGTTGCGTGGAGGGTGGTGCAAGGAAGGTTTTGGTGTGTGGTGGTGGTCGCGGCGGTAGCTGGAAGCGGCGGAAAGGGCGTCTGTTCTGGCGGCGGCGAGGCAAGGTTTCGGCAAGGTCCAGAGGGTAGGACTTGCCTTGGCCGTTTGAGGGGGGTTATTTATAGGCAATTGAGGAGGGGAAAACGATGAAGGGGAGAGGGATGGCACGCTGGGGCAGGTGCGGCAAGGCGGCGTCCAGTGGTGGCAGTCGGTCGCAGGTCTGCGGTTGGCAGGCTTGTTTGGCGGTGTGTGGGAAAAGGGAAAGGCAACAGGACATGTGAGGGGTAGGGCGATTGTGCTGGGTTGAATTGGGAAAGAAAGGGACGGGAATGGCAGGGGAAGGACGGCAGGCTTTGTCGGAGTTGTAGGCCAGCAATCGCAGGTCGCGAGGAAGAAGATGATGCTACGGCTAGACCAGCGGTCCAGGGGAAAAAGGAAAGGAAGGGGCAAGCCGGCAGGTTTGGTAACGGTTATAAGATTTTTAAACCAAACGCGGCGTTTTAGTAAATGGGGGAACGAAACGCGGCGTCGCGTTGCTGGGTGGTAACGGTCATAAGGGTCATTAAATGTGACGCGGTGTTTTGACGGCCTCGAGGGGTGAAATGTGGTGTTGCGGGCGTGCGACAGCCAGCGGATGACGCTGGGCCGTGGGAGGGAGAAGGAGGAAGGGGGATTGGGCCGGGCGAGGCCCAACTCCAGCGGAAAGAAGAAAAAGAAGAAAAAGGAAGGGAAAGGAAAAGGGAAAAGGGTGAAAAAGATTTCTTTAGAGTTTTGGATTTTTGCACAATTTATTTAGAATGATTTTGGGTTATTATACATTTATATATATATATATATATATATATTTATTTATTTATTTTCTTGAATATTTAAAAAAAATTATTTAACTAATAATTTAATTCTCTTTTTAGATTAATTTTGGCTATTTTGGGTAATTTTCCTCCACTTTCATTTTAATTAGAAAAATGTCCAAAATTTTCTAAATAATTTATTTATTATTTTCTCCTTATCTTCCTGAATTAATTTCCTCTTTATTTAATGAAGTAATTTATTTTCTTAATTTTTTCCTAATAAATCACTATTTTGCCATAATTCCTAAGTTAGGGTTTTTGGGGTATTTCAACTATAGACCCATTAGTTTTTGCCGTAGGTTGATATATTTTTTTAAAAACAATTGGACATTCAACAACGATGGATTCACTACAATATACCCATTAGTCATCGCAATAGATAATTTTAATTTTCTATTTTTTTTTATATTGTCATCATAGTAGGATTGCATCAACCATGTAGTAATCACAATAGAAGTAGTTTTCAATAACAACTTCCATCATCCTATTCTTCGGTCTTTTACTATGAAGCAATTATGATGACAAATCATTGATGACCTATTGTCATAATATACATTCTACAAAACGTCTTATGACTTTAGTAACAACAACAATCATCATAGAAGAGTGCATTTGTAGTAGTATCATGAAAATGATAAAAACAAAAATACATGGTCCCAAAGTAGCATACATATGTGTTGTTTGTGCTTTATTATATCTTACTAATAATAACATACTTGAAATATCATTTGTAGTGAATGTTATCAAGATATAGTTTGCCATGCATTCAATTTGTTGAACAATACTCCAAGTAAAGAGTTTTCCTATAGTGAGGAAATAACGTTAGCACTTGTTGGACTATAGAGCTTGTACCCTGAGGTATATGCCGATCTTCTTTGGTAAGAAAGAAACCTATGATTGTTAAGCTATCCATTGCATGTAAAAGTTCCAAGAAAACTATGGATGAATCTAAGGCAAAATCTCCAATTTCTATTTTGAAAACACATGAATCAGAGATGAAGGATAGGTCTAAGGAGCTGGTGATGACTCCAGTTACCTTGAAAAATCAAGAAAATAATACAACAATTGAAGTTATGATAAATGATGAACACTCGGTTGTGTTTTCTAAATCAATGACTAAATTAGTAAAGGAAGATGAGAGATACAACCCTATGGTGATCGTATACAATACCAATCCATCGCCAATTACTGTTAAACCAAATATAGATGAGGAACCTTTAATTTCTTGGAGAGATCATGTAGCATCAAATAGATACCCGTATTAGTGCTTAAACCTCTCTTATGCTCCACCTTGCATTGATAATGGCCAATTTGTTATCAAAATCAAACAAAACAAGGTAAACACAGAGGTTGATGACTGGAAGTTTGCCCTAATTGGATATATGTATTGGGACTCTCCTTTTATACAATCATATGCAAGGTTTTATTAGATTCCATTGGAGTAGTATTATTATGCCGAAGATTATATGCCATGGAGATGGCTATTTTATCTTCAAATTTGCAAATGAAGAAGATTGTAATATTATACTTTCCCACCAATGGCCATACTACAACAAACCACTCATACTTAAGGGATGGTAGAGGAAAATAAATTTCTCACAAGAGAAACTTAAATTTGTCCCTTTGTGGATCAAACTACCCCATCTCACTCTTGAATTCTACTCCCCAAGGTCTTTAAGTATGATAGCTAGCTCTGTGGGCAAACCTATATTTGCTTATGCAATCACTATGAGGAAGAAACGTATAACATTCCCTAGAATGTTATCAGAAGTAGGCACAAAAATATCTCAATATGAGAGTATTACCATTAAGGATCCTAATGGCACAATGTCCTGGTAGAAAGTGGTGTTTGAACAAAAGCCTAAGTACTGTGAAACTTTTTCCAATTCAACCCATGATGGGTCTTATTATCCTAGAAATAGGAAGGAAACAACCATAGTCGAGTAGAAGAAATAGGAGTGGATGGTGGTCAAAGATAGAAGACACATTTCTTCCCCTAGAATAATTACCTGAAAAAACTTTAAAGGTTTAGACAACCCAGTTCCTAGCATTGCTAACCATATGGAAGTTCAGATCCAAGACTTGCAAAACCTTTTACTTGCTACTAAGGGTGACAATAGAAATGCTAACACATCAAAAAGAAGTCAAGATAATCCAAAACTTGAAACTTCATAGTAGAAATTATGCCCTAATATCAGGCCAACAAAATGCCCAAACATCATTAACTATTGCTAACGCATTCCAGATGTTGTAGCAGGAGGACAAGGATTGTGAGGAGCAAGAGGAAGAGGAGAGGCAGATTACCTTTGACCCGTGTGAAATGTGCTAGTAACTTAGATTTTCATAAGAATAAATAAACAATCCAAAAAACACTCAATAAAGGACTGGATTATAAGAGGGGTGATGCATATGCTAAATAAGTTAGCACATGCTAAACGAAAATGGTGGCTTATGGGATAATAAACCACCAAAAGTTTAAAGAGAGTGGGGATGAGAAGTAAGATAGTATTTGATATAAGGTTGAGCCAAATATCAGACACTCACAAATACCTCTCAAGGTTTCAACACTTGAGATAAAAATTATGAGATTTTATACTCAAAATAAACTTTTCACTCAACTTTGAAAAGAGGGAATGTGGGACCTTTGAAAACTAGGTTTTTAATTCAAGGGAGTAGTGTATTGCATTTTGTTGAAGTTCCACAAATTTGTAGTGGTAGGCATGGTAACAAAAATTCCATTATACCCTTTCCCCTTACCGTCCTAGCTACATTCTAACCATTCTTTGTGATCTAGTTATAAAATACTAGCTAACAACTAGTTGGATCAAAATGAAAAATGAGGTCATCCCATGTGTGGTATTTTGGCAGCCACACTACAACATGGAACCCCTTATATGCTGAAATGGTAGGTAATAAATCAAAGTACAAATCACTCAATCATCCCCCATACCTAATCAATCTTCTCCCATGCTTAGTAAATTAAAATAATCTAATTTGTTGACTTAGCTACCTTTCCTCACCAACTCCACCATCCACTTATCTTCCTTTTTCTTTTTCTCTTTTTTTATTTCATTTTTCAAAATCAACCTTGGTCTAGGGCTAATTTGGCTTCTTAGGTGGAATAATAATTGGAAATAATAATAAAATATCTTGTTGGCCTTGGGCTTCATGTGCCACAATAATTGGTTGGGATTAGGTTGGACATGGTACCATAATTTTTATGCTTGGGCTAGCGTGCCGCCATGCATGCATGGGCTGGTAGGTCCATATATTTTCACATAATTAGCTAATTAATTTCATCCAAGTTGAAAGTATTTTGTGTTCCCCTAACTTAGAAAAATTAATTAGTGAATTATTATTATGAGATACTCCTACATCATTCTCCTCATCTTGGGAGGGCTCCACCTCATTCATGTAGGGCTCATTATGAAGGTAAGGGAGTAGATCACCCACATTAAATGTGTTTGATATATTTCCCATTTCCGGTGGTATCTTAAGCCAATAAGTATTACTTCCAATCTTCTCAAGAACCTTTAATGGTCCATCACTTCCTAGCATAAGCTTATTTTTTCTTCTAGAGGGAAACCTTTCCTTTCTAAGATGTAGCCACATGAGAACTTCTGATTCAAAACTTTGTTCCCTTCAATGTTGGTTGGCTTTCCTTTTATTTATTTCATTAATTTCTAGATTCTTGCTCATGTAATTTCTTGAAGGCTTGAATTATATCTTTGGCTTCAAAATTTCATTAGGCCTTATTAGGAAGTGGAATGAGTTTGATGGGTGTGATAGGGTTGACACTATACACGATCTCAAAAGGTGAATGGCTGGTGGCATATGTGGGGGATCTATTGTATGTGAATTTGGTGTGAGGAAGCTTAAGGTCCCAATCCTTGAGGGATTTGTGCACCAAGCTTTGCATGATGATAGTCAGGGTCCGATTGGTGATTTTGGTTTAGTCATATGTAACATCCCAAAATTCACTACTTTTTTTTAAAAGCAGAAAAGTTTTAAATTTAAACCTGTGAATTCCGGGGATGTTACCTCCACACTTAGTACTAGACCGTTCCAGTACCAAGTGCTAATGCTAAAGAAAAGATTAACATTTAAACTCAAACCAACAATTCATAAATGAATAGAAAGAATCATACATCAAAAATAGAGTACGCGTAAAAGTTTATAAACAATAATAAGATAGAAATCAGAGTACAAAATCAAAATTCTTCGGAGGGAATATTCTTACAATTGATAAAATGTTTAATTGAAAGACTTAATACAATGTAATAAATCAAAAAGAATAAATGAGATATAAAAGAAATACACAAGGAAATACATTGCATAAAGAGATAGTATGGCCACGTCACTCTCGAACTTAGAACCCTAACACAAGCTCAACACTCAGCCCTGACTGATTTCTTGCCCTCCTCCATAAAGTCAGAAGGGCATACTACTCGTGGGAATGAGCAACACCCATGAAAAGGGTGATCAGTACGGTACGTATTGAATAAGGTAACCAAGCACTAAGGCCAACACATAAAATCACATAAATAATGCAGAAGAAATAAAAGAACATAAAGACCATCATGATAACATAATATCAAACAATCACTTGGGTAGATACATAAAGACCCATTTATAGTCTAGATTAGTTATTCAATTAATCTTTTATCGGAAGTCAATACACATCATGTTTTTTATCAAATCCATGAGAGTACGAAAGCCCCCACTATTATAGTCGATGGATCGGAGACAAGTAGGGCACAATGCTCCTGTCCACTATTATTAGCTAGTGGATCGGTCACACATAGGGTATCATACCCTAACCACTATTTCTTTTCGGTGGATCAGTTGGCTCCGACATGTATGGTGTTCCACTGTAAGTAATTAGTGTCTTTCCTAAGTCTTAGCAAACTGTTAGATTTATTGAGTTTGGAATCCGCCACTATTATAGCCTGTGGATCAGAGGCACATAGGGTAACATGCCCTAACCACTATTATAGCCGGTAGATCGGAGACACATAGGACTACACGTCCTAACAACTATTTATAACCGGTGGATCGGTGGGACCCGACTCAATAGTCTTTCACTTTAAGTGATTAATGTCTTAAGTATCTTATTCAGAAGCTTTCACCCTAGACATGCATGAATCATTCCCTTTATACTTCATGCATCACAAATCATAAATTTCATCCTCATAATTACACTTAATCACCACAACCACATGATACCACAAAAACTCTAAGCAGCCACACCAAACCCTAATTGTCCACGAAAACCCTAGCTTGGTCTCCTACGTACCCATATAATGCTCCACGTACTATTTTTCATCCAAAGTGTTTAAACACCCAAACAACACTTACATTACCTTCCTCACATCCCAAATTAACTTTTCTTATGTAAATTTCATGCCCATGCAAATGTTACACAACCCATGCAATCATTCGAATTTTTCATGCGAAACCCTAAAACTCTCACATGAAAACCTTAGAATCAACTAGGCATGTTCAATGGGTTGGGTTTGCCATGGTAAGCTATAATCCAACCCATGAACTTAAGTTATAATATAAGTGGGTTGGGTTATTATTTTAAATGGGTTATTATGGGTTGAACCCATATACATATTATTTAAACATGGGTTGCCATGGTAACCCATAAGCTGAAAATATCTAACAATATGAACTTAAAAATTTTGAAAGTTTTTTCCGCATCCGATTTCAAAATTTCGCTCGGATTTTTCGTAGGTGAATCCGATATTTCCGACTCTGAGGACTCTAACGCCGGGGTATTTGGAAGGAGTAGCACATCTAAGAAACAGGTTTCTTGATTTCAAAGAAGATAGGGACGAGAAAAAACGTAAAAATATCATTTTTTAAAAATATAGGAAACGGAGATAGTACATATATACATATATATAAATATATACATCTATACACATATATGTATATGTATATACATATATTTAAGAGAATATATATATATATATATGTATGTATGTATGTATGTATGTATGTATACAAGTATATATATATATATGTATATACACATATATGTATATGTATGTACATATATTTAAGAGAAAAAAATATATATATGTATGTATACATGTGTGTGTGTGTGTGTATATATATATATATATACACATATATATATATATATACATATATACACATATATGTCTATGTATATACATATATACACATATATGTCTATGTATATACATATATACACATATATGTATATGTATATACATATATACACATATATGTATATGTATATACATATATTTAAGAGAAAAAAACCTTTGATGAGTCAATTAATTGGGTAGAGTAGAGAAGGTCAGAGGCAACACTGGCGGTGGCGGCGAAATACGGCGAGCAGTTATATTACATCGACGTTGCACGGAGATGGGGTAAAAAAAAAGGGAAAAATATCATTTTTTAAAAATTTAAGAAATGAAGACGGTAAGAAACGTAAAAATAATTATATATATACATATGATATACATATATATTTAAATAAATAAATTAGATCTACTAAAATTAAGAGAAAAAAAAACTTTGACGAGTCAATTAATTGCGTAGAGTAGCAAAGGTCGGAGGCAACACTGGCGGAGGAAGAATATAGCGAGTAGTTATATTATAGTGGCGTTGCACGGAGACGGGGACGAGAAGAAATACAAAGATATCATTTTTTTTTTAGAAATCTAGGAAATGAAGACGGTAAGAAACGTCAAAAATATATATATATATATTAAAATAAATCAGATCTATTAAAATTAAGAGAAAAAAAAACTTTGACAAGTTTATTAATTGTGCAGAGCAGCGAAGGTCAGAGGCAACACTAGCGGCGGAGGAATATGGCGAACAGTTATCTTACAGCGGCATTGCACAGATATGGAGACGAGAAAAAGACGCAAAAATGTCGTTTTTTAAAAATTTAGGAAATGAAGACGGTAAGAAACGTAAAAAAAATTATATATATATATTAAAATAAATTAGATCTACTAAAATTAAGAGAGAAAAAACTTTGACGAGTCTATTAATTACGCGGAGTAGCGAAGGTTGGAGGCAACACTGGTGGCGAAGGAATATGACGAGTAGTTATGTTATAGTGGCATTGCACGGAGACGGGGACGGAAAAAAAAATGCAAAAATATCAATTTTTAAAAATCTAGGAAATAAAGATGGTAAGAAACGTAAAAAAAAATTATATATGGGGATGAGAAAAAAAACTCAAAAATGTCATTTTTTAAAAAATCTAGTAAATGAAGACGGTAAGAAACGTAAAAAAAAAAATTATATATATATACATATGATATATATATATATATATATATATATATATACATATATATATACATACATATATATATATATATATATATATATACATATGTATATATATATATATACATACATATATATATATATATATATATATATATATATATATATATATATATATATTAAAATGAATCAGATCTACTAAAATTAAGTCTACTTGTATTCTATTGCTAAAAATTAAAAAAAATAAAAAAATTCTCCTATTCTATTTATTGAGATTTCGAAATCCAAAAGTCACTCTGACCGACTAACTTAATCATGTCATGTGCATGGAATTTAAGACGAGGAGTTCATATCCTCTTGTTTCCATGTACGAATATTGTTCGAGTCATGTCATAAATGAGTTCTCAAAAATAGATTTCATGAAACTATTATTATGAGTTGTTATTTCCTTTTACAAAAATATTCCCCCCAGTACATTGATAATTTGGTTCGACATTTTTTTGGATAATATTTGTTTTTACTGTTTAAGTGATAATAAATAAAAATATGAAAACGTACGTTTAAGCTTATCAGTGATATTCCATTGTGTTTATGAATTTATGTTAATTAAATTATGTATTAAAAGAATTTGAAATTCCTCTGAAAAAGATTTCGGAAAAAAATTATCTTTTTTAAAGAAATTGTTATAAATAAGACAAATATACTTAATAAATGTGATCATCGTTCTTTTATAATATGTTTGACACTTGACATAATTATTTTACTATATTGAAGGCGGTGGTTGTGAATTGAAGAAAAGGGAAAAAAAGATAGGAAGGAAAATAATTGTAGTAATTGTGGTGGTGGTGGTGGTGGAAGCGGTGTTAGTAATGGTGGTGGAAGGGATGGTAGTAATGGTGGTTGAGACGGTGATAGTAAAGGTCAAGATAGACTTGTTTGTATATATACTAACTCACGCTAACTCATGGTTAACCCGTATAACCCATGGGTTATGATGGGTTGGATTAAAAATTATTAATTATTTTCTACAACCCATCGTGGTTTTGACCATGGGTTATATAAATTATATGGGTTAAAATACTATGGGTTGGGTTAAACCATGGCCACCCATTTGAACACCCCTAGAATCAACTATGCAAAACCCTAAATTCTTTCATTCAAAACCTAAGACTCCTCCATACAAAATCCTAAATTCAATCCATATAAAACCAAATATTCATCCATACCAAACCATAGATTCAAACCATGTATAACTAAAGATTCATCCACACCAAACACTAAATTCAATACATACAAAACCAAAGATTCATCCTTACCAAATCCTAAATTCAAACCATATAAAACCAAAGATTCATCCATACCAAACCCTAAATTCAAACCATATAAAATTAAAGATTCATCCATATGACCCATATATTAGATTCTCCTATACAAAACCGTAATTTAGATTCTCCCATATAACACCATAAATTAGATTCTCCCATATAAAACCATAGATTATATTCTCCCATATAAAATCATAAATTAGATTCTCCCATATAAAATCATAGATTGGATTCTCCCACACAAAACTTTAAATTAGATTCTCCCATTTAAAATCATAAGTTCGATGCTCCTATACAAAATCATAAATTAAATTCTTCCACACGAAACCCTAAATTCCCCATTTTATTCCTCCACTCATAGATCATTAAAATACTTAGGTCAACTCATTTCCCATTTAGTCAACTTGATTCCAAGTTTCCATTTTCAACCTTTTCCCCACACAATACCACTTTTATACATCCTCACATGCATGTCTTATAGGGTCACAATACATATCATCACATACCACAATATTTCATCACATATAGTACACATGCCATACAAAAACATACTTCAACTCCACATTATACCACATATGAAATAACAATAATAAATATAGGATGCATATCATACAAAGCATATAATGCACATCAACACACAATAGGCCTTATTAACCCCTTACGGAAAACTACACCGATCTTGGAGCACGCTCCTATGCCTCCTTAGGGCTTTGACAAAATAATAACATATTATGAACAATAACATTAACAAATTTCTAACTTTACTAAACATATAAGAAATAATAGAAATATTATAAAAGTTGATAATATAAGGGTTTAAAGATTTAATTCTGATAATAATAATAATGCAAATAGAAATACTAATAATATCAATAATGATACTAATACAATAGTAACAATAACCATAACAAGAATAATAATAAAAAGGACATTATTCAAAAACAAAGTGAAATAAGGGCTTCGGCCCCTTTACCAAAATAATACTAATAATAATATTAGTAAAATAAATAGCAAAATTTAGTAATAATAATAATAATAATAATAGCAAAATTAATAGTAAAGTAGCTGGAATATTAATAATGAAATAATAATAATAGTAATTCGAAATAGCAATAATAAAAATAATAATTATAATAATAAACACATAATAATAATAATAGTAATAGAAACAACAACAACAACAACAACAACAACAACAACAACAATAATAATAATAATAATAATAATCAAAAATAAAATAGAATGGGGCTTCAGTCCTAAACTGAAATAATAAGCAAAACATTAATACTAATAATATTAATAATACATATTAAAAAAAATATTAATAGTATTTATATTCAAATAAATGAAATAAAATAAAATAAGGCTTGTAAAAATAGGGAAAAGGGTTGACAGGGTCTGGGGTTCAACCTTAGGCTGGTATGGATGGGTGGCACTGGCGGTGGTGCATGGCGGCACCAGCGGTGGCCGGAAAAGGGAAGAAAAGGGTAAAAGTTGAAGGCCGGGAACAAAATAAGAAGAATGGAGGTGGGAGTTAGGGTGAGGAGTTGAACAAAATAAGACTACCTATTGGGAGAGGAGTTGAATGATGGTGGCGGCACAGCCAAGGGCGGTGGCAGTGGTGGCCTATTATGGAAGGAGAAGAGAAAGAGAGGAGGAGAGGGAGGAAGAGGAAAAGAAAGGTAGGGGAAGGTAGAGGAGGGTCTATAGAAGAGAATGAGGGGTGAAAGAAGTGGCGGAAGGGGCGGAAGAGGTGGCTAAGGGCGGCATAAAGGGTGGCGTAGGTGGAAGGAAGGGCTGATTAGGGAGGGAACTTCGCACAGCCGGGGCAGCTTGCACAGGAAAAATAAGGGAAATTGGACGTTTAGTTATCTAGAGGGAGGTGCAAGGAAGTGTTTGGTAGGTGGAGTGGGTGGCGGCATTGGCTGACAGCGGCAGACGAGGCGTCTAAAGGGGCAGAGGCGTGCAAGGGGAGTTTTTTGGGTAGAACTCAAAGGCTTGACACAGGGCTCATTATGGGGGTATTTATAGATTTTAGAAGGGAGGTTAGCGTTCTATGGGTCATCTACGGGGTAAGGCAGGTAAGGTTAGGGATTGTCGGCCACAACAAAATGGAAGAAATTCAAATCGGGGCAAAGGTAATGCATAAGAAAAGGGAGAGAAATGGGAGAAGTGGCTTGGGTCAATAGTTTGACAAAACAGAGGGGAAGAGAAAGGAAGGCAAAGGCCAGTCAAAGGAGCGAGATCGGCGGTGGAAGCTTCGGACGGTGGTTGCGTTGATGCAGGTCGGCGGTGTCGGGGAAGAAGAAAGTAGAAAGAGGAAGAAAGGTGTGGGGCAAACCAGCGGTTCAGGAGAAAAAGAAAGAAGAGAAAGATGGGCCAGATCAGGTGGAAGAAAATTAATCAAAACACAGCGTTTGGCTGCGCTGAAGGAGGAAGAAAAGAAGAAAAGTTGGGCCGCGTGGGTTGGGCCGCACCAAAGAAGAAAGGAAGGAGGGAGGGAAAAATTGGGTCGTGGGAGGGGCAGGCCGAAATGGGGAAAAGGAAAGGGAAAAGAAAAAGAAATTAAGGAAAGAAAAAGAAAGGAAAAAGGAAGAAAGAAAAGGTAAAAGGAAAAAGGGATAAAGGAAAAATAATGGGTTGGGTTAATTAAATTAATTAGAATATTTGGGATATTTCAAAATAATAATATTTAAATCCCTTTTTAGGCTAAATTAGGATTTAAAAGATTTTTCATAAATTTCATTTTAATTAGCAAATCACTCTAATTTTCTTTAATTAAATTATTTATAAAATTAGTATTAACCTGAAATTATTTTCTCCTTCTTATTTTAAATAAAGTAATTTATTTAATTAATTTTTCAAAATAAAATCCTTAATTAGCTAAAATACCAAAATTTCTCCTAATTAAAATACTTATAAATTTCTTCTTGATTTTCTCTAATTAAAATCCTTTTATTTTAATAAAAATAATTTATTTAATTAATTTTCATAATAAAACCTCATTTAAATATAATTTTTAAAATTATAAATTTTTGGGGCATTTCATCATCCATTTGTGGGTGGTAGGTGGTGTAAATAGAAGTTTAGTACCAACCAATCTCAATAAAGTTTTCTAGAAATAGCTAAGGAACTTGGTATCCTTATCCAAGATAATGGACTTGGGAATACCATGCAACCTTAATATTTTTTTAAAGAATAGATTAACTATATAAGAGGCATCATCAGTCTTATGACAAGGGACAAAGTGATCCATCTTAGAAAACCGATCCACCACTACCATAATGGTGTCGTTTTGCCTCTGAGTTCTAGGCAAAGACACTATGAAGTCTATACTCACATGGTGTCAAGGTTGATGAGGGATTGGTAATGGAGTGTAGAGTCCTTGGTGGAAGTGACTCTTGGACTTTTAACATGTGGCACATCTAACTCCAACTCTATGTACATCACTTATCATTTTAGGCCAATAGAAGTGCTCCTGAAGTACTTCATAGGTCTTGTTGATCCCGAAATTTCCTGCTAGCCCACCTCCATGTGTTTATCATATCAACAACTCTCAAATGGGACTCTTTAGGATGCAAATATTAGTATTCTTGAATAGGAATCCATCTTTCATGTCATAGGGGCTTCGAAGCTTGTATGGATCTTCAAGGTATCTTGGAAAGTCTTCATCCACCATGTATAGCTCCTTCAAGCATCCAAACCTTATGACTTGAGCTTCTAATAGGGACAACATACAATACCTTCAAGAGAGAGTAACAACTACTACATTGGTTTTTCCACTCTTATGTTTTGCTACAAAAGAGAAGGATTATAAACACTCTATCCACCTAGCATACTTAGGGTTAAGCTTATTGATAGGCATGAATTTTGTCAATAATATGAACATTAACATGAAGATTTAATGTAATTATATGATGTTTTTTTTGTTCATACTTTAGTCTACTTATTCTTATTTATTACTTTTGATCATATTTTGTAGGTATTTTGATAAAATTTGATCAAAAGGACCTAAAAGGCAATAGTTGGAACAAAACAGAAGCAAATGCATGTACTCAAAGTATTAAAAGGAATAAAGAGTTGCAAATCCAATAATGATGCAATCTGAATTTGGAAATGTGCTGAGTATAAAATTTGTATATATTTTTGTTAGCTTTCCAACACATTAAAAATATACTCAATTAAAATTCAAATGAAGAAGTTATGATTGAAATAAAAAACATGAGCAAAGCTAAAGCAACGCCCGTCAACACAGCACCACCGTGTTGATTTACACAGCGATGTTGATGGGAGGTCATGTATATTTAAACTTATTTTTCATTTAGTGTGAGGGAGGAAACATAAAGGATAAAAAGATGGAAATTTTGGGAGTACAAAAGAGAGATATTGGGTTATTTGTTTGGCATCACTAAATCCAATCCCAACCCTAATTTATCCATAATCTTATATCTCTTGATCTCAATTTCTTTTTCCCTATCAGACGGATAGAATAATGAATTTGCATCTTGAATAAAGAAGGTATTTCATTTTTACTTTAGATTTTATTTATTATTTCAATTGATGCAATTCTCTATGTTTAAGATGCTTTTCTTAATGAAAGCTATGATTGACTAATAAATCTATACCGGGGTGAAGGGAAATCTCTTGCTCCTGATGTATTGAGAATCTGAACCCTACCAAATCTAATTCCTCGTCATATGTGTTGTGCTAATGGTTTAATTGGAATAATAGAATTTATCACTTTTCTATTGTTATTTAGAGAAACATGGCGATATTCGAGAGATGAATTGGAGTGGGCTACATTAGCATGACAAGAGATCAAACCAAAAGCCGAGAGACGTTGGTTGGCCTATACAAATAAAAAAAAGGGAATATGATACATAATAATGCATTACCTATTTTTGCATTCATACTAGAGATAGATGAGTCTTAATAGACAATAGGGCTTAGTGGCGCGAGAGAGCATTATACTACATACTTTGGTTGACATTCATGACAAAGTGTTATGATTCGAGATTTGGGGTTAATATTCGATGATATTGTTGTTAATGGGATTGACCGGAACCTTAGCCTTTTCTCTAACTGAATTTCACTTGTTCTTATATTATAGTTGGATTTTTTAGCACATTTTCTTTTCATTTAGAGTTAGAAATCATTTTCCCCTATCCTCAGTCTAAACATAGTAGATATTTTCACTATCCTATTTATCACTTCTTATTCCTTGTAGGATCGACCTTACATGCTACTTTAACACCATGCACTTGTGGTTAGAATTCATCAAGTCTTTGGTGCCGTTGTCGGGGACTAGGCAACAAGTGACCTCAGGATCTAACAGATTTTCTTTACTTTAGACATTTGTTTTTTTTTATCCTTTTAAAGTTTTTTCATGTGATTTTCTAACTTTGTGCAAGATCTCTAGTACATGACCCACTCGTGTGGGGGTGAGCTAGATCCATTTGATCTAGAGATTGTGATTACTTTCCATAGGTTACACATATTAAATAGATGTGATAAAGGCATGGACAATGCTAGGAACCAACAAGATCTTAATCCACAAGACTTGCATCCTCCATAAGTATTGAATCCAAATTAACAACATAATCTGACTTTTCCACAAGCACCGCTTTAGGTGCAAGTGAAAGCTCAAGTGGCTAGATCTCTTAAAGACTATGCCCCCCCAATCTAGATGGTATAGGTTCTAGAATCAGAAAACCATCCATGCAAGCACATAAATTTGAATTTAAACTGACCCTTATTTAGATGATTTAAACAGTAATTCAATTTGGAGGATTGCGAAACGATGACCCGAATGCTCATATTGCTAATTTCCTTGAGATTTGTGCTACTTTTAGGCAGAATGGGATTTTTGATGATAACATAAGACTTAGGCTTTTCCCCTTCTCTCTTAGGGATAAATCTAAGATTTGGCTACATTCTTTGTCAATGGGATCGATTACTTATTAAGATGATATGGCTCGGTAATTTCTTAATAAAATTTTTCCATCATAAAACGTTGCTAAGATGAGAAATGATATTACTAATTTTATGCAGTATGATAAGGAATCGTTATGTGAAGCATGGGAAAAATTCAAAGAATTGCTAAGAAAATGTCCTCACCATGGTCTACTTATTTGGCTGCAGGTTTAGACATTTTATAATGGTTTGTTTTCTACTAACCGTTCCAAGCTTGATACAGCTCCAGGTGGGACAATCATGAACAAGACCCCAGAAAATGCCTATGATTTTAGTGGCATGCTGAGAGATTACTTAGTAGGAGTGTAGGCATCCATTCTGTCAATGTGGTCACTACTCTTTTAGATTAGTTGGGTGCTTTGACTAAACAAGTGGATAACTTGAGTGCTTCTGCCATGCAGGTCCTGATTGTGAGATGTGACTTATGTGGTGGACCTCATACTAGCACTAAGTGCCAAGTGGGTAACCCTTTTGCACAATCGTCTGAGCAGGCTATTTTTTAAAAAAATTTGGTAGGTCCAACAACAATCCTTATTCGAACACCTATAATCCTGGTTGGAGGAATCACCTAAATTTTTTGTAGAGAAATCAAAACCTAACTCAAGCTCCAAGTAAAGTAAGACTACCTCTAGGATGCCAAACCACAACCCCTAAACAAAAATTGAGTTTGGAAGAATTTCTTACTATATTCATAAACCAAAGTGAGTCTAGATTCCAAAATCAAGACACTCGAATACAAAATCAGGAGGCTTCAATGAAGAACTTGGAGGTACAAGTAGGACAGTTGGCAAATATGATCTCCCAAAAAGAACAAGGAACCATACCTAGTAATACAGAAAGGAACACACAAGAGGATGCAAAGGCAATCACTTTGAGGAGTGGTAATGAGTTTTCTAATATAACATCTCCGAGCTTGGAAGAAAAGGGTAAAACAAAGGCTGTTGATGAGCAGCCTATATAAATTTTTGATTCTCAAAAGGATGTAAGAGATGACCCCACACATGGCAAGGGTTAACATCATGAGGTAAAACCTTATCAACCTCACACCCCATTTCCCCAAAGGTTGAAATAACAAAAATTGGATACACAATTTTTTAACTTTCTTGAAATTTTAAAGAAATTGCATACACATATTCAATTTTCTGATGCTTTAACCCAAATTCCTAGTTATGCTAAATTTTTAAAGGAAATTTTATCTAACAAAATAAAAATAGAGGAATGCGAGATAGTTAGACTTAATGAGGAGTGTTTTGTTGTACTCCAAAATAAACTACTACCTAAGCTAAAAGATCTAGGGAGTTTTACTATTCCTTATAATATCGGTAGTTTACATTTTGATAAGGTTCTTTGTGGTCTTGGTGCAAGAATTAACCTCATGCCCTTATGCATTGTTAGGAAGCTTGGATTAGGTGAACCAAAGGGAACGACCATATCTCTCCAACTAGCAGATTGATCAATCAAGTATATATACATATGGTATTATTGAAGATGTGTTGTAAAATTTGACAAGTTCATCTTTCCTATGGAATTTGTCATTCTAGAGATGGAAGAGGACCATGAGGTACCTCTAATTCTAGGGAGACCATTTTTTACCATAGGTAGAACTCTTATTGATTTTCATGAGGGTAAAATAATTTTGAGAATTAATGATGAGTGTGTTAGTGAGTATTTTTAGGTGAACAGATCAGATGACACATTAGAAGCATGTCTCTTGAATGGACTTGATGAACATGAGGAAGATGAAAGCCTTACAGAAGAAATCCTCTATTTTGAGGCGTCTCCTTCTTATCCCAAATTTTCAAGGTTACTACTTAGAGGTTTGGAGCGTGATGAGATAAAAATAAAAAATAAAACCCTCCAATGAAGAGCCTCCTCAGCTTGAGCTCAAACCTCTCCCCTCTCATTTTAAATATGTGTTTTTAGATGGTTCTTCCTCTCTTCCAGTGATTATTTCCTCTTCTTTGAGCAGGTTGATGTAAGAGAAGCTAGTAAGGGTGTTGAAGGAGCACAAAAGAGCTTTTGGGTGGGCCACTATAGACTTAAAAGGTATCAATCCATCTATATGCATGCATAAAATTATGATGGAGGAGGGTTTTAAGCCACTGGTGCAACCTCAACGATGACTTAATCCCATGGTGTAATAAGTGGTAATAAAAGAGGTGATAAAATTCCTTGATGTAGGCATAATTTATCCCATATCTGACAGTGCATGGGTTAGTCCAGTGCAGGTGGTACCTAAAAAAGAGGGTATTATTGTTGTGGCTATTTACAAGGATGAATTGATCCCTACACATACCATAATAGGCTAGCATGTTTGTATGCATTATAGATGAGTAAGTGTTACTATTAAAAAATACCATTATCCTCTTTCCTTCATTGATCAAATGATAGAGAGACTGGTAGGCCAAGAATTCTCCTATTTCATGGATGGGTATTCAGAGAACATACAAACCCCTATTACACCTGAGAATTAAGAAAAAACAACATTCACATGTTATTATGGTATGTTTGCATATAGGTGAAGGCCTTTCAGATCGTGCAATACTCCGGCTACTTTTTAGAGAAGTATGATGGTAATTTTCTATTTTTGGATGTTATTTTTATGCATTCCTAAATAACTTGAATAATTTTTTGAAAAGATGTGAAGACACAAATTTAGTCCTTAATTGGAAAAAATGTCATTTTATAGTCCAAGAAGGGATTGTTCTGGGTCATAAAATCTCTAACAAAGGGATTGAAGTTGATTAGGTGAAAATTGAAGTAATTAAAAAACTTTCTCTCCCTTTATTGTGAAAGGTGTCAAGAGTATTTTGGGGAATGATGGCTTTTATCAAAGGTTCATTAAAGACTTCTCAAAAATAGTTAAGCCCCTGTGTGAATTGCTGGTTAAAGATGCTACTTTTATTTTTTCTAATGAGTGCTTGCATGCGTTCAATACCTTGAAAGAAAATTTGATTAGTGCACCTATTATGGCATTTCTTGATTGGGATTTACCCTTTGAATTAATGTGTAATGCGAGTGATTTTTTTTGTTGGTGTTGTGTTGGGTCAAAGGAAAAATAAAGTTTTTCAAACCATTTACTATGCTAGTAGAATTCTGAATTCTGCACAACAACATTATGCTAGTACTAAAAAGGAATTGTTGGCTATAGTATTTATGTTTGATAAGTTTCATTCTTACTTGTTGAATAAATTCATTGTTTACACTGACCACTATGCATTAAAGTACTTGTTTGCTAAGAAGGATGCTAAGGCTAGGATATTAAAATGGATATTGCTACTCCAAAAGTTTAACTTGGTGATCAAAGATAAAAAGGGGAGTGAGAACAGTGTTGCGGATCATCTCTCATGACTGCCCCAATCTGTCATAGAGGAGCTAACCAATTCCATAAATAAAGAATTTCCAGATGAATACCTTTACAACTTTCAAATCACACCTACTCCATGGTATGCTAATATAGCCAATTTATTAGCAAGTAACATCTTATTCACTCATATTTCATATCACCACATAAGGAAGTTTTTTTTATAAGGTAAAGTATTATTTTTGGGATGATCTGTACCTATTTAGAATATGTGCTGATCAAGTAATTAGGAGGTGTATGAATGATGAGGAGATTTATTCCATCTAGGAGCATTGTCATAGTAGGGAGATTGGAGGTCACTTTTGACTAACTAGAACTACATCTAAGATTTTACAATGTGGCTTTTATTGGCCTAATATTTTTAAGGATTCTCACACCTTTATTTCTACTTGTGATAGGTGCCAAAGTATCGGGAATATATCCTACAAACATGAATTGCCCTTAATTAATATCATGATTTGTGAGTTGTTTGACCTTTGGGGTATAAACTTCATAGGACCATTCCCTTGTTCTTTTGGTAAAGATTATATCCTTGTGGCTATGGACTATGTGCCCAAGTGGGTAGAAGTTGTGGCACTTCCCATGAATGACACCAAGGAGGTTCTGAAGCTCTTGAAATGAGATATTTTCATGTGGTTTGGCACACTTAGAGCTATCATTAGCAATGGAGGGATGCATTTTTGCAATCAACAATTTCAATCCTTCCTAGCTAAATGTGAAGTCACACATGAAGTTTTAACTTCCTACCATCCTTAGACAAGTGGTCAAGTTGAAGTAACCAATAAGGAGATTAAACAAATTTTGGAGAAAACCACAAGTTTAGCTCAAAAATATTGGTCTATCAAATTAGATGACACACTTTGGGATTATAGAATAGTATACAAAACTCTGATTGGCATGTCCCCCTACCATTTGGTGTATGGGAAGGCATGCCATCTCCTGGTTGAACTTGATCATAAAGCATATTGGGCATTGAAATTTCTAAATTTTAATTTGGGTGATGTAGGTAAGCACATGAAACTTCAGTTAAATGAAATGAATGAGTTTTGTTTTAACACGTATAAGAATTCACTTTACAAAAAACATACCAAGAAGTTACACAATAAGCATATTTCAAATCATGATTTTTTAAGGGTCAACAAGTGCTTCTCTTTAATTCTTGTTTGAGGCTTTTCCCTGGAATGTTGAAATCCTAATGGTCTGGCCCATTCTCAATCATAAACTTATACCCCTCTAGTGCAGTGAAAATTTTGCATCCTAAAAAAGGAATGCTCAAGTTTAACGATCAATTATTAAAACCATATAATGGTGGTGGTGTTGACCAACTCAAGATCGTTATTCTCTTGACGAACAACAATTAGAAATGAGGGAGTCAAGCTAACGACTATAAACAAGCACTTCTTCGGAGACAACCTAAGTTTATGCTTTCGTTTACCTAGATTTTTTTTCACTTTTGATTTTTGTACCTTGTACTAAGTCATAGATATTTTTTTATTTATATTGGTCTAGGTGACGAAGTCTCAAAGAGGAGGATGTGGGTTCCAAAGAATAACAACAAAATGACGGAAAAAGATGAAGAAACAAAAAAAAAATCTAAGTGTTGAAGTGTTAGGAGATTTTAGGATTTAAGAATTAATTACAGGCAACCTATATCCAAGGTTTATTCTCCATTTGTAAAAATTGAGGCTTTTAATTTCCAAACCACAATTGTAGATTACTCATGGCTCTAAAGGGATCCAAAAATTGGCGAGGAAAGTTCTGCCACTACTGCACCACCACCCACCGAGTAAACATGGCCTGTGAGTTCCTCTCTTTCCTTTTACCTTGTTAGCACATTAGGGACAATGTGAATTATAACCATGAGGGACACTATAACACCCCAAAAATTCACTAATAAAAAATTTTGTGTTATTAAAGAATTAGTAGAAGCGAAATAACAAAATTGTGAATCTTGGGGATATTACCACCACACTTAGTATCAGACCGGTTCACTCCTACCATTCCTGTACCAAGTGCTAAGGCTGAAGAGGATTATTGTCAACCACAAGTCAATACTGAAAATGAGAATTCATAATAGAGCTAGAAAGTTCATAATATGGAAATTAGAGTATGAGGATAAGAATTTACAAACCAGAGTACATAATTAAAATTCCTTAAAAGGAATAAACATGACAATATAATAAAAATAGAGTCTCGGAAAACCGGTACAATGTAAAAGAGCATGAAAAGTAAATCCAGCTACGATGCTCTCGAATCCCCAGGCTAAGTCCATACTTAGCACTCAACCCTACCTGATGCCTCCTAAGTATCGAAGGTATCAAAGACAGCATCACCAACCTACACAATCTCAGAGGAGTCCTTTACTTGTGTGAATGATTAGCACCCATAAAATGGATGGTTAGTATGCTACGTACTAAATAAGGTAACCATGCAGCTAAGACCAAGCATAAAAAACATGTAATATGAGTATGATCACATGAACGATATACAATCATTACAGATGAATAAAGACCAAGTTCTAGTCCAAATCAACCAATTCTTTAACTCTTTGATAAATACTTATTTCGCACTATGCTTATTATCATTCCATATGAGTGTGGGAGCCCCACTATTATAGCCGTTGGACTAAAAAACATACAGAGCATAATACTCCTGACCATTATTATTACCAATGGATTAGTCTCCAAGCCAAGATGCTCTTGGCCACTATTATTCGCCGGTGGACTGGTCTGGCCCCAACTCTTATGGTGTTTCACTGTAAGTACTTAGTATTTTCCCCAATGTCATAGCACAATTATATTCAGTTTGTTGAGCACGAAATCCACCACTATTATAGCCGGTGGACCAAAAAACGTACAAGGCATAATACTCTTGACCACTATTATTTGCTAGTGGATCAATCTCTAGGGCGCCTCGACTCTTGGCCACTATTATTCACCGATAGACCAGTCTAGGTCTGGCTCAACATTCTTCCTCTTTAAATGTAGTATCTTATTGTATCTTATTCAACAAGTTTTCACCCTAGACATGCATGACTAACTCCATCTACGCTTATCCTCCCAAGAAGGTCCATCCTATATCTTGAGACTTCTGCACCTCCTAACTCACTTCGACATCCTTTCCTTATTCCATTTGCTCACACTGGAGACCCAACTCCTAAGTGTGTGGGTCAACGCCCACTACCTTACACCTCTAAGTCCACTCACAGTCTTACCCTAGGGTTTTCTGTAAAAACCTTAATTTGGGGTCTATGTGGCCCATCTTTCTCTGCCTCACACAACCTAAACTGTTTTAACATCCCACACATCACAACCCTTAGATTCGACCCTCATCATCTCACTCTACTCATGAAAATACTTGTGTGACCATAAAACCCTAGGTGGCCACACCAAACCCTAGTTGGCCATGCCAAACCCTATCATCCTCCTTTCCACATGTCACCCTTCCATTTCTCACCTTCCACTCTTGCTTTCCCTTGATGCCCATGCTCACCCCGCACATAATAATCCTCCATCTTTATCTCATACTCCACTCATCCTCATTTATTTTTCCTTTTTACTACCTTCTTAGAATAAGGTTTCCTCCCAAACCCTAGCTTAGTCTCCTATGCACCCTTATATTATTCCACGTACTACTTTTCACCCAAATCATCCAATCACCCAAGTAACTCTTCCATTACTTTCCTCACACCCCAAGGTAACTTTCCATACGTAAAGTTCACCCCCATGCAGACTTTATCCATCCTATGCAAACCCTCAAAGTTTTCATACAAAACCCTAAAATTCCCATGCAGACCCTAGATTCTCCCCCTACAAAGTTCACCCACTCTTTTATTTTATTTGAAGTCCCTTTTATTCTTCCACTCATGGATCATGGAATATTTAGGTCAATCCCATCTACGTTGGCCAACTTACTTCCCCTCGGCCAACTTATTTTCCTTTGGTCATCCTACTTTCCCATTTTTCTTTTTCATCTTTCCATCCCACACTACCACATTAAATATCCTTGCATGCATGTCCTAAAGGGTTACATCACATCACATCATAATTCACAACATATACATATTAAACACATGCCATAAGAAAGCACATGAGCATACCTCATCTCCAAGCTGCACTACACATAAAATAGTTATAACAACAACACAAGATACACAACATATCATTATACATGGCATCCAAGGTATATAAGACACAAAGCACACATAAGGCCTTAGCTACACCCTTACCTAGTACGTCACCGGTCTTGGAGCACGCTCCTACGCCTCCTCAAGACTTTAACTAGTTTCACCTATAAGAGGGAAAAGCTAATGATTAGTTTCCTTCCTAAAAAAATGTTATTATTTCCTATTAGGGTTACTATTATTAAAGGGAATTTTACAAGTGAAAAATAGGGTTTTTATCCTCAAGTTAGCGTACTAGATTATTACTAGTCAACATAGGTTTATGTTAAAATTTATAGCCATATTTATATTATTAAATCTAATAGCTTGATTTCTTTTAATAATAGTACTAACACTAGTTATATTATTAATAATAATAGTAATACTAATACTCCTAGTAATAGAAACCCTGATATTTTTAAGGCTAACGCTAATAATAAGGTTAGGGATAAAATAGTAATATAATAATAGTAATATTAAAAAAATACTAATATTGCTAAGAATAATATTAATAATAGTAATATTTGAAATAATGATAATATAAGCGTTCTAATGCTTTTACCCTAATAATAATGGTAATAATAATAATAATAGTAATAATAATAATAATAATAATGGTAATAATACAGTAATAATAATAATAATAATAATAATAATAATAATAAGGGCATTAGGAATAATATTAGCTATATTCGAGTAATGATGATGATGATGATGATGATGATGATGATGATGATAATAATAATAATAATAATAATAATAATAATAATAATAATAATAATAATAATAATAATAATAATAATAAGGTTTGAGTATCCTTATTTTATAGCAACAAAATGATAACATGCCAAAACTAGTATCAATAATAATGATAATAATAATAATAATCAAAATAATAGTAAAATAGGGTTCCAACCCCTTGATAGTAATAATAATAATATTTCGGGGTTGTAAATAATAATAAACATGATAAGTAATAATAAGTATGAATAATAATAATAATAATAATACAATTATAATGGATAAGGCTTACATAATTAGGGTTTAAGGGTTGAGAGGGGTTAGGGTACCACATAGGGTTAGTGGTGACCAGCGGCACTGGCGGCAGCGGGGAAAGAGGGAGAAAAGGGGAATAGTTGAGTGTTAGGAATAGGAGAGGGGGGAATGAGGATGGAAGTTTGGGTGGTTGTGGTTGCCCAAGTTGAGAGGGTTGGAATAGGGGTGGTGGCGCAGCTAAAGGTGGCAGTGTAGGCGATGACACTACGGTGGCTGAGGGTGGTGGAAAGGGAGGAAGGGGAAGGAGAGGGAGGAAGGGGAAAAGGAGGGGAGGGAAAAGTAGAGGAAGGTCTGTATGTGATTTTGGGAGGTGTAAGGGGTGGTGGTTGTGGCGGGAGTGGTGGTGAATGGTGGTGCGAAGGGCGACGAAGGGGTGAAGGTGTGGCTAATCAAGAAGGGTACTTTGCAATGCCGAGGTGGCTCATGCAAACAAATCGATGGCGAAGGGAGGCATAGTTTGGTAGAGGGTGATGTAGGGAGCAATTCTGTGGGTGGCTCTAGTGGCGACAATGGTGAGGTCATCTGATTGCGAGGTGGTGCTAGGGTCCGGAATTTATGGGCTATAAAAAAAGATCCGATTTTGGATTCTTAAAAGGTATATATATTGGCTAATTAGAGGGGGGAAACTACAAGAGGGCAAGGGAAAGTAGGGGGCAGCAGGGTAGGCACACCGGCCGGCGGTGGTAGGCCAACACAGGTCTACCATTGCAGGGCTATGGCTATTAGGGGAGAAGAAAGGAAGTAGGATAGGCTTGTGTGAGGAGGGGGAAGGTCAGTAGGGTCGATAGGACGGGAATTTGGCAGGGAAGAGAGGGAAGGGATGGCTGGTTAGCTGTGGCTGGCGGAAATCGAGCCGTAGGTTAGGGGAGAGTTACAGGTCGTGTAGGGGGAGCCTAGGGAAGAAGATAGGAATGAATCGGGCGGTTTGGGAAGAAAAATAAAAGATAGAAAAGGGGAAGGGAAATGGGCCAGCTGAGGGGAGAAGGGAGTGTGGCGCAAGCCTAGGCCGCACAGGAGGAAGGGAGAGGGGAGAGGGATTGGGCCGTAGGCTGAGCTGGCCCAGGTTGGGGAAGAAAGAAAAGGAGAAGGGAGAGGAAGGAAAGAAAAAGAAAGAGAAGAGAGGAAAAAGAAAAAGGGAAAAAGGAAAGAAAAGAAAAAGAGGTGAGTTGGGGGTGTTTAAAATATTTTGATATTTTGTGATACTTAAAAAAATAATATGTTAATAAAATAATAATCAAATTCTCTTTTTAGGTTAATTAAATTCCATTTTAATTAGCAAAACACTTTAATTTTTTCCAATCAAATTATTTATTAATTTCTTCTTGATTTTGCCCTAATTACTTCGTCTCATTTTAAAAAAATAATTTATTTACTTGATTTCCTTAATAAAACCTTAATTAGCTATAACTTATTAAACTAGGATTTTAGGTTATTTTAGAGATATTATAGGGCTACATTTTTCTTTGCTTATGTTTCTTACATTATGTTTATAAGTATGCATTTCTTATGATTATTTAAAAAAATTAATTGAAAAATATTAAAAATTGAAAATTTTGAAATTTGAGAAAAAAAAAGAGGAATAAAAGCGGGAAATGATCTTTTATTGATGATAATAGAAGACCGTTTAACATGAGGTTGCAGTAAGTTGACTTTTTGAGACCCCTTAACGTTTTCTTGAAAATGATTTTGATTTTTAAGCTTAAATATTTTGGTTGCATTCTTAAGGGACAAGTGTAATGATGCTCGTGAAATTGAGGGTCATATATGCATTGAGACTTTTCTGTGGTTCATTATAGTGTAACTAATGTGGTGAATTGTTATATGATTTAAAGGATTAGAACTGGCATTTTTGTTTGGACATTATGAGATTTTGAGCCTAAAAGATCGATTCATCAAAAAGGAGTCTCAATATTTTTCTTGTGTGTGATGTCCTACCATAGCTTGTGAAAATAGAAGTTGCAATGATTTTCTTCAAAATTATATATGACTTATGATATGCATTATGATGATATAGGCACATATTCTTTTCTAATAAAACATACATTAGCCAAATAGACTAACCTTAATGTTTTATCCTTTGCTAACTATTTTGAGCTTTTGGCCTATTTTTTATATCTAACCACACTTGTAACTGTTATCCATGTATCCCTACCTTAGTCTAGAACTAGTGGGGTGATGAGTATATTGAGAACAAAGGTATGAGTATGGTTTATCTTAAGGGTAAGGGAGGTGTGAAAAGGTGAATGATCATGTAGGATGATAAAAAAAAAAGAAAAAAAAAAAGAAAAAGATATTTAGCTTTGGTTTTCTTGTTGAAGATGTTAGGAGAAAGAAAACGAAAAAGAAAAAAAAGATTGAATAAGGTAAAAGAGACTTATATAGCTATTATTGATCACACTTCATTGGTTCTAGACTTGTAGCCCCACTTTTTTTTTTATAAAAAAAAAAAAAGATGTCCTAAAATTTTTACCTGACCCTGTTACAACCTTAATAAGACCTCTTGATTATTGTGTATTCAAAGTCTTTATAGTGGAGGAGAATCAAGAAGCACTACAAGCATATGAGTGATCATGTTCATGAGTGCGAGGAATTGAGTGATGCTTTAAAATTGATTCATATAAATAGGCATGAGAGAGGAGTGTCCTAGTACCTAAAATGAGTTTGCTAGTTTGAAACTTGAATCTTGAATGAGTATAGCTCATGGTTGCCTGCAACCCACACAACATTTTTTCCTTGCATGATCCTCTTTAGATGATTTTGACTTGAGAATTCAACACTACATTTTCACTTCTTTCCTTAGTATGCAACCTAAAAAATATTTTTCGAGAATTGTGTTTTTTATATTTTGATGAATTTTGAGGTCTTGATGAGTTGATTGGATTTGGTGTGATGTGATTGTTTGAACAATCTTTACCAATAAAGGGATCTCATTTTTACCTATCACTTCTACTATGTGCTTTTATATGTGTCAGTTGCTTGAGGACAAGCAACAAGTCAAGCATAGGGGAGTTGGTAGGCATGAATTATATAAATCATATAGACTTTAACATAAATATTTAATGTCATTATATTATGATTTTTTTATACTTTAGTCCACTTGTTCTTTTTTACTGATCTTGATCATATTTTGTAGGTATTTAGAGAAAATTAGATCAAAGGGAGCTAAAACGCAATAGGTGAAACAAAACAGACGCAAATGCCAGTGCTCAAAGTATGAAAATGAAAAATATACTTGAAAATCCAACCATGATTCAATCTAAATTTGGAAATGTGTTGAAAATAAAAGTTATATATTTTTTTCTTAGCTTTCCAACACATAAAAAAATTGGCTCAATCTAAATTCAAATGAATAATTTATTGTTGAAATACAAAACATGCCCAAAGCTGAAGGAGCGCTTGTTGATACTACACTGTTGTGTTGATTTACATGGCCATGTCAATGGGCAGTTACGTATATATAATTTTTTTTGTTCAATTCAAGGGATGAAATGTAGGGGATAAAAAGATGGTAATTTAAGGAGCATAAAAGAGAGATCTAGTGTTATTTTTTTGGGATCACCCTATCCAATCCGACTCCTAATTTATCCACAATCTTCCATATTTTGATCTCATCTTCTTATTCCTGGTCGGACGGATAGAATAATAAATTTCTCATACTAAATAAAGAGGGTATTGTATTTTTCCTTTAGATTTTATTTATTTTTTCAATTGATGTAAGTCTCTATGTTTAAGATGTTGAGCTTAATGAAAGCTATGATTGACTAATTGATTTATGCCGAGGAGAAGGGAAATCCCATGATCCGGATGTGTTGAGAACCTGAACCCTACTCAATCTAATTCCTTGTCATATGTGTTGTGCTAATGCTTTAATTGGAATAATGGGGAAAATTATCACTTTTCTATTATTATTTAGAGAAACCTGGTGAGATTCAAGAGATAAGTCGGAGTGGGCCCCATTAGCATGACTAGACATTAAACCACAAAGTTGAGAGATGTTGGTTTGCCTCTACAACTAAAAAAAGGAAATATGATATATAATAATGTGTTACCTATTTTTGCATTCTTACTAGAAATAGATGAGTCTTGATAGACAATAGGGTGTAGTGGCTTGAGAAGCATTACACTACATACTTTGGTTGGCATTCATGATAAAGTATTTTGATTCAGGATTTGGGGTTAATATTCAATCACATTGGGATTAAGGGGATTGACCAAAATCTTAGCCTTTTATCTAATTGAGTTTCACTTGTTCTTATATTATAGTTGGATTTTTTTTATAAAAAATTTCTTTTTCATTTAGAGTTAGACATCATCTGCCCCTCTCGTGAGTCTAGACATACGAGATCTTTTCACTATCCCATTGCTCACTTCCTAGTTCCCATGGGATCAATGTTGCATGTTACTTCAACACCGTGCACTTGTGATTAGAAGTCATCACTTATGTTTCCCATTTACATTCTTTAGAGACTCATGATCGGTATGTAATACAAATAGTGCGGGCCTTAGATAGTGAGACCAATGAACTAGAGCCCTAATAATGGCATAAAACTCCTTTTCATATATGCTATAGTTAGATCTTGATCCATTAAGCTTCTCACTAAAATAGGCTATTGCCTTTCCTTCTTGTAGTAGGATTGCTCCAATCCTAACTCTTCATGCATCACATTCAGCTTAAAAAAACTTTAGCAAAATTTGAGAACCTTAAGATGGGGGCCTCTCTTAACTTGCCCTTGATCACATCAAATGCTTCTTAGGCTGCAAGTGTCCACTTGAATTCTCCCTTCTAGAGGCACTCTGTGATAGGGGCCAAAAGAGTTCTAAGTCCTTTTATAAACCTCCTCTAAAATATGGCAATTCCATAGAAGGATCGAATATAGGTAATGGATGTAGGTGTACCCCACGACCTTATTGCCTCCACCTTTGACTCATCAATTGAAATACCATCATTAGATACAACAAAACCTAGGAAGGTGACTTTTGGTACAAAAAAGTCACACTTCTCTAACTTTCCATACTACTTGTTGTTCCTAAGGGTTGAAAATACAAGCCTTAAGTTCTTTACATGGTCTTCACTACTAAAGGAGTATACAAGTATAGCATCAAAGTACACTACAAAAAATTTAGAGATAAAGGGCCTAAGGAATTCATCCATGAGCCTCATGAAGGTGATGGGAGTATTTGAGAGACTAAAAGGCATCGCCATCCATTCGTATAATCCTCCCTTAGTCTTGAAGGAGGTATTCCATTCATCTCCCTCTTTTACTCTAATCTAGTAGTATCCACTTGTTAAATCAATCTTTGAGAATACACAAGCCCCATATAAGCAATCTAACATGTCATCAAGTATAGGTATAGGACATCTATACTTGATGGTGATGTTGTTGATAGCTCTACTATCAACACACATTCTCATACTCCCATCTTTCTTTGGTACTAAAAGGGTCATTATTGCACAAGGGATAAGGGATTCTCTATTGAACCCTTTTTGCAACAACTCATCAACTTACCTTTGTAACTCCCTAGCCTCCTTAGGATTACACATATAAGAAGTCTTGTTTGGGAGTGTAGCACTGGGTACCAAGTTGATTTGGTGATCAATTCCCTTTAAGGGGGTAGTTCACTAGGTAGATTGTTTGGGAAGACATCCTCAAACTCCCTTAACAAAGGTTTGACCCATGCTTCACTTCCTCCACTTCCTTCATTATCTTCAAGCAACAATAAAAAAATATATGACCTTTGGCTAGCCCCTTGTCTATCCCCTTGCTATCTAGAAATAAGGTCTTCTTCTTTTTGGTTTCCTCCCTAACAAGTGAGGAACGAGGACTAAGGGGTGTGAGTATAATGTTCTTTTTGGAAAATTTCAAACAATAAGTGTTCCTCCTACCATCATGTTAGACATGCCTATCATATTATCATGGTATTCCTAGCAATAGATGACAAACGTCCATAGGAACCGCATCATATACCACATTATCGTGATAGGTTTTTCCAATAGAAAATGGAACTACAACTTGCTTGGTCACTTCAACCATGCTTCCATTATTAATCCATTATAACTTATATGGTTTGGCATGTTGAGAGGCAGGCAAGTTAAGTTTCTCCACAAGAGTCCAAGAGGCTACATTCTCATAACTACCTCCATCGATAATAAGGGAATATACCTTACCAAGGATCATGCATTTAGTTTGAAATATGTTCTCTCATTGTGTCTCCTCCTTCAAGAACTCCTTGGTGTGAAATACCCTTCTCACCATTAGAGCTTCTCCTACATTTAGGGGTTCCTCTTCTTGCTCTTCCTCCTCCTCATGGACCAATTTGGTGTCTTCCATTTCCTCCTCATGGGTTGCCTCCTCCAAATCAAAAAGATTCATAACTCTTTTATTGGGACACTCATTTTTATAGTGCCTTATGCCTTGACAATTAAAGCACCTTAAAACCTCGGTTTTTTAGGTTCAAACCTAACACCTTTCCCTTTGTCCTTTACTTTAAAATTTTAAATGGAAGGGGGTGAATTAGATGATGAGGGGGCTTCTTTGGGAGCATTGGTCGTGAACCTTCCTTGAGGAAACTTCAGTCCCCTCTTCTCTTTATCATGCTTCTCCACCTTAGTGGCTAGATGAAAAAGCTCATCTAAGGTGTAGTACTTTTGTAACTCCACCCCAAATTTTAAATGGAAGGGGGTGAATTAGATGAAGTGTTTGGGCTTAGATGGGGTAAAGAAGGAAAAGTGGAGATGAAAATCACCCCAAATTCTCAACTTTAAGCTCCAATACCAATTTGATGCATATGCTAAACAAGTTGGCACATGCTTAACAGAATATGGTAGCTTATAAGATAATTGACCACTACAAGTTAAAAGAGAGTGGGGATGAGAAGTAAGATAGTATTTAATCTAAGGTTGAGCCAAAGATCAAACACTCACAACTACCACTCAAGGTTTTAACACTCACAACTAACACTCTATCGAAAGATTCAGCTCTTACAAGCATGTGATCAATATATTCTTTGTGATGGCATAGTTTTAAAGATGGGAAACAATTCATAGTGGGTTTCATTTATGCATTTAACACTACAAAGGCCAGGAAAATCGTATGGTTTTGGCTGATAAAAGAGCTTATGAAAGTCACTTCTCCACTATTACTTGTGGGGGATATCAATGTAGTAATGAAGATGATTGCGAAGAGTGGATTTATGTAACACCTCGAGTCGACACGACTACGCAGGAGCTATCTTGAAGCACTTTCGGATTGATCGGCTTGCCCTACAGATCAACACACCTTTCAGCGTGCTTTGTCCTTACTCACGCGCTTCCTAAGAAATTTTTATAAAATTTTGAAAACTTTCTAGGAGGGTCACCCATCCTAAAACTGCTCCATGGCCAGCACACTTAACTGTGGATTTCTTAGGAGGGAATCACTAAAAAGAGGGTATACTATGTTAATATAAGTATCTAGATCAATCCTTATAACACTTTGCTCAACTTGGGGTATTACATTCACCCCCACTCAAATAAGGGAACGTCCTTGTTGCACTTCAACCACTAACTATCTCAATATAGTTTATCCCAAGAATCGTCTCGCTAGGTGACTGACTGGCTCATCCAAGTTTAGCTCACGGTTGCGGTTTTGCTTTGATACCATTTGTAACACCCCAAGTCCACACGACTACACAGGAACTACCTTGGAGCACTTTCAGATTGATTAGCTGGGCCCATAGATCAACACGAGTCCTTTCAGCGCGCTTTTTCCTCACACGCTTCCTAAAAAAATTTCAGAAAATTTCTAAAACTTCTTAGGAGGGTCACCCATCCTAAAATTGTTCAACATCCAAAATTCTTAACTATGGATTTCGTACGAGGGAATCACCAAAAGGATGGTATACCATGTTAATAAAAGTAGCCAGATTAATCCTTACAATACTCTACTCAATTTGAGGTATTACAATGTAGAACCCATTCCCAACGAGAAAAAGATGAATGTTCTTAGATGGTGAATTCCCTAGGTTTTGTGGATCTCAAAGGATATGTCTCTCTCCTAACATGGTTTAATAAAAGAACATATGCAAAGACTATGGCTTGTAAACTGGATCGAGCAATGGTTAATGTAAGATAGCTCAAAACCTTCACCCAATCTTATGTTGAGTTCCTGGTGCCTTCTATATCTGATCATTGCCTTATAAGTGTCTATTTTAGGTGACGATAATCCGGTTAAGAAACCTTTAAGATTTTATAACTTCCTAATTAATGATGAAAGTTTCTTAAAGATTGTCAATGAGCACATGTAAAATCAGATTTATGGTAATTAGCTTCTAGCCATTATGAAGAAGCTAAATTAGCTCATGCCACATTTTAAAACCCTTAATTATGCCAAATATGGGTCATTTGGTAGTAAGCTAAAACAAGCAAGGGATAAGATGCACAAAAATCATCTTACATACCTACAAGATGTGTCTAACATAGCTCAAAGACAGAAAACCCTAGAATATGAGAACACTTATCATAGACTTAGCCACTATAAGGCATTATTTCTCAAATAGAAGGCAAAAATTCATTGGATGAATGTAGGGGACACAAACAACAAATTTATTTATTTTTTACCTATGTTAAGAGCCAACAACATAGAAACGCCATATCCAAACTGGAGTTAGATAATGAACACACAATGGCTAATAATGAAGACATTGGATAGGCTTTCCTTACATTTTACAAGGAACTACTTGGAAGGGAAGCCACTAGATATGTCAAAGAACAAGTGATACCCCATGGTCCACTACTTTAAAAGATCAACAACATGTTCTTTTGGCCCCAATAACTTACAAAGAAGTAAAGCATGTAGTCTTCTCAATTGAAGACAACAAGGCATCTATGGTATATGGTTTCTTTGCTCTGTTCTTTAAGAAAGCTTGGAATATTATAGGATATGATGCAGCTGTAGCTATCATGCAATTCTTCTCAACAGGATTCCTACAAAAGAAAGTCAATATCACATCTCTCACTCTTATCCTAAAGAAAGATAATTCTACCAAAGTGATATATTACAAGCCAACAGCTAGCTTATTGGTGTGTCTTATATAAGGTTATTTCAAAAATCCTAACTAATAAGCTCAAACCTATCATGCCTTATTTGATTGACTAGTCCCACACTGGCTTTGTTAGTGGAAGGATGATTGGTGACAATATCCTATTAATAGCTGAGTTAGTGAAGAAATATACTCAGGAAAACATCTCTCCCTAGTGTATGCTAAAATTAGATATTAAGAAAGCCTATGACACAGTTAACTAGGAGTTCCTGCAACAAACATAGCATGCTCTTGGTTTGCCCCTTTATTTAATTCGTTTAGTTGATTCTTGCATGCATAGCGTTAGTTTCTTTCTCTCTAATGCATAATGGAGAACTTACCATGGAATTCAAAGGAAGAAGAGGTTTGAGACAAGGTGATCCACTCTTCCCCTATCTTTTTGTCCTAGTTACAGAATACTTAACAAGGCAACTTAGACTTCTCTAGATTGATAATACGTTTAAAGGCTATCCTCGATGCAAAAAAATTAAAGATCATCAACCTAGCCTTTATTGATTATATGATTATGTTCTATCGGGGTGAATTAAGATCCATTTTGCAAGTCAAGATAGTCATCAAGGATTTTACAAATAGGTTTAGATTAAACATAAATCCCCAAGAATGCTCTATATACTTTAGATTAGTTGAGAGACAGCTTAAGATATATATCCTTATGAAACTTAATTTCTAGGAAAGGACATCCCATTTTATATACCTAGGGGTTCCTCTCTCTACTGCTCGTCTGACCTGTGCTTAAATTCATGACCTTGTAGCAAAAGTAACCAAGAGAATCTAGTCTTTCCATACTTAGCTGTAATCTTATGCTAGTCGGGCACAATCAATCAATTCAGTAATATCAAGCATGTAATTATATTGGAGTTAAGTGTTTATCCTTCCCTAGAGATTAATACACCAAATTGACATTTTATGTAGGAGGTTCCTTTGGACAGGAAAGGCAAACAACTCAACAAAAGTAATGGTAGCATGGAGAGTTGTGTGCCTTCCAAAACAGGAAGGTGGATTGGGCCTCATTGATATGGAGACCTAGAACAACGCTGCAATGGGGAAGCTACTATGGGATATCTGAAAAAAGAAGGACACCCTCTAGGTAAAGTGTAACACCCCCAAATTTACTACTGAAAAATTTCGTTAAAATCAAAAAGTTTAGCGGAAGCGAAAGAATTAAAACCATAAACTTGGGGGTATTACTGCCACACTTAGTATCGGACCAGTACACCTCTACCGTTCCAGTACTAAGTGCTAAGGCTAAAACCAAACAACCTTAGATATGAAACATTAAAACATGGTTCAAAACTTAACATAAATCATTAACGAAACATAAGTCAAACAGCACTTAGAATACGGTTTAGGATTACAACTTAAAAGTGTGATTTCTCAAAACATAAAGCATAGTCCAAAATACGGTTAAATAAAGAGAATATGAAACCCGACGATAGCAATGGAGTCCGGCCAACTCGCTCTCGGTCCCCAAGTCAGGTTAGGCTCAACGCTCTGCCCCACCCGATACCTCGTAGGTATCATAGGCATCAAAGACATGGTCTCCTACCTGCATAAGGTCAAAGGGGTCCTCTGCTCGTGGGAATGAGCAGCACCCATGAAACGGGTGATCAGTACGCTACGTACTGAGTAAGGTAAAAGACGCACTAAGGCCCATACACCAAGATACATGACATAGCAGACATAGCACAATTACGTAGATAACATGCAATAACGCAGATAAACAATACAGGTTACAAACCGGATAACTTTTTCATCAGGTCTCTGATAATTATAATCGATTCGCATCATCGTCTTTATCAGTCCGTGTGAGTACGGGAACCCCACTATTATAGTCGGTGGAACGGTCACGAAGGCCATGCCCTGCCACTATTATAGCCGGTGGACCGGTCACGAGGGTAACATACCCTGCCACTATTATTTGCCGGTGGACCGGTCTAGCCCCGACTCACAAGGTATTCCACTGTAAATATTTGTATCTTTCCCATGTCTTATCATTTTTCTAATTAGTTTATTGAGCACAGAATCCCCCACTATTATAGCCGGTGGAACGGTCACGAGGGCCATGCCCTGCCACTATTATAGCCGGTGGACCGATCACGAGGGTAACATACCCTGCCACTATTATTTGCCGGTGGACCGGTTTGGGTCCGGCTCAACATCTTTCTCTATAAGTGGTTAGTGTCTTAACATATCTTATTCAAAAGATATTCACCATGCATAATTCGTTCTCTTTATGCTTTACACATCACACACAATAAAGTTCCACATCCATAACTACACTTTAATCAATAATACACATGATAACACCAAACAACTCTAAGCAGCCATAACCAATCCTAATTGTCCACACCAAACTGTGGTTTACCGCTCTTAACCCTATTTTACCATAACAACCATACTTAGCCATCCCAAACCTTAATCATCCTCAACAAATCACAATTAGCTACTCCAACCCTACTTAATCACAACAACCCAGAGTTAATCACTCCAAAACCCTAATTATTTCTCCTCCATACCCTTATACTACTCCACGTACTATTCTCCGACCAAAACAGTTAAACTCCCAAATAATATTCGCATCACCTTCCTTAAATCCCAATTCAACCTTTCATACGTAAATTTTGCTCCCATGCAAATGTTACACATCCCATGCAACCTCTCGAACTTTTCACACGATACCCTAAATCCCATACGTTCATTAACTCCCATGCAAAACCCTAACTCCACCATGCAAACCCTAATACCACCATACAAACATTAATACCACCACACAAGCCATAACACCACCATGCAAACCCTAATACCACCATGCAAACCCTATCACCACCATACCAACCATAATACCACCATGTAAATCCTAATACCACCATGCAACCCTAATACCACCATGCAACATTAATACCACCATACAAACCATAACACCACCATGCAAACCCTAATACCACCATAAGCCATTAATACCATCATGCAATCATTAATACCACCATACAAACCCTAATACCATTATGCAGCCATTAATACCACCATGAAACCATTAATACCACCATAGAAACTTTAATACCACCATACAAACATAAATTAAACTCTCCCACGCAAAACCATAAAAATCATAAATCCGATTCTCCCACACGAACCCTAGAATTCTCATTTTATTCTTTCACTCATGGTTCATTAAAATAATTAGATCCACTCACTTCCCTAGGTCAATCTCCTTCCCCATCCTCCTTTCTAATACATCATCTCCCTCACATGCATGTCTTACAGGATCATAACACATATCATCACATATACATAATACACATGCCATGTAAACATACCACACATATTTCATCTCCATGTCATGCACACACAACATAATTGATAATGATAAACGTAGGGTACGTAGCATGCGAAACACATAATACATATAGCCACACAAAAGGCCTTAGTTACGTCCTTACCTAAGGTGACGCCGGGCTTGGAGCACGCTCCTATAACTCCTTAGGGCTTTGGTCGGAGTTACCTATAAAAGGGGAAAAAAGCTAAGTATTGGTTTCCCTTGCAAGTACCATCAACCCTTATTCTAGTTTAGGATTAGGGTTTTTATTACTAAAGAGGGTATTATACAAAAACTAGGGTTTTTACCTTAGAATTATCATACTAAATATTAGTAGTCAAAATATATTTATTTTTGATACTTACTGTTACACTTATTTTATTAAACCCATTAGTTCTAATCTTGTAGTAATAGGGTTTATGCTAGCTATAGGAAAATAGTGTTAGTATTAATAAAATAGTGACACTAATGTCTAGTGATAGAAACCATAGCATTTTAAGGCCAAGTCTATTAATGGGGTTATATTTGAAATAATAATATTATAAGGTCACAATATTACAAGTAACTATTCCTAAGGGCGATAATGATAATAGTTGTATATTCATGAATAATACAAGGGTTCAAATGCTTTTGGTTACAATAATAAGGTAGTGATAGCAGCAATAATAGCAATAGCTAATAATAGTGTCCTAGTAATGAGGTTAGGGTTAATGTTAAATGGTATGGTGATAAGGTTCAAGTACTCTTCTTTGTTAACAACCACATGATATTTACTATCTTGAGTTAAGTAACATGGATAAGGACAAAAGTAGTATTATTATTAACAATGGTGATAATGTGTTAAGTATAATAATAATAATAATAATAATAATAATAATAATAATAATAATAATAATAATAGTAATAATAGTAATAATGATAACAATGATGCAACCGAGTAAGGTTAAGCAATAATAATAATAACCATAATAATGATAATAGTGATAATAATAATAATAATAATAATAATAATAATAATAATAATAATAGTAAGAATAATAATAATAATAATAATAATGTTAATACTAATAATTATAATAATAACACTAAAGTTAAGTATTATAGAAGCTAAGGTTCGAAGGGATGATGGTGTTGGTAAAAATGATAACTTTAATAACAGAGATAATAATATTAGTAATATTAATAATAATAAAAGTAATACTAATAATAATAATAATAAAAGGAATAATAATAATGATGATAATAAGTATAATAACATTACTATTAGTTAAACTTAGTAGTAGCTATATAAAAGAAAGGTTAAGGTTTGGGATGAGTGGAAGACCACCTAGGGTCGGTGGTGGTCCTGCGGCGGCGCGTGGCGGCGACGGTGGCGGTGGTGGAGGAGGAGAAGAGAGGGAGAGATTAAGGTGGAGGTTAGATGGGAGGAGGAAAGGAGAAGTTTGAGGTGGGGGAAGGATCATCAGGTGAAGGGGAGTGGAATGAGGGTGGTGGCGTGGCAAGGGGCGTCTGCGCGCGGTGGTTGGCGCGACGACTGAGGCTGGTGGAGGGAGGTGGAAAGAGGTGGAGTTAAAAGGAGAGGGAGGCAGGGGGAGATAAAGTTGTGGGGAGGTAGGGGAAGGCCTGCTGGCTACTTTGGGAGGTGGGACGCGGGTTGATTACGGCGGTGGTGGTGGCAGAGGGTGGCGCAAGGTGGTAGCGGCGTTTTTTTGGGCAGGTACCTTCGCACGATCGTGGTGGCTCGTGCGGGGTAGGAAGGGCAGCGGCGGTTTCTTGATTGCGTGGGGGGTGGCGCAAGGAAAAGTTTGGTGGGTAGAGGTGGTCTCGGCGGTGGCTGGAGGCGGCGGAAACGACGTCTGTTCTGGCGGCGGCGAGGGAGGGTTTCAGCAAGGTCCAGAGGGAGGGACTTGCTATGGCCGTTCGGGAGAGGGTATTTATAGGCCATGGGGGGACAAAGAGAGGAAGGGAGGTGGCACGCGGGGCAGGCGCGGCAAGTGGCCGGTCGGCGGTGGCAGCGTCACGTGCCCTGCGATTTGCAGGGTACGTTTGGCCATTTTCTGGAAAAGGGAAGGGGCAGCAGGACACGTGAGGGAGTGCTGGGTCGAATTGGGGAAGAAAGGGACGGAAATGATAGGGGGAGGACGGTCGGACGGCAGGCGGCAGGTGGCAGGCGGTAGGTTGCAGGCCTGCGCGGGAGGAAGGGGAAGAAGACGACCCTTGGACCGGCGGTCCAGGAGGAAAAGAAAACAGGGGGAAACCAGCCGGTTTGGCAACGGTTATAAGGTCTGTAAATGAAACGCGGCGTATTGGGGGTTATGGGAGGAAATCGTAGTGTCGCGTCGAAGGCTGGCAACGACTATCTCGTTACTTAGTGCAACGCGGCGTCTCAGCAAATTGAGGGGTGAAACGCTGCGTCGCGATTATGGGAAGGGGGCTGAACGGCGCTGGGCTGCGTGGGAGGGGAAGGAAGGAGGGAAGAAGTTGGGCCGGGCGAAGCCCAATTCCTGCGGAAGAAGAAAAAGAAGAAAAAGGGAGAAAAAGGGTTTCTTTAGGGTTTTGGATTTTTGCACAATTTATTTAGAATGTTCTTGGGTTATTATACATTTAAATATATATTTATTTATTTTCTTGAATATTTAAAAATTATTTAGATAATAATCTAATTCTATTCTTAGATTAATTTTGGCTATTTTGTGTAATTTTCCTCCACTTTCATTTTAATTAGTAAAATGTCCAAAATTTTCTAAATAATTTATTTATTATTTCCTCCTTATTTCCCTTAATTAATTTCCTCTTTATTTAGTGAATTAATTTATTTCTCTTAAATATTTCCTACTAAATCCCTATTTTACCAAAATTCCTAAGTTAGGGTTTTTGGGGTATTTCATAAAGTGGGTGCATACCATCTATTTGTAGGGGACTAATGTATGGACATAAAGTAGGATGAAGAGATTTTCGTGGCACCTAAACCAAAAATTCCATCTTGGACCTTTATTTTTCAACCTCTTCCAAAGTCCCTTAATTCAGCACATTGACAATTTAGAAATTCACTATAGTATATACAAGGCTTATGAAGAATTAAGGCATAAAGCTAACAAAAAATGGTGGTTTTCCTTAGTTTGGTGCAATATTGTTGCACCTAAACACAAATTCCTTATGTGGCTTGCTATCCAAGGTAGATTATTAACAAAAGATAGAATGCAATGTATGGGGATCAACATAGATTTAGGTTATGTCCTGTGCTCTAAAGGAGATAAAACCCATGCTCATCTATTCTTTGAATGCCCTTAAAGCTATAAAATTTGGAGCAAGATTAGGAGAGCTTTTGATCAAAGGGACCCGATTACAACTTGGTCTAGAGAGATGTTGACACTCACAAAGAAGACTCGATAACCTAAAGAAAAGAAGAGTTTGTTGTGTGCATGCTATGTTACTTATGTTGCTACTATTTGGTGTGGAAAAAATGCTAGAATCTACAAGAATTGCTTGAGAACGGCCGATACTTTGATGAAGGAAATCAGTTTTACTATTGCTAGTAGGTGTTTCCCATCTTGTATTGATAACCTGTTGAAGGTTTGAAGCTAGATCTTTTGCTACTTGTAACCCTTATTAGTTGTTCTTATTAGTGGTTGTAACTTCTCTTTTGGTAGTGAATAATATTTCATTACTTACCAAAAAAAAAAATGGATACAATTTGTCAACTACACAAAGGCATCAGAGTGTGTAAAATGTGTCATCCATTACTTATAAGAAAATTTTGATATAGGGATATTTTACAAAAATAATGAGGAAGAAAATTGTGTCCATTTTATTGGTGATTTTGATGTAGGGAAGTTATCTAACCCTTAAAAAGACATACCCCACTTAGATTATGTGTTTCTATATGGCAGAGCTGCCATTTCCAAGCGCTCAACAAAATAGAACCATGTGGTGTTAATTGCATTATGTAAGATGGGATAAGTATGTTTGTAGCTCAAGTTATTAATGCATCATATACATGGATCATGTGTATTGGAAGTAAATCAAAGAGGTTTGATGGTGATATATGAAGATATATAATGTAGCTTGTATTGCAAAAATTAAAGAGGGATATATTAAAAGTGATAGAATCAAGTGCATATCAACTATGTTTTTTTTAGCTCATTAGTTGTAACAATAAGGAAAGGATAATGTTCTCCAAATCTGGTGCAGTCTAAATATAGTATATCTATTTGCAAAGTCCATATTAATAAAGGTATTCAACCATCTTATACATAATATTAAAATGCAATATCTAGAAGATTGTTGTTAGAATAAGAAAAAATATTACTATACATTTTTTTTCTTTAATTATGATCTTTGCACCACTTATTTTTTCTAATAAAATTTTTAATGAGGTGATATTGAAAATATATTTCTAAACTCTTTAATTGAAATGCCCCACTGTCATGAATAAGTTATAGTGATATATAAGTTGAAGTCTTATTGAATCTCTCATACTTTATTCTCATCTTTTTTTCAACCTCTAAGACTATTTTTTTTTTAAAAGGTCAACCCCCTACCCCGGGTTGTATGGAGGCAAGTCATTCCTTCACATACATTGACTTTTTTTAAATCCCTTCTTTCTTGACATAACTATATAATGATTGCACGTACTACCTAGAAGTGAAAAGTAGAACGAAATAGACAGCGAAGAGAACGGACACTGAATTACTAAGTCTCATATTTATTTTTTCTTTAAATATGTATATATATATATAAGCCACCATACGCAACCGAAGCTTGAACGGGAAATGGAAACCTAGGTGCCTGCCTCGGAAACAAGTAGGTCAACTGAGAGCCTATATTTTTTTGTGTTTGTTTTTGCCCTTTTGTGCGGAGAGTCGGAGGAGACTAGGCTTTTCCTGACATAGACTAACTTTATGCAACTTCTTTCCTGACACGATTATGTATGATGGCACGTAGAACGTAGGAGTGGGAGCCCGGGAGGTAGAATGAAATAGACAACGAAGGGAACAGACACTGTATTACTCAGTCTCATATTTGAACGAACTCCCTAGAAGTGATATCATTGGTGTACGTCCGTACATTCCATCATCGTTGATATAATCCTGGTGGGATGAACTGGTTGCTGTACGTACGTCCTCACTTGTCAAAAATCCACCGTACGAATCTAATAAAGGTTTGGTTCAAACCCACCAGTCTAATAAAAATTTTCGTTGTGCACGGCCCGTTTTATATATGCCCCAGAGAAAATGAAATAGGAATGGAAAACTTGTCGGAGTATAATATTATTTGTAATAGTGTAATTAAATAACATATTTTTTGGCAAGCTTCATTGTTAAAACCCGCACCGATCCGCCCCTTGGGCCTTTCCCGATTGTAAGCACGATTCATCCCATATTTCCTCAATCAGTCTCCCCCCTCTCCCCCTTATCTATCCTCCTCAATTTTACAACAGCCTGGCCAGAGGCAAGATCTAAGAAATGGTTAGTCTTGGATTACGTTCCAGCAGCAGAATCGTTACCCCAATGACCAGCCTATTTAAGAAATCTGCTCGGTCCGGTGTTTTGCAAGCGAAAAACGTTTTGCTTCCAATCCAGGCACCCGCCTACCTATACCGTAACCCTTTTAACAATGCCATCCAATCATCCTCATCGAAATCATTTTTTTCATTTCCACCCTCTTCGGCGTCTTCAGCAGAAGAAGAATATCTACAATCATCGTCAATAACGGTGGTGGTGGACTGCCCGCCCCACCAGCACTATCAAGGGCAGAAATCACCGCCACCGCTGTCAATCCCATCTGAGGCCAAAGCGACCAAGTTGTCGCTGTCCCCGTCTGACGGGACACCTACAGCTACCATGCAACTGCAGCAGGTAGATAATACCAAAAAGCCCTACAAGTACCCACCTCCATTTAACCAAATATTAGTGACCGGAAAATCCGAGTTAGGAAAAGTGATACTGGCTGCTGATTTCGGCGCCCTAGTGGCTTTGATAGCTTCGCGAGATAAGAATGCATCCCTTCGCTTGTGTGAACGAATAGTGAGCTTGCTACTCGTATTAAGTATCCTCGAATTGTTCTTTGCGCTATTGCTGCAGGAGCTGTACCCCATATTCGCCATGGTGGCCGTGCTAATTGGAATTGGTTGCTCTTTCGCAGCCCTGTGCACACTAACGGTAGCTGTGCTTTTGCCCGATGTCTGGGATATGGTGTTCTTTCTGAGCGTTGCTTTGTCCATTATGGCGTTGATCACGGCTATTTGTTGGAAGAGGATTAATCGTCCGCATGCATGAGATCAAGAGATATCACCTCTATTGCGGTCGACCACTAGCTAGAACAGCGTATATATTTTCGATCTATCGTTAAATGAAGAAATGCGTTCGTGCGTGCGTGTGTGTTTGTTGTGAACATACATGTGTATCCTGTTTTGCCTTGGAATATGGAATGGTATAACAACCATGCAGACGCGGCGTCGGCCCAATGTGTCGGGTATCAGCTTCCTCTTCGAGAGCGATCGTTGCACAGGGTTTTGAGACCCTGCGCCTTTTACGTTCGGCTAGAAGCTACGTACGGTGTGAGTTTGAACGCTTAACTCGAGCGGTTCTAGGTTAGGGCTTATCGCTCATGTATATGATTTTAACTTTGTAGGCATTTAATCAAAAAGAGAGGGTGGGAAAAACAAACTTTATCGGCATTAGGAATAATAACTCGTCTTTTTGTCGCTAGTCGTATCTATGGTACCGTGGGATTATATTTCATTTCAACTGCGGCAACCCGTAACTAGTAAAGCTGTCTAGAAAACTTATGGTTGATGCATGTTTAAATATGATTGGTGTAATAACCGATTTAATTTTATTCTTACGGTCATAATCTTACGATTAATGCTAGAGTTGGGAATATTAGATATCTAAAATTTGAGTATCTCGGCTATTTATATAATTATTGTAACATTTATAAGGTGATTTATATCAGCTTTCACGGCTTACGTAAAAGTGTATACAACCAAATTTTGAGCAACATCTATACGTACATGCACAGTTGACTATTGTGCCCGCTAGTTGTGCCACATATAGATGCTGGTTTCTAAAGGACTACTTGGCCTTCCACCTCAATAAATAGGCACCACAGGATAACAAGAGAGGGTAATGAACTAATTGCTGCATCCTAACAGAATGCATGGTGTTTCGGGACTTGGCGTAAATGACATTTTAAGTAAAAAAATGAGTGTCCATCTTTTTTCTTCCTCCTATTCTTTTCTTGATGCACACCTTTGATAAAATAATACACGCCTTTCATCAAATAAATACATATATGATAATGAATGCACATCTTCTATAAATGAATATACATATCTAATAGTATCTCCTGCACATCTTATATTGGCAATGCACATCTTCAAGATATTTATAATATTTTTCTTACCACTATAAAATATGTATTTGTAAATATAAGATGTCTATTCACCATTATAAGATGTACATTTTGAATTATTAGATTTGCATTTGTTGATATAAGATTTATTCACTAGTATAAGATAAGTACTTATTGATATAATATGTGTTTGTTGATCTAAAATGTACATTTACAACTATAAGATGTATATTTGTGCTATAAAAAAATATTTTTTCCAACAAGGTGTATATTTATAACATATGTATTTATCCCTTATCATTATATAAATAATTTATGTGCATTTATATCCATAAAATACATATTTTATTGGATAACATGTGTATTTGTTTTAATAAGATATATATATTTATAACATATGCGATGGTCTCTTATTCTTTTATATATAAGGATGTTCTAGGATGTGCATCTATTAATATAATATGTATATTCATCGCTAAAGGATGTGTCTTTATAACTATAAGATGTGTATTCTTTCTAATAAGATGTATATTTGTAGCACATGTATTCATCTTTTTTTTTTTATTTTATAATTAAAAAAATTATATTTATATCCGAATTGGATAATATGTGGATTCTTACTTATAGGGATACATTTTGAAGATGCATATTTTTGAAAAAGAAAGTTTGATAAATTTACACAATTCCACCATACCTACCATCATCATTGTAATTTCTACGGTGTAAATAGATACACCTAGAGCATTATGCATCATCTTGATGTCAATAATTATTTTGAAATATCTTTTAGTAGAGTTAGGGAAAAAAATACAACATAATATTTTTGACATTTTTCTCTAAAAATAGAGGTCCGTGTTAATATTTTTTTGGTAAAAAATAAAAAAATGCAATACCTCGATATTTTGGGTAACATAAGTTATCTAGGATTGGTATTGGTGGAGATTAAATTTCTTTAGTTTGTTCATTTATCACATCTTTGTAGAGTTTTGAAACCCTATTAGTGTTTTTGAAACATTTCGCTTAGGACTCTTTATCCTGTATTATGGTTTTATATTCCAAGAGACTTTTGAGCTAATTTTAGCCTTTGATACCTTTCAAGACTTTAATTTCATGTGTATATTTAAGTTCACTATATTTTTATTTGTCTCCTTGGGTTGTTCAAAATTTCAAACCAATTTCACTATATTTTTATTTCTCTCCTTGGGTTGTTCAAAATTTCAAACCAATTTGTTAACAAAAAGACACTATTTATCATTTCAATAGGCCTTAATTGTGTATTTTGAACCTATTAAGCATTTTCTACCTATCATAACTTTATAAACTTTGTGGATTAACTTAATTTAGTATTTTTGATCTAAATATGGTCCAAAAATATTCCAATACAATCCATATTATTTTTTTAAATTTTTAAAATAGTTTTAGACTGTAAAAGTCACCAAATCACAATTTTCTTCCTTAAATCTTATCTTAAACTTATGAGACTTGATCCTAAATTTCATTATTGTTTAGTGATTATTAGAACCATTAATTAGAACATTAATAATTTTGTGGCCCCTTGGTACTTGTAGCAAAGTTAGCTTTGTTGTCTTTAGTATATATTTTAATATAAATATCTTAACATTAGCCATATTTTCTTCTTACTTCTCCTCTGCTTGTCTTTTGTGTGTGGATGAAGGACAGCCATTAATTTTGAACTCTCCAATGTGGCACAACATTTCTTTCTCTTTCCTTTATATTTTCCCTAAAATATGTAGCAAGTCACAGTTATTAAGTTATGCGTAAAACATTTAAGCCATTGAACTTAGAATATTTTTTAGTTATCTTCCTCCTCCCTTCTCTCCTCATCACTAAAACCTTTCCCCTTCCTCTTTTTTCCTCAAAATTAGTGGGCATCCATGGTCTTCTATTTACATTTTTGAAGTTTAATTAATTATTCCTCCAAACCATGAGGATAAATTTTTTCATTATTTCTCTTTAATCCTTTCTCTTTTGTGATGATATTTGTGATCTTGTTTCCCTCATGTTTCTATGATTGTTATAGGTTGTGTTTTCACCACAAGAAAACTATTTTATAGCAACAACATTTTTGCAACAACAACACTTTATTGTTGCGAAAAATTTCTTTTGACAATGACAAGTTTATGACATTACAAAAATTTGTTGCAAAAATAATTCATTTATATGGTGATTATTAGGAAATGTTTTGCAATGACATTTTCTATTGCAATATATATGATAGTTTATTTGCAATAACATTTATATGTTGCAATATACAAAATGTTTTAGCAACAACTTTTTTTTGTTGCAAAACATTGCTTGAATTTATTGCAACGACTATACTTGTTGCAAGTATTTAGAATATTTTAAGTTAATGACATTTATATGTTTTGCAACGACATTTGTCATTGCAATATATGTGATGGTTTATTTGCAACGACATTTATATGTTTCAATATACAAAATATTTTTGTAACGAATTTTTTTGTTGCAAAATGTTAATTGAATTTATTATAATGACTATACTTATTGCAAATATTTAGATTATTTTAATGCAATGACATTTATATGTTTTGCAATGACATTTGTGTTGCAGTATATACAATGGTTTATTTGTAATAATATTTATATATGTTGCAATATACAAAATATTTTTGGAATAACTGTTTTTTTGTTGCAAAATATTGATTCGATTTATTGCAACAACTATACTTGTTGCAAATGTTTAAATTATTTTAATGCAATGACATTTATATGTTTTGCAATGATATTTTTCATTGCAATATATGTGATGATTTATTTACAACGACATTTGTCATTGCAATATATGCAATGGTTTATTTGCAATGACATTTATATGTTGCAATATACAAAATATTTTTACAACAATTTTTTTTGTTGCAAAATATTCATTGAATTTATTGCAATGATTATACTTGTTGCAAATATTTAGATTATTTTAATGCAACAAAAAGTTGTTGCAAAAGAAAAATTATCAACAATTTTACTGTAATGCCTATACTTTATTACCGCTGCCTTCTCCAACTCTTAATCTCACCTCCATTGTGTTAGCCTCGTCTAGTTATACCGATTGGACATGCAAATTTGTCTCATCGTCCATCAGCTCAATCAAAGACATAATTGCCAAGCAGGATTTTTGTAAGTTTTCGTTCAATTTGATAATTTTTTCTTGATATATATGTTAAGAATTATTTTTATATATTTTGATTATATTGATTTAAGCGGGACATATGTATATGGCATAATTTATGGACATCGATTAGAGGTTTCACAAGTCATTCATTGCAACGATATAAGTGGTTGCAATTAATGTGTTTTTGCAATGATAAATATTGATGTTGTAATATGCTATTTTATTTTATTTTTGCAACAAAATTTGTTGTTACAAATAACAAGCTTTAGAAATGACATAATTTGTAGCCAAACTATAACCAATTTTTTTTTTCAACAACAAAAGTCATTACTAATTACAGCTTTTTGTAATGACATAAATTGTTGCCAAAATAGGATCAATATTTCGCAACAACAAAATTCATTGTAATGTATAAACACATGTAGTTAGGTGAAGTAATGTATTGTAACGACAATTATTTGGCAATGATAATTTATGTTACATTTAATTAATTTGTTGTAACGAACATTATTATTGCTTTATTTTTTTGCAACGCCATGACGTGCAATGACCATGAAACAAAAATATCATTGCGATATATATTTTTTGCAATGACTTTCTATCTTTAGCAAAGAAAAGCATTATTGCTAAAAATGGGTGTTTTTGTAGTGTTTGTTCTTTTTTTTTAATGTTTAATCTTGGAGATTAAAGTTAAATCTCCTAAACCCTAATTAAATAGAATATAATTGTATTATGTGGTTTGTTTCAAGTAAAGCATGAATTTTTTGATTTGTGTACCATTTGGCCGTGGGATATATTTTGGGGTTAGAACGACTTTTGTTAAATTCTAAACATTTTATGATATTATTTTAGGTTTTGTTAAAAATTTTATGTTTTTAATTCAAGCATGTTTTTTTTTTATGGTTTTGTTGATTGAAGGTTGAGGGGCTTTAGGCCTTCTTGTTCGAGGGTTCAATTTTGGTATGATTTTGGGTGTTGTGGGTTGTTTTGTTGGAATAAAATGATATCATGTTATTTGTGGGCATGCTTAGGATAATTTTCATGTATACGTTGTTTTTGTTTTAACCATCTTTAGGGTGCTAAAATTTTAATTAAAGTTTAAGACACTTTAGGTTTTTATGAAATGCTCTTCATGATTCTAAATGTTCTTGAGACATTCAAATTGTTCTTGGAATATTTAATGTATTCTATAGTAAAATGGCTTAGTTATCCATTAATCAGCCCAAGTAAGGTAAGATTTATAACTATATGGGTTTTGGCTAATTAATCTTAAAATAACATTTTTAAGTAAGTTAAGATACTTTACGAGATGTTTTGCTATTCTTCAGATATTTTGGTGGTTTTGAGATGTTTTAAAAAGTTTGTTCTTATCATGAATAATAATTTTATGAATAGTAACTTAGTAATATATTTTTAAATAGTACGTTTTGATAATAGCTTTTTGATGGTTTTCAAATTTAAGTTTATTAGTATAAAATGACATTTTTCACTGTCCGTTAGTAGTATTTTGTGTGAATAATATTTTTCAAAACACAAAACGTTCCTATTTGGCATGCTTTTGGTATTCTTAGTTGTTTTCTGCCATTAGTTTGGTTTTTAGGGCCTTAAATGTGTTAAAGTAGTTTTACTCAAATGAGCATTATTTAACTCGGTTAGCTAATATGTATCTAGTTTTAATGTGTTTGGTTATGCCCTTGGTTTTAATGGTTTGTTTTGATTTGGGTGTAAATTTTGGCTTGGTTTTGATTAGTTAGTTTTTGATGTGTTGGGTTATGCCTTTGTTAATTTTTTTTAGCTTAACGCTTATTATTTTGGGGCTTTAAGCCTTGTTTGACTTCATATCCTTAGGATTATTTTAATTAAGTCGATTTAATATCTGATGAGATGTGACTCATATTATGTGGTTGAGTGTTGTGGAGGTTATGGATGCATGGATGACTTTAGCCTTCTTTGGTTATATATTGTATTGTATAGGTTATGGCTAGACGTTTAACCATAGCCTTTTTTGGCTAAATATTAGGTTGTGGATGCTATGGCTAGATACCTATCCTTAACCTTACTTGGCTAGTTATTTGTTATCCTAAGTAGTCAAACTTAATTGAGGACTTGTTTGGTTGTTATGTGTACACCTTTGCACTCCTTGGTGAATAATATATTATTCTTGAATAAAATATTAATTCTTAAAGTGGAAGAGGGATTGAGTTGGATAGAAATCTTGTGCCTCGGGATAAGCCATTGAGTGCAAAAGGCCTTCGGATTAAAGGGTCATTTATAATTTTATAGGTAAAACCATCAACCTTAGTAGGGCACCGCTATAAAAAGATCCATAGATGATGACAAAAAAAAATACAAGAAAGATGAAAAAAGATAACAACCACATAAGCCACAACTATCTACACTATGGACAATGGTTCTAAACATAGTTGTTTATAACAAAATAAAAAATAAAATGGCACGTTAGATGAGAGTATAGATAACATTTTTGATCTTAAAACCATTACCTATTGTCTCACATAGATGGTGGTTTTATACAAAAACCATCATCTAAATTCTCACTTTTACATCCGACTAGACTATAAATGGTGGTTCTCACCAATAACATCCATCTATTTTGCATTATATAAAATAGTTATAAATCAAAACCAAATTCTAAAGTCTTACGTTTATTTTATATTTAACTATAGAAAATGGTTTTAATTTATAATCACCGTATATAGTGCTTAATTTAATTTACATTACATGTGCTTTTTGCACCATTTCTAATTGATACACAAGCATTATTGTTGTGCATTCCATCTTAGAATATACATTTTGAACTATATATTTGCATCAAATTCCCACATAATATGTTTTAATATAATATATATGCACATCAACCAATCAATCATAACATCAATCAATTTACATTATAATTATTTACATCAACTACTTATATGAATAATAAAATAATACAAATAAAAGAATTTTCAAACAAGATAGTAATTATACATACATTTTGTAATAAGAAAGTGATCAAAAATTAATGTCATAGTTATCTACTTGGTATCTCTATTTCTCATGAACTTAGTAAGAGATATACCTTGTGAACTAATGATACTTATAAACATAACAAAGACTTTTCTTGTGGACTCATTAGTGTAACACCCCCAAATTTCACTCCTAATAAATTTCTTATAAAAGAAAAAAATTTATGGAAGCCAAAGTAGAAATAGGAGAATATTACTACCACACCTAACATAAAATAGATGCATATCATCCATCTCATGTAAGATACAAGGCTGAAACATATCTAACTAAAACTTAAACTGTAATTGTAATACCCTAAATTGAATGAAGTATTATAAGGGTTGATATGCCTACTTATATTAACATGGTATATCATTCTTTTGGTGATTTCATCCTAAGAACTCTACATTTAAGTATGATGGCCGTGGAGCAATTTTTAGGATGAGTGATCCTCCTAGAAAGTTTTAGAAATTTTCTAAATTTTTCTATGAAATTGCGTGAGTGAGGGCAAAGCGAGCTGATAGGACTCATGTTGATCTATGGGGCCAACCGATCAATCCTAAATCACTCTTGAGTAGTCCCCGTGTGGTCATATTGACTCAAGATGTTACAAATGGTGTAAAAGATAAACCATGATCGTGAACTGAAGTTTAATGAGCTAGTGAGCCACCTAGAGGGACAATTTTTGGGATAAAACTATATATAGATAGTTAGTAGTTAAGGTGCAACAAGGACAACAAGGACATTATGTTCTTTGAGTGGGGGTGAATGTAATACCCCAAATTTAATGGAGTATTATAAGTATTGATATGAATACTTATATTAACATGATATACCATTCTTTTGGTGATTTTGTCCTAAGAACTCCACAGTTAAACATGCTGGTTGTGGAATAATTTTTAAGATGGGTGATTCTCTTGGAAAGTTTTGAATTTTTTTTGAAAATTCCTCGAGAAGTGTGTGAGTAAGGATAAAGTATGCTAAGAGAACTCGTGTTGATCTTTGGAGTTAGAAGATCAACCAAAAAGCACTCCAATGTAGCCCCTTCATGGTCGTATCAACTTGAGGTGTTACAGTAATACCCCCAAATTTTACACTTGATAATTTTTATTTTAAAGAATAATGTGGAAGCCAAAATAGAAAATAGGAAAGGTTACTACCACACCTAACATATGACGAATGCCCATTACATATCTTATTTTAGATGTAAGGTTAAAACCTGTCCTACTAAAATCCAAACACCATCTATATCAAAAGAAAAAAAAATTCCACGAGGAGATATCCAATGGTGGATGGAAAATGAATAATTTCACTAAAGAAAATCAGAAATGATAAAATTAGGATAAAACAAATGAAATAACCTTGGATTTTATAAACTTAGTAAAGTAACAGACAAATGAAATTTGGTTATAACACTATAAAAGTTTAAATACAACACTTGCTTCTTCTTCTTCTTCTTCTTTTTTGAAACAGATGCAGATAAATAAATAGAAGTTCTTAAAAGATAAGAACTTCAAGTGTCCTAATTCTTTTAAAGCTGAAGTCTTCAATCCAATAAGGTAGCATTAGATCTCAAGCCTACACAAAATGTTTGATCTCCACCATTAGTGTATCTTCTAAGGACCTATTCAATCAAAGTAGTATCAATACAAGTCTATTATTGAGTGAATAAAAAATACCTAAGTCATGGACGGTGCATGATACACTTAAGGCCATAACAATCTTTAATTTACAATACTTATGCATACACACATTACTCCACTCATACAACAACACATACAATATCATAAGTAAATGGCCTAACATTCATCATTCACCCATAAGTAATGAAGAAACAACAGACATGTAGTGATAAGAGCATGGCATATAAGCGATGACAATAGTAAGGCATACTTATATATAGTATGATAGTTTTGATTATCTATAGAGCACATGGGTACATGTGATAATACATGAGGTCATGTGAGACATGTGATAATGTACTATAAGACATGCAATCTTTGATTCATGCTTATAAACACATGACTCAAAATGTTAACATATGGGTATGAGTGTATACTAAAACATAAATTCATACTAAGTAACACAACTATCGTAAGAGATAGCATTTGATACATAAGGCCCACATGAGATTGAAATAGTAGATCATGTGATAATAAGATAAGAATATGTATCATATGTTAGCATAATTATAAGGAAGAAAACTAAGGACATGCATAGGATAATGAAATATAAAGTCCATGAATGAACGACAATAATTGATTATTGTATTCCATTATCATGATCACAACTATTTTCTTATATTTAATTGAGGATGGAAACTAAATCAAAGGATCCCTAAAAACTAATCTAATACACAAATAATACTATCCCTAGCTAGCCTATCCAAAAATGTAACTAGATCATTAATAAAAAGGACACCAATCACTTAAATATGCATACCTCCTAGGGTCAAAATATACCAAACCACATATAGAATAAAGAGGGAATCTCTAAACCTTATAAGGCACCCAGGATCATAGAAGAGAAAAATAAAAGAATGGTACCAAGTGAATACCAAACCTAGCTCAGATATCTAGTGCGAGTGATATAAGTCCTGAGTCAAGATATTTTAGTTTGAGTGATTAATATTTTATTTTAGTATTTGACCAAATATGAATTAGACTCACATAGTTACACTTAAATCACTTCCATCAGCATAAAGTAATTCCATTATTACATTCTAATGTTATTCATGCATTTGATCTATAAGAGATCAAGGACCAAACCATGTAGCATTAAAATTAAATATTCCAAGTGGCATTAAGGTCAATCAATTCCAAGTGGCATGAAAGCCTAAAGCTGATCAATTATATGTGGCATTAAATCTGATCATTTCCGAGTGGCTTTAAAGTCAATCAACTTCATGACTTAAAGGCTTAATGTAAGACATCACACCATTTCAATACATACTAAATCAATTGTATAGTTTTCTAAAGCCAATCATAATTAAAACACATCAAAACATTTTCTAGAATCACATGAGATTTCAGAAATAAGCCGAACATGTTAGCCATATAATCATACTCAACCCTTCAAATACTCAAACTCATACAAAATAATCAAGAGACATGCTAACATATGTTCACATTGAAAATTATAAGCTCATAGATACATTGAAGTACCATAAAAGACATGGCATACGCTTTCCATACCTAAATAACATAAAAGCATACTTATTACCTTCAACTTCAAGAAGACATATAGTTCATAATTCCACCATAAGAAAAGGTAAGTAGAGACTTTCATAAGTCTGAATCTTGATTAGCACAATAAGAAAGAGAAGGAGATCACAAGCCCAAGCATCTGATGCATAAATGCTAAACAAATTGGGTCATGCTAAGTGTTGATCATGTAACTTGGGCTGAATTCCAAAAAAAGAGAAAAATAGAATAGAGAAGAGGATAGAAGAACGAATTTGATCTACAATTAATCCTTGAGATCAAATACTTACAATCACCACTTAAGGTATTAACACTTAAGATAAAGAGTGTAAGATTTTAAAGGATCAACAAAGCTTTGCACTAAGCTTTGTAGGGGGGAGTGTTTCGAAAACTTCTAGAATGCCAAAGGGTTGATGATCCTTCATTCCATTTAGAGCTTGACTCATATAAAGAGTGTAAGAAGCTGAGAAAAATTACAAAGACACAACTAACCCTTAGGTAACCATATAGGTACAAAATTAATCAAACAAGAATCTAATATAAGCTAACCATGGTAGGGAACTAACCCAAACCCATAATCCTTGGAGCTAATTTTTGAATCCTTTAAGCCCTTCCCAATGCATAATAGCTGGTACAATGCTTACAAACTAGTATTAGGGCTTAGGAAATATAAATTACAAGAAGGGAAATTATAGTACGCTACTTTAGCTTATGCTTAACCAAATAATGAAAAATAACCCTTCCCCATTCCCCCTTCTTGGCTGGCTGCCATAGTTGGGAAGTAGGCCTTTTTGATTCCTTAATTTATGTTAATTAAGGTGTTGGAAATCACAAAATATAGGCCCCCAATTCTGCTGCACAAAATCAGACCCGCATGCTCTTTTTTCTTTTTGATTTTCGAATATTGAGATCAAAATATGGTTGCTACATGCTAGTGTGTTTTGAGTTTCACATGGTTGATTCCAAGCTATATTTGAGTCATATTCAAGCCATAATGGAACCAAGAAAAGTTTTGAGTTGATGGTTTTTATTTGGTGTTGCATGACTTACATGACTCCTAATAATCTAGCTCATATATTAGTCCAAGTAAGAAGATTTTTAAATTCTCCTAACTTAGAAAAGTTAATGAATAGTTTATTATTATTATTATTATTATCATGTGTAGAGGATGCTCCTGCATGAGAATCTAAAATAATATTTTCCTAGAACACTGATAGAAATCATAGGACTAGGTTAGAAAATTAGCTTATCAACCAATAATTCAAGTATTACAATTTAAATAAAAAATAAAGCACAAATGAGGTTTCCTAGAAAATATATCCAACCTTAGACTCGAGAGAAAAGGTCTATTAAGGTTCATATTTGAATCTTAAGCAAATCGAATTCATCAAATATCACTTAGGGCATTTCAATTTGATTTGGAAAACCAAGTGAATGACTATAGAGGATAAGTTAATTTCATAAAAAAAGACTTCCTAATTCGGTTTTGCAACCAAAAACACAAACCAACCAATTTAAAAGAACTAATATAAATTGATAAGATAAAAACACAATTCAAATGATTTTGAATTGAAGCTGATAATTGATTAGATAAAGAGAAGCATAAATAAATTAATTTCATAAAACTATCTCTAAAAATTAGGGATTCTTGGCTACAAATCAACCAATTAAATTCAATTACGTCAAATTGATAGTTTAGAAATACAATTAAGCTAATTTTTGACAAATATACGCAATCAATTTAAAAATAATCTTACGAATTGCCTGTTTGATATAAGCATTTTAAAAATATTAGGTTTGGCTTGGTAAGTGAATCTAGTCAATTCTTGCCTAAATATTTAAATGGATGACCCAATTATGAATTTAGTCATAATATAACACATATTTTATAATTAATTTGATTAAAAACCATAAAGACATGTCCTAATTTAATAAGATTTGAGTTATGACCTAAAAAATTCCAATTAAGTCAATTCTCATAAATTTTATTAAAATATTGAATTAGAAATTCAAATAATATTAATATTCTAAAGCATTTCATAAATTCAATTAGTTGAAACAATTCCAAAATCAAACCCAATTAAAAGATATGACTCTCTAAATAGGATTTGAGCCTGAAAATTCCAATTTAATTAATTTCATCAACTTTATCTAGTTGAAGCTACCAATATGAAATTCAATATATTTTCAATATATTTCATAAGATATTATATAATAAATTTATCAAAACTACCTTAATTATATAAATATAAGAAATCCAAACATATGCAAATTAAAATCCAAAGTTTACCAATCAACAAAATATACTACATTTAACCGCTCCAAATCAATCACACAACTTATATATATGCCATAAAACAACAATTTAAGTTAACTAAGACTAATTTATCCAAAATTAAAGTTAGGGTTTAGGGAAATTATAGCAAATAAAATTTTCAAAAGCAGAACGGGTGAAGGCTGGTAGAACATCACCAGATGTTAGGCATCACTTGTTGTTATTCGGGTGGCGCTAGAAGCAGCCCAATTGGCAAGGTCAAATTGTTGATTGGTGTTATTTGACACGCCATTGTTTGGGATTTGACAACTTGTGGAAACTTATATATAGATGATGCTAACAACGAGGAAGGATGGGCAATAAAGGGAGGTAGTGGTGGCTTATCAGTGGTAGTTTGCTATAGTCCTAAGCATACATCCTCACCACTAGTCTGCTAAGATATTGTGGGATGTTGATTATGCCATTACGGTTTTGCTCATCCCTGGTGGTAGTGTAACACCCTCAGATTTCACTCCTGATTTTTTTTTTGTTTAAGAGAATAATGTGGAAGTTAAAACACAATTTGGGAAATGTTATCGCCACACCTAACACAAGATAAATGTCTACCATCTATCTCATACTAGATGCAAGGCTAAAACCTGTCTAACAAAATTCAACAAACATCTATACAGTAGGGATAAACTCCCACAAGGAGATATCCACATGTCGATGGAAAGTGAACAATTTCATTGAATAAAAACATCGCTGAAAAAAACAGCGGAACCTGTGAAATAATATTAGACTTTAAGACTTAAAATGAAAAAGGATATAAAATCTAAATACATCTCCCACAAAATCACAAACCAACTAAATACAAATCAAATAAATGATTTATATACTAAAATAATACATTTGAGATACAATAAAATCTGAAAAAAGAACCAAGGGGCATCCTAACAGTGGAGCCAAATTTATTCGCCAAATCGAATCATTGAATAGCCTATTCTCATAATCCAAGGAAAATATTCCTTCCAACAATAAGACATTCAATACTAAACCTGCACAAATGGTCTGCCCCCACCATCAGTGGATCATCACAGGACCCAAACAATCAAGGTAGTATCAGTATGGGTCCGATACTGAATAAACCAAGACTACCCTACTCATGGAAGGAAATAGAATACATATAAGATATGGCAATATTCAGCTTACAAAACTTATGCTTAATTATACATATGATAAATGCACCATTCTACTCATACAATAATTCATGTTTGATTATACATGCGATATATACGCCATTCTACTCATATAATAACTCATGCTCAATTTATACATGCGATATATATACCATTTTACTCATATAATAACTTGTGCTCAATTTATACATGCGATACATATACCATTTTACTCATATAATAACTCATGCTTGATTACATATATGATACATATAATAGAGCATGGGGTCACAGAATCATGCTTATAATACATGACTAAACATGACAATACATAAGGTACAAGCGTACAAGAAAATCATGATCACATGCTAAGTAACACATACTACCCTAAAAGGTATCATTCTTCACATAAGGCCCACATGCGATTTTAAGCAATAGGTCATGTGATAAATGAATACGGACATGCGTCATATGGAAACACTATTGTAAGATAGAATCAAGAGACATGTATAGGAAATAGAAATATAAAGTCCAAGAGCCAACGAGAATAATTCATGATTATATTCCTTTATTATGATCACCACCATTTGTTTATAGTATCTTGAGGACGGAGACTCGAAGAAATTGTAACAATTAATCTAGTACTCGAACGGTACTAGCCCTAGCTGGCCAGCCCAGAAACGTAACCAGACCACCAATAAATAAGACACCTAATCACTTAAGTATGCATACCCCCTATAGGGCTGAAATAGATCGAGACACCCATAGAGTAGAAGAGGGCCTCTCCGGACCTCGTAAGGCACCCGGGATCACAGAATAGAAAAACACCAGAATGGTACCAAGTGAATACCAAATCTAACTCGGATAGCTACCCCGAGTGATACAAGTCCCAACTCAAGATCTTTCACTTTAAGTGATTAATATTTTATTCAAGGATTTAACCAGTCATATATCAGGCCCACATAACAACACTTAGCTCACATCCATCAACACAATGAATTTCCATTATTATATCATCTTCAAGTGGCATTAAAGCCAAGTGGCAATAAAGCCGACAAATTTTAAGCGGCATTAAAGCCGATCTAGTCCAAGTGGCATTAAAGCCAAACCATTCCATAGGAATTTAAGCCGATCCAATTCATGAGGCGTTAAAGTCGATCAATTCTAGGGGCATTAAAGCCGAATAATTTCAGGACATAAAATACAACATACGGTATCATATAATTTCAATCCATACTCAACTATAAATATGGTTTTCTAAACTGATTACAATTTAGGCATATTAGAACATACTCCAAAATCACCAAATAATTTATAATTAGCCAGACATGTTAACAGTATAATCATGCTCGACCCTTCATATACCCAAACATATACAATACTCAAGAGGCATACTAACATGCGTTTGCATTAAATCTAGAACTCATACATACATACAATTACCACATAAAAATACAACATATGCTTGACATAATTAAATAATCAAGCATACCCATCACCCTTTTACTTCAAGCAGACATACATCGAGATTCCATTGTAAGTAAAGGTAAGTAATAACTTACCTAATTTCGAAGCTAGCTAAGCAAATTGAGAAAGAGAGAGCTATCAAGAGCTCGACAGTCCACGGGAAAGTTTTCCTAAATCACCCATGGAAATTGGAACTAGGTTAGAAACTATCTTATCGATAAATGAATCAATTATTATAATTAAATAAACACAAACAAACACAAATGATCTTTCTAAGAAAACTTGTCAAAAACCTAAGACTCACGAGCGTAGCTCTATTAAGATTTAAAATTAAATATCAACCAAATCGGATTTTACACTTATCACTTGGAACATTTCAAATTGATTTGGAAAGTCGGGGAAAGAATAATAGATTATAAGCTATTTTATCAAAAATGACTTATTCATTAGCTTTTACAACTAAAGAGGCAAACCAATCATTTTTAGGGAACCAAATCTAACCCGATAAGATAAAAACATAATTTAAATGATTTAAAGTCAAATCCGGAAATCGATTAGGTAAAAGAAGCATAGCATAATTAGTTTTATAAAACCATATCTAAAAATTAGGGTTTTTAATGCCCGCACTACGAACCAACCAATCCACTTTTATTATCTTAAATCAATAGCTTAAGAGTACAATTAAACTAATTTTAAATACATCTAGATAATCAATTTCAACCAGAATAATCTTATGAATCACCAATTTAAGATAATCGGTTTCCGAAATTAGGGTTTCAAAGCCCAAGACATAAATTCGAATAATTCAAATCAATTAATTACAATCGAAGGTATTAGAATGCATATAGGATCATTTCAACTATTTCTATAAATTCAATTTTAGAAAAACAACCATACAAATGACCAATTCCATAATTTCACTTGAATTCTAAGGTTTTAGGCCCGAAAATGCAATCCGGTTAAATTCTATAAATTTAATTAAATTGAATGTTTAGAAATGCAATTTGACATACTTTATAACATATCATATAATCAATCACTCAAAACCAATAAAAGAAATACCCAATTTGTCATAATTAGGATTTTTGAGCCCAGAAGACAAATTCGATCAATTTTTGCTAAATTATATAAATTAACGGTTCGAAATTGTAATTAAATGTATTCTAATGTAAATTACATAATCAATTGAATAAAACAACTCGATCACACAATCCAATTTAAACCCGCAAGAGTTTTGACCTAAAAATCTAATTCCGATTAATTTCACACAATTTTCCCAAATCAATACCTCCGATATAAAATTAAATACATTTCAAACAGTATTATAAAATCAATTGAGTAAAATGACTCAATTATGCAACCTAATTTCATCACACACGGATTTTGATATAGAAAGTCAATTCCGATTAATTCCGCATAAATTTATCAAATTGACAATTCCAACATGAAATTAGATACATTTTACAGCATATTGTAAAATCAATTTACCCAAAATAGCTAAATCGAACGAATCCGAAAAATTCGGACATAACCCGGCCAAAAATCCGATTTTCACAAATCAACCAAATACCCTACAATTAACCACTCTAAATCAATCATACAACATATATATACATAATCAAACAATCAATTTAGCTTTTCATAAGCTAATTTATACTCAATTAATCAAATCAAAAGTTAGGGTTTTTCAGAATTTTATACCAAACAAAACCAACAAATCAGAACAAGAGAAGACCGGAGAAGCTTTGCCGGAGGGCAAGGACAACACGCCGGTGGTCGGGAGACGTCGACGGTGACCAAACGGTGGCGCTGTCACTCCCGTTCACTGCTCCTGCTTCCATCCACTGCCGCTGCACTTCTGCGGCATTTGCTGCGGCTGTTGCGTGGCGGTTGGTAGTGGCGGTCGATGGCTAGAGGTTGACTAGCGTGGAGGAGCACGAAGGAGATGGAGATGAGGGCTGTGTTTTTGGGTGCAGAACAGAGACAGGTCGGGAAAGGGAAGGAGAAGAGAAGGGAGAGAAGAAGAAAGAAAAGGAAAAGAAGAGATAGGCGGGAGAACCGGTGGGTTTTTTTTTTTTGAATATACAAATACACATATAAATAAATTCTAAACATTTAAAAATATTATTGGAAAATTTTATGTAAAATTTATTTAACAAAAAAATTATTTCGTAAGCTTCCGAAGGCTTAAAATTGATATAAGAGCTATATAAAGAATTTTAGAAGTATTTTCGGAAGAATTTACCAACAAACGTAAAAATTTAGATTATTTATAAAAATACTATATAAGACCTCGAAATAATATTTAAAAGCATATAAGTAAATATTTAAATTAAATTCTAATAAACAGAGACTAATTTCAATAATTTCTAAAATAGATCTTCCGCAACCAAAAAGGTAAAACAGAAGAAAATTAATTTCGAAAATAAATTTGTAAATAAGTTCTGAAATCTTTTTAATTTAAAACTTTCCAAAGATTTTAAAGACTTCGAAAACGAATAAATTCAATGTCAGAAATATGTTCTACTGATAAAATTAATAAAACAAATTTGACTATTTTGGACGGAAATTTTGTAATTTAAATAACATATATATCGTTAACGAAATATAACTCTAAAACAAAGTCATAATCACACGACAAAGTTATAATCGAAAATGAATCTAAAATATTAAAAATCAAAATATGAGAAAGAACAGAAATATATATTTTTAATCGAAAATTGAAATCATATGAATATAATAAAATCATGGTCGTGAACAAATTTCTCTAGAATCATCCGCAACGACAATAATTAATTAGATTCAATTATGAAGTCGAAATCATTGATAAATCCATAAAACGAATCATTACTAAAATAATTAAATGTTAAAAATATGGGTTATTATAGGTAGTTTGGCATGGGTCTGCAATTGTTAGTTGGCGATGAGGCTAATGTGACAATTTTGTGGTGGTGGTGGTGTTAGTTGAAGAAGAGAGAAGATATGGAAGGTAGGAAGTTGGGGTTAACTAGTTTGTAGGAAAGAAAGGACTAGAAGAGTGATAAGAAGAAAGAAAAAGGGAGGGAGTCCTTTTTTCTTACTAATACACATGTACATAAGACGATACATAATATTTGAAAAATCTTAATAGATGATTTTGTTTGAGACTCATCTAATGGATATCATTTCGTAAAGATCTAAAGATATTAAACCAATATAAAGGCTATTGTTTTCTAAAGAAATTACCAATGTGCATGAGAATTCATATTATCTACCAAAACACATATTATGACCATTGAAAATATTTTAAACTATAAAAAAAATTCAAATCAAATTCTATAAAAATAAGATTAATTTCAATGATTCCCAAAAAATGTTCTTTGTAAAAGAAGGTCATATATAAGTTACAAAAATCTTAAATATAAATATTTTCAAAGATCTTATTGACCTCATAAATGACTATAGATAAAAAATCATTTAAATGATTTTACTACTTTAAATATATTTTATTATTTAAACAATTTATTTCATTAAGGAAATATTACTTCTAAATAAATTTGTAATTACACAATGAGATTATAATCAATTTTTTTAATATTAAAAAAGAAGCACTCTGAAGCATGAGTACATTTTTAAATAGGAATCTAAATCATATGAATATAATAAAAATTATAATCATAAACGAATTTATTTAGAATAACCTGCAACAATAATGATTAACTAAATTCTAATATGAATTCAATATCATTGATAAAACCATAAAATGAATCAAAACTAAAATAATTAAACATTTTTACTAAATTATGTTAATAAAATCATTAAGATTAAGAAATTTAGATTAAAAAAATATAGGGTATTACATCATTACTCTCTTAAAAAGAACTTCATCCCAAAGTTGGACCAAACCAAAACAAATCAAACTAAAAAAAAAGAGCCAACTTAGTAAAACATTTATTGCAAGAAACATGCCAAAGCTAACATGAAAAGAAAGAATCGCAGTTTTCCCAAACTAAAAAAATCAATATTTGATTAAAATGAGGCAAATGATGTTACATGTAATAAAGGAAAAACAAAATTTAGCAAATCAGATATGGTAGGGTTTAACGAAGAAAGAGACACACGCTTAAAGGCAAGAGAAGTTGGGGGTACTATCCCTTAAAATAAAACTTGAATATAAGAACTAGGGAAATATACTCCTTAAAGTTCAAAGAGAAGGAAGGAAACAAAGGTTCTAAATATTATACAACCCCAACAACACTATAAATACATAATATGCATGTAACACTTTATACAATGAGTTATCTCTATAAGGCTGTACATAAATATAGGGCTAACACTTGGTCCTATGGCTCATAAAGGATCCCTATACCTACCATCCATATACATCTAGATCATTGGGGATATTTAAACCCTATATGCTTCACTAAGGAGCTCTCCAATATACACTAAACATGATATGCTAGATAACTTAATATCCAAATGACTCATGTGTCCTTGTCCCTCTTATATTTTTTTTTATCTTTTGCTTTTTCACTATCTCAAGAGCCTATCTCTCTTTTGAACATCCTTTGATTGTATTATAATATCTTTCGATGCATCCATCTTCTATTATCTGTGAAATTTGATCATTCTTACATATCTCAACGTTCAGAAAATTCCTTAAATTTAAACATGATGGATTGGCGGTTTCATCACCCATCACTACATACATATCTCAATACTTGAAGTTAATTAGAGAAAATAGTACAAATCTCCATTACCCTAAGTTAATGGAGGGCCACCAAAATGGATAATTTTTTTCCCATATACCCAAAGTATGGATGGGTGATTGTACAAGTATTGGTAGAATCATGAAGCTCCCAACCACTTATATTATTTACAAATAAGTACATGAGGTACAAAAGGACATGGTATAATTGAGGTGAAAGCCAAAAGTTTTACCTAATGATTAAATGGTCCTAAATACCTTATGCACAATTCGATCTTGAAGATCGAATTATTAAAAGGTGATTAATAACCTATATGCAATTTGATCAAGGAGATCAAATAGTTGAAAGTCCTTTACGACTAATGTAATATTGGTAAAGAAGATTGGATGGTATTAAATATCCCAAGTTTTTTTTATCTAAAAGATCGAACTATTTGGTGGTCGATAGACCCCCTTACTAGTTTTATTTTTTCAATTTCTAGTCATACAATTTTAATTCTTGCAATTTAGTTTCTATAATTTTAAGTTTCACAATATTTAAAGTATTTATTCTAATCACGAAGTAGTGATGATGGGTTTGTGCATAATTTATCAGCCACTTATTCATGAGACTATACACCTACTTTGCAATTGGTAGTGGTAAAAACCTACCATAGTCAAGTCTCCTCCACCACTGTAGTGGCTGGAGTATTTACACAAGTCTCCCCATTATATTATAATTTTAGTAGGAAGAGATATTTTGATAGTTGAAGCCTAAAGATTCCTATCTAATAAGTATTTTAATGGTCAAAGATTGAAGCTTCCCATTTAGTTATTAGTATAATAGATGAAACATGAAGTTTTTCATTTGATATAAGTAATTTAATGGTAGAGGCTAAATGCTTCCTGTTTCATAGACTTGAATACAATCTAGATGATCAATTTATTTGATTGAAATTCCTTTATACATTTTATTATTAAATATAAAGTATTTTATGAGCTTATAAATGACAAGAATGTGCAAGTGTATGTGGCATGATAAATTTATTAAAGGGTTTCTTAATTTAACAATCGGATAAAAAAATTATGCATGATATTGTACCTAAGTTATTGGAGAACTGACTATGGTATATGAGTATTTGATGGTATTATTACCATTAAGAATGGATAGAATTAAGCGCAAGATAAATGCATAATATTTACATTTGGTATTTATGAAAAAGAAAAAGGTATCACTAACCAAATATTTGTAGACCATAAAATATTATCTTTATAGCATGAGAAATGAGACCACATTAGTGCACCAATGATAGGAAAGATCATTGAAGCTTGCAGGAGCACCAACATAGAATTCTAAAGACTCATTTTAATTAGTGATCTCATATGAACAACATATTATTCTTAGAAAATTTATAGTCGTGATAAGTGAGTGTTTTTAAATAAATGATATAAAAGTCAATTTGGTGACACGTGTCTTTATACAAAAGCTAGGTTTTTATCCCTAATAAGTTTTTTATTGGAAAGTTTTTTAAATGTAAACACTATTAAAGTGTGCCTATACATGTATACATAACCATATGTAATGACATATGAAGGAAACATGCTAAGTTGAAGGAAAACACTGTATTCTTTTCCTTAGCCATAGTTTTATCCCATTGAATTTTTCTTGGAAAGGTTTTTAATGAGGCAATATTCTAGAGATATACTCTTAAGGAGGAGTAATATAAATATTAGAAGATGTACATCCAAGGGGGAGTGTTGTAAATATTCTATTTACATATTGTAGATGTAAAATTTATGAATGTGTATTGTATTAAATCATAGGTTTAATACTCTCATTAGTACCATAAGTTGTAGCAAATTCTCCATTATGATTCTACCCCCAATTCTACATATCCTCCACCTTCTTTCATATTCTCTAACTCTTTCTCATGATGGATGTAATATGTGTGGGTATTATGTATATGAGATATTGCAAATTGTAAATAGAAGAAGGAATCCATACATATGAATGAGAATAAGAAGTTACATTCTTTCTTCCTATCTATAATGTTCTATATCTCTCTTTGAGTTTATCAATATTACAACATATTTTAGATTTATAATTTTTATTTATGCTAAATTATAGTCCTATTGCATTGTAAATTGTAAAGTTAAGACCTCATTTAATATAAGTAGGTCAAAAATTAAAGCAATTACATTATGGATATAATTAGGGAAACATATGTGTGCAATTTCAATTTCCAATAGCATTAAACTATTTTCTATGTTAAAAAATTAATTTAGGATCACATTTCCAAGGTAGAGGGAGTAATAATAATGCTAGTACATATATCAACTTAATGCAGATTCATATACCAAAGCAAATATTGTTAAGTTTACTTTTCCAATAGGTGTAGGGTCATGAATTTGTATTATCATACCTAAATAGATGTTAGCAAAAAGATCCATTGCAATACTTCATTAATGTAAGAACTACCAAATCTATATTCTATGTTTGGGTGTACTTATTAAGAAATACCAAATGTAAAAATATTTTATGATGAGATTAGATATATTAGTTAGTTTTAATAAAAGTGGCTATAATTATTTTGATGTTTCATCATGCCAATAGAAAGGTACTCAACAATATGCTACTAAATGTTAGTGGCTAAGGACCAAGTATAGCTACCTTTGGCACTCATAAGAGAAGAAAGGGGGTTAAATATGTTTTTGAAAACCAAAGTCACTAATATAACCCTTATCTAGAGCTACTGATCAAAAGAAGTTATCCAAGATAAGTACTTATTTTGGAAACTTTTTAGTCTATAAAGCTTTTAAAATAAGTAATTACCTTGGATAAATACTTTAATAAATAGCTCTAAACAAGCCCACAGTGAACTTACTTTTTTTTGGTATGACTGTCGATGTAACACCCTTAATTTTCACTATCTAAAAACTTTGTTTTAAAACATTACCAACGTGAAAAATACTAAATACACTTAGAAAAAATGAGGTGTTATCACCACACCTAACATTAGATTAGTGTCCACCACCTGTCCTATGTTAGATAAAAGGATAAGAAAACTAATCAAACCAAATACAAGAGAGCATATTGTGTAGAGATATAATATACAAATACCACAAAAAGTGTTTACAAATAATATTGCAACAGGTCTCCAAATATCTATAATTTATAGGAGAGAGTAAATTTAAAGTAATGAAATACAATAGAGATAACAAAACACAATACAAAACCTTAGTCCGCTATGGATCTAAAAAATATTTTACGATATCCACGTTCTCAAGCCCCAAACCCAACACAAGGTAGGCCAATTATCAACCCTCCTTAAAAACCATTATATAGTCTTCTACTTGAGGGATTGAGTAGGTGATCGAATAAACATGCACGTCAATATACTAAATACTGAATATGCCAAGTTACCTCTTTAATGGGAGTCAAAAGCATGAAAGGTCATGACTTAATATATATATATATTATACTATACACATATTGTGCTTACAAAATACAACTAGATTTACATGCACTCTCATTATCATAGAATGCATAAGGATTGCATGCCATACCAACCTTAGACAAATCGTAAATTAGCATGCCTATTATCATAATGTGTATATTAGGGATAACAACTTATAACCATGTAATCAAGTAATTCAAAAAACTTACTAGGATTTTATACAATCCACTATATAATTTACCCATTAGGTTCATCTTACAAGTTTACATAATTCTGTAGGTTGTTTATTCTTAAACCATTATTCCTTTTTGAGAAATGGGAAAGATTAGCACCCCATGTTCTCACAATACCATGAAATCCATCCAAACAAGAGGAAATTAAGTTTGGTTAAAGCCAAGTAACTATCAATGGACATAAAGTTTGGTCAAAACCAAATAACCACTAATGGACATAAAGCCCCAACTGAAGCTAAATAAACTAAACAAGTGACCCAACCTTTTAATATCAATACCCCTAGTAGTATATCATTAGTGTCTTGACTAGTTAAGGCATAGGGATGTACGAGATCCTACCCAAAGTTGACCCAACCTTTTAATATCAATACCCCTGGTAGTATATCATTAGTGTCTAGAATAGTTAAGGCATAGGGCCCAAAGTTAAGCTCGAAGGTACCAATAAATGCTCAAAGGTAGACTAATCCCTAGTAGCTAATCGAGGATCAGGAATCTGAACACATGCACTGCTCGATCATCTTTCACTTTAAGTAATTAGTGTGCTATTATTTAAGGTTACATCATCACACAAGGCTAACATAGCAACCCAAAAAACACATGCACATAATTATTCCATATTAAACATTTCTACTATCCCAGCCATTTGATGGGGCTTCCATTAGTTCTTAGCCAGGTTTAATCCACCCATTAAAATAATCCATTTATGCCAAGAATCGTGATTACATCATCTATTGGTAGCATCATAGCATATATTCTCTAATTTTTTACATTAAAATCTTCCAAAGGCACTTATTAAAAACACCATGAATTATGAACCAATTAATCCATCCAATAGGTTAGTTAATTTATGCCAAGATGTGTGTTCTCTTCATTAAGGAATCATGTTATAACATAATATCAAATATCAACTATACCGAGATAAATACAAAATAAATAAAAAACACTTTCTAACAAAATCAGTCATCCGATTTAGGTAAACCGATTGATCAATTTGGCTTAGTCAAGCCCTAGAGTTCTCTGAGGAAACCAATGAATTAGTTAGGTAAGATCAGTTGACTGCTTTCAGATTAACTAATTAGTTCTGATAAATTAGTTAATAAGTTTAAATAGAGCGGCCAAAGTCATCATAGACAACCCAATTGATTGATTAGGCTAACTAATCGACTATTCTAAGAACTAGTAGATCAGTTTGCTTAGAGACAACATATTATAGGAATTTTAAACATGATTAAGGCTCCAAAATCCAACCATATCAACATCATAATATCACCATTACTGAAAAACAGAGGTTGCACATGTTCATATACTAATCTTGCTACATTTACAATAATCAACCATCATCTCTCATGAAATCATACATTTTCTCAAATATCTTAAATATTCTAGCATACATCACCAAACAACCAACAATATCATATGTGCATACAAATATCAAAATATTACTAACTATACTAGCACTATGCTCATTAATTTCACATTCAAAAGGCTATAATGACTTACTTAAAAGCTTAGCAAAATTCCACACAAAAAGTAGAACATTTAGCTAAAAGATTTCAACTCTCAAAACCTTAAACATAAGTGATTAAAACTTATAAACCTTCTTGCAATTCTTATAAATCAAGAAATATGAATTAGGGGAAAGAAAATAGAATTTTCCACCTCTAAGGACATTCTAAGAAATAAGATAAAAACATATATCAACTTTTCGCAAATCTAACCCTCTCTTACTTAAGAATAAAATAAGAGGGAGCTAGAGAAAGCTTCATAAGAGGTAAACAAGTCAGAATTAAGCCATGAGATGAAGAAGAATAGAATAGAAATATGGAAAAACTTAGAATATTTTTTGGGCTAGAAAAAGGTTAAAGGGAAAGAGGATTAGAGCTATATATAATTCGAGAATTAGTTAAGGAATAAATGAGAGAGGTATAACAGATTTAAACCCTAATTTTATAGTTTAAATTAAACTAGCTCAACATGTTATCAAAAACATTATTGAATCATGCATTATTAAATTTTTAATAATGGTTAAAAAACCATCATCATAAAATCAAAATCTATGCAAAAATTTGGCGAACTAGCATATTTTAATAACAGTTCTAAGATATAACCATTATTTTAATGAAGGTTTTGGAAATGGTTATTCATTATAACAGTTGTTGAATATTGTTTTAATAATGGTTTTCACTAAAACTATAATTATATATATATTGTGCAGTTTGTTCTAGCCCACATGCATAGATGTACTCTCAAATATATACCAAATCTGTAATATACAAAACACTACAAATAACTCTTGAATTTCATAGGCGTACCACAAATTTGGTAGCTCTATACACACTCCAAAACTCAAAGTTCATGGATCTACATTCCCAAACTCTATAATATACAAAGTCTTGCATATGTATATGTAGTCGCAACTTAGTCTTTGCATATATTTGTATAGAAGAACATAAGATATAATAGATATAAGCTTAAAATGCACGCGTAGATATCTAATACTGAGTATGTGAGTAGATGAACTTAGCCCATTTCTTTCTAACTTCATCTATTTCCTTATCATCATATTTCTGGCCTCGTGCGTACTCATCCTTGAAAGATTGCAAATTGATACGATTCAACCATTTGGTTATATATTTTAAAAATAAATAAGTCATACATTAATTATATAATGAAAAAATATGGAAAAAGAAACATATATCGATTGGATCTATAGTCATAGATTTTTTCTTGAGTATGTGATCCATTGATTTACAAACATAATATCAACAATCATTACTATTTTGCTGTTGTGGACACTGCAAAATGAATTTTGTTAGTTTGTTGTTGTCTTAGATACTAATTGGAATTGAAATAAAATACAAAATTTTGATCGCCATCCTTACCATTACAGACTCATACTCAATATTCTTTGGGTCTGGAATACCATTTCCGCCCCTCTTCATATACGTCAGCCATAGCGCCCTATATAATAAATAAAGGTCATACCCAATATTGTAACTTTATATACCTAAATATAAGAGGATACTTGCTTTAATAAATTAATTTGAGTAAGAATTATATTGACATTTTCATTATATGTTTCCCTTCAGAACGAATAACAGCAAAATAAATGGGATAGTTTTAAAGGAAATAAAAAACATATACTTTTTTTATCAAGATGGACGACATACAAAATCCAATGCTCATTAGCGAGGTGAGGGATGGGGTAAAGCTTGTTGTTGTACCCCTTACTCAATATGCGATCCTCTACATAGTATATGTGCATACCCTCACTGATTATATTACGATTAGATATGTAGTATGGACACACAAACATAGTAGAAGATAACATCCCCTCTATTGTAGCCCGGCTAGCCACCAACTTAAGGATGACAATAATAATGTATATTTATTAATAAGTAATAACTCATAAAATTAGACAAATAAATGCAAAGTGTTAAATATATGATATGAAATAATACTTACTTAACATATACGATAATGCTCGTTGTTGACATCCATTCCAACTTATGAATTTTGCTTATAACCTCCATCAATACCATGTATATGGCATCATCCCACCTAACATACTCGGTGGGACAATCAATTACAATTACACCACTACCGAGGTAGTTTTGGGTGTTAAAATATAACATTGCCAATGCAGGTGGTGGTCGGTGGGGTTCTTATATCAATTGGTTATCCTCTAAAGATGGAATCTTCTGTGGGGCTACTAATTTTTCTGATCTGGCTCACTTTCCTTTCTCGGTTCCCTCTTTTGTTTTGCTCCTTCCACTAGTATTTATCTTTCCCTTTGACTTAGGAGCCTTCTTATTTTTAGATCCCTTAATTTATAGTAATAAACAAAATGTAATTTTCATATATATATATATATATATATATATGAATAAGTTATAAACAATGTGTAAAGTGTTTGTGTTAATATGGATGGAAGATGTCATTACCTCTTTAGTTTTAAGAAAAATCTTATTTGTGGGCCAAGGCATAAAGCTTCCAACACTGTTGTTGCCTCATTGTCTTCTTTGTAACAAGGTAAAGGTGTATCTACATTAATTAGAATGTCAATACATATGGGCCTACAATTTGCTGCAAAGATAGACCTATAGACCATCAACATTTTGGTACCCTAGGAGATGCGTACCCTTCCTTTCACTAAAAGAATTGAGGGGTCATTATCTACCAAATCATATTTATACAAACCCTACAAGATAAGTATAAGAGTATTATTAATTATTGAGTTGACACTTGATGCATTATATATATATATATATATATATATATATATATATATCAATTCATAGTAAAATATGCTTACCTCAAGAAGAGAAGAAAAATGTGTATCCACTTCACAATTGTCTCTAATGCTATTCACATTGGGTATGTGAAGTGGATCATGTGTATCCTAATCGAATGGCTTAAACCCTTAAGATTTGATGGATGCCAACTCTTTCTCCATTGTGGCCATCCGTTAAAATGCTTGATTTAACTTTTTTATAAGGAGAACCACTTGGTCATGGGTGTTTCGGGGTCCACGAGATTGACCCCAAACACTTTTTCTAGTAACCCCTAACCCAGGACCCTTGTGTATTCCTGGGTGTTCTTCAATTCTTGTCACTTGAGACACGATGCTATATTGATCTAAACCCTCTACAACATGTGATGTCTCAAGTTGATCCTATAATATATAAATAAACATAATATCATGTATACTTTTCTCTAATAACAAATATAACTACGGTTGGGGATAACTTCAAACTTATAATTCTTTTGGTAGTATTTTGTACATCTTCATTAATATATCCTTCTTTTGATGCTCTAGACTTCTTCCATAACATACCAATATTGATGGATGAGGTACATGAATCCTTATCCTCAGCTAGTAGCTATAATTCCAAAAGAACACACAATTATATTAGCATAGCTGATTATAACACTCTAAACATTATAATGTGAACACATTAATCAAAAAGTCATACAAACTTTTCTTCTAGGCTTGCATAGCCTTTTCGAGCCATATTATGGTGGTATATATTACTAATGGCACTTGTTCTTCTCTTTCCTCATGTCTCTGATGATTCTAATCATAGTAGGTCCTCTCTTCCCTTCTTCATCTTTCGATTCCTTATGAACAGTGTGCTTTACCATATCCCTATGGAATTTGAGTACATGAATTAGTATAATGTATGTTGTGAATAAAGATATACAAAATAAAATATTAAGCGAACATTTCATATGTAGTAATGATACGAAAAAATCAATAATCATATGTAGTAATGATATAGAAAACATAATAATTAGATGTAGTAACGATTGCAATATTATTACCCTCATTGCCTTCTTTTACTACTTTTTTTCTTCCCTCTATTTTGATTGATTTCATGATCTAATACATATATTGCTTCACGATGATTATCCCTTACACCTTTTTAGTAATGACATTGTTATCATCTATTAATGATTGAGTTGATTTCACTACTTCGATAAACTCTTTATCCCACTTAGCATCATTTTCATTGTCACAATCATTGACACTTCTTCTTTTTCCATGCCTAAAACCACATACCATCTTGTATTGGTAGGTGTGGTGACAAAGAAAACTTGTGTGGCTTGAGATGCCTAGATGAATGGGTATTGTTTTTGCCCTACCCTATTGAGATTTACTAATATGAACCCATCTTGATATCTAACCCGTTGACTATTATGAAACCATATGCACTAGAAAATATATACTTTGAATACAGCGTAATCTAGCTCCCAAATCTGTTCGATGACACCATAATAATTCATATTTGCATATGTTAGATTCTTGTCTGTCGCACTAGTAATATGCATTACCTCAGCCACTAAAGTTACTCCACTATTCTACATTGTACTTTTCTCATCTTACTATTTTGTTTAAAAAGTATACCGTTCATAGCATATCTGGCATATGAGAAGACTTTATATCGAGGCATTTGGGACAACCAATGTAGGGTTTTAGAAATAGATGTCGGGGAATTTTCGATGAGTGGAATGATGTGAAATCTTAGCTAATGTATTAATTAAGGGTTATATTTATCAATACCAAATTCTCATTCTTTAATGGATTTTCAATCCTCAAAGAATGCATATGTTCTTCAACATATAACTAAACATCATGACTATTTTGTAACATATAAAGATGTGCTTTACGGAGCTTGTTAGGGTCTACTTACCCAAATTGTTTTCCTTGAATACCCTATCCTTCTACTTTTTGTGCATGCTGAGACATAGGAATACCGATAACTTTAGCATTAGACAAGTAATTTATGCAAAATTCAATTACCTCTTCAACTACATAACTCTCAACAATGCATCCTTTAGGCCGATATCTATTCTTCAAGTAACCTTTTATCAACTTTATAAACTATTCAAAGGGGTACATCCAATTTCCATGAATAGGTCCTAACATTTTTACCTCATAAATCAAGTGAACGATTTGATACACCATAATGTCAAAGAATAAAAGATGAAAATATATTTCAAGCTGGCACAAAGTGATCGCAATCCCTCTCTGTAAGACATCTAAACTATTAGGGTGTATAACCTTAAAGCATAGTCAATTGAAGAACCAACTAACATTAGAAAACATTTCAAACATGCTTCGGCAAAATTTCATGTATGGCTATTAGCATCAAATATTGCATCAAAATATGACAATCATGAGAGTTCATGTTAAATAGTTTCAACTCTTTCATCGACATTATCCTTCTAACATTTGAAGAATACCCTTCTTGAGCCTTGAGCCTTGACATTACGAAAAAATTCACAAAATATAATTTTTTTCTTTCTAGAGAGATTATGTCAAGCCGGTTGTAAATAAGTTCTTCTTCCATTGTCTTATGGTGTTAGTTCATGCCTAAAGCCTATTATATCCAAATGAGAATTTATGCCATCTTTAGTCTTTTGTGGAACATTAAGTAATGTGCCAGCAAGGCTATTACAAATATTTTTCTCAATATGCATCACATTAAGGGCATGCCTTACGTATAGAGATTCTCAATACGGAAGGTTGAAGAATATAGACATCTTCCTCCACCCAACTAATGGCGGTTTATCTTTATTCTTCTTCCCAAAACACACCTTAAAAATTTTCATCTTCATATTTACTTGTCTGCCAATCAATTAGGTTAGGGCATGCCCTTCTTCTGGTTTCCCATTCAATGGATTCTTTTTCCTACAGTAATTATGATCCCTTAGTAAAAGTCTACAATGCTCGAGGAAAAAAGTCTTTCAGCCATGTGTTGGCTTAATAGATAAAGTATTATCCTCACATATCAGGCATACATAATGACCTTTCACACAATAACTAGATAAGTTACCATATGCCGTAAAATTGCTTATAGTACAGAATAACATTGCTCTCAAATTGAAATTTTCCTCGCCATAAGCATCAAACACATTAATACCGATGTCCCATAATGTAACACTCTAGGGTAATAATAATAACATAAATGTGAAAATTAATGAGTCAAGGTTTAAGTAGTAAGTAATATTCTGATATAATATATTACAGCCTCAAAATAGATCCACAAAGTATTATAATAAGAGTAGGTCTAACATGAATTATTAAGGAAAGCTAATATAAGAAATTAAGCCTCCCGGCACATAACCTAAAGGTAGCCTAATCCCATCAAGCACAAAAACTTTAAGAATCATCAAAGCTACTTGAAAAATTGGTCCACATTTAGTGGGGGAGTAACACATAATTTATATACATAAATAATACATCTAAAAAAATTTAACATTTGGACAATTTTTTTATTATCAATTATCGAGTTCTAAAATAAAATAATTTTCAAATATAAATTTCAATCTACCTTCATGATCCTAGTAACAATAGAGGTTCATAATTTAATTTATCATCCTTAATTTAAATCTTTATCTAAGCATATTAAATTATGGGAATCAAGAAGAGGGAAGACAATGCTGGTAGAATCTGGGAAAAAGCCCTCTAGTCTCTCTACCTAGGGTAACCTGAGGAAAAGCACTATAGTTGATCATGAAAAATAAAATTTTTCAAACATATCAATAATAAAGTCTAGTGTGCACACCCCGAATTTATAGCCATAGATGCAACCCAAGGAAAAAGCCTTATAGTCGGTTGCGACTATAGACGAGGACGACGAAACTTGGGACATGAATATAACAAAATAAAAGCAAGTAGGCCTAGGACTACCTCTAGTCAACCTACTGCTTGGATGTTCTTCACCTTTAGGGGTAACATCCCAAGGCTATATTACCCTCAATTCCCTTGTCTTCCACTTTAAGTAATTACTATATTTTAATTAAGGATGCTCATATAGCACACAAAATTACACGAACCACAAACATTATTTCAAACATATATATATATATATATATAAATATGTTTGTCATTCAATATCTAAAATCAATTAGCATGACACATGGTTATATAAAAATTCCCAAAAGCATTACGACATGGTTATAAAATTATGTACTCTCAATGATATCAAAACTCAAATCGTAAACTGTGCAAATAAAATACAATCATATGTATAGTAAATCTAGGTGGTTTAATGACAACTAGCTTAGCTAGAGTTTACTAAATATAAATATAAACTGAACATGATAACCTGAAATCCACACTAATCTATCATTAAATTAGCTCACTTCAAATTTAAGCACCACAATTTATTTATTTATTTACATATCTATAATCATAAACAAATTTAATCGAAAACTAAAAAAATATCATTATCTTCGAGGTAAGGTTTAACGTGATTAACCAGCACAGCAAACAATTTGTTGATAGGCAGGGTTAATCCCAATGAGCCAATAATTATGAAGTTGTCACTCGTCATTATACATGCAAGAAACATAACATTTAGACATATAGTGCTTGTTATACATTAGTAGCCATTTAACCGAATTTGTAAACACTAGGTGACAAATAGAGACAAAGAAATACCGAATAAGAGTCCGTTAGTGGACTTGAATGACGCACAATAGATGTGAATTAACAAACTATCCATACATAATCTAGTGATGTACAACTTACTAATTAGTAAAAAAAAATAAAAATATTTAGTCAGATTTTTTATATTTAAGATCTCTTGCTTCAAGACCAGAGCCAACTATGTAAGGATGTAGTTAAGATTTTTGTTGTGCTATGAGTCTTGATTGTGGGATGAGTGTATTTGTGTGTTATGTGTAAATATATGTGTACGTGAACTAAGTGTGTGTGGTGCACCTTGGCTTACAAGGATCTAAGGTAATGATATGTATGATTCTCATTAGTTGTTTGTATGTATGGCTAAGTCTTACAATGGGTGGATATAAGTCTTGTGCATGGTTGAATAATAATGTATTTATGCCTAGATGTCATAGGTGGGACATGAGTATCCAAGGAAAATGAAATAAAATAAGGGGGTAGAGTGAGTAAAGTGTGAAGTGGAAGGCGTACTAACTATCTCATGAAATAATGTGGAGTAATGAAAAAGAGAAAATGATAATATGAAGGGTTAGGGTAAAAGTTGTGCATAGGGAGCGTGAGCATTGCATGGGGAGTTTATGCTTTACATGGGGGAAAGATTTAGGTGGTGGGGCCTTGTTCGGAGGTTAACAGTGGGGAGGAAAGTATTTTAGGTTGTTAGTGTACTTGGGGGAGTTTTGGTATGTGGGAATATGAGAAAGTGCATAGGGGCACAAACTAGGGTTTTGAGGGATCAACCCTAAGGATAGGGTGTGTCGTGGGGAAAAGTTGAGGAATTTTTTTGTATATCATAGTTGTGATGAGGGGTATACCATATAGAGGACGTGGGTCGAGTCAAATGGAGGGTAGGGTTGTGAAAGAAAGGGGGTACTAGAGTTTTCGGGGTCACCAATTAGGAGGTCATTATCACATGTGTAAGTTGAGGGTGTTGGGCTGTAAGGTTTGGAGTTGGGGTGAGAGTGGTGATGGTAGTAATAAGAGGATAGGCAAGGGCCACATAGGCTAGATTGGGGTTTTGAGGGGAAACCCTAGTGGGTGATGGAGATCATAAGTGGGGGGAAAAAGGAGAGAGGGCTATGACCCATGAATAGGAGGCTTCTAAGGTCACTGTTAGGTTGGTGGATAAATGTTGGGGGTCCTAAGAGTTATTGGAAGGTGTGTATATTCTGGATCAAGGGGTTAGGATTTTCATGAACTTTAGGTTAGTCGAGTAGTAGTAAGTCAGGAGTGTCACTTGGGTTGTGCATGATTGGGTGTATGACACCTAGCAAATAAGATACAAATAAAACACTAATCACTTAAAGTGGAAGATCATTCATCCGAGCTCAAATGTATGATATTTACCATACCGGTTATAATAGTGGTCAGGAGCATTTTTCTCTGGTTAGTATATTTACCGATCCACTAGTTATAATAGTGATCACGTGTGTTCTACCCTAGAGTTTATATTCTTGGTCCACCAGTTATAATAGTGGCGGTCTTGAGCTCAATAAATAAAACCCTTAGATAATAATAATTTATGAAAAAGATACTAATCACATATAGTGGAACACCACATGGGTCGGGATCGTGTGTAGTATATTTACCGGTCCACTAGTTATAATAGTAGGGTCCTCGAACCCACATGGATATA